>OY776111.1:331692715-332892715 GCA_963675035.1 Allygus modestus
CCACAATTTGTGCACCTATTGGAGGGGGTGGAGAGACATAACATTTTCTTATCTACTAGGTGTCCCCAACCACAACCTGAAGCCGAAATGCATCACACTTGTACTGCATGATGCTTCCCCCCCCCCCCTTTGATGCTAGAATAGTGGCTAAAGGTCAAATTTGGTTAAGTTAAGGACGTAAGCCTATCACTGTATGCTAATCCTATGTTATGTTTGTTCAAAAGCGGTTTATAAAGAAAAATGGTGTCTGACAAATTATCAAAATGTTTTGTCTATGCTGCCAGAGGACTACTTTCCAGAGAACATTTTTCAATGGATAAGTTCTCTACTACCACTTATTCGCCTCAATTTACAAAAAAGTTAAGATAATTTACAAGCTGACCAACAGGTTTATTACTTATTTGTGTACACTTGAGATTGAATTATTTCAATTAATATTGGGTTAAAGAGTCCAAAATCTTGTTAGATGTTTATAAAACCAAAGGATTAAGAATAAAATATTTATCAACTTCAAAACGTTTATTTTCTAGTTCTTAATAATTTCAAGAGATTATTTGTTATGTTTGTTAGACAAAAAAATTTAGCTTTGCTTTAAATGTAAAAAGTTTGGTGTCATAGTTTACCATATTTTAAATATGGAGAGAGAAACAATTGCAACAAAATTATGTAAACTATAGACTATTGGAAAGGTTTAAAAAAAATTGGTTTCAGTTAGTCATTATTTACATTACATTAGATATAATACACATGATGAGTGTCATAGTTAGCTGACCTACCTCTGGAGAATTGTCGTTCTGCAACTGGTCCCTCAGCTGTTGCACCTCTCGCTTCAACTGAGTAATCAGCTGTTCTCCACTGACCACCTGAGCCTCTGTCTCTGTCAGGGAGTCTGACAGCTTCTTCCTGCGAAAACGATAACATTGATCTATAAGAATATTCAAAAGTTTATTTTTATTTTTGGACATTATCAAGATCAGTATTACAACTCTCAATAAGGTTATTGTAAAACAAAATGTTGTTATCTGAATGACATAACTTTGTTTTTTTATAGATGAGGTGATTTCATAACTAATTCAAATTATTCAAGTAACACCTACCTAGAATTAGTGACGTATGTATCCTTGGCCAAATTATTACACACACAACAAATAATCAAACTTTAAGGTTTGTTCCCTATATTTCACATGTACAGTGTCTCTTCAGGAGGATTTTTAATGCCGATGATGTTTTTTGGCAAGAAGTTGCTCCGAGTGTCTTACCATGACTGGAGGATTTGGTATTGCGACTGGTATTGCAGAAAGACACTTGGAGCAACAACTCGGGAAACGACAACGTCAGCGTTAAAAACTCGCCCAAATAGACACGGTGTTGAGTGTCCATCTGAAATGTCAGGAACTGGCGATCAGATCTGGTTATGTGTGGTGTGTGCAAGAATTTGATCAAGGAACCACGCTTCAGTAATTTCAGATGGGTGCCTACCTGTTGATCGACAAGTTATTTGGTCGCAGGGACAGTTGGTAGGGTTTAAAAAAATAAATATTAATAATTAAATAAAGTACTGAAACACACTGAACGACATGTTAGTTGCTCACAGGGACAGTTGGTAGGGTTTTAGAAAATAAGTATAAATAATTAAATCAAGTCCTGAAACCCACTGATCGAACTCTTAGTTGCTCGCATGGACAGTTGGTAGGGTTTCAAATAAATAAATGTAAAAACAGATTGGCTACTTGCTAGATGTACCTGTTGCTCGCGCCCCCCACTCTGCCTTCCAAAGAAGAGGGGCGAGGCGGAGGCTTGTAGCGGAAGTGTGTAGCCCCACCACCAACTCAATGTTTGACCGGCGGGACCACGGGACCACGCAGGACGCAGGTGCGGTAAGAAATTTGCTGAACCTTGTAACAAAATTTCCCCTATGTTGCGGCGTATTTATAAGGCAGTTCCGACGGCAACGATTGCTACCTCACCTTACTCTCTGAATTGTGCTCCTACCTTTTGGCTCTTTGGAGAACTACGTCCAACTAACTTGTTACGCAGTACAACACCATACGAAATAATTTGTATTGGTTAGTTGTGATTTCAAAATATGACCGCGCCCATTGAATAGTTCGCTGCACACACTAGCAGCTAAAAAGTGGCGCGAACCTCCTGAAGTGGAGACTTTGTATATGTGGTGCCTCTAGTTGCTCTAGAAACAGGGGCAGTTTAGTCAGCGTGTTGTTTTTATATTTGCACCTATTATAATTTGGCGTTCTCGGTAACTGCATATTTACTTTTGGCCTAGTTGGAAATGGAGTGCTGGATGTGCATAGTAGTAATATGCTACAATTTGGGGAAGTCTTATTATCTTTTACATAGGTTTAAACGACTGTAGATGGGGAAAGCGGCCGTAAAACGTGTATGGTACAATGGAACGCATCCTTGCTTGAAGTTGTTATATTTGTAAATTGGTAATTGTAATTAATTATGGAATCAAGACGTACAAGGTATTGTCCAATACTGCAGGGTCATCTCGCTGTAATACATTACAATTTGCAAGGGCTGGGATTCCATTTGAATACACTATATTAAATGTTGCATTTTAATCTGCTTCTTTATTGATGACCGCTAACAAAGAATGCAAACTTTTATCCTTCTAATTTTAATATTACTAATGTGAAAGTTTAAAATTATAGATATTTGTAGTTCCATCACGCATAAACTACTGGACCGGTTAAGCTGAAACGTTGCATGAACTGTTGAATGAACAGCTTAGATATTGCATCAACAAATAACACAAATCCAACCTGATAATGTCCACATCCAACCTTAGGGTTTCACCCCACGGGTCCTGTAAGTTCCAATACAGATCTTATGCGAGTATACCTATCTATCTATCTATCTATAATGTTATAAAGAAGAGGTGGTTTCTATCTGTCTGTCTGTCTGTCCGTCTATCTGTCTGTCTGTCTGTCTGATGTTCCGGGTAAACACAAAAACTACTGAACCGACTGGGCTGAAACTTTACACAACGCCCAAGCTTTACACTTTTCATCTTCAGCCCATGCAACACATAGGCCTATTCACTTCCTTAAGATCCCCTCGGGCTATGCCCCGTGAACGCCCTAAGTTTCAATGTTTACATTTCAGAAGAAAGTAAACATCTAGAAACTGTAATGCGAACAGCTGTTGACACTTCCATTTGACAGCTTAAAGAACAGAAGCAAGAACAGCTGTTTCAAGCTAACTTACCTTTCTAACCCGTGCGAAGAACGGGTACATTCAACTATTCATTTATAAAATTACCAGCTGTAGATTTTTGTCAGAATTTGTCGCGAGTGAAGCCGCGGGTAATTGGTAGTATTAAATAAACCTTGAAAGTATAAATTCGTCCAGTAAAATATATTGCAATTAAAAGAAATTAACTCCTTTACAACCCGTTTAGCGAATTTCCCCTGTAGGGAAGAAGCTTTACCGTAGACAGCCTGTTAATACCTAGGCCCGGGACCATGATAACTTATCGTTTTATTAACTCAATATCCCTTTTATTCATTTCGTACCACTTTATATTTATTCTTCATTCAATAGTTTTTACAATACACTGATTGATTAAACCTCAGAGTTACGACTGACTGTTATGATTCTTTAGTTTTGATTTTAAAACCCATAAGGTACATTTACATATTTTAGTTTTATTATTACTTTTATTACATTACTCGAGTTTATCAAGAGAATGACACCTGCCTGGAATTTATTTTTATCCTAGAAGTTTGATATTTCCTACACTTTAGGACATCTCTGGAGCAGTTTAAAAAACTCAAATTTACAAGTAAGCTATAACCTTATTCATATTAGAGTATAGCATAGACAGATTGATATTGAATTGGGGGGGAGGCAGTACCCTTCAGAACGTAACTGACGAAACCCTTTATGCCCAGCTACGTTCAGAACCAGATTTAGGGTATGTAGACACCATGTGGTGCGGCCCCTTGCTGTCCACCGCCAAGGTTAACTAAATTTTTGGAGTATGGTTTTAGGTTTTTATGATTTATGTGTAATACGGGCCACTTTGTGGATCGGGCCCCTAAGCAATTATCTATGTAGCCTAGGGGGGAGGCAGTACTCTTCAGAACGTAACTGACGAAACCCTTTATGCCCAGCTACGTTCAGAACTAGATTTAGGGTATGTAGACACCATGTGGTGCGGCCCCTTGCTTTCCACCACCAAGGTTAACTAAATTTTTTGGAATATGGTTTTAGGTTTTTATGATTTATGTGTAGTACGGGCCAATTTGTGGATCGGGCCCCTAAGCAATTACCTATGTAGCCTATGACTAACTCCGGCCGTGGCTACGAATCAGGGAAAACATCAATCGTTATTATATATTCATAAATAACGGAGGCATTGTCTATCAAATTGCTCCTTAACGTATGTATAAGATGTATACATATATATAGATCATATTTGATACAATCATAACATATTATGGGTATAAAATAATTTACACCATTTCGTTCCTATTTCTATTTTGTGTCATATAAATACAGTCACATTAACGTGTAAATTGATATCATACGGGAAATTTTGGTTGTAAGTGTTGGTATCTCTGCTCAGTGACGATAAGCTCCACGCTACGTTACTCCACAACTTGGGCGCGCCTACAGCTATGATGAATGGAAGTGGACTGTTCCTGTAAATCCGCGCGTATATCCGCTTCTCCCCTCTCTTCGAGACAAGGAGTAGGGGGCGCGAGCAACTGGTACATCGAGCAAGTAGCCCATCTGTTATTACATTTATTTATTTGAAACCCTACCAACTGTCCATGCGAGCAACTAAGATGTCGATCAGTGGGTTTCAGGACTTTATTTAATTATTTATACTTATTTTCTAAAACCCTACGAACTGTCCCTGTGAGCAACTAACATGCCGTTCAGTGCGTTTCAGTCCTTTATTTAATTATTAATATTTATTTTTTTAAACCCTACCAACTGTCCCTGAGACCAACTAACATGTCGATCAACCGGTGGGCCCCCATTTCAGATGGGCTTTATTTGAATTAAAAAGTTTTTTTCAGATTAACTTGTTTTTAAGATACTAGCATTTTTATTCGTAAAATATCATCAACTGTTGTAATTAATTAATTACAAATTCCTGTACACTAGAAACTAGAGGTAATTAATTAATTACAAATTCCTGTACACTAGAAACTAGAGGTAATTAATTAATTACAAATTCCTGTACACTAGAAACTAGAGATGTGCGAGTACTCAAAATTTCGAGTTCGAGCCGAGTTCGGCACTGAAACTCGAGGTTTTACTGAAACTCAAAAGTTTCAAGCGAGTTTACTTGGTACCCGCGCTAGCAAGGGTCATCCGCGGCCACGCGTCATCTGTAAGTTCAAATTGAGTGAGAACGCATTTGAGGTTTTAAAGAGTTGTAATGTGGGTTTTAGTGTTTTATTAATAAATAAGTAAGTTGTGGCTTACAAATTTGTGTTAATCTTTACACCAAAATGGAGGACTTACCAGGACATTCAGATTGAGTTGTATAAACTGTATAGTCCACTTTTAGGCTAATATAATCTTGTAATTTTTTAAAGTAAAATATCAAAAACATATCTGTAATGAAATCTAATAGGTAAGCATAAGAAGTTTGTGCTTGTTTTTTGTTCCATAATAATTGAAATTGAGTCAATCCATTAATTCTAGGCTCAACTGTCCTTTGGCAGCTGTTTTTAAAGACAAGTGATTTGATTTGGCCTTGTTTTAAGATTCATTCATGATTTTTTAAATAATTTGTAATATTTTAAACTCTATTTAAGACATGGCTTCAATTTAATCAATTGATTTGCCAGGCACTTTCAAACATATCTTCATGTTGTTACTAACTGATTGTTCTCATTAGGACTATTAGTGTTAAAAATAATGCTAATATATGTTAGAAAATACGTTTTGCGTGGTAAGTAAGTTGGCTAATGTTTTACCATGTAATAGGCCTTTCAAATATTAAAATAAAGTTTATTTTAACTTAGAAGCCTAAATGTAATTTTATTTTCTCCATTCGTAGAAAGATGTAGCTTAGGCCTAAACATAATATACAAAACATAGTTTAAATAAAAAGAAGGAAATAAAATAAAAAACTGAGGTTATTTTTTAATTAATGGAACTGTTAATTAATACCATCTAAGCTATAACAACCTTAATACCAACAGATTAAAAGTATTTTATCTTCATTGCAAAATGTTATGCAATTACTTTGGTATGATTTATTTTCATATAAATGTACTTACCTTTTTCCAATGAAGCAGGAATCCATTTATTTGACTTACTAGTGTTATTTTCAGGTCATAGTGACTAGAAAAGTATATTTTAATAACAGCATTTACAAATGGAACCCTATACACTGTTTTGATCCAATTCAAGTCGACCTATGTGTTTTTTTTATTTGTATACTCGACTCGAACTCGAGACTCGAATCTTTTGCCATTTACTCGACTCGACTTAAAAAACCTGTACTCGCACATCTCTACTAGAAACTGTACTTGGCTTCTATTTTGATCAATGTTTCAAGTGTCATATTTATATCAAACTAGCTGATGTACCCGTTCTTCGCACAGGGGTTTTCTTTACCCGTTCTGTAGTCAATGCAATTTGCATTTTAGCTAGCTTGAAACAGCTGTTCTTGCTTCTGCTCTTTCAAGCTGTCAAATTAAAGTATCCACAGCTGTTTGCATTACAGTTCCTGAATGTTTACTTTCTTCTGAAATGTAAACATTGAAACTTAGGACGTTCACGGGGCGTAGCCCGAGGGGATTTTAAGGAAGTGAATAGGCCTATGTGTTGCATGGGTTCAAGATCTACCTTTGTGTAAAGTTTCAGCCCAGTCAGTTCAGTAGTTTTTGCGTTCACCCGGAACATCAGACAGACAGACAGACAGACAGAAACCACATCTTCTTTATAATATTATAGATATAAAGGCAAACCAATTTACTAGTTTTTGTTAAGCATTAATTTGTTTACATTCAAAACTTGATTAAAACAGCACTCCAAAGTATCTTAGATTGCATGATAACTTTTAATCACCAGATTTCAAGTTAATTTACTGGTTGGTAATTGTTAAAAATTACTGGTATGTATGTTTACCTCTCCAGTAGAGCAGTGTTGTCATTCGCATGCTGGATTATTCTGACGACTTTTAGCAATCGGGTGACTAGGTTGTCAACTTCGATCACCTAAAAAAATGTAAATGTTTGACAGTGTGAAATTTCAAACTAAAAATTACACATTAGATTAACAGTTGATTTGGGACTGAAGGATAAGGAGTCACTAAATACCAATGTAATTCTCCCATTTTGTATAAGTATTTGTATCAAAGTTGTAATATATTTCCCATGCCTTTTTCAAACCAAAATACTTACAGGGGTCCAAGTGGTTTTTTGAGGACTAAAAAGTAGGAAAAGTAGATTTTTTTTGAAAAGTAGGATATTTCCGTTGAAAAGTAGGACGTTTCCATTGAAAAATAGTAGGATTTACTAAAAGTATGACAACCTAAGCCTACTAAAAAATACGTAATACAACTTGTTATGCTTTTAATACAGGATAATTAACACAAAAAAAATATGTATAAACCGACAGTGCTTATTATACTTAAAATAACTTCCCACACATATATCTATTTATTGTAAAATCCCCAACCAAGAAACCAGTTAAAGTTTTAGCTGAGACAGTTATCCAAAAATGACCTGTAGGGACTTGTATCTTGACGAGAGTATTCCTTTAAGTGATCAATTAATTTATCAGTGTGTACACATAATATTTTATGATAGTGTGACCATGTCTATTTGTTATAAAAATATGTGTCTGCAATTGATTAAAGTAAACTAGAGTACATTGAGTTCTCATTTTTGTTAAAAGTGAGAAATAAAACGTAAGTGTTTTGACCAAACAAAATTAGGCCTTCACGTAAGTTATTTTATCATAAAAATAAGTCAATTCCATAGTTTTCTGGATTTTTAAGCTTTTTTCTAGATAATGTTGTTATATAAGCCTTAGTAAACTCATTTCAATATATCAATTCAGTTGTTAAAAACCATGCAGTATAAGCAAATTCAGTTAATTCCACACCTTTCAGGAAGTTTTTCTAAAAAAAAAGTATCTTTTTCAATTTTAAATCTCATTATATGTAACACAGTAGTTATTATTACAGTTGTGTACAAATTTACAGTAATAATTTATTGAAAACGGTTTAATGGGGCTAATGATCATCTGACCTGGGTCCTGGTCACTAGGTGGTCGGATAAATCAAATCAAATCAAATATTTTATTGTCACAATACGTTTACAAATTAGCATTAGCATAAGAGGCAGGCAACTGATAGAAGAAACTTAGAAAATATATTTAAGGTCAAAATGAACTTTAAATATTTTCTCAACCCTAAAAAAAATTATTTTACAACTTGGGTTGCGGTGGGAAGGAGCATAGATTTTCTCATCAGTTTTCTTCATTGGGGAAATCAACAGGCATTGTCAAAAAAAGAAATACAGAACAGGAATTTTTTTTCAAATTTGAAAACTAGTTTTTTTGCTGAATAAAACTCACCTAATTGAGTACACAATTTAAGTCTTAAATAACTTCTAATATTATTACTGTATAGGATTTTAAATATTGCATAACGAGGAATAGTGCTAAGTGTAGTAAATCCTCAAAGTGTAAAGACACTGTGGATATGTCAGAGATAAGCAACATAACAAATAAAATTGCACATACAAAATTTAAAAAATTAACACATCTGATCTTATAAATATCTAGCTCATTATATTAAAAAATAGCGACCCATGATAAACGAGGGATTAATTATATTGGTAATGAGCGTTGCAATTTTTGTGTTACGTACTAAAACAAATGGTTGAAAAGTAGGACAAATTTGTAAAAAGTAGGACTTTTCCTACTTTCCTACTAAAAATTAGGAAAAGTAGGATGACTTGGAGGCCTGCTACTATCTACTAAACTACATTTTAATAGTTTAATTAACATTATTACAATAATAATACTAATTAACTACACTGCTGCCCATGCCACTAAAAATGACAAATAATCAGTGTGATCATTTTTGATTTAGTTTAGAAATAACACTAGTGGCTTGAAGGGGCCATTGCTCCTAACCTTGCTCCAATACGCTGCCTCAACTGATTTTCTTTAGTCTCTACATTTTGAGAAAAGTAAAACAATATAAGTAGGAACACATGTCAGTTCGTAAACAAATTAGACACTTAATCACATGTTTTTATGTAAACAAAGTAGGCTTTTTAAATCCCCATGATTTTCTTATGAGGGATGTTTTAGGTTATTTCTCGTTTGCTGGTCACTTTTTAGAAATACTGCTATTTTTCCCTGAGTCCCTGGGATGAAGGCCCATCAACCTCCAATTTGTCAAATTCCCACAATTTTGACTTACAAAACTCTGTGTACTGTGAGGAGAGTTTGTAAGTGTATTACATGACAAGATTTAAAAAACCCTATGATTGATAATTGAGGGCTGAAGAGCAGCCATCACAGGAGTCACAAAGATTTGCCTTAAAAAGACAGTTGGCTACTAATGTTTCATCCCACATTTTCAAGTTCCTTTCCTTGTCTAGTGACCTACAGAAACTTGTGCTAGTAGTTTACCTGGTCAACCAGTGAGCAGGCTGGGACGGGAGGCAGGCTGGCGGCTGGGTCCTCGGCCTCCAGTTGTTGGCGCCGCAGGATGGCCTGTGACAGGTTGTGGAGACTCTCACTGCGGCCCTCCTCCCTCCCCGGCGACACCTATCCGACAACAGGACAATCAGATATTGCATAAATGATACTGTAATGGGTGTGGTCTCTCTTTTCCATACTGTGAGGACAGTTGTCTGTTTAGTTCTACTGTGCAGTACTGTTCTTGATTATTCTCAAAATAAAACAGGTTTACATACCTTTCCGCCATCAATCCTTTGTTCACTAGCAGATGACTAGTTTCGGGACTACTATCCCATTATCAAATCTGGCGTCAATAGATCAAAAAGTAAACACATAGTCACATAATCAAAATTTATGATAATAAATTATGTAAATAGATAAGATATATAAATTGTGATTATGTGACTATATGTTTACTTTTAAATCCATCGACGCCAGATTTGATAATGGGACAGTGGTCCCAAAACTAGTCATCTGCTAGTGAACAAAGGATTGACGACCTAAAACGGTATGTAAACCTGTTTTATTTCGAGACAAACTTCAATCCTAGAGGTAATATGAATAAACTTGATTATTCATTTTACTGTTTCCATTTTACAATTTTTAAGCTCATGTCCACTGTTTATCGTTTGCTCCCTTTCAATGCCGAAGTATAAAAACAAAAAATATTTGCCAGCCAATGATTCATAACCATTATCCATATAAGTTCCAACAGGTTTTTCTCAGAAGTTCTTTGATGGCTTACAAAATCACAGAACACAACAACTATCAGCTGATTTAATGTCACTTTCAGTCATAAGCATAATTAATAAAACAGTCAATGCTGCATAACCTAAGCCTACCTTACTATTAGGATTAGATAGGCTAAGACTGGTTACAATAATCCCCATCAGACGCAAATTTTATTTATGTTTTTATTATAATTTAGAAATATTTAAAAAATCAATTAAAATTAAATTGCCTTGTTCAATTGAAAAAAGAACTGTGGTGGGGATATCTTTTTACAATTGGCCTAAGCCAATGCTCCAGAAGGTAAAACTGGAGAGAGTTCATTGCAGTTGGGTGTACTAAAACATGACAAAGGAGTCAAACCTATCATGGTCAGGTTAGTGGTCTATAGATACAATAGGGGTCCTTTACATTCTAAATAGGGGTGTGCGAATAGTGATTTCTGACTTGAGCCGAGCTTTTTTACTAAGTTCTCGAGCTTTGAGCTTTCTCGAGCCGAGCTTTTTTATAGCAATTTTCTCTAGGGGTGTGCAATATACCGGTAGTGATTTTATGACCCAAGCCGAATTTTCCTATGTATAATGTTATACTTTCAATATTGGTCACTTTCATATTTTTTTTGTTATACTTTCATCTTTCATTCACTTCTTCTATATTCACTAGCCCTAGTTTTAATATGCCTAAATAAAGTTCTACAGTGCAAAAAAAACAAACAAAATAAGTACTGAAAAGGAACATTTATTGAGACCAACTGTTGCTAGTAATGAACGTTTTATTTTAATATAGTGTAGAAACATAGGAAAGATATAACATAAAGGAAGAGAACTACAAATCTGAAACTAGACCGATAAGCCTGAATGTAGTTATTACCGTTTTAATAACAGCCATAATAAACAGACTATATTATTTATACAGCTATATTATTTCTATATTTCTGTATTATTTTTATATTATTTCTCGTACGCTCAATAACATTTAGGCCCTATTCTAAGGAATTACCAAAAATACAGTAAGCCATCTATTCAACTGATGGTAAATAGTAAATTTAAGGTTATCCTTTTAATATAAGTTAGTTAAATCAGGACACTCAGCAGCTAACCATATTGTAAATATAATCACTGTAAACTATCATTATATCTTATTGTACTCACAGAAATAAATTATCCAATAATTGTAGGCCTGGCTTACGTTGTATCTAACCTCTATCACCTAATAGACTTAACCTATTAAATCTGCTTCTGAAACAGAAGTTCCTGGTCTTATTCTTGGTATTGACATGGACAGTTGTTTTAATTGGAGAAACCATATTCACAATACTTGTAAGAAATTAAATTCTGTGAGTTTCCAAATGATTGTTTTAAGGAATGTATCAGATTTAAATACAAGACTGATGGTTTACCATGCTTTATTTTCCTCTATTTTGCAATATGGAATTGAGCTATGGGGAGTTACTTCTGATGCTAAGAAACTTTTTAAATTACAACAAAGGATTCTTAGAATTATGACTTTTAAACCTTCAAGATACTCCTGCAAAAACATTTTTAAAGATTTAAAAATTTTGACCGTCCCTAATCAATATATACTTAAATGTTTATTATATGTAAAATCCAATTTTCAGAAACTTTTTAGAGAAAATAATCATAACATGTATAATACTAGATTTCGTAATGATTTTCAATATCCTATTCATAGAATTAATCTCTCAGAAAAAACACCTTCTTATATAGGGAAAAAATTATTCAACAATTTGCCGGTGTACTATAAATCACTGATAGAATCAAAATCTTTCAAAGACAAAGTGACTGAATTTTTGTTGATTAAAACCTATTACAGTGTAGATGAGTTTTTGAATGATAGACCGTCTTAACGTGTACTTTTGTTATAATTTAGTTTTAAGTAATATTGTATCATGACAATGTCACCTGTTTTGTCTGGCATAGCCAGAAATTGTAAAATGTTATGTGACAATAAAGATGACTTATGACTTATCGTCAATGCAGTCTTCTTCCATCACTGATTTAACAACTTAATAGCCTACAATTGAAAAATGAAATGATTTCAACTGACGTTTATTCACAGATTCAAATAATCCCGCGGCGTTAACAATATATGATTTTAATTGCACAGCAGAAGCGAATAGCGAAACAAAACTAAATACTGCTTGTGTCTTGCTCTTGGTTAGACGAACATAGAGTATAATAAAGTATAACCTTGTAAATAATATGACCACCGGTATTATAACGTGTATAACGTAACCATTTAGAATTTTGATAAAATCCTTTGATCTTGTGAATCTCGGAATAAGTGATTTTGATTTGTAAAGTATTACAACAGCGATGCAACAATATTTATTAACTTTAATAAATACAGTATAATTACAGTTGTATTTCTACTCGCTTTATTTCTCAAGAACTTTAGATTCTACATCAATTGACAATTTTTTAACAATGCAATTTTTGGAGAGTACTATTTCGGCTGCACACCAAAACGCCGTAATGGTTTGTCGTTTATCACCTACAACCTTGTCCCTGGTCATTGGTCACACTAAATCATTATTACATTATAACCATCTTCTCTCAACGTCTTAAGACAGTTTTGCAATCAACAGTGTTTCCAGACGTGATTTCAGACGCCAGGAAATTATTATTGTGTACTGTACGAAATTGTAAGTTGCAGTCAAGGACTGTACCGCTGCAACAATTGGAAAATGTATTTTCATGGATTTTATTTTTTTGCTGGAGCACTTTTTCTGGGGCAGTAGGGTTGTTGTATTAATTATTATTAACCGTGAAGTATTGCACAACTCAACTAGGCAATGACAACATTGTACTGCAAACAGAATTGTGAATTGTGTAGATGTCCACTTAATATGATTTTTGAGCGTAGAGAAAGTAAATTCATTGCATTGGTTGATCAGGTCGACAGTTTAAAACATTACTTTTATATATATATTTTTTTTTTAACAAAGGACCGAAAGCACAGCATTGCTGGATTAAATCTGTTATGGAGCTCTACCGATGCAGCAAATTACAAGAATTCTAACATTGATTATTGAAAGTTTTTACTTCAAATTTACTTTTGTAAATTACTCTTTTCACCAGTCGGCGATTTAAATATTCGGCTCGAACTTCGAGCTTTTTTGCAAATCTCGAGCCGAGCCGAATACTGTAATATTATAAGCTCGAATAATCGCACACCCCTAACTCTAAATTTACAAAGCTTGATCCTTATCTAAAATAGTCTAGATTAGGCTTAGGTATTTTCTATATTTAAAATATTACAAAAATATCTATGATAAACAAATTTATCAAACTCTACTTTTAAGGTATGCTTTACTTTGTGAATTAATTACCAGTGTGAACCTATTTTGCTTTCAAGGGGAATATTAATATTTTTATGTGCATTACTGATCAATTTTCAAAAATTACCTACTCTCTTCAAACACTAGTTATTAGTTTGAATAATTAATGTATGTACAGGATAAGTATACTCAAACTTAAAAATGTATACTCCAACATCATTAAATTTAAGTCAACAGTTGATATTTTTGAAGAGTTTTTATTATTTGTAATTAACTAAAAATAACGTGTAGGAAACTCTGCTCCAGACTATATCAGTAATTGTTTAGCAATAAAGTTGTTACTTTTTTCATTGTTCAAAATGAAGCAGAATATTTATTAATTTATTAATAAAAATATTTATTAATTAACTACTCTGTGTCAAGTACTCGTTCATCTTCAAGATGAGCTCGTTCGCTTCGCTCACTAGCCTATCGAAAAAAAAAGAGTTTGAGTTGCCATTCAAGTAGTTTTTTTACTTCCATAATGAACATATTTTCAAGCCTTTCAAGTATTTTTAGATATAATCCTTTTGTTAACACCATTGACTGTTTATAGTCAATGTTAACACATTCACTGCGTCATGAGGTCCCGAGGTCTCGTACCATAACCTATATTTGGTGCGGTTGCATAATATGATATTCTTCCCTCAGATACGGTGTCGATAATTCTATGTAAATTGACAAAGAGAATATAGAGAAATAAAATATATATTGTCCATAAAGCTTGTTGGTTGCTGGATCGATTGGTAACCATGACAACAAATGAGATCTATAGATCTCGTAACGCACTGAAGTAATAAATGACTACTTTTATACAACACGAGATCCCCAGACCCCGCAACGAAGCTTAGTTGCTCAGAGCGCTGCTTGGAGCTCTTGAGTACGTTCCGTTCACAACACTGCGCCGAAATTTGTTTGTTGTTATTGCAATAACCTAAATTGATTTGTGGTGTGTTTTGGTGTTTTTTCTCATAAATGTGCAGTGCGAGATCTCAGTGCCTCGTACTATTGTGTCATATTCAAATCCTGAGCAGACTGCAGGTTGGCAACAATGTGCTAGTTCATAAAATACACCACAGAGAGCTCTGTTTCTATCCGTTTCAAAGTTATGATGAGCAAAAGATCGTCTGCACAACGAGATCGTATCGTAAGTCTCGTATCGGACAGCCGCAATCACACCAAACGAGAACCATAGGTCTCGTAACGCGAGTTAGCACAGAATAAAATAGAGAGTGTGACGCCACCATATGATTGTCGCCGACAGAGTCGTATCAGTTCCACACACCATGAACACTACTTTCAATGGCGCAGTTCAACACTTGATTCAATGGGGACTCAGCTTAACTATCAGCAATGCTAGCTAGATACTAATGTCAACCAGATACCTCCAGGGAGCCAAGTGAGGCCACTGACAGCCGCTTCTCCATGTCGTGGGGCGAGGATGACGTCGTGACGTCTCTGTTGGCGAAGGCCGACGGCTCCGGTTCCAGAGACAACATCGGCTCACCCTCCGACGACGGCTCTGTCATTGCAAAGCCAAACGCTTGTTTAGCTACATAGAATCAAACAACTTCTTGGTACTTTAAAATTATGTTTTTATTAGAGTTTGAAGAACTTAAAACAGGCAGGATAATTATAGGTGTGCAAATATGTGAATTTTTATTTTGTTTTACGAAACCATAAAAGTTTACATTCAAAAGATGACGTTTTAACAAATATGTTGAAATTAAGAAAGTATTTTATGTCTATCTACACAAGACAACTAAAAATTGTTAAAAGGACATCAGTCTAAAACAAAGATTGGCCAAAAATAAAAGCTAGACTCTAAATATGCATTAAATGTTTAATTTAATACCATATAAGGTTAACTTAAGCAGCAGGACTATTGAAATGTTATTTCAAAACAGTTAAGTAGATTGTAAATATGACCAGCAAGTTACAGTGAAAGTTAAATCATATTTTTCCAAGTTCCTTAAAGGGATTAAATTCAAAGCTGATTATAAAACCTTGTTTTGTATCTAAAAGTGTAATTCTAAAGGTTAATCTATTTATAGTTATTTGTCAGGTTTTTAAGATGTGAACCACACTGTTTTGGAAATTGAAAATCCGTTAACTATACCTTAATAATTGGTTTACGTTATAAGAGAAATAATGAGGAAATCCCTCATTCATTAGTAGAACAAGGACCTAATTATATTCCAGTGTAAACTATTAGTATTACTAAGGGTTAGATTTTGAGATTTTAAATAATCTTTTTATGATCGAGGGGAAATGTTATATTAATACTCAGGTAATCCATGTAGCTAAAAAAATATAAAATTACATACACATCATATAAAAGGGATAGTTCATGATTTGATATGTCTTAAATAAGAGTTTAATACAAATTGATGTAGCATTGTTCGTAATGATGTAAACTTAGCCTCCTCGTCGTTCAATCATTGAGTATACTAACATGTGATCTTAAGCAAAAGATAGTATGCCCCTACAAGCCAATAGTATGCCACTAATTCTTTAAAATAATTTGTTTTTAGGGTGAATTTATGATAATTTAATAAATTGAATGATGACAGGATTTGGCTCAAATTTAAGGTATTAAACCAAGGGACTCTGGGGGAAAAAGTATTTTATTTTAATTGCAATTTTTCAATAACCACCTCTCATCAATCTTGATAACACGATACTGTATATCTATTTCTATTTCCCAGTTTTTGTGATAGTATCCATCTGCTGCTGCTGCTGCTGCTTCAACTAGTGACTGGCTATGAGCGCTGCAGTGTGGTTAGTCTGACTGGCTCTGCTAAATGTGTTCCTTACTTACCGGTGTTGGTGAGTCTAGAGGAGTACGCAGTGGCAGTGGCGCTCCGGATAGCGGTGAGAACAGCAGACATGAACCCAGAGGCCATGCTGCTGCCACTGCTGGTGCCGTTGACGTTGTGCTGGGGGCTGCTATCAGCACTCTCCGCACTGCTACTGCTCTGGCTGTACGCCTCGTTGTGGAATATCACATCCTGAACAAGGAAAACATAATTAATTTGCAGAGAAATATATAATTCTAGATATAAATTGCTACAGGACTTCAACACTCTTAATGTGAAACTATAACACATCGCCTTTGAAAATCAGGTGATTTACAATTACTGATAGTGAACACATAACTAACAGATACTGTCCAAAGTGATTTTACATTGTTTAGTGTGTTTCTTCTGGAGAATGAATTTGATTTTCTAATTAGTGAATTTCCTATAGAAAGTGAACTATTAGCATGACCCGCACAGTGAAACTTAAGCCCGGGACCACCATAGAAGTTCCTAACGTGACCCCCTGAACACGTTTTGGGGGGTCGTTCAAAATTATATATATATATATATATATATACATGTGTATGCACTCTAGCGGTCACATTTTTTGTCCAATTTACTTCAAATTTGGTAGAGACGTTCCTTTTATCTATAATCAGTTGGACAAGTTCGTTGGGCAAAACAATCGGAAAACTCTAAACCCCTTTTTTGGGATTATTCTTTAAAATTTTGAGTTTTTGGGCCCAAATAGAGTCAGAAAATCCCCGGGCATAAAATGAATGCATGTATTAAGATGGGAATTAGTGAAGCGAAAGTTTTAAGCTGTCTATCGTCATTCTAGCATAAATATTTACCGAGTTCTTAAAGAAAATGTATATCGGCTAAACACAGTACGTTGTCTTATGGGGTTTTTACATTAGAGAAGCATGTTATTCATTTGTTGGTGTATTTATATCACAATAACAATACAAGTAATTAAGCAAATGAAAATAATTCTTGAATACTCAGAATTGAAGAGCAAAGCGAACCCTCTTCCACCATACTCTACATTAAACCCCGAAACCAACTCTCTCAGCAACCTCGCGCCTACTTTCAAGCCTGACTGGACCTTTTCCTAACCTTATAATACGCAAAATTATATTCCTAACATTGCAGGTAAATGAAACCAGGATCATCAAAACAGCCAAAAATCAATGTTTTCGGATTTCAATAAAATTAGAATAAATGTATGTTTTTACACTGGTTTTGAGTTTTAAATGTTTTGTTTGTGGAAATTCACTTCCCTCACATCAGCGTGCTGCACGCGAACTCGTTTTAATTTGTATGAATATATTTGTCTTGCTAAATGACTTAACATAATTAATTATGGTCTATAAAGCATTTTTAAATTGGTTCAAATTGAGTCAAAAAATGTAAACCTTAAAAAAGTAGAAAAATAAAGTACAGTTCTTTGGTTACTCCATTCCTTATATATTATGAAATGTCATGAAAAAGCTGAGTGTGCATTTCTTAAGTAATTGCAGTAATTAAGCTCGTCTGACCCATACTGACTGAGTGTATGTGTGTACCCCAAAACACCAATTTTTCCACTGTTCAGGCTTGACAACAATTACAGAAACAAAATTAAAAGCCAGCCAATCTAATAACAAAAAATTAATTAAAAAACCTGGCACTCAAACAAATCAAAATTTGTCTGAAATAGAGTTTTTTAAACAAAACCTTAGTTATTATTTATCCTTATACAAATAACTTGGTTACTGGATCTTGGATGATTGCTGGACCGGAGATAAAATAGTATTTAAGACACTAGTTCAATAACTAAAATGTATCAGTGTTAAGGGAGAAATAATAGCTGAAAAGAAAAACTATTCCCACAAAGAATCATAGACCTGTATTTGATGTGTAATTAATATATTTATGTGCTGTCATGATAAAGGATAAATGTAAAACACAACAACGTAATTCACAATTTCTAAAAAAAAAAAAAACAATTTCCTGAGTCTAAAAAGCATACACTGATTCTACAAGTCACAAGCCAAAGAAACTTAGGTTTTAAATTTGTTAATGCGCATGATTATTGATAACTCAATAAAATCCTGCAGTTGAAAGTTAATCCACATTTAATACTTCCAACTGATTTAATGTCAAATTTAAATGCCTAACAGCTTGTTGACAATTTTTACTTTTTATATCACACAAGATATAAAAAAAAATGGCTGTCTTGGCGTGAAAAGTAATGAAATAAGAGTGAAAAGAATTTTAATAAGGTTCATCCAAAAAACATTTATCGAACATTGTGGTGTAAAAAACATTTGTAAAATATTATGAGGTGTTACTTCAGATTAGAATTGATATTCCACCACAAAGAGTATGATTACGTTAACTGTTACATTAGACTGATATTAATAAATCAGATATAACATTTAATTTAATTTTCAAAATGTGATGGAATGGTATAAAGTTGTTATTTGTTAAAATTGAAGTTAGTTCTTTTAGAGGGAGGAGTGATTACGAAGATTGCAGGATGAGACCTAGACCCAGAACCATGAAAACTTTTAGAGGGAGGAGTGATTACGAAGATTGCAGGATGAGACCTAGACCCAGAACCATGAAAACTTTTAGAGGGAGGAGTGATTACGAAGATTGCAGGATGAGACCTAGACCCAGAACCATGAAAACTTTTGGTTTTAAGGTTTCTAGATGCAAAACAAATCCATTTGTTCTAAATTGTACTAAATTGTAAATGTATTAGTGTATTGATAACATTTATAAAAAAACATATTTTTATGAATTTCTGGTCTGACCTAAAGTAAGAATTATTTTGGTAAGTTGGAAATCAGTATCCCATTTGATGTGGGCTCTCAGGGGATGGTTTCCTAACCCAAAAAATGTATTTTTCAAATGCCAATTTCGTTTTTGCCATTGGGGTAAGGAAAAAACTTTATCTTGAGACCTTAGCATATCTGCAGCATAAATATTAATATTATTGATTACAAATTATGATTTACAATGTAACTCTTATGAAAAATGTATATCTTTGTTTTTTAATGAGTCAACTTTCATCAAACGTAGTTGGTTTTCTTTTTTAAAATTTATGTTATACATGTTTAAGGTCTGTCTATACTAACAAATTCTTAATAAACATATGACAGCTAAAATATATTGTGCTGAAGTCTTAATAAATGAATGAAGTTATATCATTGTTTACTTGTGTATGAAATTATTCTAGAGCTAGTCTCTATAGACTTAATATGTATCTTAAATAAATGAAAAACAGATCAGCGACAACTACAATTTTTGTTTTTTAAATCAGTTTAAATCCCATAACCTCTCCCAAGAAACAATGAAATTAAGGAAGCAGCTGTAAAGAATAATGAAAAACTCCCATCCCCTCTCATTACTTCATTTTCTATGCCATGACTATTTTTATACTTTTTGGTTCACTTACCTATGAAACATCAGACATCCAAAAAAATAAATTAACATATGCGTGACAAAAGAGATTGACCATATTGTATCCGTAACACCACTCTACTTCCAACTTTAATATAATTTAAAATAAATTTGTTGATCCTACAACCACAAACCGAGGAGTAATTGCCTTTGACCACTTGCTTTGTTGGTGCATTTAAGTGCACTATTTAAAGGAAAAAGGAAAAAGTTATTTCACAATCTTTAGCCTATTTTAATCATACCATAAATCAGTTCTACTTGCATAATTATGAAATTATTTTATTTTACAATATTGACTTGATAAATTTTAACAAATAATCTCTATTCATGGACAGATATGAAGATACAAACACATAGCCTAGCTAAGTTTGTGCGTTTGAAGTCTGCCTTTGTGATTATTTTATAGCTCAAAGAAGAGAAAAAAAAGGACAGTTTTCAAGAAGAATTACAAGACAAAAGCGATAAAGCAGTTAGTTCAGACAAACTGACACATTGTTTTGCACAAACGACACTCGAAGCAACCACAGGCAGCACTCACTTACCTAATACACCTCTTCAGAGCACAAAGAACAGATCTGGATTTTAGTGCAGTGAAATGAAAGTTGTAATACAAAAGTGATAAGATCAACTTGTTTAATATATAACAACTCTTAAAAGTTGATAGTTTTGACATAAACTAAAGGAGTGAGTATAAAATCTCAGTTACAAAAAATGTATATAGGCTAAAGATTTTCACAATTTTAAAATTGCCATAACGTTTAATTGGCTTAATACTGAATGTTCAATTGGCTTGTGACTTTGTGCCTGAAACATTCACAACATCAGTGAAGGCCAACTAATTGCTACACTATTCAAAAGAAAAAATATCTCAAATTACAAAACTGAAATTTATATAAAGGTTATATTTTTCATTATTTCTGAATTTTAAGTTTTATTAAAAACAAATGAACTATAACAGATGAAAACAGTGAGTTAACTAAGTATAAAATAAACTAAGCCATTTCTGACAGACCAAAAGGTAATATGTCTTGGTTAACAAGTGATGTATGTGAATGGGTAGAAACTAACCAAGTTGCCCATACTAAATTGCATGGATTAATGAACTAATACTTATCAATTGGTGATCTACTTAAACCACATCAGTAAAACATAGAGGTGTGCGAATAGCGAATTTTTAGTTCGGATCGGTTTCGGTTCGGATAGCTGAAGTTCGGATCGGATAGTAAGGGTTTCGGATTGGATAATTTTTGGATTCGGATATTTAGCCTACTTTACCCCAATCTCTAAAACTATCTACCGTACCATATTTTCTAAAGTTGCAACTTTACATTTCCATTCCCCTTGCAAGATTTAAATTTACAATATTTAACCTAAGTAATATTATTCAAAACACAGAAAGTGGTTATTATTTTTACAAATGTATCTTTCTGAGTACTTGAAGACTGTACTACACTTAACCTCAGCAGAAAACAGCAGTCTAATTGGAGGAGCAATATACCAACCCCTGTACATTCCCGAGAATATTATCTTTTTTGCAGTGAAAAATAAAAGAAATATGTTAACTGGTTGTATAGGTATAAGTTATATAGGTAATTTAATAACAGTAGGCCTTGGTTAGACTACTCAAATCATGTAATGTCACCTTGACTATCATTAATCCTTGACATTATGCTATAATACCTTAGCCTATCTGGGTGAAGGCCTGGTAAAAAAACAAACAAACATATGGTCAGGCGAGAGAAACAACAAGGAAACATTTTAATATGATTACAGCCTATTTCAAAGACCGAAATCAACTGATGTTGACAGCAGACATCACAACATACTAAAGGCCTAGCACGACATAGGCAATCAGACCCTACTGAAACAAGAATCAGTATAGGGCTTCATCTCTGTATGAGTTAACCAAAAACATCCATGACCAAAGAATTTCCTTTGTTTTTTAAATTTACTAACTAGGCCTAGTTCAAATTTATTTTGTTTACTACAAATTAGAAACTTTGTTTAATCTAGTTTGTCACGGGAATGTAAACGGACTACAAAGTGTCAGGTTGCATTTCAAACAATCAGCAACTTCACTATCGGCTTCGTTTTTTTTAACGAATTTACATATTATCGTGCTTTTCTTCCTTTTCAGTTCCATTTTAAATTCATGAAATTACCGAAATCAAATAATATCCGAACGATGAAATCTGTATTAACTGAGATAACTAACTAACTGATGCCTTCATGAATCCGTCATCAGATCGTCGCTGCTTTGCATCGTTGTTAAGACTAAAGATAATCGACAAGCTTAAATAATACTAAGCCAGATAGATATTCGATATATTATATCTAGAGTTCTCATCCGGGGGTTAACACGCGAAGTTTTTTCTTGGAGTATAAGAGCTCTAGATAGATTAAGCTCATTGATCATACCGTTTATACCGTGCTCTATGCAACTCGTTTTGCGTAAGTCAGCAAACTTTTAATCAGTGTTTTTTAATTGTATTGAATGGAAAAGAAAATATCAGTAGCATCAATTTTAAATTTCATACACTGACATTTCCATTTGCATAATGCAACTTTTGAATTACAGCTTACTCCATGAGAGCTTGCTCTTTGCATTCGTGAGAAGTTGTTACTATCGGAAATCGACTATTGACAAAAAGTTATCGACTTATTCGCCAGTAATCCACTACTGTTGTCTCGTTGTCTGCGGCTATCCTGAGAATCGAAAATCGACATCGAGTTGCAATGTTTCAATATTGTATACATTTGCGATTGTTTACTACCAAAAACGTTCGCTATCGCACATTTCTCTTTATAAACCATAGTATTCATTCTGTTTGCTAAAATGATCTACGATCCGGCCGTGTATCGCGATACGATACATGAATACACAAATATCGTATTGATGAATTGATACGAGTTACGTACCGAAAACATTGAAAGTGACAGGAATTTAGTCATTTCATCATGTTACCTTGAACGACATCAAGAGTCAAAACGTTTATTAATGGTCCAAACATATTTATTGTTTCGTTTCTGGCTTTTTATCCCCAGAAATACAGTCTATCCGAATAAGTCAGATTTTTACTAGACCTTATCAGGTATCGATAACGCCTTCGGATCGGATTCGGATATCTGATCCAATCCGGCTTTTCGGATATCCGCACACCTCTAGTAAAAGGCACATCAGTTTTGAGGATAAGTTAGTTACATTAATATTTTTTTTTTTTTAAAGAAAACACATTGAATAAGACCAATTTCTTAACTACAAGATAGACACCTAGCTTAATTAAGACAAAGTTTTCACAACTTAATTGCCTAAAAAAATGCATAAACAGTCAGAGGTAGAGTAACTGTCTAACCTGCTTTAGTCATGTTATGTGAATAATACTCATGCCTAACTGGAGCAAACAGTGACCGATCTCAGATGAGTCATATATGCTGCTAGGCTAAGTCTTGTCTACTAATTGTCGACCAAGCGGCTGGATGGCTTACCTCGAGGTCTGCCTCGGAGATGCTGTAGGTGTTGACTAGAGCCTCCACCAGGTTGTCGAGCCGAGAGCCGAGCCTGGACAGTGCGACGGACGCGCCAGACACAGCGGCACCTTGCTGCAGCAGGGACTCCCGGCTCCGCAGCTCCATCCCTGCCAGTCGCGCCTCTAGTGACAGCTGCTCCTGCCTGGGGAACAAAGTTGGACGTTAGCGCCTGTTATATCCTGGTGGAAACATTTTTAGGATATCAAAATACAAACTAGACTCACCTGCAAATAAATTCCATTCAAGTTAAATCTTATCTTAGACATGCTATTACCAACTCAGTTTTAATGAAAACCATTTTTTTTAAACTTGTTAGGACTGCAACAGTCATATGTATGCCTTCAAAAACAGAAGAGACTGTTTTAAGGATATGGTTAATGATTATTTTCTCACCTCCTCTGCTCATTGATGCGGACTAAATGGGAACATTCTTCTTGCTGTTTCTGAAGATCTGCTTCTTTTGTGGCTATTGTTTGTCTCGCTTCTGCCAACTGAAAACAAAAATGTTCCTTTAGCTAACCAACACCTAAAACAATTATGATACAAGCTCTTCCTAGCACAAGATACAGCTAAGCAAAGCTAAAAAAGTAAGGAAATAGCAACATTAAAGGCGATTGCTCAAGCCAACGGTTTCCAGCCTAAGATCATCGATGAAATCGGAGCAAATAAACGAAAAAGACCGAAGAATAGAAGAACCCACCAAATGCGCAACATTTAATTTGATTGAAATTAGAACACAGCAGATCGCCAATAAATTCAACAGTACCTCGCTGTCTTTAGATCGCCGCACAGGCCTATTAGCCTATGGTGTCGGGCAGTTAATTTTTTTTTTATTAGTAAAAAAATTAAAATTTCAATAACATTTCAATAGCCTCCAAGACACAGAACTATGAGTAGAATATTGTACCCATGAATAGAAGATTGTTATAAATTTAATACATCTGCAGTTTACAAATTTGGTTGCAATGATTTTATAATAATTTTTATATTGCACAAACAGTAGATTCAAGAACCACGTGTCCGCTTGGAAGAACAACAAACTAGAAAGATCTAGTTGCAAAGCAGCTGATACAAAATTGTCATTGTTATCTATATCTATAAAAGGCAAAGTCCTGGCTGACTTACTCACTGACTGACTGACTCACTTACTCATCACTAATTCTCCACCTTCCCATGTAGGTAGAGAGCTGAAATTTTGTACACTGATTCTTTAGGCATAAAATAGGAAAACTAAATGGTTTTCATCCTGATCTGACCTTAGGGCTCCGCCAGAGATCCCGACAAAGTTCCCATGTAGGGTATTTCTTATGGACATTCAATTTTGTTTGAGCTAATGAAAATACCAACAGCTGATCTTGATTCGTAGTAGTTCCATGGCCTAACCACAGAATGCAGCACACACAACTGTCATAGTTTTTATAAATTATTTGTGGGGCGAAGCCTGCGGGAAGCTATTTGAATATAAAAGAAAACCTCGATGTACTCAAGAACTGCAAGAAAGGACATGTAATGAACGCATGGGAATTAAACAAAAATTCCAAGACAGGGCTAAATTGTTCAATGAAAATGAAAATTTTTATTCTGGTGGCACTTATAATAACTTGTTTCTGAAACTTTCGGTAGCCAAAAGGACGCCATTTTGGTTCTGCTATTCTCTCTTTGGACCTGATGATAATCGGTGTGACTGGTGAAAATCAATTGCCGTGTACTATATTTTATATCTATACTTATTTAATAGGCGAGCAGGTTTTTTTGACAATCACTCTTCCTAAACTACTGAACCGATTTTCATGTTTTTGGTGTCATTGGAAAGAGCCTAACGTGAAGTTGTGCCGGAAACTTTTTTTATAGAGAAATAATTTGTGAGTGAGGCCCTGGGGCCCCTTAACCCTCCCAGTGGCAAGCCTCGCAATGCGAGGTTTTCAAACGTGTATCTCAAGTGGCGACCCTCGCAACGCAAGGATTTAAGACATTTTTTTTTCAAACGCAGAAATAACATTGAAAACGTGCTTGGAATCAGATAATCTTCATACCAATCGAAAGATAACATTCTAAACTTTCATTTTATTACATGAATGAACCTTATAGCAGCAGTTGATCGATGTAACTGAAAGTTATATTTGAATAACAATTTCGCGCGAAGTCGCCTACGCCTTGTATGTGTTCTGTTCTGAAATGGCTGAAAAGAGTGAGTTTCAAGAAATCATAGAGGGGTAAATTTTGGTTGTAACCAGAAACGGGTGGTACCACTGCAAAAAAGGATAAATTCCCTTTACGGTGATGCACAGTTTTACATCGAGATATAATCGGACAGACTTGTGGCGAAATTATAAAATAGTAATATTTTACGTGTTCAAGCCGTGGCAGAACCTCGCAATGCGAGGTTTGGCAAAACACATGTTATATATGAAGTTTACATTTATATTATATGTTTGTTCTTATATCAATTTCAAGAGGAAAGAACACTGAATATTTTTCCTAAGGTTATAAGCCTGTCCCGCCAAGTGACTAATGACGTAAGACGACGGAAGTTGGTCGATCTGTTTCGTTTGTACCCGGCAAGTGGCGTACTGCTACTCATTGTAAGGGTGGTTATTATCCGAGTTTATCTGAGTAATCGGTGTACATTTTCGGTTTATATTTGGAAATATGTGTAGTGCAGTGTAGTGTGTGTGTGAATAGTAATATTTATCGCATTATTTATGCATAAATATTACTAAAAGTGATAAATTTTGCAACGTGAGTTCTCATTTTCAGATGGATCAACACATCGAAGAAATGCACATTTTTTTATTTATTGGCTATTATTTTGAAAATAAACTGACCGAAAATTATATATTTTACCATTTCTGAAATCTCCTTTCTTTGACGAGTAAAAAGAATATGGGGTTCAGTAGGTTTCAAGTAATTATTACTTTACTGTGATTCGTTCAAAAAACCCTTGCAAACTTTGTGACACCAAGCGATCTGACTTGATTTTTCGTCTGAAAAACATAATGTTCCATACTCATGAAGTATGCGATATCAATTTTATTTGTGTGTATTATTATATATAACTATATATTTTCTTGTAGGGGCATAACTAGTGAATCATATTACATACCTTATTTGGGATGATTAGGTGTTACAAAACAATTATCTCACTTTGAATAACAATTTTTTTTTTCAAAAATAAAATTTCAAATTTCACATCTAATAAATTTTAGAAAACATTTTTTAGACTATTCATTCTTATATCACTGTATGTATAATTTTATAACCTTCAAATAAAATAAGGTTTTGAAGTATTTATATATTGATTGGGGTAATATTTTTGAATATCAAACTGATCACGTACAAATAGCCATTTTGCACTTTTTCCTAATTATTCTATATAATTCATATACAGATTTTTGTTTCTATGACATATATACATTTCTACGTAGGAAATTAGATGCAACATTTGGTACATTTATCATTTTTACCTAAAAAAATTGGTTTGCTTACAGTAAGGTTTTACTTTCAAAATTTATATTTTTTTTCAAAATTTTCATGTTTTTTGAAAAATGACCTTTCTGAATTTCATTTATTATAACATTTTCGGATTCTCCAGTTTTTTGTGAACAAAATGAATATGCATATTGATATGTTTACTTCAAAATTGGATTTATTACGAATTTCTAAAAAATAGTATGCAAAATCACCAAAATAACCCTGCCACTCCAGCCAAAACGTTCAAAGTCTTCATGCCACTGGGAGGGTTAAAGTTGAGTTTTTTTCCCATAAGCTTAACATTGGGAAATAACTATAAGTTTTAAGCAATCAGCTGGATAGTGTAAACACAGTTAATCAGCAGGCCATGTTGGCTTTGGAGCGGTAACACAATATTTATACGGGAATGTCAGTATAATATTACATTGTGATCGCGAGCGAAGCCGCGACAGGCTACAAGATTGTAATGTTTACAATCTTGTACACGAATACAATATAATTTTAAGTATATTTTGAAGAGTTTTTTAACATACTATTTGCTCAGTAACTAAAGAGAATCATACACTCTTTCTTTCATTAAAGTGTCATGTTAAGTGTTAAGTGTAAACCCTACCTCAGTCTCCAAGTCTCGGAGGGTGTCTGCTAAGGCAGCTTTCTCAGCTTGCAGAAACTCCTGAAGTTCAGCTGATTCCACTTCCAATTCTTCTTGCTGTTTTAGCAAAGTCTTTTGTGCTGAATAACTCTTGTCAAGTTCCTGTTACAAATAACAATTAAATTTTTTTTAATGCAACAGAATAGTAGTTTCATTATTTTATAAAACATATAGTTTATCAAAACTAGACTGTTATCTAATTTTCATTTTAGTAATTCTGTCAGTTAGAAGCATAAACTTTAGTGTCAAAAGTTTTTGATGCCTTAACAATTACATACAACTATTTCCAAAAAAACTGACCCTCAAGAGGCAAGAATTATAATTAAATGATTCAAGATTTATAATAACAAGATTAGTTTTAATCCACTCACGGTTTCATTCATAAATGACTTTATTAATTGGTTATTTACGCTATTACACTGGAAATAACAAAAGAGACAAGGGATATAAATTGTCACTGATATCAATTTAACTGGAATCCAATATATTTGAAATCAAAAGACATTAATAAATTTAATATAAGTAATTTAAATCAACATTGTTATATTATTTATTAGGAAACAAATTGTTATTTATTTATTATGAACACATTCTGAATGCTGATATGTTTTATTTTAATGTTTAGTAAAAAGGAACCTCTAATCAGGTATAACTTTAGAGGCCCTAAATTTTCTTAAACAATCATAAGCCAAATATAAGTAATTTATATTTAAGAGTTGTTGTTATATACCATGTTTTTAGTATATGCAAATTTTTAAGTATGTGTAGGCTCTGTATTAACTCCTTTATCTAGTTTTCAGTCAGTACTGACATTTGAAAAGTAAATGTATAATACTAATGTGTATTATTAGTGAATTTCCTTTGGAAAGTGAACTATTAGTATGACCCAAACGGTGAAACTTAAGCCCGGGACCACCATAGAAGTTCCTAACGTGATCCCCTGAACATGTTTTTGAGAGTCGTTCAAAATTGTATTATATATATATATATATATATATATATATATATATATATATATATATATATATATATATATATATATATTTATATATATAAAATTGTATTTATATTTATATTTATTGTGTTTGCATTCTAGCGGTCACATTTTTTGTCCGATTTACTTCAAATTTGGTAGGGACGTTCCTTTCTGTAATCAGTTGGACAAGTTCGTTGGGCAAAACAATCGGACAACACCAAAACCCCTTTTTTGGGGATTAATCTTTCAAATTTTGAGTTTTTGGGCCCAAAAAAGGGTCAGAAAAGCCCCATTTGTAAACTTAATGCATGTGAAAAGATGGGAATTAGTGAGGCGAAAATTTTAAGCCCTCTCTCGTCATTCTAGCATAAATATTTACCGAGTTATTAAAGAAAATGTGTTTCGACTAAACACAGTACGTTGTCTTATAGGGGTTTTACACTATAAAACCCTGTTATTCCTTTGTTAGAGTACTTTTATCATCCCCAACAACTCACGCCTACTTTCAAGTCTGTCTGGATATTCTCCTAACATTATAATGCGCAAAATTGTATTCCCAGCTTTGCAGGTAAATGAAACCAGGAGCATCAGAACAACCAAAGTTTTAAAAGTTTTTATGTGGAAATTCACTACCCTCACGTCAGCGTGCTGCGTGCGAACTCGTTATTATTATAGCTCTGTACTGTACTGTATTTGTTTGTTTGAGAAAGTAAATATTATTATTACTATTATTTGCATCGAACTGAGGGTTAGATATATATTAAATTGGTTATTAGCGAATTTCCCCTATAGGGAAGAAGCTATTACCGTAGGTCTAATGGTAAGACTTAAGCCCCATTCCAAAATGCGAAAAACTGATTTTTGGAAAATTTAAAAACCCCATAAACCCCCCTTCCCATGGTCCGATTTTTCTGGTTTTCGAACTTACTCATGAATGTCATTTTACACATTTGAGCCAAATTTCATCGAAATCGGACGTTTTTTACTCAAGTTATCGCATTCACGGACACATATGAAACGGACATATGTGTCCGTGAATGCGATAACTTGAGTAAAAACGTCCGATTTCGATGAAATTTGGCTCAAATGTGTAAAATGACATTCATGACTAAGTTCGAAAACCAGAAAAATCGGACCATGGGAAGGGGGGTTTATGGGGTTTTTAAATTTTCCAAAAATCAGTTTTTCACATTTTTCACCCTAAAATTTTTAAAAAACTTAATTTTGGTTTTGACCATGTCATAGAGCTTAAAAAAAAAAATAATATGGTATTTTGAATTATTAACCTAGGTTAAGTGGTTGTGGAGAAAATCCAAAAAACCTACTCATAAAATCTTCCCATGTATTTATGGGAAAACAGTTTTTTGCTTTTCCTCAGTTTATTTTAATGTAAACTTCACATTTGCTTTTACTAATCTAATCAGTTCCGCAAAACAATCATTTTGGTATTTAATTTGTGATTCTGCGCCCAACCGTTGCTGAGATATTCAAAGTGCTAAACACAGTACGTTGTCCAATGTTATCCTTATGGAGAATAAATAAAATTTGATATCTCGATTATTTGTGAATTAGTGATGGTCAAAACCAGAAATTTCGAATCTCGAAACCGAAACCGAAACTTACAAAATCGAATCTCGAAACTCAAATCGCGAAACCCTATTTACTTGCCTGGGTATGGTTATGAAAAATAAATCCAGAAAAAATTAAAACTAATTATATATTTTGGTTAGAGTTGTTCTTTCAGAAATAAAAAATCAATAATCCAAAAAAGGTGAAGGTAGACGACCGATGACAGTAGGCTTTTGACCTTTGCATTATTGATCGAAACACGGGCGTGATTTCTGTTAAAAAAACAACAATAAAGACACAAAAAATCTCAGCAGTTTCGAGTTTTGATTCTCGAAACTCACCGATCGAATCTCGAAACCGAAACTTTTCCAAAGTTTTGGTGGTTTTGAGATTCAAGTTTTGGTTTTGACACATCACTATTGTGAATGTATGTTGATGAAACTTGGTATGTGGCTACACGTAGTACTGGTATATTGATATTTGCACAAAAAATTGAGTTTTTGTTGATTATTCCGTTAGCAGCAAACCTGCGTACTCAGCCCCCATGTTATTCTTATGGAGAATAAGTAAAATGTATTGACTCCCTTAATTATGAACATAAATTAATAAAACTTTGTATGTAGCTTCACTTGGTTGAGTTATATTGATAATTGAATGGGAACAAACCCATTTTTTTGTTCCTTGTTGCAGCAAACCTGCTTACTCAGCCCCCATGTTATTCTTATGGAGAATAAGTAAAATGTAATGACTCCCTTAATTATGAACATAAATTAAGAAAACTTGATATGTGGCTTCAACTTGTTGAGTTATATTGATATGTGAATAAAAACCCATTTTTTATTCCTTGTTGCAGCAAACCTGCTTACTCAGCCCCCATGTTTTTCTTATGGAGAATAATTAAAATGTTATACAGCGCTTATTTATAATTGAATATTGATGAAACTTGGTATGTGGCTTTGCCTAGTTAAATTCTATTTATATTTGCATAAAAAATAATTGTTTGTATTCCTTGTTTCAGCAAACCTACGTACTCATCAACAATGTTATTCTTAGGGAGAATAATTAAAATTAGATATATCGCTTATATGTGAATATATTTTTATGAAACTTGGTATACGGCTTTATGTGGTATTAACACATATATTATGCATTGGAAATTCGCTGAGTATGCAGGTTTGCTGCGACGGGGGTATTTTTGATATTTATATAAAATGATATAGTAGAATGGCGCTAATCCGACCTGGAATGGTCCTACTCCTCGCGGAGTCCAACTGTGCCATTATTGGTGTATATTCCTGTTTATGTATCCGGTGCATTACTCTGACCACGTTTTCTCCTGTTGATGACTCATCAACTCAGTAGAACAGTGACAATTTTTATCACAGTATATTTTATTTATGAGTTACAGTAGTATTACACCTATAAAACTGCAGTAAAATTGAACATACATTTGAATATTTTCAGTTTTAACTACAGTTTGTCATGTTTTCATATAAATAAATGAGTTCCTCTGACCATCCGACCTTTTTAAAGTTCCAACTATGCTCACGGTCCTGTTGGTGACGGATTAGCAGAGTTCTACTGTAAAATTATTTAACTTACAGATGTGAGAAAACAATTATTAGTATTCATTTTTGAGCTGATTTTTAAGATGGCAAAACTATATAACAAGAAACAGAATGAAAAAATTGCTAATACTTTGCACGTTGCAATGTTAAAAACGAGTTCACAGCCAAGTTTGGCACAGTTAACAAGCACATTTCAAAATGCCAAGGAGAGGATAGGAGAAGTCACTTGGTTTATTTGAAATGTCAACAATTTTGGCCTCAAGCCAAGAACTGTGAGCCTTTCCTGCAGAAGAATGCACCAGCCTTCTGGACCCGCATCCGAAACTCACAAACCACTGCACTGTACCCACTGCATTTGTTATATTTAAACTATATTCGTTTTAAAGCTGTACAAGAATACCTATGGGGAAGAGATTATAAATATTTGACCACAAATGTAGGGTCATTTACAAATTGAGCCTTTAAGTATGTATTCTAAAAATAATCCCTTATTTTCATTAAGTGGAGTAAGTTTACAAGTATAATAAGTGTAACATCCTGACTCTCCAAACCCGAAAATTAACATAGCCTTGATTATAAAGGGAACTTTAACACTTATTGTAAAAGGTATAATTCTACCTGAGTCCGCCAGAGTGATCCGACATGAATCCTTCTGATGGATTGCATGTCTCAAGGATTTAAATCCTCATCTTCAAATCACAGAACAATATTTGGCAGACTCAGATCAAATTACACCTTTAATAGTCATCATAAGTGATTCGGAGACAAGATATCGAATATGAAGTGACACTTCTTTTTATTTGTTCTCTTTCACACTCAGAAAAACACAAGGCAACTCTTATTCACACTGCAACCAACTTTAGGCTCTTGTTTTATGTGGAATATTAATTATTGTTAATTTTACATTGTTTTGAAAAACAATTATTCTTATCTGTCCTTTTCAAATAATTTTCAATAACCGTGATTCTGTCACGGGGCTTTGGAACAATCCGGGTGCTACGGAGGACAACCACTGACCCTCTGCAGCCTGTGGCAGATGGCGTGCAGTTGCGAGATCTCCTGCTGCTGCTGGCTGATGAGACTGCTGGAGCTCAGCACCTGCTGCTCCAGCTGACCCACCGTGTCGTCCGCGTCATCTGGGCCAACAGACGACAATCAGTGACACAGCGACATTTACCTCATAGCTTGAAAGCGCTTTATATGAAAACTGCATTATGATATTTAAAGAATACATCGTACAGCAGACTCTCAAATGTGGTGGATGGTAGAGCTGTGTGCAAAAATACCAGATTAGCTGGATGGAGTGATGACACAATGTATTGACAAACATGTTTACGTAGATATTATAAAATAATACAAATTGTTTTAAAATTTAAGAAATATAGTTAGTTATATTTGTTTTTGTACTTATTGCAATGGCATTTTTTAATGTTTTGGAAGAGTATAGTTAAAACCTTAGTCTTGTTACTATCACTAATCAGAACCAATCTGACCAACCTCAGATTGTGAAGCAAACACTTTTAAGTTATACAGCGTAATGGGAGGTAATATACAAATTTAGATACAGGCAAACTTCTACAAAAATCTTGGAAATACACAAGGTTTATATATTAAAATATGGATTTGGACAAAACAATTGTCTGCTTCTCCTAGCTGCCAACTCACAGTTGCCGATGATGAGGCTCCTGAGTCGAATGTTCTCCGCGTCCCGGGTCAACTGCTGGGTCCGCAGCTGGTCACAAGTCTTGCTCATCTCCTCCCTCTCCTCGGCCAGCCTGCTCAGCTGACTCTTGCTCTCCTTCAGCTGTGCCTCCAGCTGCTCTATACGCCTCATCCCTCTCTCTACCTGCCGACATATTACAAACTGTCTGGTCAACCACTGATGTACTCATACACTAAAATAGTCAATAGTCAAAACATCAATTGTCAACAATTAGAACAAGTTGGTGTGATTAGAAAAATTAAGACGTCACACTAATTACAAAACAAAGATCGGTGTTTGAAATTTAAGAGGTAATGACAAAATAAATGTATAAGATGACATAGGCCTATGAACATAACGAACCCACTTTACTTAAGAGCAAAAATAAAGTCCAGTTTATCCGGTCTCGCATCATTCGGATCGTGGGTTTTCCGGGTTACTTGGTCGAGGTAAAAAAACGCTTTCAAAGCACTAAAATGTAGCAAAATATAGTTTTTAATGAGTAAACCATCTGTAAAATCTCAGCAATTACCAGCGTACTGACAAGGACACTTCATAGAAATAGCAGGCGCTGAGCTATAATAGCAGAGATAGCTGAGCAGAAATAGCAAAGGTAAGTTAGACTGTTATTACATTTTATTTTTGTATGTCATGTTTTAATATGTTTTTATAATGTTGAAGTGTTGCAGACCTATAGTGTAATAGTTTTTCTTTTGTTTCTCAATTTTTGAAATAAAGGTTTTCAGTTGTTTATGATCAGAAGGTAAAAATAACTAGGTTTCTCAGTTGTTCATGATAAGAAGGTAAAAATAACTTACCTTCTGATCATAAAAAGAAAATGATTATGTTACCACTATTGCTGTAAAGTTTAACTATTTTTAAGTCTGTAGTGCAATAAAACCAAAGATTTCAATAAGAGTCTGTCTGTTCACAAAATCTATTCATATTCAAATCCCACATCATACAGTCACACAGTATTCGTTTGTAACTATACACACATTTTGAAATTCTTCTTATTTATATTAGATGGTATTCTTAACGAATGCTAGCAAAATTTATAAAAATATCCAGTTGTACATTCTTGATAGGTGTATCAAAGAATAAATTAACTCATTGGTCAATCGTTACTAGTGAGATACCATTCTTATCATTGTGCTGGTTTATCCGATAAACCGGACTTACTGTACAATCAGAATTGAGTAGGAAGCCTTAACAAAGGTATGTTTAAATAATTTTAAATGAAAGATCATTATCTCGGACTAGTTTATAAAGTAAGTAGACTATATGACCATAAAATATTTAACTTAGAAATAGATAAATGTGCTCTGTTATAAAACTACCTAGTAGTAGGCAAAATGCCATTGAAACATGATAAAAATACAAGGAGATATTCATGCTTTGATTTCTCGAAGCATCTATTTTATTATTTCTAAAAGGATAAGTAAAATAGTTTACCTGAACACCACAATTCCTTGTTTCAACCCTGGAGTGAACTTCTTTCAGTAGAGAACTTCCCAACCCTTTCTCCAAGTCAGCACCAGTTAAGGAGGTCTGCGTACTGATCTCATGGTATATCCTGGTCTTTGTTTTGTTTTTCCTCGGATACGGAGGCATTGTCTTGTTACTGCTTGCCTGTAGGGAGGCCGAAGTTGCTGAAGAAACCATCGGATTTTGTTTTTTCCTTAAACTTGCAGACCGATTGAGACTAGGCTCTCTACTCGATAAAGGTTCACTGAGGGTCATATTATCTTCAGATTTTCTCCTTCTTCTGGGTAAAGTTGCATATTTTTCTAAGGCAGTCGCTTTGCTTTCCGTGACAGAGCTTGTAGACGTATTCATAACTGTGTTTTTCTTGTCACTAGCCGAGGATGGACGGAACTTTTGCGCTAACTTGGTCAATGTGGAAGGCCATCTGCCATCATTGCAATCGCTTGAGGGCGAATTTGCTTTCCCTTTAACGGAAGGAACTCTATTTAAAGTCTTTCTCCCACTTTCTGAACTGTCTCTATGACTTTTCGGTGTAGAAGCACTAGGAGTTAAAGCTCTACTAGGGTGAATCGTCTTGGGAGTAGTTTTGCTCGAGGGTGTTCGTTCTCTACTCAAAGGAGTTCGAGATCTGGAAGAGAGACTGGGGGAAGGAGATGGACGGGTGGTAGAAGGGGTCCTTACTGGGGGACACTTTTTCCGTGCTCCGCCTGATGAAGTTATTCTCGGATTGTGATACCCTGCAACAGAGGAACTCTCACTTCCGCCCTCGCTGGTCCCGTCCCCACCCCCCGACAGTGACAGGTCGTCCGGCAGCTGCAGCGTGTTGCTCACAAGGTCCTCCGAGGAGTAGCAGCAGCTGACCAGGCTGGAGTCACACGATGCTGCAGGCGTCACATCCCCCCCGGGCCCTCCTATGGTCCCCCCGTTCACCTCCACCCCGCTGTCACTGCCCTCCGGCATCTCACACTCCTTTCCTCCGCACACCAACAGCGTGGCGTGCTCCATATCATCGTCCCTGCAACACACAAACACACTGTGTTAGGCCTACTTATGATAAACATGTCTGAAATTGAACTATAAATATTTTTTCTTAATTTAATCAGTAAAAGAGTTCTACTAAGTAAATTTAAGAATTTTTAGGTATTTTTCATTTATCCTTAACAATATTAACATAAAGTGTAACAAATAATGATCGAAGAAACATAATTGCCTCACTACAGCATTATCAAAAAGGGCAGTAAAAAATTGTAAAATTAAATTTTATTACATTTTAGTAAAGTAACTATTAATATTCAACACCCTTCTTAACCCCTTATATTGTCTTTTATTAAAATACACACAACTTTTATATATAACCCTCAAACCCTATTGGTAACTTAGTATATACATCAATATATAAAAACCAGGAACATAAATTATAAGAGATTTCAATACTTAAATATATGCTTTGAACTCTTTTGAATCAAGCATAAAATTCTGTTCAGTAGCGCTCCTTATGATTTTTCCCAAATAAAACAAGGTTTGAGGGTATCAAATATTAGGATTATTTTTTATGATTAGAGAAATTATTGATTTAAACATTTGACATTTTGATTTTTGATTCATACAATTTTGTAATAATTTAATTCAAACATCCAGTCGTGCTTTAGATACACACAACAAAATTTAATTAAAATGTGACTGCTATCCAAATAACACCACTTCAATCTGCCAAGGTTTTATTATCAATGGGCAAAGTTTATATATAAGTACTGAAACACAATCGCCTCCCAGTAACTGGCCACTTGGGCGGTGTTCCATTACGACTCCGTTTTTGCACACAACTCCATGTTCTAGTGGCAACAAAATATCAGGTTACAATTGCCTATTCCTGCCAAGGTCCCATACACTACTTGCTTTAAGTGTGTTTAGATGATATGAAACTCAACAAGTGCGGTAAGAGGCAAATAACCCATATTTTAAGGGTACTTTTACTCTAATCTAAAGAATTACACAAAAAGCTGGTTAAGTCATATAAATGGTTGTGCAGTCTATTTTATTCAGAATTCAAGCTTAATAAAAATTAATCTAGGTAACGATTATAAACATATTATCTACAAGATATTCTGCTTGACAAAATGGAATTTGATAAAATACTATATCCACAAAAAATTACATAGACGGTAATGCAATCTGTAAAAAAATTATTTGTTCTGAGGTAATTTGAAATAAGATTTTTTTGTTTTATGAATATATCAAACAGTTTCAGATTAATATATAGATTCCACCTAAGTGTTTGTATTCATTTCCCTTCAAGCCAATCTAAAAAGTCCTGGCCCAATATTAATTACTCTTCTATTTCAGAATGATGGGCCATTGTCTTTGGCCAACCTTCAGAGTTTATTGGTGAAAGTTCTGGTGATTGAACTCAATAGTCTGCGTGGCTTACGTTCATTTAATATAAAAACCCTGGTCACAAGAGAAAAAAAATCATCATATTCAGTAAATTAAAATCTGGGTTTAACTGTTATAAACTTATAAACCAAGATAAATTGAAACTCAATTACTTTTTAAATATTATAGCAGTTAAACAGACTAGCTACTTTCCGGTTTTCATTAGAAAAGGATTTTGCAGCCAAAGGTTTTAGAATTTAACATGTTTAAACATTACCCAAAAAAAATAACACTAGACATGCAGATGATCACTGATGTTGCTAAGGGAGATGTGGCGCACCAACAAGAAAACACCCTTGAGAAATAATATACAAAGATAAGCAAAACATATTGACAGTTTACCTAAATGTTTGATAATTTATATAACTTGCTCTTGGTATAGACTATATTTTTAAATTGAAAACACATCAATCAATAGTTAAATTTTATTTCTGTTCCAGACCATTTCAAACACAATGCATTCATCATCAGATTCTTGAACGACTGCTATTGTTGATGTTGTTCAAGTACCTGATGAGAAATACATTCTATCAAAATTTAATTATTGATTAATCCTTATATTTCAAAATAAAATCTTTAGATAGATTTCCACTGACCAATTTGCTTGAGGTCTGTACTAAATGAAAAGTAAATGTTCCTATAATTGCAGGTTTTATTTGAATGTTGAATATTTTGTAGTTAAACAGTTTAAAAATAGCAATTAAAATCCTCTTATGGCAATTGACAAAGGGTTTAATTTAAATTTTTGTCCAGTTCTTTGGGACAGTTTGCATAAGACTTCTACATAAGACTTATATGCCGTAAACGTACAGTACAGTACAAACTTGTACTAAATGAAAGATCAACTTTCCTATACTTGCTGGTTTGACAAAAACGTGATCATGGTTTTAATACTTTTAAGATATGTTTTTTCTGTAAATTATAAAAAAATTTTAAATTTTTTTCTTAAATTATAAAAAAAAATTAAATTTTTTTTCTGTAAATTATAAAAAAAATTTAAAATTCTATCGTCTTTCCTACATTTAATGCCTTAACCAGCTGATAAAGACAACAATTTGATTTGACTAAAAATTGATAAGAGAATACATTCTTAAACACATATCTTTAATAAATTCTTAATGGCCAGTACTTCATAACAAATATTAAACGGTAATAGCTAGAAACGTCAAATTCATATTCCAAATTACTTTACCAAGTAAATTTTACCAATTTTAACAAGTAAAACACTTGTGCCAAGTTTCAAGACAGTACTTCAAGTGAATCCTAAGATTTAATGTATTGATTAAACATATAGACACATAGATAGGAACCGGAGTGAGATAGGTCTCATATGTTTATATTCAATTTTTGAAATTTTAACTCGGGAACGAGTTCTTGAAGTTACCGGAGAGACTTCATACACACTTATGTTTTGGCCTGTAATGAAGTACTCTTCTGAAGTTGACATTTGAAACTAGTTTACAACTACCTACCAGTTAAATTTTAAAATAAATAAGAGTTTAAGTTTTATTTTTAGAATTAAATAAGAGTTTAAGTTTTATTTTTAGAATTCACAACAACCATACAACTGCTGTACAGTTTACTTTCTACCTGTTAATAGGATTACAAGCTGTCCAAATGATCAGTTCTTGAAAGCTGTACAATATTTAAATACCCCCGTCGCAGCAAACCTGCGTACTCAGCAAATTTCCGATGCATAATGTATGTCTTAATATACCATAAAGTCGCATACTAAGTTTCATAAAAATATATTCACATATAAGCAATATATACAATTTTAATTATTCTCCATAAGAATAACATTGGTGATGAGTACGTAGGTTTGCTGAAACAAGGAACACAAACAGTTGGTTGTTATGCAAATATAAATAGAATTTAAATAGGCGAAAACACATACCAAGTTTCATCAATATTCAATCATAAATAAGCGCTATATAACTTTTTAATTATTCTCCATAAGAATAACATTGGACAACGTACTGTGTTTAGCAGTTTGAATACCTCTGCAACGGTTGGGTGTAGATTCACAAATTAAACACGAAAATTATTGTTTTGTGGAGCTGAACTGATTGGTAAAAGCAAATGTGAAGTTTACATTAAAATGAACTGAGGAAAAGCCAAAAACCTTTTTCCCATAAGATTAACGTGGGGGATTTTATGAGTACGTTTTTTGGATTTTCTACGCAACCCCTTAACCTAGGTTAATAATTCAAAATACTACGATATTTGTTTTTTAAGCTCTATAACATGGTCAAAACCAAAATTAAGTTTTTTAAAAATCTGAGGGTTAAAAATGCAAAAAACTGATTTTTGGAAAATTTAAAACCCCCATAAGCCCCCCTTCCCATGGTCCGATTTTTCTGGTTTTCGAACTTAGTCATGAATGTCAATTTACGCATTTGAGCCAATTTTCATCGAGATCGGACGTTTTTTACTCAAGTTATCGCATTCACGGACACACATATATATATATATATATATATATATATATATATGTACATATATAAATTTGAACGAATAGTGTTTTGGCATCTGGGGACCTCAAAACAAAAAATTATCATGATCTCGGGCTTAAGTCTTACCATGAGACCTACGGTAATAGCTTATTCTATATATATATAGAATAAGCTATTACCGTAGGTCTCTTATATATATATATATATATATATAGTTTCGAACCAATGGTGTTTTTGGGGTCTGAGGACCTCAAAACTAAAAGTTATCATGGTCCCGGGCCTAGGTACTACCATGCCGACTACGGTAATAGCTTCTTCCCTATAGGGGAAATTCGCTAAAAACAATTTTAAAATGAAATATGATTGTTATTTAGGGTAATTTTACTAACTGTATCATCATAACTTCAAATAATTGGTTTTCTGGAGATAAAGTATCTCAGAAAAATATTTGCAAAGGCTATGATTCCTAAATAAATATGATATATTATACTTAGTGGAAAATATTGTAGTAACTGTCATTTACAATTCAAATCCCTATTTAAAATCCTCTGAAATTGAACATTACAAAACTGGACAGGTAACGAGGTTAGAGCCTGAGATATTCAGTCCAATTAGTGACTATTCCAAGTCTCACAGATTAAATTAACAAGGTTTCACACCCCCGACTAACTCAATTTTCATGTTTTCAATGAGCTTCAACTTAAACTAATTCATTGTATAAGTTTTCAGTTTTAATGACAACAACAATTTTATGTATGGGTACCAAACAAAGCTACAAATATAATCAAGTTATAACTTTTTTAATAATCAAAACATGGTTTCGTTATCACATATTTCTTTAAAAGAAAAAAATAGGGTTTTTATATAACAAGTTTTTGCATCAATACGATAATGTAGGATGAATTTTTCTTGTCTCTTACCAAACTAAAATAATGAGAATCTCCCGACCAGCTAAAAAAAGGACTAATTCAATCAATACCACTTCTGATCGAGAGCCACCACTGAAGCTGACTCATATAGTTAAGCCTCAATGATACCAAAGCAAATATAATTCCATTAACGTTTAACATTAATTTAAGCGATATACTTTACATAACATGTTTAGTAAATTATGATAACATTAGTTTAATGTTTATTTTTTCTTTTAAGTTTTGTTTACAACAAAACATTTAATTAAAATGTTTTTCATTAAATAAAACATTTCTTAATATATGGCATATGTTTTTATTAAATAATGTTTTCATTTAGCAAGGCACGTTGCAAAACACACGACAGTTAATTTTAAATCGGCCCAAGAGCAGTTATCAGGCAGGTCGACAGTTACTGAACATTATCCACTTGAGCCAATTCCCTTCATCCTTCACAACGCCCTTCCAATCCCACCTTTTGTTGTCTGCTCGACAATTTATATTGTTGCCTCTCGATTGATACGACTGCCAAAATCATAACACCTACTTTCCCAATACCAACCTAATTCATGGCGTTAATTATCACCTTGCTGTACTGATCCCATTGAGATGGGTTTTGTCTTGCTCGTCCGCCCATAGTGTATTATTTACGAGAAAATTTTATTTTGCTCATACACCTCTTAATGAGAATTACTGATACATTTTCTCATGATGACTTTAATGATGAGTAAGTTAACTATTCTAAGCTCCTTTACACACTTGAAAGTTGTGCATTAGCAAGATATTATTGTAATCATGCTTGCAGCTTGCAGACTTTGTTTAAAAGATAGGGGTTTGAAGTGACAGCGCTGTAATTAACATCCAGTCATTGTCATCCTCTGCCTTCGCCAGTCTAGGCAGTGGACTACAGGTTGCCCCACATCCACCAAACTTTTACCAAATTATCTGGCAGATCAAAACAATTAAATAATGTGATACAATATGTCTCCTGTCTTGATCTGTTTTCACTTTCTGAGTTTTTATGTGATTATTACAAAAACCTTAATGTCTAAGACATGGAGAGAGATACAATATACCGGTATACACACTTATATAAATCATTTACAAAGTCCTTTAACATTTTATTTCTGTTTCAATTTATGCTTCAAAGTGCCATTCAATTTTAAATATCTAGAAAAATGAAACAAATGTGAAAACATGTTAAAAACAAAATATTTAGGCAGTTTTAACCCAAATTTAATGGTATGTTGTATTTAAAGATTGAATAATGGACAATGGATAAAACTCAAATTTAGTGCTCAAAAGTAGGAATATGACCTTATTAAATAACAAAATACCCCCGTCGCAGCAAACCTGCTTACTCAGCGAATTTCCAATGCATAATATATGTCTTAATACCATATAAAGCCCCATACCAAGTTTCATAAAAATATATTCACATATAAGCGATTTTAGTTATCCTCCATAAGAATAACATTGGTAATGAGTACATAGGTTTGCTGAAACGAGGAACACAAACAATTGGTTTTTATGCAAATATAAATAGACTTTAACTAGGCAAAGCCACATACCAAGTTTCATCAATATTCAATCATAAATAAGCGCAATATAACATTTGAGTTATTCTCCAAAACCATGTAACAATAACATGGGAGCTGAGTAAGCAGGTTTGCTGCACCAAGGAACAAAAAAATAGGGTGTTATGCAGTTATCAATATAACTAAACCAAGTGAAGCTACATACCAAGTTTTATTAATTCATGTTCATAATTAAGGGAGTCATTACATTTTACTTATTCTCTATAAGAATAACATGGGGGCTGAGTACGCAGGTTTGCTGCTAAGGGAATAATCAACAAAACTCAATTTTTTGTGCAAGTATCAATATACCAGTACTACGTGTAGCCACATACCAAGTGTCATCATCATACATTCATAAATAATCGAGATATCAAATTTTATTTATTCTCTATAAGGATAACATTGTACATTGTAAGGATAACAACGTACTGTGTTTAGCACTTTGAATATCTCTGCAACGGTTGTGCGTAGAATCACAATTTAAACACCAAAATGATTGTTTTGTGGAACTGAACAGATTGGTAAAAGCAAATGTGAAGTTACATTAAAATAAACTGAGGAAAACCATAAACCTTTTTCCCATAAGATTAACATGGGAGAATTTATGAGTAGGTTTTTTGGATTTTCTCCGCAACCACTTAACCTAGGTTAATAATTCAAAATACTATATTATTTGTTTTTTAATCTCTATAACATGGTCAAAGCCCAAATTAATTTTTTTTTTCAATTTTAGTGTGAAAAATGCAAAAAACAGATTTTTGGAAAATATGAAACCTCTATAAACCCCCCTTTTCCCTTGGTCCAATATTTTTGGTTTTCGAACTTAGTCATGAATGTCATTTTACACATTTGAGCCAAATTTCATCGAAATCGGACGTTTTTTACTCAAGTTATCGCATTCACGGACACACACACACATATATATATACATGTATATAAATTTTAACGAATAGTGTTTTTGGCATCTGGAGACCTCAAAACAAAAAGTTATCATGGTCTCGGGCTTACGTCTTACCATGAGACCTACGGGAATAGCTTCTTCCCTATACCGTAGGGGAAATTCGCTAAAAGGCACCCTTTTGAGCACTCAATTTAAAATTTGTCCGTTATTCTTCATTCCATCTTTAAAAATGACACATCGTTCGGTTTGGCTTGAAATTGTCTAGATACTTGATGTTTTAACATTTCTTTAGTATTTATTATTTATTCCAGTTTTATAGACATTTAACATGAGACAAATTCATACCACCACAAAATGTTGAAACAGATTTGTTCACACAAATTTAATTTCAAAGGTATTTGTAAACTTTGTATATACAAATTATACCAAGGTTCATTATTGCATTATTACATCTTTCTCAGCTCCAAATAAGTTTTGTAAAAAATATGAACAAACTCACAGACAGAAAACGGAGATAGGGCACATGAAATGATGTATTGCATTATTTGTTTTGACCTGCTATATAATCCGGTAATGTTTGGTGCAGTGGAAACGGAAGAATACATATCAGATCTCAGGTGAGTTTAGGTTAGGTTGGCGGCAACCTCAAGGTCACAGTAGCTGGTCAAGGTCATCAGGACTGGCAGAGTAGCGGTCGAGGCGGCCACCACTGCCCTCTTCCGTAGCGTCGGTCGGTTGCTTAAAATGTGAGATAGTATTACTAGACAATTTTACAAGCATGAATTTTACCTCAACGACATGAAAATACTTGTTAATAAGTCCCAGGGCAAATATAAATTTGAGTCATAGCCATAAGTATACCAATTGTTGTACTTTAAAAATGTTTAAACCCATTCACAGATTGTTAATTAACCAGTCAGGGGTAGTTAAAAAATTTAAATATTTTACTTACAAAGTATTTCCAAAAAGCAGTTTTAGTTAAAACTTCTAAGTACAGTCAAGTGTAAATCGAAGTAAAAGTATCCGTTTTAAAATGATCACGTCAGAAAACCAGAACTTGCAAACAAAACATCAGCACCCAACAAAAAGTAAACTGCGTTATGAAATTTTGTAGTAGAAAATGTGATAAGAATTCGTAAAATTATAATAAAACAAACCAACCGCAAACTGAACATTTGTATTATAATACTTGTAAACCCATACGGTCGTTAAATGAAGGTGGAAAATTATTCCAAGGATATGGTGCGGACACCAATTCAGGAGACTTCAAGACTTGGGAGACGCTGAAATTACACGATGTGATGCGCAATGCCATTACAAGATTTTTGCTTCAATAATGTAAGAAGCTGGACTGGATAACCAAATAATGTTCGAAATTTCCATTGATCTGCAACTTAAAATATTAAAACTAAATGTTCCTCTCCACTGACATACTGGCATGTTCAATCTGCTACGATACAAATAAATAAACTAACGGCGGACAAACAAGAAATAGAACTCATCTACATATTTAAAAATACCCCCGTAGCAGCAAACCTGCGTACTTAGCGAATTTCCAATGAATATATATTTATCTTAATGCCACATAAAGCTTAATACCAAGTTTCATCAATATACATTCATAAATAAACAATTTATGACATTTTAATTATTCTCCATAAGAATAACATAGCGGCTGAGTATGCAGGTTTGCAGAAGCGAGGAACACAAAAAATGGGGTTTTATGCTAATATCAATATAACTCAACTAGGTGAAGTCACTTACCAAATTTCATTAATTTATTTTCATAATTAAGGGAGATAACACGTTACTTATTCTCCATAAGAATAACATGGGGCTGAGTACGCAGGTTTGCTGCTACGGGAGCCTTTGTCAAAAAATTGTTTTTTTGAGGAAATATCAATGTTCCACAACCAGATAAAGCCGTATACCAAGTTTCGTCAGTATATGTTCATAAATAAGCGAGATATAAAATTTTTATTTTCCTCCATAAGAATAACATTAGACAACGTACTGTGTTTAGCACTTTCAATATCTCGGTAACCAATTGACGTAGAGAAATGATCAAAATACCAAATTGTGTGTTTTTTTAAGCTGAATCCAATGGGAAAAAATAAAATTTGACTATTTCCAAAATTATATGTAAGAAATTCAAAAAACCCATTTTTGGGGTACAAAACCCCCCCAAAATACCCCTTCGGATAGAGTGATCTGGCTGGTTTTCGAACTTAAAGTCATAAATGTTGCTTTAGACGTTTATACCAAATTTCATCAAAATCGGATAATTTTTACGAGAGTTATCGTGCTCACGGACACATATATATATATAATATATATATATATATATACAGTTTCGAACGAATGGTGTTTTTGGGGTCTGGGGACCTCAAAACAAAAAGTTATCATGGTCCCGGGCCTAGGTCTTACCATGCCGACTACGGTAATAGCTTCTTCCCTATAGGGGAAATTCGCTAAAAATCCTGCGTTTTGTTCACTCACTTCCTGAAGTTAATACTTAACCGATTTTGATGATTCTTTTTTTATTTAAAAGAAAATTTCAAGTTCTAAGTCGCTGTCGAGCCAGAATTTCGATTTAGGCCCCAGAGCTCTGCCCCACGGGAATTCCAAGTTCCCATGTTATTCATATGAAGGAGAGTTTTATTTGGTTTAGGTCACATGTGTTTTCATCACTCTATATTCGAAAATAGCCCATAACCATACAGCTGAGGTTTACGAAAATTCTCGATTTCCTTGTATCAAAACAAAAAATGACCAGCTGACTTTGCCTGTGCTAACTAAACATTACTTTTTCATCATAACCACGCCATAAACTATTGTTTCCAGTACTATCAGCTGTGATTGAAACCAATCGATTCCCGATAGGCAATCAGAAATCCCGGATAAACAGTCCGGGTAAAACTGCAAAAAGGCCAAGACCGGGAAAGAAGGTTCCAAAATTTCTCACCACAAGCGCTGCTATTCTACTCACAGTATTCCATTATATGATTTTTAAACAGCTGACTGTTTCTAGCAACATAAACAAATGAAACAACAACAAACCTCTGATGTTGTTAGTTGTAAAAGTGTAAACGTACTCAATAATGGCTGATTCAAATATTAATATTCCTGAATCAATATTGAAAATAACAAGTGGTACAGTTCGCGCCACGGTACTTGACGCCTGGGAAAGGTGAGAACCAACTCAAACTTCTCACAATTAAAAGCAGACAATAAAGAAAATAACAAAAAACAATATTTTAAAATTTCATTATTTAATTTTGGTTTCTGTTGACAAAGGTATTCTGTAAAACTAACGGTACTAAGCCATATAGAGGCGAAAAGTCATTCCAGAGCATACGCCAACCAGGCGCCAAGTACTGTGCCCCAAACTGTATGATGAAAAGTACTGTTCATAACTCTCCGAAAGTGCTATACCAGAGCTTGATCGAACTCGATCGTGCACCGGTAACGGCACTTTCCGACTTGTGACGAAATATACTATTCCTGTCCAAAACAATACATTGCCTGTCCCAAACAAACTTTTCCTGTCCTAAACAATTTAAGTTCCCGTTTTACTCAACAGGAGCACCAGTATGATTTCGTTGTTCTTGACGATTCTGTGTTCAAATAGCTGACTTTAACACTAAAATTAATTGTAAACCCGTTTTGTGTTTACTTATACAAAATTACTAGACTATGAAATATCAGACCATTTTTGTTTAAGTTTAATGTGGTTATTTGCATCGTGATGAAAAGTATCGTTCACTACTCGTCACAGAGTCCTATTTCGTGACTAGTAGTGAAATATACTATTTCTCTTAATTCAATAAACATCTGTTATATGGCTTATATCCGCAAAATATTGCGGGGGAGCAGCTCGTATTTCTTAAGACTGGATATGATTTTCAAAAGGATCAATAATGAATTAAGAATCTATTTTCATAATAATAAACAATATTTTCATCGGAAATTTATATTTATTACCTACCAGCTGAACGGAACACTAATTAATCTAAGAGAAGATTGATTTATAGCGGTTGGAATAAATAGTTTATTACAGCGTACAGAGCGAAGACACCGTTACTGGCCGCCAGTGGCTTGCTGGGGAGGGAGAGCGGAATCCTACACAATACAGCGACGAGGCGATGTTGCACGTTCCCGGGTACGTTGGTCACGTCGATTAGGTAGCTTGGAATTGGGTGTACGGTGTACAACGCAAACTTAAAACCCTTCAACAATAAAAAGCAAATTATAAACTAAAAATATTACGGTAGAGGCCTATATTTGATATTATACATACAAATGTTTTCCGATACCTGACATGTTTAAAACTGTATACATTGAATAAATAAACCGCTGATGCGCGGATGATTCTAAAACGATTTTGACGATGTACGTATCAACACAAATTGCTCTGATCGATCGTGGTTATGGGGTTCTCGACATGTAGAATGCTTAAGGGGACGGACCGGCCTCAAAAGTGGTTTATTTTAATTTTTCAATTGAAAATTGCATTGTAAATAGTTGTAGCTATAGTAAAATACAGTTTAACAGCGAAAAGATGTTATACACACAAAATATCAATCTACTAAAATGGCAACACAATCTGATCACGATTTCGAGGTACCCCGGGATGCCTATAACAATCACTACTAAACGAAAAACACGGAGGCAAAAAAACACCCATAAATAAAAAATTGATAAAAATTGTCTCATAAATTTGCCCAGTTTCTAATAAAATGTAGCCTAGTTTCATTATAATGTATTCTCAAGAAACAACTATATTAATTATTTATAACCGTATCAACACACACAGAAGCCGACAACTTACATTCAAAGAACTTTTCTACCGAGAAGCCAACACAGCAATACACAGCAGAAAACAGCCTACCACTGATGACCTACCACAAACTTGACATCAATGAAATGCTTCCCACACTCCAACGCCAATACTGAGACATTTCATTCACGGATGTCACTTTTTGACTGACTGGCGCAGATGGACTTGAGGCGACTAAGTGCACTGGAAGGTCGTGTATACAGATCACAAGGTAAATTCAGCGTGGGGTTTCAGTTACAAAGAAGTTTCTTGAAAGGTCTGCCAGTTGTTAAGGAAGTACGATCCTTGAGCCTTTGTCGCTACCTTCCCACTAGCATGTTGGAAGAAAGAAATGCAGAGAGATAAAGAAAGGACTTCCCACGTGTCCTGTAGGTAGAGGCCGGCTGGTGGTTGTCAAGAAAAGATTTGCTGAGCGCGGTGGGGTCCAACTGTGCATAGGAAACGTGAATAATTACCATCTAGGGTGTCAGTTATGAATGTAAGGTAAAAATACCCCCGTCGCAGCAAACCTGCGTACTCAGCGAATTTCCAAAGCATATATATGGGTATCACTACTACCTAGAGCCACTTACCAAGTTTCACAAAAGTACATTCATTAATAAGTGATATATAGCATTTTAGCGAATTTCCCCTATAGGGAAGAAGCTATTACCGTAGGTGGCATGGTAAGACTTAAGCCCGAGACCATGATAACTTTTCGTTTTGAGGTCCCCAGATGCCAAAAACACTATTCGTTCAAATTTATATATATGTCTATATATATGTATGTGTGTGTGTCCGTTTACCGCGATAACTTTTGAAAGAAACACCCGATTTTGATGAAATTTGGCACAAATGTGGAGAGTAGCATTTATGACTTTAAGTTCGAAAACCAGAGCGATCGCACTGTGGGAAGAGGGTTTTATGGGGGTTTACAATTTTCCAAAAATCGTTTTTTTTTTTCATTTGACCCCAAAATGTTAAAAACACTCAATTTTGGTTATAGCCTCCACAACCACTAAACCTAGCTTAATGATTCAAAATACTAAATTGTTTGTTTTTAAAGCTCTATAAAATGGCTATAACCAAAATCTAGTGTTTTTTTTTAATTTTAGGATAAAAAGTTTAAAAAACTGATTTTTGGAAAATTTTAAACCCCCATAAAACCCCCTTCCCATAGACCGATCTATCTGGTTTTCGAACTTAAAGTCATAAATGTTACTCTCCATATTTGTGCCAAATTTCATCAAAATCGGGCGCTTCTTTCAAAAGTTATCGCGGTAACGGACACACACACACACACACACACACACACACACACACACACACACACACACACACACACACACATATATACATATACCGGGTGTCCCAAACCTCCCGTCCATCCCATTTAATTTTTTAACGGTTTGATCTAGAATCACCAGAAAAAAATCTTATCACTAAATCGCACATGGAGAATCCAATAAAAGTAGTTGCATTATGAAATATCTACAGGGTGTTCCAGAAATGATGGTCACGAGCTCAAATCTCGAAGATTTGTAATGTAAACATCTGACTCATTTCATATCGTTTTAAAGGTCTCGTCAAAAGAAACACTTTGGTGAAAACAGAAATCAATTATCTTAATCCGTTCCAAAATGGCGGCCATTTAAACATGTTTTTAGAGGTATTTTTGACACCCTGTGTCTCGTAATCCACTGAATATTTTTTGTTATGATTCAAAACATAAATTCCTCTTACACTTAGCAATACTACGATATGTTACATAGCAACACTTCAAAGTGTCATTTCTTCAAAATACAAAAAAAATAACATTTGGAATCCCAAAAATCAAAATTCGTTAACCGGTATCAAAAGTCAAACAAATTATTATAATAACAATCTTATATTTATTGCGAAAAAAGTAAATACCCCCGTCGCAGCAAACCTGCGTACTCAGCGAATTTCCAATGAATATAATGTCTTAATATTACATTAAGCCTCTTACCAGAATTCATAAGAAATATATTGATAAATAAGAGATATTTAAAATATTCATTATTCTCCATAAGAATAACATTAGGGATGAGTATGCAGGTTTGCTGCAACAAGGAACACAAAATAATGGATTTTTATACAAATATCAATAGAACTCATCTAAGTGAAGTCACATACCAAGTTTCGTCCATATACATTCATAAATAAGCGATATATAACATTTGTATTATTCTCCATAAGAATAACATGGGGGCCGAGTACTTAGGTTTGCTGCTTCGGGAACGATAGGCGAAAAATTGGTTTTTTGTTCAAACAACAACAACCCACAACCAGATGAAGCGATATACCAAGTTTCGTCAGTTTATGTTCATAAATAACCGAGATATAAAATTTGTCTTTTTCTCCATAAGAATAACATTGGACAACGTACTGTGTTTAGCACTTGTAATATCTCAGTAACCAATGATCAATCTTGTAATATCTCAGATTGATCATTGATCATATCTCAATGATCAATGATGGTTTTGATCATTGACGTAGAGCAATGATCAAAATACCAAATTGTTTGTTTTTTTAAGCTAAATTCAATGGTATAAATTAAAATTTGATTTAAATAACAATTACATGTGAGAACCCCAAAAAACCCATTTTTGGGGTACAAAACCCCCCAAAAACCCCCCTTCGGATGGTGCGATTTGTCTGGTTTTCGAACTCGTTCAAATAAATGGTACTTTAAATATTTGTACCAAATTTTATTAAGATCGGACTTTTTTTACGAGAGTTATCGTGCTTACGGACACATATATATATATATAAATATATATATATAAATATATATATATAAATATATATATATATATACATATATAAAAATTTGAACGAATGGTGTTTTTGGCATCTGGGGACCTCAAAACAAAAAGTTATCATGGTCTCGGGCTTAAGTCTTACCATGAGACCTACGGTAATAGCTTCTTCCCTATAGGGGAAATTCGCTAAAAATTGGTAAATGTACATAAAAAAGGTTAAACGTATTTAAAAGATTGCTATTATAATATTTTGTTTGACTTTTGATACCGGTTAACGAATTTTGATTTTTGGGATTCCAAACGTTAATTTTTTTATTTTTTTTAAGAAATTGACATTTTGAAGTGTTGCTATGTAACATATCGTAGTTTTGCTAAATGTAAGAGGAATTTATGTTTTGAATCAGAACAAAAAATATTCAGAGGATTACGAGATACAGGTTGTCAAAAATACCTCTACAAAAATGTTTAAATGGCCGCCATTTCGGAACGGATTGAGATAATTGATTTCTGTTTTCACCAAAGTGTTTCTTTTGACGAGACCTTTAAAACGACATGAAATGTGTCATATGTTTACATAACAAATCTTCGAGATTTGAGCTCGTGACCATTAGTTCTGGAGCACCCTGTACATATTTCATAATGAAACTACTTTTATTGGATTCTCCATAAGCGATTTAGTGATTAAGATTTTTCTGGTAATTCTAGATCAAACTGTTATAAATTAAATGGGGTGGACGGGTGGTTTGGGACACCCGGTATATAAATTTGAACGAATAATGTTTTTGGCATCTGGGGACCTCAAAACAAAAAGTTATCATGGTCTCGGGCTTAAGTCTTACCATGAGACCTACGGTAATAGCTTCTTCCCTATAGGGGAAATTCGCTAAAAATTGGTAAATGTACATAAAAAAGGTTAAACGTATTTAAAAGATTGCTATTATAATATTTTGTTTGACTTTTGATACCGGTTAACGAATTTTGATTTTTGGGATTCCAAACGTTAATTTTTGTATTTTTTTTAAGAAATTGACATTTTGAAGTGTTGCTATGTAACATATCGTAGTTTTGCTAAATGTAAGAGGAATTTATGTTTTGAATCAGAACAAAAAATATTCAGAGGATTACGAGATACAGGTTGTAAAAAATACCTCTACAAAAATGTTTAAATGGCCGCCATTTCGGAACGGATTGAGATAATTGATTTCTGTTTTCACCAAAGTGTTTCTTTTGACGAGACCTTTAAACCGACATGAAATGTGTCATATGTTTACATAACAAATCTTCGAGATTTGAGCTCGTGACCATTAGTTCTGGAGCACCCTGTACATATTTCATAATGAAACTACTTTTATTGGATTCTCCATAAGCGATTTAGTGATTAAGATTTTTCTGGTAATTCTAGATCAAACTGTTATAAATTAAATGGGGTGGACGGGTGGTTTGGGACACCCGGTATATAAATTTGAACGAATAATGTTTTTGGTATCTGGGGACCTCAAAACAAAAAGTTATCATGGTCTCGGGCTTAAGTCTTACCATGCCACCTACGGTAATAGCTTCTTCCCTATAGGGGAAATTCGCTAAAACAAACTTAATCATGTAATAAAAATTAAAATACAAAAGTTATAGAATTCAATACATTTTTGTGAAGTACATTTCTGGAAGTTGCCTCTCAGCAGTTTTGAAACAATGTTCATTAAATTCAACTAGGCATGCCCTGCAACTCGGCGAGATAGCTATGTAACAACTTTTCAGTTTTATTATGTTACACAACTAACAGATAAATAAAAATCAAAATGGCTCGCTTCTGTCGCACCAGAAACCAGTGACGCACAGTCCGTAAATCCTGTCTCCAGGGTACTTCCTCTCTGGCGATCGCGTACAACAAAACCAACCGACAAGGCCACAAACACAGCAATTACAAATCAGGCTGTAACGAGTTTCATGTGAGACTCCTACAGCTAATCATGCTTATGTGGATATGTAAGGAGAGTACATCCAAGTCCTCCACGACGAAGAAATAACCTCACGAGGTTTTATACTGTTGCCACCGAAGGGTTAATTCTTCCACGAAAATACTACTAGGCCATTAGGGCTAATTTAGTTCCGTATTGACTATATTTATAGTCAGTAGTACTGTATAAGTTTGGTCTAGTGTAAATCTAGTAAATTTACTTGTGTTTAAGATTTAAGATAGTTTATAATTTTAGGAATGAATGATTCAACATTCAACTTTTACGTTTCATAATCTAAAATCAGTGTTAACTAATTGTTTTTGTAACAAGCATCAAGTGAAGTGCAACAGCAACACTAATCCCTTTAACGGTTTGGAATACGCAATATTTTATATTTCCTATCTCATTTCTAGAGTAGAAACTTGATAGAAACGTTTTTTTCTTTTTAACAAAAACAAAGAAACCTTCATGTACAGCTCTTAGTTTATACAACATGGCATTGCGTTTTCTATTATGTAAACTCAATAGACAAACTGGAAATCGTGTCTGTATAGTGGCTACTTTCCAACGTGGAGGAGCTTCATATACTACATAACTACATTTCATACAACCCTGAAGTTACAGAAGGGCATGGGTCTGCGGTCAGAGCTAGATGTCCATTTTGTCGTGACTGAGGTTAATATTCAAACTCTTCCTGCAGGTGGAAGATAGCCACGCTATAGTCGTGATGCTGTGATAGCCCATGGTATCATTTTAAGCATTGCCATTCTGAATTTCATCATGCGACCACAACCACTCAACTACGCTGCTAGTATGCCACATCGCGTCGTGGTCGGCAGTTTGGTGGTAATCTCCATGTCGGTTGGTCAGGAAAATAAAATGTTTAAAGACGACGTTATTTCGAAAATAAGGGAAATCTGGAGACTGTAAAAATCAGCTGAAAGTAAATAACGTACATTATTTAGCGCTCTACGACACAGAAGATGGATACCATATGTTACAGGAGGGGTTAATTGTAAATCTATGTATATTTGTCTTTATGCAGACTACTAACAATATGTTTGATGTGTTTTATGTAGTTTATTTGTTTATATGTTATACAAAAATACATTACCTAAACAAAATGTTGATATTGCAGTGAGAGCACTCGAACACAAGTTACACGTGCGTGTAAACTTCCCGCGAGACATTGTACAATAACCACGTGGTACTGTCGCTCTCGTAAAACGCCTCAGGCGCAGTTTCCTTCAGCTTGAGACTCCCGCGAGACATTGTACAATAACCACGTGGTACTGTCGCTCTCGTAAAACGCCTCAGGCGCAGTTTCCTTCAGCTTGAGACTATCACGAGACATTGTACAATAACCACGTGGTACTGTCGCTCTCGTAAAACGCCTCAGGCGCAGTTTCCTTCAGCTTGAGACTCCCGCGAGACATTGTACAATAACCACGTGGTACTGTCGCTCTCGTAAAACGCCTCAGGCGCAGTTTCCTTCAGCTTGAGACTCCCGCGAGACATTGTACAATAACCACGTGGTACTGTCGCTCTCGTAAAACGCCTCAGGCGCAGTTTCCTTCAGCTTGAGACTCCCGCGAGACATTGTACAATAACCACGTGGTACTGTCGCTCTCGTAAAACGCCTCAGGCGCAGTTTCCTTCAGCTTGAGACTATCACGAGCCATATCCAAATCAATGGATTGGTGCTACTACACCGTCAATATATCAGTGGCGTTTTAAAAGTGTAATTTGGAACATGACAAATAAGTGACTAATGACATAAATCTCTCTAAAATGTATCGTAATATTCAAATGTATCGTAATGCCTCTTGTTAGCGAATTTCCCCTATAGGGAAGAAGCTATTACCGTAGGTCTCATGGTAAGACTTAAGTCCGAGACCATGATAATTTTTTGTTTTGAGGTCCCCAGATGACAAAAACACTATTCGTTCAAATTTATATATATGTATATATATATATATATATATATATATATATATATATATATATATATATATGTGTGTGTGTCCGTGAATGCGATAACTTGAGTAAAAAACGTCCGATTTCGATGAAATTTGGCTCAAATGTGTAAAGTGACATTCATGACTTTAAGTTCGAAAACCAGAAAAATCGGACCATGGTAAGGGGGGTTTATGGGGGTTTTAAATTTTCCAAAAATAAGTTTTTTGCATTTTTTACCCTACAATTTTTTAAAAACTTAATTTTGGTTTTGACCATGTTATAGAGCTTAAAAAAACAAATAATATAGTATTTTGAATTATTAACCTAGGTTAAGTGGTTGCGGAGAAAATTCAAAAAACCTACTCATAAAATCTCCCATGTTAATCTTATGGGAAAAAGGTTTTTGACATTTCCTCAGTTTATTTTAATTTAAACTTCACATTTGCTTTTGGAAATCTGTTCAGTTCCACAAAACAATAATTTTGGTGTTTAAATTGTGATTCTACGCCCAACCGTTGCTGAGATATTCAAAGTGCTAAACACAGTACGTTGTCCAATGTTATCCTTTTGGAGAATAAATAAAATTTGATATCTCGATTATTTATGAATGTATGTTGATGAAACTTGGTTTTTGGCTTCACGTAGTACTGGTATATTGATATTTGCACAAAAAATTGATTTTTTATGGGTTATTCCCGTAGCAGCACACCTGCATACTCAGCCCCCATGTTCTTCGTTGCTGAGATATTCAAAGTGCTAAACACAGTACGTTGTCCAATGTTATCCTTTTGGAGAATAAATAAAATTTGATATCTCGATTATTTATGAATGTATGTTGATGAAACTTGGTATGTGGCTTCAAATAGTACTGGTATATTGATATTTGCACAAAAAATTGATATTTTGTTGGTTATTCCTGTAGCAGCATACCTGCGTACTCAGCCCCCATGTTATTCTTATGGAGAATAACTAAAATGTTATATAGCGCTTATTTATGATTGAATATTGATGAAACTTGGTATGTGGCTTCGCCTAGTTAAATTATATTTATATTAGCATAAAAAACAATTGTTTGTGTTCCTTGTTTCAGCAAACCTACGTACTCATTACCAATGTTATTCTTATGGAGAATAATTAAAATCGCTTATATGTGAATATATTTTTATGAAACTTGGTACGCGGCTTTATGTGGAATTCAGACAAATATTATGCATTGGAAATTCGCTGAGTACACAGGTTTGCTGCGACGGGGGTATTTTAGTAATTAAAATCGTAATGCTTTTGACACAATAAAAAACTCCGAACTAAAAATGTACTAAAACATCAACTGGCCTAGTACGCGTTAGTTAAGTTATATCCTGTCATAGATGCATGCTGGAAAATGCATTATTCACAACAACACTACCTCACCCCATATCATGTAAACAGGACGATACTTTAATTTTGTGTTGCTGCAATAAAGTCTTCACTAGGGATGGCTTGGTGCCAACAGTTGACTTCGATTCCATGTAAAACATGTTAGGGGCGGCAACTGCTCGGAAACAAAGGGGCCTTCATTTTACTTTCATTTTACTGCAGTTCTAGCAGTTTTCACAGTAACTATGGTTTACTTTTTAATTGTGAGGAGTTTAAATTAGACTAAATGTTTAAGATATTGCCATTGAAGCAGCAATACATTACATTAGCATTATCATTATATAGCCCTGAAAGTGTTTCATGTTTCACATTATTTAGACTTGACGTAACCTACTTAAGATTCTGAAATTCAAAATTAAGATTAGAAAAAATAAAATATTAAATAATGATGCTATTTGTATAAAATTGCAAGCCAGTTAAAATACTGCAATGAAAAGAAAAATCTTGCAGGACTATTGGGCTTTTATAAATAACTACCCAACTTTCTTCCGTAGGTTATCAGTCCATCTTTTTCAAAAGTAAGCAGGGATTATTTAAATGAAGATTAAAGATTTTAAGTGGATTAACTGTTTTCTATATGCGTGGTATATATGTCTGTTGATGTGTTAATGCTACGAAGTGTGGTTAGGTCGTTAGTAAGCTAAACCTAAACAGTATCGAATCGCTTTACGATCCTTTATAATTTATGTCTTAACGTAAAACGCAGCAATGAACACCTTGCCTGTGAACCCTTTAGCCTACATGTTGAAGCAAACAATAATATAAAATAGTTTTTCTAAATAAATATAACGCCGCATAGTTAATTATAAACCAATTTGTTATAAAATAGAGGCGATTTTGATTTATTCGTACATACAATCAAGAATATAATTAATATGTGTCGTAAAAGTAAATAATTTCAAATCTGTACTCATGCAAATATGAACTATGAATTGACTTCTTTGTAGAGTAGTGGGTGTAGTCGTGTAGTGTAAAAGGTTAGGCAGGCCTACAGTACACAGCTACTGAGCTAGGCAGTTCCCTACAGCCAGGGCCAGGTGGTTTATGACGAGACCACGCACACGGGGGAACACGTGACGGAGAGCATGTGGTCAGATAAACACACGTGTTGAAGACGATAACACGAGGGGGCCTTCTGGTGCACTGCTTACCCTATCAACAGGGCGCATGGAAATCGTTAAACCCTACTGGTTTAAAGGGGAGTTGTAAATTATACCTAAGGTTATCCACTCACTTATAAACGCGAAAGCTTTTACTGACCTAACGCACTTCTCGATCAGCTCCAAAGTTGTAATTTGGCATATGGATACGACAATAATTTTAAATTAAGTATGCCGTCGCCCTTCATCCTAGAGTCCCCGCCCCATTGGCCTTCCAAATTACAATGTTAATAATCTTGCAAACATTACGTTTCGTATCAGATTATTCTAACATGTGTTCATTAAAGTGTGGTAGTTGGTGTTTCCGCAAAGCTGCAGCACGCCAGCACATGCTCCTGTGATAACGGTGAAGAGGCGAGTGGAAGAAAGTGGGAAATAAGGATGAAAATAAAGCTCTCAATGTAATGGAATATAAGTTTTAAGTTCATATAACAGTTTACTTAAATGAACTGCGACGGAGATTACTGGTTAAACTAGTGGTTGATTTTAGAAGAAACTTCATTTGAAAGTTTATTATATTTATTTGAATTTGAACATTTTAATTTCTTGAGTTTAAAACAACAATTGCTCTTATCTATGTGGAGCCCATTCTTCACACCAATCGCACTAATTACGAAGACACGGCAAGGCGGATGAACTGCTATAGGATCGAATGGAAGTTTCATATTTATAGAACAAGCAGGACGGGCCTCAGCTGAGCAATTAGGGGCCAACTGGCGTTTCCGACACGCCACCGCGTTTACGACCCGGGATAACGTGGTTGCACCAGGCGGTGTCTTGCGCCAGCGATCGTGTTTGGACTGCGGTCTCGGTATAATCTGGCAGGTCGATGTCCAACAAAAGCACTACGTGAGTTTAACGGATCAATTACGTATTTACTCGGCTTTTATATGGCGTATTGACATTGCAATCGGTACAGCCGTCTCTTAATCAAGGGGAGTGGGATGTCCGCGCTCTACGAGGAGAATATGAAAGGCCACAGAGAAGTAGTAATACTCTCCAAAACAGGTAAATCGTCATTCGCGGACTTTCGACACCCTCACTGATGAAAACAATAATTTTTATCTAAAAATGAAAGCTGCTAAAGAACTATGCGGCATCAGAATAATGGGCCTCCAAATGAACACAGTTTATCGGAAATTGTACTGTGTTGAGTGAAAATTGCTTTGAATAGTTTCATTTGTTAAGCGACTACCTTTTGCTAACAGGTGGTAGTATGAAGTAACTCCACAGGATATAGTTAGAAGTACTTTTATTGATACTTTTGTATAATACGTATCTCTGTTTTCTGATCTTACAGAAAGTTAAAGTCTTCATAAAACTATCAAGTGGCCAATGATGGGAAGTGGCAACTAATCTTTCTTAAACCTTATTAATAACTCAATTTAATAAGCTGACAATTGTTACGTTTTCGAAACTTCAACCAAATTCTGCAAGAACCTCTACTACACAGTAGTTTTGGTCGAGAAGACCAAAATAATTAGGTAAAACTATTAGTGCCGAATAATTACTGCATTTTTGCAAAGATTTATTTTTGATGGCTCACTAGCATTACATGATCCCTTAATTCTCTGCACCCCATAGCAAACTTTACTTTACTTTTACATTCACGTGCGTATTCGTATGAATACGCACCGTATGAACGGACGCGTACCCCTGGCAGTCTAGTTCAGTTTAGTTCCAAACATTTTGGAAGAATAAGGAAATATTTATAAATTAAAATTACAGTGGTATACTATATTTATTTAAAATTAGAAAATCCGAATGCGCCTTCCGTTTACGTTCTCCCAGTCTCAACGCAACACGAGCGAACGAAGAATATAACTACCCTAAATGGGGTAAAACAACTGGACTATAAAATCATAAGTCGTGCGCCTCGTGCGCGTGTATTGTGTCAATGTAGTTTGTGGTACTGACTGTACTTATTATCAGTCACTGTACAGTCGCCATCTCGCGGTTTTGAATTTGTACCGGTCGGATTGTGTCATTGGTGTTGTTTGTAGTTGGTGAATAGAGCTGGAATGGCTGTTGTTTCATTACCATTTATCCTGAATATTATCATCAACCCAGAACTGTTGAAACACGCCTAAAACAAGGTCGTTGGGATGAGTTCTAGGATCGGCTCGCACCACAGAAATTTAGTGGAATGTTCATTAGTGTATAACTTTATATAACATTCTGTAAGCGAAATGTTTAAGTCAAAATTGTGGAAGTTTGGCAAATCGCAGGATGATGGGAGGCGGTTCGAACTAAATATATAAATGATTCCAAGGACTCGGAAAAAATAGCAGTTTTTCTAAAAGGTTACCATCAAACGAGAAATAACGTAAAACAAACCCCATGAGAATTATTACATGTCTACTTTGTTTGCGAACTGACATGAGTCCTTACTTATATTGTTTTATTTTTCTCAGCATGTAAAGTGGGGAGCGCAGAATTGGAACAGTCAGGACCTCCCGCAGCGCCGTCCTCGCGCAGTAAAAATTGTTGGCGGGGAACTGCCGCTATCCCCCCACCCCGCAACCGCGAGTACTACACCAGGGAGTCACGCCCTCGTTCCCATTCCATACATAACAACAGCAGTTCTGCCACTGACATAAACATCAGAACTGTCGTATACTCCCTAAATACGACAATTTCAAACCACGAATCCTGTCATTTCCAGAATCTTATATATTAATACGCTAATGCGATTTTTGTTAGGAGAACTCCTTCGTTATTTCTGAACCAATTTTAACGATTGAGGTACCTAAGAGATTCCAATTGTATTTTAAAATACAATAAAAAACAAACAATAATCTGTATTAATCAAAAGTCACAATAATTTAAACTAGCAGATGTCCCGTTCTCCGCACGGAGATTTAGCAGGTATAGCGCCAGACGTCTGTGTTAACATTTGTTTATCTGCCTGTCTATTTATAAGCCATTCCGTCATATTTATTTGTTCCGCGTTTCACAAAAAAATACTGTACTGAATGAAATAAAAAATTTCGTATAGGGGAGGAAACATTTAGGCTAAAAACTTTAAAAGAGCGCGCTGCGGCGGTTAGGTCAGGTTACTATAATTTCCGTACAAAACACGATTGTTTCTGAGGGTCCCATAATTTTACGCTGGATGCTGGAAGTTGGCATAGCTGCTGCTGTTATGTATGGAGTGGGAATGAGTGCGTGGCTCCCTGGTGTAGTACTCGTGGCGACGGGGTGGGGGGACAGGGACAGCGCCAGTTCCCCGCGAAACATTTTTAATCCACAGAGACACAGAGAGCGCGAGGACGGCGCTGTGGGAGGTCCGGACTGTTCCAATCCTATCGTCTCGTAAACAAAATCAGACGAGGCAGAGGATTGGAGCAAGGTTAGGGAATATGGGCCTTTCAAGCCACTAGTTTAAGTTAAATTTTCTTAAAGATAGTATTTCCTAAATAAGGCAGCAATTCGTTCGAGCAAATATTTATCTTTTGGCACGCCTTTCATTCTTTGAAAGCAAAATTTGGACAGTTTTCAAAATTAAAATAAATCTAAGAAGAATGGTCGTATTCTTACATTAAAATTATTTGTATACCTCTGTAAAAGCTAAAGAGCCCTTATACAAACAGCTGGCGTACTACAAGAGTTTAATTTCGGTCCAAGTACAGAATATTCGTTTCGCTATAAGCGACACTTCCCACCACAGGTCTGTCGCAACTCCCAGGTGGTTTTCATAACGAAGACAGATCGCCGACCGCGCTGCCCATTTCCTCGCGGTGACAAATCGCTTCTCCAGCGACTGGAGCTGGACAAAAATAGCTAGAAACATTCCGGCGAACGAGCGGCAACGCAGCGACAGCGGCCAACTGTGACCGGCTATACGACCCTCCGCCGTAGTAGGGTATATATAAACCAGCCAATAACTGTTTTGCGATGTTGTCCTAAGCTAAATCAATCACTCTAGCGAGAGATTTACTAACTATCTTTAATAACTGCAGACCAACTACGTATTCCCTTATTGGGCTTATAAAAATACCAATGATCAACACAATCAATTTTATTCACCAGCGAATCAAGAGGACAGTACACAAAAATAGTTGCAAATATATGAGTTTTATAGATATTTCTTTATATAATACGTGTTTTGCTCTGATCCATGCGGAAGGCAAGGGTTTGAGCTGCAATTAGACTATATTAGGTGACGTTTGGTTGTATAGATTTGTTTTTCTTGTAAAGCTTAACGATTATGAGAGGGGTACTGGCACTATGGAGATGTATTATCGGCAAGCTAGTAAACAAATGATTGAGGGGAAAGTTACCCCCCCCCCCCTTTGCAGTTCATACCGCTGTTATTGACACAGTCAACCGAGAAACCATCAATGATGTGTAATGGTGTTTAACTATCAGCTGTGATCAGATCAAATCACTCTATCTAATTCAAATTCAAATTCAAATTCAAATTCAAATTATATTTATTGTCACATTTTACATTTTTTACATAGCAATGCTATACAAACCGGTGACATGGTCAAATGGTACTACAACTAAAACTTAACTAAAGTACAATATTCAAAAACCAAGACAAGCAAGTACCGTACAAAATCAAACCAATACATGTGAGCAAAACAAAACAAATTTCAGATTAAAGGAGAGAAATACCTACGTTTCTTATAAAATATATCAATTTTACAAAACAAACTCATTTATACTATAATAGCTACTGGTAAGCAAATGCTCTTTAAGGGAAGGTTTAAAACTGTTTGAACCAATTTTAGATTTCAAACCAGGAGGAAGGCTGTTGAAAAATTTCATCCCAGCATAGGAAGGAGATCTTTCATACAGGCACAAACGATGTATCTTAAATTGCAAGTCCCTCCTATGCCTCGTATCATAATCATGATCATGCTGCTCCTGGCTTATTTTTTCAAAATTGTTTTCCAGCAAGAGTAAACATTTATAGATGTAAAGGGATGGCAGTGTCATTAGATTAAGTTTCCGAAAGAGGGGTCTACATGAAACTCGATAACCTGAAAAAGTAAGAATTCTTATAATCTTCTTTTGAGTTTTGAAAATATTTAATGCAAGGATGCATCTAATAGGATGCAAGGAAGGATTGTGCATGGCTGCGGCAACTTTCCCCTAATCCCATTGTTTACCTGCTGATGGCCATCAGTCATCTCCGTACTGTAACTATAGTACAATAACGTACATATTCCTATTAATACCTGTCCAGCGATCACAGAATAGGCATTTCTCTCTTATGTGCTCGCTCTAACTGCCTAATCGCGTTAAAGCCTATATTACTTAATTGACAAAATATATATTTCAAAATATGTTGATGTAACAGTATCAGTTGAAGTGGCTAGTTAGTACATCAACAAGAAAGAATACCTGTAAAACGAAGTGTGCATCAAGGCGTCACATTAACTTATTTCAGCCAAACTGATCTTAACAACTAACTAAATATTTCAAATCAAACTAGCCAGATGTCCCGTTCTCTGCACGGGGATCTAGCAGGCATAGAGTCTGACGTTTTAGAGGTTTATTTACATTACAACCAGCTGAATAAAATCAAATTTAACACCATAACATTAACATTTAAACTTTAAGAGCTCGTGGGGCAAAGCCCCATGATCGAGTGTTTATGGAATCCCCAAAAGGCACATCTAGAGCTTAAGAACTTTCGACTGATATCAAATATGTATATAAATTAATAGTTTTGGGGGTCGAAAATCGCAGAAATGGATAAATTCTTTTAATAATATAGATTACCAATACAGTATATGTACACCACAATAAATCGCAATTCAACTTTGTTTACTCCATTACATACTTTAATCAAACCTTTATAACAGTAAGATAAATGATTGATATCAAACTAATATAATCTTATGCGAGTTAAATAATACTTCCTTGTGATTAAAGTCGACCATTAACTATTATAACGCAACGCAGTGCAGCGGTCAAACTGACAATAGACAACGACCGATTACTGTATTTTAAAGTGATGGGTGGAACTGTTGCGGCTGTAACCTCGATAGGCCCTACTTTCGAGTATCGAGTGGCTGCTCTCACCGCCCGCCGGACCTACGGAGCGCACCCACAGCTTCCTCTTCCTGGACTGCGACTACTACTGCCCGCCCACATTCGAGAGCTCAAACTACCCAACTTTTCATAGGAAGGTGTTTCCGTCGATGCTTCAAATAAAAACAACTTTTAGCGAATTTACCCTATAGGGAAGAAGCTATTACCGTAGGTCTCATGGTAAGACTTAAGCCCGAGACCATGATAACTTTTCATTTTGAGGTCCCCAGATGCCAAAAACACCATTCGTTCAAATTTGTATATATGTATATATATATATTTATATATATATATAAATGTGTATATATATATATATATATATTTATATATATATATATATGTGTCCGTAAGCACGATAACTCTCGTAAAAAAGGTCCGATCTTAATGAAATTTGGTACAAATATGTAAAGTACCATTTATTTGAACGAGTTCGAAAACCAGATGAATCGCACCATCCGAAGGGGGGTTTTGGGGGGGTTTTGTACCCCAAAAATGTTTTTTTTTGGGGGTTTTCACAGGTAATTTAAATTTAAATCAAATTTTAATTTATACCATTAGGTTGAGCTTAAAAAAACAAACAATTTGGTATTTTTATCATTGCTCTACGTCAATTGGTTACCGAGATATTGAAAGTGCTAAACACAGTACGTTGTCTAATGTTATTCTTATGGAGAAAAAGAAAAATTGTATATCTCGCTTATTTATAAACATTTATAAACATAAACTGACGAAATTTGGTATATGGCTTCATATGGTTGTGGTTTATTGTTGTTTGCACAAAAAAACTATTTTTCGCCAGTAGTGGTGAATTACCGGTTTAACATCACTTCCGGCGCTTTTTTCCCATGTTATTCTTATGGGGATCAGTTTTTGCACCGACGCCCGATCCTACCCTACACAAATTTTCTTTTTGGCCCCTGCCTTATTTTCCCCCATTTAAAATTTGCATTAATTTTAATACATCCTTTGCAGAAATCCACCAGTTCAAAAATAACTCCACACTAAATAAACAACACATGTAAACAACTTAGAAGTTATTGTGTAGTAGTGGAGAAACCACAAAGAGGCATCACTTCCGGCGCTTTTTCCCCATGTTATTCTTATGGGGAGCCGTTTTTGCGCCGACGCCAGCTCCCGCCCTACACAAGTTTCCTTGTTAGCCTATACTATTGTCCAACCCTTGCCTATATTAAATATATTTTCCCAATCCCCATCCCTCCTCTATATTTTTTAAAATTAATTTTCAAATTCAGGCTAAAAAACTATCTTTGGTGTTTATGGTCCGATTTGTCTGCAATTTGGATATGTTATTGTCCTAGGCAAGTGTTTTAATAAATTCCACTTACATTTCCCAAATTCACTATAACGGTCAAATTAAAAAATATTTTTTGAAAAATACTATAGTGCCAATTGCCACCTTCTTTATTAACTGTCCGATTTGTCTTCAATTTGGATATGTTATTGTCCTAGGCAAGTGGTTTAATAAATTCCACTTACATATCCCAAATTCACTATTACAGTCAAATTAAAAATTATTTTTGAAAAATACTGCCAACTGCCAACTTCTTTATTAAATGTCCGATTTGTCTGCAATTTGGATATGTTATTGTCCTAGGCAAGTGTTTTAATAAATTTCACTTACATATCCCAAATTCACCATCACGGTCAAATTAAAAAATATTTTTGAAAAATACTGCCAATTGCCGCCTTCTTTATTAACTGTCCGATTTGTTTAAAACTTGGATATGTTATTGTCGTAGGCAAGTGTTTTAATAAATTACACTTACATATCCCAAATTCACTATTACGGTCAAATTAAAAAATATTTTTGAAAAATACAGCCAATTGCCAACTTCTTTATTTACTGTCCGATTTGTCTGCAATTTGGATATGTTATTGTCGTAGGCTAGTGTATATGCACCATCCACATTTTACAAATATTACGGTCAAATTAAAAAATATTTTTGAAAAATACTGCCAATTGTCAACTTCTTTATTTACTGTCTGATTTGTTTAAAATTTGGATATGTTATTGTCCTAGGCAAGTGTTTTAATAAATTCCACTTACATTTCCCAAATTCACTATTACAGTCAAATTAAAAATTATTTTTGAAAAATACTGCCAATTGCCAACTTCTTTATTAAATGTCCGATTTGTCTGCAATTTGGATATGTTATTGTCCTAGGCAAGTGTTTTAATAAATTTCACTTACATTTCCCAAATTCACTATAACGGTCAAATTAAAAAATATTTTTGAAAAATACTGCCAATTGCCAACTTCTTTATTTACTGTCCGATTTATTTAAAATTTGGATATGTTATTGTTGTAGGCTAGTGTATATGCACCATCCACATTTTACAAATATTACAGTCAAATTAAAAATTATTTTTGAAAAATACTACCAATTGCCAACTTCTTTATTAAATGTCCGATTTGTTTAAAATTTAGATATGTTATTGTTATAGGCTAGTGTATATGCACCATCCACATTTCCCAAATTCACTATTACAGTCAAATTAAAAAATATTTTTGAAAAATACCGCCAATTGCCAACTTCTTTATTTACTGTCCGATTTGTTTAAAATTTGGATATGTTATTGTTGTGGGCTAATGTATATGCACCATCCACATTTTACAAATATTGCGGTTAAATTTTTTAAAATTTGGAAAAATACTGCCAATTGGCAACTTCTTTATTTATGGTCTGATTTGTTTAAAATTTATGTCATTATTCTAGGCTAGTGTATATGTACCATCCACATTTGACAAATTAACTATAATGGTCAAATTTAAAAAATATTTTGAAAAATATACAATTTCAAACTTCTTTATTTCGGATATGTTATAGCTCTTATATAGGTAACAAGACCACACTACCACACGTTCCATTACCCACTTGTCTTTTTTGTTTGTTTATTTTGCTGTAATCCCAAAACTGACTTTGCTGTTTATTGCCTACACTTTGGATATTGTCCTAAGCATTTATTTTTTGGATATGTTATAGCCCCCAACTATTATATCTAAAATTACAATATTATTTCCACCTATAATACAGTTGTTTGTTTTACCGCAACCTAAAAACTAATATTGGTATTTGTGTTTTTACAAAACTATATTTTGCAAATTACTACCAATAACTCCTTTATTTACTTTTCGACTTGTTATATCCCCTTATATCTAAATTTACCGTACATTTTTTCCCTTTTAGTGTTGTTTTGTCGTAACCAAACTTTGGATGCAATATATTACTGGCCATTGCATAAGTGCATTTCCAAATTCACCATTACGGTTGGATTAAAAAAAATAAATACAAGCTTATTATATACGCTAATAAGTAATATATATCCACAATTATGGTCAGAACAAATTTTGGATATGTTTTAAGCCAACAAAAAATAAATGTTTAAAACCCAAAACAACTAACCTTTCTTTGTGCTTGTTTGGAGTAGTCTTTATTTTATGGCTTAATTTTGTAGTTAAAATCAAACTTCCCACATTCTAGCTCCCTTTCCAGCCAGTGACACAAAGGTTACGAATATTTTCAAACAATATATCTTTTTCTACCCCTATGTTGGACTTGTTTAATAGCGCACCACATTCCAAATCCTCCAGTCTACTACATTCTTTAAATTTATCATTACCTTTAATATCTCTATGTCTTCTTGTCCATTGTTACGGAAACTTAGGTTTTCTATTTTTGGAATTGCCATAAAATGTTGCGGTTCCGTTAGTGTTAAAGCTTGCAAGTGGCTCGTTGGTAGGTAGATAAATAATGTCCATAAGACTGTAATAAATATCACTGCATTAACACGGAGGTGACGATTTCAGAAATGAAATATGAAACATATTGATCAGTCCAGCGACGATTCATTTTCCAAATAATCCGCAGATTAAAATCCACTCACTCAAACTATGTCTATCTGTAAATTAATGCATTTCAACGTAAATATTTGGGGTTATAAAATTGATAGCCACCTCTTTATGAAGACATTGCAGATATTTATTAATGAGATGACCGAGCTGCTTTCATTACAGTTTAAAATGAGCCTTTGCGGTACCGATAAAACAATGTGTTGGCTTATTCATGATGAGTTGTTGGCTTATTCATGATTGTTGGATTTTTATAAATCTATTTTGTGAGGGAAGACCTGTTCGAAGGAAAGCCATTAAAATTGAACTTAAAATCAAATGCAGACTTTGACAGGATAGAAGTTGAATTTTTGAGCGGTAAGGCTATGCTAAATAGCGGATTCTCTAAAGAAATGGTTATAAAAAAGTAGCTAAATTCTCCACGATGAATTAGAATATAACATTTATTTTGACGATACTTTTAGCGCTCTTTATTCTTAAACGTTAACTTCACTCTACCTCGGTCACTTTTGAGGTAAGACCTTACGTTGCTCTGATCTGTTCTATTGCACGATACTTGATATAAAATGTCTAACTTAACCTCTTATATATTTAATGATCAATCTGTTACTGTACTGTTTGACAGTGAAAATAATCCTTGGTTCAAAGGAAAGGATGTTGTTAAAATCCTGGGCTATCAAGATTCAAAACAGGCATTGCGGATAAATGTTGATGAAGAAGACAAGTGTAAGGCTATAAATATACTCTCTAAAGGGGGGTGTATCGATACACCCCCCCTTTAACTTCCAATATCAGTCTAACTTCATCAATGAATCTGGTTTGTATTCTCTTATTTTGCGCTCATTGAAACCAGAAGCTAAAGCATTCAAAAGATGGGTTACAAGTGAAGTCTTGCCTTCCATTAGAAAGTATGGAGTGTATAAAATCAAACATGAAAATAATCAGTTAAAAAATCAAAACTCTCAACTCTTGGCTGAAATTACAAGGTCTCTGGAAGACAACCAAAAGCTCACTCAAATTAACTCAGAATTTAAAACTAAAAACGACATATTGTGTAAAGAGAACCGGTCACTGAATGAGTTGTTGAGTTAAAGTTTTCTGTAAGATATTGGCACATTTCCTCTTTATTAAATATTCCAGCCAAATCTAGTGTTATATCGAAATCCATAAGATCTTGCAGTATCTTTGGAAGGTCTTCCAACAAATCCTTAATTTTAACATTTGCAAGCTCTATTTTATAGGGAATTGCTATAGGATCATCATACTTTTGTTTAATTTGGTCAATATCTTTCTTTATTATTTGTAACACACCCTCGCTTTGGGAGAATGGTAGTTTGGCCACAACACCATGTCGAGCTAAATATTTTAAATATTCCTCATAAGTAGCTATTAAACGAGCCACATATTTCCTTCTTAACTTTAAATTTATTTCGAACGTCCCCATCACAATCCGCAACATTGGTTATCTTAACTAACATTATGTTATCACAAAACGCATCCGTTATAGATGTTATTTAATTTTGGTTCACCCTCGCAATAGTTTATATTACCTATGTCTGTAAGAAGGTTATTATTACGTAGATTTTCTAATAAAAACCATATACCAAATCTTTCGTTAGTAGGTTTAATACAATTCCCCAATAAATGGCTAACAGAGTACATTTCTTTTATACAAAAGTAGCGGAAACATGTAAACAGGACAGATTACACCATAGGCATATAGAGGTTGTAAATATATATTGTATATAAACACAGGCGAGCGGTAAGTGTAACATGTAAGTGGACACCCACATGCAAATATGGAATATCCACAAATTCGACTAAATAAGTTTATAGTCTCAATATAATTAACATATTAACATTAGTACCCAAATTGTCGAAATTCTATAATTCTATTCTTAGTCCTTGTATTAGGTTTTGTACTATTAAACCCTACATCCTGTGCAGCAGAGTAATATATGCATTTAATACAGATACGCACATTCTACAAGACCCATACATCTGTTGTATAAGCAGCAGAATAGACGTCTCATTGTGTTGTTGTAAAGTAAAACATAAATTGTGCTGGATACAACCGGCCAGATATTAGACAGGAAATGTGTTGGAAGTGTATTGCCAAAGACAAACACCACATAGTGCAGCATGTAATCAATCCATTACTATTTAGACAGTATTGGTACAACATCCGATATATTAGCCAAACCCACAATCAAACTTGGAAAACAAACAGTAAAAGATAAATATTATAGTAACAGAAATAGTAAGAGTATAAGGACATAGTAATATTTAAAGTTTATAAAACAACACAAATGCAGAGACACAATAACACACTCCAACACATTTGGACACACCCACAGATACTGGTTTACATCCATTTAACACAACTTTACACGTTCTGTCAACCGACACAAAAATAGTTTGTAAATTGTGTAAGAAATATATGTAATATAAACAAATTTAACACAATCATAACATTGTGGACAACAATGTTATGATTGTGTTAAATTTGTTTATATTACATATATTTCTTACACAATTTACAAACAATTTTTGTGTCGGTTGACAGAACGTGTAAAGTTGTGTTAAATGGATGTAAACCAGTATCTGTGGGTGTGTCCAAATGTGTTGGAGTGTGTTATTGTGTCTCTGCATTTGTGTTGTTTTATAAACTTTAAATATTACTATGTCCTTATACTCTTACTATTTCTGTTACTATAATATTTATCTTTTACTGTTTGTTTTCCAAGTTTGATTGTGGGTTTGGCTAATATATCGGATGTTGTACCAATGCTGTCTAAATAGTAATGGATTGATTACATGCTGCACTATGTGGTGTTTGTCTTTGGCAATACACTTCCAACACATTTCCTGTCTAATATCTGGCCGGTTGTATCCAGCACAATTTATGTTTTACTTTACAACAACACAATGAGACGTCTATTCTGCTGCTTATACAACAGATGTATGGGTCTTGTAGAATGTGCGTATCTGTATTAAATGCATATATTACTCTGCTGCACAGGATGTAGGGTTTAATAGTACAAAACCTAATACAAGGACTAAGAATAGAATTATAGAATTTCGACAATTTGGGTACTAATGTTAATATGTTAATTATATTGAGACTATAAACTTATTTAGTCGAATTTGTGGATATTCCATATTTGCATGTGGGTGTCCACTTACATGTTACACTTACCGCTCGCCTGTGTTTATATACAATATATATTTACAACCTCTATATGCCTATGGTGTAATCTGTCCTGTTTACATGTTTCCGCTACTTTTGTATAAAAGAAATGTACTCTGTTAGCCATTTATTGGGGAATTGTATTAAACCTACTAACGAAAGATTTGGTATATGGTTTTTATTAGAAAATCTACGTAATAATAACCTTCTTACAGACATAGGTAATATAAACTATTGCGAGGGTGAACCAAAATTAAATAACATCTATAACGGATGCGTTTTGTGATAACATAATGTTAGTTAAGATAACCAATGTTGCGGATTGTGATGGGGACGTTCGAAATAAATTTAAAGTTAAGAAGGAAATATGTGGCTCGTTTAATAGCTACTTATGAGGAATATTTAAAATATTTAGCTCGACATGGTGTTGTGGCCAAACTACCATTCTCCCAAAGCGAGGGTGTGTTACAAATAATAAAGAAAGATATTGACCAAATTAAACAAAAGTATGATGATCCTATAGCAATTCCCTATAAAATAGAGCTTGCAAATGTTAAAATTAAGGATTTGTTGGAAGACCTTCCAAAGATACTGCAAGATCTTATGGATTTCGATATAACACTAGATTTGGCTGGAATATTTAATAAAGAGGAAATGTGCCAATATCTTACAGAAAACTTTAACTCAACAACTCATTCAGTGACCGGTTCTCTTTACACAATATGTCGTTTTTAGTTTTAAATTCTGAGTTAATTTGAGTGAGCTTTTGGTTGTCTTCCAGAGACCTTGTAATTTCAGCCAAGAGTTGAGAGTTTTGATTTTTTAACTGATTATTTTCATGTTTGATTTTATACACTCCATACTTTCTAATGGAAGGCAAGACTTCACTTGTAACCCATCTTTTGAATGCTTTAGCTTCTGGTTTCAATGAGCGCAAAATAAGAGAATACAAACCAGATTCATTGATGAAGTTAGACTGATATTGGAAGTTAAAGGGGGGGTGTATCGATACACCCCCCTTTAGAGAGTATATTTATAGCCTTACACTTGTCTTCTTCATCAACATTTATCCGCAATGCCTGTTTTGAATCTTGATAGCCCAGGATTTTAACAACATCCTTTCCTTTGAACCAAGGATTATTTTCACTGTCAAACAGTACAGTAACAGATTGATCATTAAATATATAAGAGGTTAAGTTAGACATTTTATATCAAGTATCGTGCAATAGAACAGATCAGAGCAACGTAAGGTCTTACCTCAAAAGTGACCGAGGTAGAGTGAAGTTAACGTTTAAGAATAAAGAGCGCTAAAAGTATCGTCAAAATAAATGTTATATTCTAATTCATCGTGGAGAATTTAGCTACTTTTTTATAACCATTTCTTTAGAGAATCCGCTATTTAGCATAGCCTTACCGCTCAAAAATTCAACTTCTATCCTGTCAAAGTCTGCATTTGATTTTAAGTTCAATTTTAATGGCTTTCCTTCGAACAGGTCTTCCCTCACAAAATAGATTTATAAAAATCCAACAATCATGAATAAGCCAACAACTCATCATGAATAAGCCAACACATTGTTTTATCGGTACCGCAAAGGCTCATTTTAAACTGTAATGAAAGCAGCTCGGTCATCTCATTAATAAATATCTGCAATGTCTTCATAAAGAGGTGGCTATCAATTTTATAACCCCAAATATTTACGTTGAAATGCATTAATTTACAGATAGACATAGTTTGAGTGAGTGGATTTTAATCTGCGGATTATTTGGAAAATGAATCGTCGCTGGACTGATCAATATGTTTCATATTTCATTTCTGAAATCGTCACCTCCGTGTTAATGCAGTGATATTTATTACAGTCTTATGGACATTATTTATCTACCTACCAACGAGCCACTTGCAAGCTTTAACACTAACGGAACCGCAACATTTTATGGCAATTCCAAAAATAGAAAACCTAAGTTTCCGTAACAATGGACAAGAAGACATAGAGATATTAAAGGTAATGATAAATTTAAAGAATGTAGTAGACTGGAGGATTTGGAATGTGGTGCGCTATTAAACAAGTCCAACATAGGGGTAGAAAAAGATATATTGTTTGAAAATATTCGTAACCTTTGTGTCACTGGCTGGAAAGGGAGCTAGAATGTGGGAAGTTTGATTTTAACTACAAAATTAAGCCATAAAATAAAGACTACTCCAAACAAGCACAAAGAAAGGTTAGTTGTTTTGGGTTTTAAACATTTATTTTTTGTTGGCTTAAAACATATCCAAAATTTGTTCTGACCATAATTGTGGATATATATTACTTATTAGCGTATATAATAAGCTTGTATTTATTTTTTTTAATCCAACCGTAATGGTGAATTTGGAAATGCACTTATGCAATGGCCAGTAATATATTGCATCCAAAGTTTGGTTACGACAAAACAACACTAAAAGGGAAAAAATGTACGGTAAATTTAGATATAAGGGGATATAACAAGTCGAAAAGTAAATAAAGGAGTTATTGGTAGTAATTTGCAAAATATAGTTTTGTAAAAACACAAATACCAATATTAGTTTTTAGGTTGCGGTAAAACAAACAACTGTATTATAGGTGGAAATAATATTGTAATTTTAGATATAATAGTTGGGGGCTATAACATATCCAAAAAATAAATGCTTAGGACAATATCCAAAGTGTAGGCAATAAACAGCAAAGTCAGTTTTGGGATTACAGCAAAATAAACAAACAAAAAAGACAAGTGGGTAATGGAACGTGTGGTAGTGTGGTCTTGTTACCTATATAAGAGCTATAACATATCCGAAATAAAGAAGTTTGAAATTGTATATTTTTCAAAATATTTTTTAAATTTGACCATTATAGTTAATTTGTCAAATGTGGATGGTACATATACACTAGCCTAGAATAATGACATAAATTTTAAACAAATCAGACCATAAATAAAGAAGTTGCCAATTGGCAGTATTTTTCCAAATTTTTAAAAATTTAACCGCAATATTTGTAAAATGTGGATGGTGCATATACATTAGCCCACAACAATAACATATCCAAATTTTAAACAAATCGGACAGTAAATAAAGAAGTTGGCAATTGGCGGTATTTTTCAAAAATATTTTTTAATTTGACTGTAATAGTGAATTTGGGAAATGTGGATGGTGCATATACACTAGCCTATAACAATAACATATCTAAATTTTAAACAAATCGGACATTTAATAAAGAAGTTGGCAATTGGTAGTATTTTTCAAAAATAATTTTTAATTTGACTGTAATATTTGTAAAATGTGGATGGTGCATATACACTAGCCTACAACAATAACATATCCAAATTTTAAATAAATCGGACAGTAAATAAAGAAGTTGGCAATTGGCAGTATTTTTCAAAAATATTTTTTAATTTGACCGTTATAGTGAATTTGGGAAATGTAAGTGAAATTTATTAAAACACTTGCCTAGGACAATAACATATCCAAATTGCAGACAAATCGGACATTTAATAAAGAAGTTGGCAATTGGCAGTATTTTTCAAAAATAATTTTTAATTTGACTGTAATAGTGAATTTGGGAAATGTAAGTGGAATTTATTAAAACACTTGCCTAGGACAATAACATATCCAAATTTTAAACAAATCAGACAGTAAATAAAGAAGTTGACAATTGGCAGTATTTTTCAAAAATATTTTTTAATTTGACCGTAATATTTGTAAAATGTGGATGGTGCATATACACTAGCCTACGACAATAACATATCCAAATTGCAGACAAATCGGACAGTAAATAAAGAAGTTGGCAATTGGCTGTATTTTTCAAAAATATTTTTTAATTTGACCGTAATAGTGAATTTGGGATATGTAAGTGTAATTTATTAAAACACTTGCCTACGACAATAACATATCCAAGTTTTAAACAAATCGGACAGTTAATAAAGAAGGCGGCAATTGGCAGTATTTTTCAAAAATATTTTTTAATTTGACCGTGATGGTGAATTTGGGATATGTAAGTGAAATTTATTAAAACACTTGCCTAGGACAATAACATATCCAAATTGCAGACAAATCGGACATTTAATAAAGAAGTTGGCAGTTGGCAGTATTTTTCAAAAATAATTTTTAATTTGACTGTAATAGTGAATTTGGGATATGTAAGTGGAATTTATTAAACCACTTGCCTAGGACAATAACATATCCAAATTGAAGACAAATCGGACAGTTAATAAAGAAGGTGGCAATTGGCACTATAGTATTTTTCAAAAAATATTTTTTAATTTGACCGTTATAGTGAATTTGGGAAATGTAAGTGGAATTTATTAAAACACTTGCCTAGGACAATAACATATCCAAATTGCAGACAAATCGGACCATAAACACCAAAGATAGTTTTTTAGCCTGAATTTGAAAATTAATTTTAAAAAATATAGAGGAGGGATGGGGATTGGGAAAATATATTTAATATAGGCAAGGGTTGGACAATAGTATAGGCTAACAAGGAAACTTGTGTAGGGCGGGAGCTGGCGTCGGCGCAAAAACGGCTCCCCATAAGAATAACATGGGGAAAAAGCGCCGGAAGTGATGCCTCTTTGTGGTTTCTCCACTACTACACAATAACTTCTAAGTTGTTTACATGTGTTGTTTATTTAGTGTGGAGTTATTTTTGAACTGGTGGATTTCTGCAAAGGATGTATTAAAATTAATGCAAATTTTAAATGGGGGAAAATAAGGCAGGGGCCAAAAAGAAAATTTGTGTAGGGTAGGATCGGGCGTCGGTGCAAAAACTGATCCCCATAAGAATAACATGGGAAAAAAGCGCCGGAAGTGATGTTAAACCGGTAATTCACCACTACTTTCGCCTATGGTTCCTGTAGCAGCAAACCTAGGTACTCGGTCCCCATGTTATTCTTATGGAAAATACTTAAAATGTTATATATCGCTTATTTATGAATGTATATGGATGAAACTTGGTATGTGACTTCACATACATGAGATCTATTGGTATTTGCATAAAAACCCATTATTTTGTGTGCCTTGTTGCAGCAAACCTGCGTACTCATTCCCAATGTTATTCTTATGGAGATTAATTAATATTTTAAATATCGCTTGTGTGTGAATACATTTCTTACGAATCCTGTGAAGTGTTTTAATGTGTTATGTTATATGTTCATTCGAAATTCGCTGAGTATGCAGGTTTGCTGCGACGGGGGTATTTACTATCATGGTATGTAACATTATAACGACAGAATTAATTAAAGGCGTCTTACAAAACATCAAAATATCTAGATTTACCAAAACACCATATCCACATACACGGCGGTAAGTATTGTACATAGACTACATTGTTATCCATTGCTGCAATTATGGCAAACCAAACTCTGCATGCAACTCTGCATTTAGCAACCATTATGGCAAAACCGATTCAAGACACAATTATGCCACCCCGAAACGTTTACTTTAACTGTTAAGTATAAAATAAATTATCAATACAGATTTATCTTCATCTCGATAACTTTCTAGATCCTCAGAATAATGATGATATAAAACCCCACTCAAAGTTGCAAATACACAACACTCCCTACGTTTCAGTACGGACACTGAAATACTAAATGTGTTTGTGCCGGACACAAAGTTGGCACACAAGAATATAACTTTGTGACTCTTTGAATAGAAGTCAATCTCTGCAAACCGCTGTTAGGCGGTTGAATGAACTCATCGCCGCCCGAGAAGATTTTGAAGTTTACAAACAAGTCGTGTTTACCGCGTACTGAGTCCTTCTCCAGCAGCGGCTAAATATACCGGAACTGAGCTGGAGTCGCCGCCGCCCCTTCCACAGATCCGATCTTTCTCGCCGATAACTGGCTTTGGAGAGGGTTTATGGGTTGAAAATAAACAAAAATTACCGTTTTCGGGGATTTTACGATCGTTGAGACTATTTTTAGATTTGTAAATTTCAATGATTGTAATTTAGCAGAGTTTAGAACATAATGTGATACAAATTGCTTTTAAGTTAGTTATATAAGTATTTGTATATGAAATAAACCATAATAAATGATTTAGAAGGCAATACTTTTTTAGCAAACGTAAGTACTGTACTCAGAGTGCAACACTGAACACTGACTGCTCTCAACGTAAATCAGTCAGAAGATAAACACTTATGCAGCAAAAAAGGGTTGTTAAACTGTCAAAATTTGAATATAAACTCTGGACAGTTTATATTGATCATTCAACATCTACTAAACGAACAATTAACTAAAATATTTCTAGACTCGAGACTTTACATTGGATAGATTTCAACAGCATGACTAAAGTTCTAAGATGGCATAAACTAACAAATCCAATTACTGATATATATTAGCAATTAATCAAACTTTTGCCAATAAAATTCCATTTTTTACCAGTTGCGTTTGTTGTTTACTTTGCTTTATTCTAGGAGAAAGAGCAGTAATCGCCACAACATATATGAAAGGTAATGTTGTTAAGCAGTGGAATTGCATTATCAGCCGTTGAAGAATTTTGAAAATGCGATTTCTTCTGGGATCAGGTTAGAGAATAGAATAGTTTCTCCCCAAACTGGACTAGATAGGGCGAGAGTGAAGTTTGGATCGCCATTCGTATTCCCGTCAGGCTCCCAGACTCCCCTGGCCTGACACGAGAGAGAGGGAGAGAGGACAACGTGTGGTACAGACGTGTCATCGGTCTCTCGACCCCACCTGGCTCGCTCCAACTCAGAGCCAGCCTACTTCGGCTGTTGTCTGGACCAACGGGACTTTAGATTACTGTATAGTATAGAACATAACTATAAAACAACATATTACGAAACGCATTGTTGAAAAATTCCACAACGCATGAAATATTAAAGAGCAATTTCGTAGCACTAATTTCCTATATCAAAAAGTCTTCAAAATAGTTCAAATGACCGTCTGATAAAACCTTTTGATTAGGGAACTCTGCTGGCAAAACAGGTTAGATACATCTCATACAAGACGCAAAAAACGGGAAAGTTTCATAATCTCCAGGTTCAGAACATCAAGGTCCTCTTTTATTTAAACTTAGTACGTAGACTGTTTCAAATCGTCAAGGTAAAAAACGTAAACGTTGTATAAATACATTATATGAAAAACAACTACTTTCAAAACGTAAAGTTTCACAACGTCCAGGTCAGTAACTCGCTCGTTTTCAGTCCCCTTGGAGGCAAACAAAAATATTGAGGTTGGCTGTACTTGAAATTGAGAAACAGATTATTTTAAAGCATTTTAACCGTAGTGGATCCAGATTTGGTTTGGAGTGATATCGCTTTCAGCGTTTACGGTTATAACCAATACTATTTTGACGTTTTGAAACTGGAGGTTTTTAAAACATTCTTATTTCAAATTTAAATAACTGAGACTTTACGTTATGTACCTTTATGTTCTGAAACCACGTATTATTTAAAATAGGTCCTTTACTTTCTGTACCTTTACGTTGTGAAACGGATCCAAAAAAACGAGACATAAATCAACGATTTCGAATCATCCGTTGCGGAGTGACAGAATGTGGAACTTGATATTATGAAGTCAAAAACTCGAAATATGTCGTGAATGCAGCATCTCCTTAGTAAAGATAGAAAGCTACGATCAGAACCTCAGAAGGCTTTTCGCTTTAGCCCAGGGATTCTGTTTTATATCGGTTTATATTGATTTACTGAACTATAGGGTAATAGTTTCTTTGGAGAGGAGCATCACAAAGAGTTCACGCCCCTTTCCCCTTTTGACGTATCAAGTACTTTATATTAGTTTCAAAGTCAATTTAAACGGAGTAATTCCATATAACTATTCCAAATTGTATTTATCATGCGTTCTATACCCGTTCTTAATACGGTCTTAACTATAACAACTGCTGACTACACGACTGAGCCCACTCGCAGCTGCAACACCGTCGCGTCGCGTCGAGCTCTCGTGTTGTCGTTTCCTAAACAACGGGTGATTCCTAAAATGAAACCCAATAGGAAAGCGACAAAGAGGGTGGGTCAGCCAACTCAGCCCCTTGAAATAACCTACTTTAAAGTCGCTTAAAATAATATTGTACGCATATAATAATAATGTCAACATAATATGTAATTTACCTCTTAAGATTAATACCAATACTACAATAAAATAGAATATATCTAGGTTGGAACCTCTACAAGAAACTAAAATGCCGTTTTTATATGAAATTCATGTTATTAATGTAATATATTCCTTATAAGTAATTTTGAAACTCATTATAACGATGTCGGCGTCTTACACAGTGATAAGTTAAAGTGATGAATTTTATTCTTAATTAGAATGTATTTGGACTCAAACGAGCTACTAAAAGGGACAGCTTTGTCTGAAAAAATGCAATTAGATTCTGGTAATAATTAAATTATGAAGTATCACCATGTGACAGTTTGGATTAGAGGTTGTAATAGAATTCCTTACAACGAATTTGACAAATAAATTATTTTCTTCAATCAAGTTGATTGGACACTCCCAATAAAATCTGTGTTCATATCCGGAATCTACCTACACCGAACGCTCTCCACGGCATAAATCACTTTCCCGGGTCCATCTGGGTCAGCGGGTCCGGCGGAGATCGAGCCCCGAGCCTCGAGCTCCAGTCATTGGGCTTGATGCTCCAGTGGCCAATCGCAGTCATCTCCGTTTCTCTTCACTGCCTCTCCGTGCCAATTTCTATCTCTTTGTTGAAACGGCCGTGCCTTTCAGATACTTCTTTGTTTTCTTAGGTCATATCTAAGGGTATTATGTTTGTTGCTGACACAATTGTTTATTCCTTAAAAAACTGCTGAGGGTAGTATTTAACATTCACATGCTGATTTTTTCATGAGTTTACTAATTTTATTGGTATTCTTATATGCTTAATATTGTAATATTGGACTTCGAACTTAAATCTATCTTTCATTAGTGCTTTTTCATATAGATCTACTTCAGGGACTTATGAATGTCGGTTATGATAACCCTAAAATACCTTCACTCTCAACTGTCTTTGCAAATGAATACATCCAAAATGGAGTTTTGACTCCCTGGAATTTCGTCTAAGTTATTTCCAGCCACCTTTAAAAATGCGTTGGAAGAAGTAGTCAAATTATTGTCTTTATCGTAAATTCGAAACTGTCCAACAACGTTATCCTCCATTCTCATTCCACACGGATGTTTTTATAAATATCGTGTCACATCTGATGGCTCGAAGTGACGTGTCATAGCACCCATTAGGTCTCTTTTCTATTTCCTAGTTTTAAACTTTACGGTACAGTCGTCTACCGGCTAGTCATCCAGTCTGGTGCTCCGCTTGATAATCAACGTCGCTGCTCGTCCCTTCCCGCCATTACAGTAGGCTAATCCACCTCGTTTTGTTTCAAACACCCAATTTCTTTGGTATTATGAACCATGCAGTTAAAATTGGTAGTGTGCCAGTGACAGTGAAATATCCTCAACAAATTTGTTGGACATTATTTGACAAAATTTAATTTCACTAGGGAAATTAAGACAGTAACAATGCAAGATTTCTGTCAGCGATAAGTACTAATATATACATTTACCAAAGTCACTTTTACAAAACCATCTACAATCAGATGTATACCGAGACTGTTAGTGTATGAATACATTATAAATATCGTAATTTATGTCTTGTTCTCATAAACTGAAAGTTAAAAAGTACAGGTAATAATGCTTTTGTGAATAAATTCGCTTGATTATCAACCAAACCCACTGACTGAATGTCGGAATAATAATTTATATCATGGTAATTCATAATCTAAAATATTTGTATGCTGATTTATCTATTATTTTCTGTATATTTTAGAGTAAAAACCAAATATCAAATAAAGTAGTTTTCCGTAAGTCCCCTTCGGTTAAATCAAATCATGTCTACAACTACGGACAGAAAAACAGACACGTACAGTAATCTCTAATAAAGGGAGTTGTAGTTAGGGACGCCGCACAGTGGTCAAATTCCTCTGTTTACACGCGAAAAAGGGGTATTTTTCATGTCTGCAAAAATGTGTAATTTTTAACTGAAGAGTTTCCTAAAGGGTTGGGAAACCAGAAACCTGCTTTTGATTCTCCTACAGGTCGAAGGGTGGAGGGGAATTCTTGGGGAAACCCAAGAATAAAGTCACATTCCTTTATTACCAGTCCAGATTTGCTTGTTGGAAAATGTTGCTGTACGATACAAATCTGCTCTTCCACTAAACTGAAAATTGTCCTAACGCAATGGAAAACATCCCGAAAGACAATAAACGTAATTATAAGACTTAAACAATATTTTAACCGTATTTATTAACCCTTAAAATGTTTTAAAAACAATAAAAATTCGGTTGTTCTACTTAAGTAGTGCATAATTTTTTGGGTTGGTGATCGTTGGTCATAATTTTATTACTGGTTGATACGTCTTTTTATACTTAACAACCCCTATAAATTTCAGCTGCTACCTCTTGCAACCTTTAGAGATATATAATTTTTTGTAGAATCATATCATAAAAAGTTTTAATCAAAGAAATATACATATATTACAGTTAAGTACCTGGGGGCCGAGCTTTGCTCGGGGCAAGGCCAGTTAGTTTGTTTAGATGACTTGGAGTAATATTTCACCACTTCCACCTGCTGATAATCAGATTTGTATAACTCATTTGCCTCTTTTCTACATTTTTAAGGTCACTCCAGTTGTTATTTATAGCTCAATGTCCCTTTGATTTATTTTATTACTCTACATATGTAATATTCACTGAAATCTTTCAATCTCTGCTCTCAGGAAACAATATGTTAATAATCATATACAACATGGGTATTACTTTGACAGTTCCATGGTTGATTATGAACAGCTGTTACAATTCTTTTGTTTTGATTTGAAACTCCATAAGCCCAATGTTATTTTTTTTAACTTTTCATTTTAGTTTTCTTACATTATTTGATTTTTGCTGGGGATGAGGCCTGTCTAGAACTTATTTTTATCCCAGAAATTAGTTATTTCGAACATTTGAAGGAAGTCGTTGGAGCCGGTTTTGAGATCAGTGTCGCAAGCAAGCAAGCAAGCAAGCAAACCTTACTAATATTAGAGTATAGGATTCGGGAATACACATTTGGATTGGTGACATTGGATTTTTGCACAACATTTTATTACTGGTTGATAGATCTTTTTATTCTACACAACCCATATTAATTTCAGATGCTACCTCTTGCAAACTTTTGCAATAAATATTTTTTTGCAAACTGCTGCCACTGAACGAGTAAGTTATTTTAAATTTGATAAATTTGTCGAATACAGTTTTTATACCATATTGTTTTTTACTGCTGATATAACTGGGGACTTTTTTTGTTTGAAAGGTCGTATTGTGCATTCAACCCCTAGAAAAATCTATTTAATATGCTCGCGAAGAAGACGATGGAGGACTTGTTCCACATGCTGCTTGTGTCATCCGATCCTTTAATTAGTAGCTATAGAATTAAACATCGAAAAAGGGCTAGCAAACTACCCTCAACTGTACTTAGTTTTCTACAGGTTCCAGAAGAACCCAAATATATAGAAGTAAGGTCAGAAGACTCAGAAACCAACATCAGTGATAGTGATTAACCTACTAAGTGTGTGCAAAACATCTCAATAATGTTATTTTTTCAATAAGTAATTTAGTGTTTTTTTGTTTGTTTAATGTAATAAAGTAGGCGAAATATGTGCTATAGTTACGTATTCCACTCCGTAACACCATTTTCATGCGTCACAAGAAGTTTTAAATTGTTTGCAAAGTCTTTAGATTTTTTCGCGTCTATATCGCCAGCCGTGACCACTGTGCGCCGCGCCGCTTGGCACAGTCGGCCACACCATGCCATTACCGCGGGAGGAGTCAGCTGATCGCCGCCCAGCGACCTCGTAAGGTCGGACTGACATCCTAGCTAGATAGACACTCTGACGGACGGCACTCCCACATCAGTCCCACGTCTTGCGCCCGCCCGTGTCTCCGTTACGCTATAAGGCTCGCGCAAATCGCAGGATACATGACACACTCAGTTGCCTTTTTCGCAGCAAAGTTTAAGGTGCGGTTGTGCAATAAAGAAAATCACTCCAACACGGGAGAGGGATTACCTTGTTATAAACATGTTCAAACATTATAGTCACAAATAATAAAATATATAATCTCGAAGCATTTTTATGTTTAAAACTCTTACCTATCATGCCTTTAACGACTGAAAAACTGGTTAAAGTACGGAGTATATCAATGAAAAATTGTATTATAAGTTGTTAAAAAGTTGGTAGAAAATTGCCAGTCATGCATTGTTGGAACTTGTCATAAGGTGTGAACAACCTGGGAAAATATCAAAGGAAACATTGATAAAATGTGGTTAACTTCTGTGCTGTTCTTAGCATCACAGTAGCAATTTTAACTTTTAAAGTGATACATGTTAAGTTTTGACCTCAAACCATTATACATGTTATATTATTATTACATGCATAAATCCTATGCAGATTCGTACACAAACTGCGTTATTACATTTTGATTCTGTGAACTATTGTATGGACAGAATTGAAAACTTAACATCTGTATAGCATAACAAATACAATATATATTTTACACTTCACAGTTTAAAAATATTTCCATTTCTGACATATTCATGTAGTTTCGGCGAGCTCTGTTAACTAACTAACCGGATACCGCTAAGTTTATTACACCGACGACTGTACGCCCTGACCAGACGAACATCCAGGTACACGCATATCTTAACCGGTACAACTACATCCACACTTGTATTTCCTTTCCTTTGCCGTCCAGCCCACGCTGTCTTGGCGGGTAATCTGCGGCACCGTAAATCAGCTGTTCGCCTTGGCGCGTGACTCATGGCGAGGTCGAGGGACGGGAAACCGACTAAACTCTACAACAAACAGGATGTGCAAGATGGCAGGGTCAGGATAAATCACAATGTCGTAGGTCTAAAAAAGTGAAAATAACATTGATGAAAATCCGCGAAAGCCCCTGTGAATAATTGTAGATAACTTGAACTAGTATTGAAAACAATAACGGAATCCAAAATTTCTATATTTAAACAAGCTCTTGGTTACAAATTTGTGTTATAAAAGTTAAATTAAGCAGTAAAATTTCCAAATTGTAATCTGGAAGGAGTGGACAGCTAAATTAGGTCCCGGGGCAGGCGAATTAACAAGTCCGCTTCACCTGATTTTGTCAGCTGATTGATGTTCTACCGGAAGTCCCGATCTCGCCGGAAATCAAACTGTTAACTGCAGGAAGCTTTTTTGCATAAATCCGTTCCGCATGTTTTTCTATCTCAGACAACTCATACGTGTGAGAACTGGAAATGAACAGAGACCTTATGAACTGGGCTGCAGGGCTTAATTATGCTGCAACGGCATCTAAAGCATAGCAGTCGCTACTGTAAATTGCGTATTGTTTTTATCAATTGTAGACAGATCTGAGACGTTTTTAGTTTATGTGCCATCATGATAATGTATGCAAACCGATAAAGCAAGAAAAACTCGCCTAGAAGGAAAAAGGAGCCTTTTCCGAAAAAGGGCAAAGGGATCGTATTACTAATCTAGAAGATAAGTTCTTATAAAAAACAAGCACTTCTAATTTGTTAAAAAAGACCTTCACTAGCATTTATAAAGCAATAATCAGTGGTAAAATAAGTTAGAAGTAAATTAAGTTACAAACTCGCCCAAACTAAAATGACGGAACTATAACACTAAAACAAAGCAGACTTTAACAATGCAACAACAGCAAGACTTCAAAAGGAGGCCTTCACCTCTAGCCTCGAACCCTCTAGCACAAAGCAGCTCAACGAAAGCTGGGGACGACAAACCTGCCCCCTTCTAGGAGAAGGAGAAAGTAAACAAAGTGCATAAGGAGACCAAACCATAAGGTGAGGTCGGTGACCAAACTGAAACTATATAGTCCAGCATCAGTATTCCAGAGGCTCCCTGCCATCCGCTTCCCGGCGGCGAGGTCCTGCATCCTGCATCATCCCGCATCTCGCCTTTGAAATTAGTAGGCCATATATCAACAAATTTCAGCAAAATATAAATAATTGAGCCATAATTTTGAAGATTACGTTCACCGCTAAATGCGAATAACAAGCAAACCATGAAAATGATAATTTAATGGGTGGTTCTCACTTATTTATTTCTCAATGTACTGTGAGCACCATCTTACAGCGATAGTTTCAACCACAGACAAGAGAGGACGTACGTACAGGCTGAGCTGTTTGAACACTTCCTTCGTTAACTTGATGAGCAAAACATATTTAACGACTATTTAATAAAATATACCTACACGATATTAGTATGTGTTTTAACGCTTTGGATCGAAAAATAGAATCTTTTCCACGCACCTTTTCGTAACTGTAACACATTACGTTACGCCATTAAACACATAAACCCTAACAAAAAGACAGTTAAAATTGTGATATTGTGATATTTACCTATGCCAAATTTATTGCTGGAGGTGCCGTTTGTTCTTTACATAGGACTCATACTTCTTTTAGAATATAATTATTACTGATATTACTATTCTGCTTAGTAACTATGGCCAATGTAACATAATAAAACCAGTTAATTTATTTAAAAATAAACCACAGTTTTAAACTAATTTTTAGCTTAACAATTAGGACTAATTAAAAGCCTAGTGATATGGCAAAAATCTGAATCATTTTTAACAAAGATGTTATCGCACCCATCATCAGCTTAGGCTTGAGTAAAACGCCGAGGCGAAGAAGCAACCAACACCAAAGACTGGTGCTGGGAGCCAAATTGAGCTCTCATTATGTAGTTTGGAACGTCATTACGAAGACTGTTTTCCACAAATTGGGCGAACAATCCTTGCTGACAGCACATTTTTTAACTTTAAAATCTACATTATCTTAAAACAAAACGTTAGCCTACTATACTAGCATAAAAGTGTATACTCGCGTCCTTGTCACTCTACTTGGGTGTAAAAAGAATAAATTTCACTCTTTACTATTCGCTATGTCATAGGAAAATTTGCATTCAGCTCTAAGGTGTTTAAAGTATAATAATCCACGTTTATGATACGATATTTGTTTTATAATTTAAATGTTTGGAAATTAATGTAGTATACTATTATTTTATTGTTTTCAGGCATGTGATTATGGACAACGCATATCGATGATATTGAGACAGACACCAAATAAGACAGTAAATATACAATTTTAGCGTTAGGATTTGATAATTTTTCGATGGCATAAAAACCCTTTTAAAACACTTTTGGGATTTTGGAAAACATCCACCTTCAGGGTTAATGTTAATCTTATGGTAGAACAGAAATCAATTTGAGCATTTAACAGTTGTTAATAGTAAAAAACACAGTAAGAAGTAAAAGCAGCATTTTCAAGCTAACTTGGAATTGCATCACGATATAAACATATAAGAGCCAGGTAGTTCCAAAAGAAAATATTTGCTAAAATTCAAGGAACTAAATTCGCTTGTATTTATTAAACACACAGGTAGAATATCAAACTGCAGATGTCGTTCTGATTATTGAGCGAAGCTCTCTTTCCCTCACTTTATCACTTCTTTTTGGGTTATTTCATAATACATTTAACTGACTTAATTTGGATTAAATAAACAGCTGTTAAAAGCTGTCACTATTTTGTTAACATTATTTTAAGTTTGTTTACTAAATGTAGCGTTCTTTCCCATAGATCTTCTTTGTTCGCGCTTTAACGTTGTAACTGTTGCTTCGCTCATATGCGTCTAAAGTGTAACGGCAGACCATCCTATACAGTAAAACAATATGCCTAAAGCAAAACACGGCCATTGTGATCGTTCAATTGGGTTTTGGTTGTTCAAAAAACATTTACCTATAATTTACCCTCTAAAGGCATAATATCTTAAACCGTCACTCTACAGTATATGGTATATATATTTACTTTTACTATTTAACCATTCATATGCTGTTTCGAAAATGATTTGTAACCCCAAAAATATTTTAGTCACTTTATCATAACATCTGTATTTTCATAGCTGCCATAATATAAAAAAACTTAAATCACCGACAAAGTTAATTCTAAATCCTGAACTATTTTTTGGTACTGTAGCTAAATTTTAAATAGGCCTAATGTTTTAACGTGCTTCCGGTTTAATTGCACTTTTTATGACTGGATAGTCTTTCATTTCCAATTTTTGTTGGAGTCTATAAACCAACCATTTCAAGCAACTACATAACCAATTTTGAAAGAATAATGGTGGTTGTGATTGGAACGCAGCGCCCAATGTAGAGCCACAATCACAGATATTCATATTCTACTCAAAGACTTAAAACTACTGGACCGCTCGCGCCCGTGGTGAAGCGAACCAAATTTCGGTCCGGCCGCGTTCGAGGTCGCGCCGCAAATGGTGGGCCACCGCGGCAGCGCTTAGCGTGGGAGATAGAGGGGAAAACACGACGCGCGCTCACTTGAATTGAATTTGCAGCCAGGGAACATTTTTTATGGTAGAATGGCCTTCTGATCCGTATTCCTGAATAGTTTCTCGAATTTTTAATACCAAAAGTAACTATATTCGACCAGGGTTAGTTGTGTAAAAAGAACAGAAATTTGGGAGTTTTGTAAAATAATCTTCTCGATGGCTGATTCTTTCATATTTACAGTCATATAAATTTATGTACGATCCACTAGGCTTTAGGTGTTTTTCAATAATGATGTTTTGAAGTTTTTGGTACTGGAATGAATTTTTTATGAGCAGTAATATCGTTCTTTAGACAGTGAAACTTTGAATTTTAGCATATAAACTTCGACGTTCGCCAAAATTTGTAGATTGCATGAAAGTTAATTGGCCTAAATCATAAAACTTTGTTGATGAATGAATACCATACAAGACAAATACTTTTTAATAGCAAATGTATTCTTAATAAACATTAATTACCAACATGGTTACCAACGTTAAACGTTACTATTAGATCTATAACTAAATTTCGTTGATCAAATGTGATTAAACTGAATGTTGGTTTGTTAATTTACTTAGTTAATTGGGAACAGTAAAAGCGATACTAAAACGTAACCCGAATTCGACGACTAAAACAAAAGTCGTATAACTATGTATTTTATCAAAAAACTAGGCCATGTTGTAACACAGCATCACTCAGTTGAATTTAACAGCGCGGCACGGCGCACAGTGGTCGTATCGCTGCAAAAACCCCAAAAAATGAAATTTCACGAAGGCAAATAACTTTGTTATTTTTTTTGTAGAGAAATGTCCGAACAATATGGATTCACCGTACAATTTGAAATTTTTAATGTGTAAATAAAGTATATATCGTCGTGAAATACATATTCAACATAATTACAATTTAATTCATCATTGCCCGTAGAAGTTGGACTTTTCTACAGTTATATAAAGATCTGGTTTATTGCAAAAACCTAATTTTATTTTATATGTATGTGTACGGAATGTTATAATCTTCAAGAAAACATGCATTTTTATTTATTTATTTCAATTTTGAAATTTAGTTTGGGTCAAATTTAACACAGTGTTCAAATTTTAAAATAATATTAATTATTATAATTTATATGAATCGGAGAAAAAACTGTTATCGACAGTCGCCCTGAGAATAGGTTTGTCATAGAGGACAAACATTCAGGTAATTGCAATATAAATTTCATCGCCGCCCTCCGCCGCCGGTGTTCAGGACAGCCACCGAAAGAAACGTATGCACGGCGCGGTAGGCGCGCGCGGCTCATCGCTATAAGGCCCGTACTCTATTGTATTGGATTTTCCTTGTTATCTACAATTTTTATTGAATTGTATCACAATATTTGATTAAATATTTTCTGTAGAGTCTTGCTCATTTTACGTTAAACGTTTAACCTGTGCGTGTCAATGTATTAATATGGCAGAGTTTACCATTGCTTATAGTGATCTGTGCGAACTGTTGTTTAATTGTGGGTGTGCAATAGAAGAGTGTTTACATAGCAAACATCCTCAACTTTCCGACGAAAATTTATCACTAATAAGTGAAGAGATAAGAAATAGGTTTCTGTCTAATTTTAATAGAAGGAAGAGAGAGGTACAGCACAGCAAAGAAAAGTTCTTGCATAGGAACAGTGAGTGGTTGAAAGATAAGATATCCAAATTGGTGATTTGTAAATTATTTTTTGAATCAGTTATTTACAGTACTTCAATGAAAAATTGTATTTATCTTTCTAGCTCCAAAAGACAAGAGATTTTTAAAAGTTAATCATATTTTTTAGGGTATGGAACTTGGGTGTGGGTTTTTTTTCTTAAGCCACTATATTTTTTACGAGAGTGCTTACTGCATAAGCTTCGTTCAGTTTTGTTTATTTTCGCATTATACTAAGAAAATTATTGCCCGTTAATACCTAACGAAAAAGCAAAAAAATTTTCATTTATAAGTATAAAACAATTACATTAAAGCTTTTACGGATGTCAATATAGTGAATAATCTTAATCTCCGTAATTCGAATATTCACAATGGTGGACAGTTGCACTAAATCTAGATAATTATTTGTTACTAATAAGTGTTTTGTATGTTTATAGCCTTTTACTAACAAGTTTTTAATAAGACAACTATTGTTGTTTCCTCTCTAGCATCTTCCTCAGTCTACATATTCATATAAAAGATGTAAACTTTTTAGGTATTGTAATAAACAGATTTTTCTGCCTTTCGTAGTTTGTAAGATTCAAACTACATCTCATCCAAATTTGTACACTCCATTAACGGAATAGAGGCTAACATTTTTTAGTCATAGATTTTTTATTTGTAGGTACTTTTGTAGTTAACTTAAAGAATGATTAGCATCCATGATTAGCTAATTTTTTTGTGAAATATAAAACTTTACTTATTACAGTATATAAAAATGCAAGATTCAAATTTAGCGTATAATCAAAACCGCTGTTACCGCGTAATTCGGATTACTGAAGGTTCGGATTACCGTGACCAAACAGTAATATGATTATAATTGATCAGAATAATCTATATTGCAATCAGCATTCATTTATTAACATTAGTTTTAGGCTAGGTCAGTGATTACGGTCAACTGGAGGTTTTTGCACTAAAACGGACTTTTTCGACCACTGTTGCGTCTTGGATAGAGCGCTGCGAAAGGTTTCAGCATCTTTCCAAACGAATTGTAGGCAAACCAACAACTTTTCCGAAAAATGTTTGAAATACAAGTTTTAGAGAAACTAATTATTTACAACTTTCCCGCTGAAAATTTGCTTCTAACCTAAAAATAAAAAACTTCCTCGCTGAGAAACTTTTTCATGTCCCTCTTTAATAACACGTAAGAGTTTTTAATTATTAAAAATATTAAAACACGGTAAAATAAAACAATATTTATACTTTCGGATTCCGTAGTTCACGTACACAAAGGATATATAAATTTCATTACAATTCAAACATGGCAGTGAAGTCCAGGAGCGTGTAAACGACAGCGCGTTCAACGCTCTAACAGCTCTGAGCACACAGTGGCCCACCATTTCTGTTCCGCACAGTCCCACGCGGACCGTTTTTAGCTCACTTAGCGATCTCTCCAGTAGTTTTACCTCGATGATTCTACTCGTCGCCGTTCGGAGACCCTCGTCGACGTTGCGCTGATCGCTGGGAACTGGGTGATTGGTAATTATTGGTAAGACGTTTCTCCCGGCGGGTCGACGTACTGTGGCCCGAGTTGTACGAGTACAGTACAATCGCCTTACAGCGTACGGCCAATCAGATAGCAATGGGAACATGATTGGCGACGGGCTTCCGCCCATCAGCCGTGATAATCAATGTGCCAACCTCTTGACATGCAAACCCTCTTGACGTGACAGTTTTTCCTGGTGCCACTACTACGAACAGGTTGACCCAAAGACAGATTGGTTGTGTCTTATAATTATGTGTAAAACAGTAACTTTAAAGAAATAATACATAATTTATCCTTATTTATAACGTGTATAAGTAACGCTTTCTATAATTGTTTTGATAAAAGAATACAGGAAATAAACAAAAAAGCACGGTCTACAAATGAATGAAAAACAGTTAGGCCCTAATATGTTCGCGGGTGGTTACACTGAAGATGTTTTAAACGCAGTTCGCAGTAAATTTGCAATTAAACCATTTTACATGTCTCTTAAGTAGCCCAATCTAACGAGTAATAAACGCCACACTTCATCCATGTATCAAGTTCTGATGTATCGGCTGTGACTCAATTAAACATATATTTAACTAAAGTAAACACAAACTGTTTTAATCGTCGGTCTTTAAATTTAGGTTCTCATTTTCTGTGGGGGGTCCAAGTCCCGCTGCAATCCTCGGCGTTCCAGTACCCTCCGAATTCCTTCGACCGCGAGGCTCTACTGGCAAACGATTGTAGGACTGAAGATCCCAGGGTAGCCCGATCAATGGTCGGTCGTAAAATATTTTGGCGAGGTTTGGCTCAGGGTCCCCTCCTTAGCCCTCATTAGTCCTTGGATCTTCTGTCAAGCCTCGAAAAACAGGTATACGGCACTCGAGCCTCCGCCTCTACCTGCCAGGGGGGGAACGCTGGGACTAGCTGTTCTCGCCGGCCCGGCCCTGTCTATCTCCTCCTTTGTAATTTTACACTCACAGTCGTGTTTTAGGATTTGTATTGCAAATCTTAGACTAAAACTTTATGTTTTTCTGCTAGTCTTAAAATAAAATTTTTAAACTTATCGAACACATGTTAAAACAGACAAAAAAATAAGTAGGCTAAGTATTATTTTTATAGCAGCCAGACTATGATTAAATTTAAATAGAGTGTAACTACATAAACGCACCAAACCAAAACTGAATAAAATAGAACAAAATTTGTTTTTACTTTATTCAGTAAGGCAAAATTACATATCATTTTCTTTCCTAAATGTGTTTTTCCACGAAAATCACTCTTATAGTTTCCTTTGTACTTGTACAATATTTATCTTGCAATTAACCTGCGTATTCAGTGAACGTATTATTGTAATGTTATTAATATACTACAGTTGTTTGCAAATACATTTTCTGTTCGCATCCATCTTAAGATTTTAAAATTATGTCACAGAAATAGTTACTAGCTCTAATGTAATTACATTATATCCCGAAATGTGCATTTTGTTTTTTAATAACATCCTCAGTCAACATTGATAAAGACATGACAAATAATTAACCTCAATATAAGAATACATAATTCTTTATTGAGAAATAGAAAGATTCAGAAAACTGTTAAAATTTGAAATGGCTAATTTAAAAAGCTATAACAAGACTTAAAAAATTAAATTTGACTTAAATTTGATAAGTCAAAATTAGTTATTCCTGTATGTAAAAATAAGTCACATAATATTATGAAAAGTACGTAGTTAAACATTACGTTAACGACTGAGAAACAAAACAAGAGTAAATAATATGTTATAAATACCCCAGTCGCAGCAAACCTGCGTACTCAGCGAATTTTAAATGCATAATATATGTCTTAATACAACATAAAGCCGCATACCAAGTTTCATAAAAATATATTCACATATAACCGATACATAAACCGATATACAAAAAACCGATATATAAATATAACCGATGATGATTAATAGACTACAACGATATGAAGCAATATACCAAGTTCGTCAGGATAAGTTGATAAATAAGCGAGATATACAATTTTTCTTATTCTTATATATATGTAACCAATTGGAGTAGACAAATGATCAAAAAACAAATTGTTTATTTTGTTATAAGCTGAATTCAATCGTGAAATCCAAAATTTGATTATATCAAAAATATTATATGTTAAAACTCAACAAAAAATTTTTGGCGTACAAACCCCTCCCCCCACCTCCCAAAAAAATACCTCTTTGGATGGAGCGATCTGGCTGGTTTTCGAACTTGTTGCTTTATGTATTTGTACCAAATTCCATCAAAAACGCACTATTTTTTCAAGAGTTATCGCACCCACGGACACATATAAATATAGACTACTGGCTAGAAGGGACCTTTCTCCAATATTCTGCCTCAACTGATATTTTTACTCTTTCCATACTGAGGAAAATAAAAATACCCCCGTCGCAGCAAACCTGCGTACTCAACGAACTTCCAATGCATAATATATGTCTTAATACCACATAAAGCCGCATACCAAGTTTCATCAATATATGTTACCATCCCCCCCCACCCGTCGCGTCGTTTTCCCTAGATTGACAGGGTCAGGAGACAGCCTGGTAGAAGATAGATTAGAATTTGACGTGTCCCATGCCAGCTGATCTGCGGGATGTACAAGGAAGGCAATATTGGCGTTTTTTCCGCATCTTGTTTTAATCCCACGGAGGGTTTGAAAATCCCGGAAATGGGATAAAAATCCCGCAAATTGAAACATTGGTTACCAGCGCCTTCTCTTGAGTCGTGTAGCACTAGTTTCATGGTGTATTTTTTGGGTTACAGATCGGCCATAAGCTCGATTCATCTGTTCTGTATTCAAAATCAATGCTATTACCCGCGGCTTCACTCGTGAACAATTAATCCACATATATTAACCACAAATATCAACCTGACCAGCACTATAAAATATTTGTTTATGTTATTAGGTCTCTATGTTGTAACGAGTCAAATCAACTCGCAACGACAAGAGCTGATAAGGCCGAAACCGAGAGCAACAAATGCAGTCACCTGATTGGACGGCCTTGTTCCCGGAAGTTGATAAATACAACCTAAATCCTCAGCTCGCCCCATTTCATCTTCATTAGTGCGTCCGTCTATTACTTAAAACTTATTCTAAATTTTGTTGTACATGTCTACGCCCGTTTGGACGTGATTAACAGTTCGAAGCGTAATTTGGAAGCTAACTATTTTTGTTTCAAGAAGTTTTCGTCTTCTTACTTTTGATACATCCATTTAACGTGGTTGTAGTGCCAGACAATAAATTAAAAATCGTTTTCCTGGGCAAATTAAATTCTTTCATCGCGAACATGTGCACCGCACGCGGGGATAGGAAGGTTGGAACCTGCTAAATTTTGCAGTGTCAAATTAGGGATAAAGATAATATATATTAACTCCATAACTAAATGTAATGATTAATTGTGTTAAGTGTTAAGTAGGTGTGTCAAATTTAAGTTTCAGTCTTGTATTTATTCTTAAATTATTTGTTAAATTGTAATTGTGTGAACTCGTCATGTGCCAAACAGTGGCGGATCCAACTTTAGAGTCAGGGGGGACGCGAACTATTGGTGGAATACCCCCCCCCCCGATTTGTATTGTTATAGATAATAATTGTAATATCAAATACCCCCCGTCGCAGCAAACCTGCGTACTCAGCGAATTTCCAATGCATTGATATGTTTCTCACTAGTACATAAAGCCACTCACCAAGTTTGACAAAAATACATTCATAAATAAGTGATTTATTACATTTTATTTATTCCCCATAAGAATAACATTAGGACTGAGTACGCAGGTTTGCTGCAACGAGGAAGATAAGAAATGAGTTTTTATGCAATTATCAATATAACTGAACCAGGTGAAGCTACTTAACATGTTTTATTAATTTATGTTCATAATTAAGGGAGATATAAAACTTTACTTATTCTCCATAAGAATAACATTAGGGCTGAGTATGCAGGTTAGCTGCTACGGGGACAATCAACAAAACATTTATTTTTTGTGCAATTATCAATATACCAGTACAACATGAAGCCACATACCAAATTTCATCAATATACATTCATAAATAATCAACTTATCAAATTTTATTTATTCTCCATAAGGATAACATTGGACAACGTACTGTGTTTAGCACTTTGAATATCTCTGCAACGGTTTGACGTAGAATCACAATTTAAACACCAAAATGATTGTTTTGTGGAGCTGAAGTGATTGGTAAAAGAAAATGTGAAGTTTAAAGTAAAATTAACTGAGGAAAAGCCAAAAACCTTTTTCCCATAAGATTAACATGGGAGATTTTATGAGCATGTTTTTTGGATTTTTTCCGCAACCACTTAACCTAGGTTAATAATTCAAAATACCATATTATTTGTTTTTTTAAGCTCTATAACATGGTCTAAACCTAAATTAAGTGTTTTAAAAATCTTAGGGTAAAAAATGCAAAAAACTGATTTTTGGAAAATTTAAAACCCCCATAAACCCCTCTTCCCATAGTCCGATTTTTCTGGTTTTCGAACTTAAAGTCATAAATGTCAGTTTACACATTTGAGCCAAATTTCATCGAAATCGGACGTTTTTTACTCAAGTTATCGCATTCACGGACACATATATAGATATATATATATATATATATATATATATATATATATATATATATATATATATATATATATACATATATATAAATTTGAACGAATAGTGTTTTGGACATCTGGGGACCTCAAAACAAAAAGTTATCATGGTCTCGGGCTTAAGTCTTACCATGAGACCTACGGTAATAGCTTCTTCCCTATAGGGGAAATTCGCTAAAAAGTATCCAAATACTAAAAATAAGAGTTAAACACTGTACATGTACTAAAGTGAACTGACCTAAGAAGAAAAGGCAGAACATCGTTCATGCGCAGTGTAAGGGTGTGATAGACTAATAATATCACGTGGACACAGTGGATGCGCGGTCTAACCAGCGATCTCTATAGCTGGGTCTAACTCCTGTTGCCATGGTAACGTCAACGTCACGTACGCACCACTGCCTGCACCTCGCCGCCCCGCTCACTCGAGCTACCGCTGTTATATCTGAGATCTGATTGACACATTGACACTCACAAGAGAATGCACACTACACAACGTTAACCTCGACGTTTGCCGACACCCACACCCAAGTAACGCGACAGTGGTTTCGCGGGTAAAATAAGAGGCAGGGTAAGAGCAGTCGCATCGTCGCGTCAGTGCAGCCAACTGTCTGGTGTCATCAGAAATAAATTATCAATCCCACTAACTGTTAACGCTTAATTTCACAACTTTAGTGCATACAGACCGTATAGAAGAATAACCTATGGCAGGCAATGCATAAATTGGATTGGCGATAAATAATTAATCGCAACAAATTTAACCAGATGCAAATTAAATAACTGCACTATTTCTATATAGTAAATAACAAACATTTATGAGCTTGAGGGGGGCGATCGTCCCCCTCGCCCCCCTTGGATCCGCCACTGGTGCCAAAGGAGGTAATTGTAAGTAATTTTAAATATTTATTGTTAGTACCAGTGTCATTGATTGCCACAATTAATATTATTTAAGAATAGAGAGTAACAAATATTTAAATGTGAGCTGTGCCATTTCAACTTGTAAATTGTTCATAGATTATTGAGAGTTAATTTTAAACTAATAAATTCTAGGAATTTAAGAATTCAGAATAAAAACAATCTGGTTGTTTCAACAAAAAAAGGTAAAATATTGTTTCAAATTAAAGAAAGAAAAGAGATTCGTTTTATTTATTCTAGTGTGCACTAATTTCTGGCAACTGTTACTTATTTGCAATCTGTGCCGCCAATGATTTTAAATACAATATGAGCATCCCAGGGACGCATTAAATTTATTTTAATATGACAGTGTGAGGCTTAGTCTTCTTAGCACGATGTTTTTGCGAGGGCTTGGCATCATAATAGGAAGCGATAGGAAGCAATTAATTACCCTGAATAGCCACCCTCACTGTGAGGCGCTTATTCCCTATTTTGCACGTCCTGCTCATTGGCATGGTGATTTCTACTTAAGTTAAGTGGTAATAAATAATTAAGTGTGTGCACGATTTTCAGAATCTCTATAAACAGAACCAAAAATTAAACATTTTACATAAAGTAAAATCAAATAAAAATGAAATAAACAGATTGTAAGGTGAAATAATTGGTTATTTACAACACAGTTTGAAGTAATTAACTACTCAAGAATTGAAATTTATTGCATATCTGAACAATTGCTCAGATTAATAAATTGTTGAAATTTGTTGAACAAACATCGCTCTAGTTTTTTATACCTCAAAAGTGTTTCACAACCATTACTTAAACATTCGCGGGTGCTTTGGGGGGCCAGCCAACCATCCACTGCAAAAAAACATCTTCTGCTGATATATCACAATCTTTTGGTGAAATTTGTAAATTCACAGCTATCATATTTCATTTAAGTTAAATCAATGCGATAAATTAAAATAAGATAAATCGTAACAATGTTAATGTGATATATAAGCTCATGCAAAATTTTTCCTTGATAGGTTCAGTCGTGTTTGGGTGATGAAACAACCATCCACAAATACATCCAAACTGTCACATTTAGAATCTTAGTATGATATATTTTTTTATATATAAGAAAATATAAGCGAAAATCTGTACTAAAAAGAGCAGTCAAAAAGAGCAGACTACCCACAAGGAAATAATTGAGATTTGAGTTAGGTTTTTTGTGTTGTTCTGTACTGAAATACAGGGTAGGAACTACAGCCATTAGTTAATATTTTATTTTCAATTACTGCAAAATGTAAGTGACCCATGGTGTAAGGTGTTATTGGCGCCCCTTGTCAAACTCATCAAACTCGATGACAATCCCAAGAGCAAACCTCGCTGGGCTTGACCCAGGATCCCCGCTCGACCCCTTATTAGTGCTGGGACCTTCGGTCAAGCCTAGCCAAAACAGGTAAACGAGTTCGCACGCAGCACGCTGACGTGAGGGAAGTGAATTTCCACATAAAAACTTTTAAAACACCAAATCAGTGTAATAACATACATTTATTACAATTTTTATTGAAATCTGAAAACAGTGATTTTTGGCTGTTCTGATGCTCCTGGTTTAATTTACCTGCAAAGCTGGGAATACAATGTTGTGCATTATAATGTTAGGAGAAGGTCCAGACAGGCTTGAAAGTAGGCGTGAGGTTGCTGGGGTTGGTAAAAGTACTCTAACAAAGGAATAACAGGCTTTTCCAGTGTAAAATGCTCCATAAGACAACATACTGTGTTTAGTCGATAAACATTTTCTTTAATAACTCAGTAAATATGTATGCTAGAATGACGAGAGAGGGCTTAAAACTTTTGCCTCACTAATTCCCATCTTTTTACATAAATTAATTTAACATACGGGGCATTTCTGACCCTTTTTGGGCCCAAAAACCCAAAATTTGAAAGATTAATCCCCAAAAAAGGGGGTTAGAGTTTTACGATTGTTTTGCCCAACGAACTTGTCCAACTGATTACAGAAAGGAATGTCCCTACCAAATTTGAAGTAAATTGGAGAAAAAATGCGACCGCTAGAGTGCAAACACACACACACACACACATATATATATATATATATATATATATATATATATATACATACATATATATATAAAATTTTGAACGACCCCCCAAAACGTGTTCAGGGGGTCACGTTAGGAACTTCTATGGTGGTCCCGGGCTTAAGTTTCATCGTGCGGGTCATGCTAATAGTTCACTTTCCAAAGGAAATTCACTAATAATTCTCAGGTCAATTTTAACCCTGGGATCTTCAGTCCGTCTATCCTGGCCGACACCTGTTCAGCAACTTCAAATTCGCCCCCGAATGTTCTTGCACCGCGTTTCATCTAGACAGCCCTTCCCTGAACAGCTTATCCATTTATTACACGCGATTGCACAACCGCGGTAACCGAGAGGAGAGAATGTGATCGATACCATTCCCGACACTCATCCCACTGCAGTTCCTGCAATAAAACACGCGGCTCGGAACGAAGCAGCCGAATCCGAAATGCTAGGCAGTGAAAGTGTGACGGCGGGCGGCAACAGTGGCAGCCGAGACCGATCGCGGTTAGGCGACTGGGGAACCCCGAACTGCCAGGGTACTTGGGAACCCGCGAACTGCCAGGGTCTACTGTTACTGTAGACGACGGTTGTAATTAATGAATGGCCAATAAAAATGAGCCAATGTATACAATTGTCTCCTCGAAAAAATCGCGAAACCTTGTATGGTTTTCTACAGTTGGTTCAACCACTTGAATTTCTACACTGTATTTACTATATTAAGTATGCAATCTAGAATCTAAAAAAATAAAGCTCAATGCTCAATGTTGTATACTATGCAAAAATAATAATAGATGAATAGGTTTATTTTTGGTTTACTTTATTTCTGGTCGACTACTAAAAAAACCTTGAGCGGGGCTGTGCTGTATTTTATACATGCTACAACTGATATGGAAAACGCCCGCACACTTGTTGGTATTCGGCCAAGTTAAGTTCAAAACGAGGACAGACATAAAATGCAATGGTTTCCCTTTTTCAGATTTCTATTATGGATTATTTGCATTCTATTTCCTGTATATTTAAATTTCTTCGACCTTCGTATGACAGGATTCCAATAAAGACGAAAAACTGGTTGTAAAATCCAACAAAGCTTGGCTACACAACTGCCAGTCAGCTGCAATATTGCTGTTGTTTCACGTTATAATTCACCCACGTGGTGTAGGGCCTACTGTGTGGGCGCAGTACTATTGGCATTTTAACTATGTAAATTGGTTAGAAACCAAACGTATTCAGCGAAATAGGCTACAGCTATAGAATTATGTTTTATCAATAACAGTAGTCTGAAACATAACAATAATTTTTGATAATATTTTCCTTTTACTCAGAAACATTGAGTGTGCGGGTACAGGACATAGATACGAGGGCTCCTAATCTAAGAGGAAAGGCTAAAACAGGAGGGGATTATGCAAAGGACTTCGGTACGGCAGACGCGAGCCACCAAATCCCTTAATTTGACTGTAGTTTCGTTGTTAATTAAAAAAGTTATATATGGTACTAGCTGTTACCCGGCAGACGTTGTCATGCCTTTGAATAGTCCCAACTAAAACCAATATCACCAAGATCACCTGTTCAAGTAAACATATCATTAGCTTTTACGTTAACAACAATATCATTCCATAAGGTTTATATGGGAACCCTTTTGGGCCTCTTGGGAGGAATCCAATTGAGTTAGGACGAAATGGCTGGCTTAAAAACCTTATCCGTGAAATGTTACATATATATATATATATATATATATATATATATATATATATATATAAATATATATACCAAGTTTCATGGCAAACGGTCCAACGGTGTCCGAGTCCATAAACTTCAAATATCTATATATACAAACAAACCAACATCCTTTTTTATAAATATAGTACCTGAGGGCCGAGCTTTGCTCGGGGTAAGGCCAGTCAGTTTGTTTAGATGACTCGGAGTAATATTTCACCACTTCCCCCTACTGATAATCAGATTTGTATAACTCATTTGCCTCTTTTCCACATGTTTAAGGTCCCGCCAGTTGTTATTTATAGCTCAATGCCCCTTTGATTTATTTTAATACTCAATATATGTAATCTTCACTCAAATCTTTTAATCTCCGCTCTCAGGAAACCATATTTTAATAATCATAAACAACATGAGTATTACTTTGACAGTTCCCTGGTTGATTATGAACAGCTGTTAAAATTCTTTTGTTTTGATTTGAAACTCCATAAGCCCAATGTTAATTTGTTTAACTTTTCATTTTAGTTTTTTTATATTATTTGATTTTTCCTGGGGATGAGGCCTGTCTAGAACTTATTTTTATCCCAGTAATTAGTTGTTTCGAACATTTGAAGGAAATCGTTGAAGCCGTTTTTGAGATCAGTGTCGCAAGCAAGCAAGCAAGCGTAGAAGCAAACCTTACTCATATTAGAGTATAGGATAGGATATTATATTTTACCCACTGATGAAAATATAATATTTGTCTTGCATACATGATTAATTCGAAATACAAAAAAAACCATGATCATGAAAATTATATCCTCAGAAGAAAAACGAGTTCGCACGCAGCACGCTGACGTGAGGGAAGTGAATTTCCACAACAAACTTTTAAAACTCAAAATCAGTGTAAAAATATACCTTTATTCCTATTTTTGGCTGTTCTGATGCTCCTGGTTTCATTTACCTGCAATGCTGGGAATACAATTTTGCACATTATAAGGTTAGGAGAAGGTCCAGTCAGGCTTGAAAGTAGGCATGAGGTTGCTGGGGATGATAAAGTACACCAACAAATGAATAACAGGCATTTCTAATGTAAAACCCCTATAAGACAACGTACTGTGTTTAGTCGATACACATTTGCTTTAATAACTCAGTAAATATTTATGCTAGAATGACAAGAGAGGGTTTAAAACTTTTGCCTCAATAATTCCCATAAACCCCAAAACCCCAAAACAAACCCCAAAAAAGGGGTTTAATGTTTTCCGATTCTTTTCGCAACGAACTTGTTCAACTGATTATAGAAAGGAACTTCCCTACCAAATTTGAAGTAAATCGGACAAAAAATGCGACAGGTAGAGTGCATACATATATATATAATTGTGAACGACCCCCCAAAACGTGTTCAGGGGGTCACCTTAGGAACTTATATGGTGGTCCCGGGCTTAAGTTTCACCGTGCGGGTCATGCTAATAGTTCACTTTCCATAGGAAACTCACTAATAATAAAATAGTCGCCAAACACAGTGGAGATTAAAAGCTATAATGAACCTATACTTATCGTAAGTAAAATAGCATAATACTAATCCGAAGTACTATTATTTATGAGAAAAAGCCTGTATTATAATCCATTATAAAACAGATTCTAAATATTGTGAATAAACTTATGTTATACTGTAGGCGAAATTGGCTTATATTTGTTATACAATATTTCAAATGGTTATTATCTATTTTTAAATAATTTACCAAAGATCGAAAATAGCAGAGAGGAAATGAAAAGTGAATTAAGCGAGGGAGGACCTCGCAACCAATAAGGTTCAATCAGGACAGAATACTGAGGGAGAAGATATACAGAGCCAATTACATTAGTACCCGGCACCCTAACTTTCAGGCACCTCATTCGCCCGAGGAAGCTATTATTTAGGGGAAGAGAATATAGCCCGCAGCGTAAAGAGCACTCCTAAAATATAAAATCTGCTTGTGTTCATGAAGGAGATTTCTCTTTAAACCATCATCACCGTTTCTAAGATTATGGAGGTACGATTAATCATCATACTGACGAATGACCTCTTAAATAATTTATATAAAAATATTTGTGATATAATTAATTACAATCTTTGATTAAATTACACAAGCAAACAACGAAACGTTAATAGTTTGTTAATTGATCCATTATAACAGGATGTTTTAAAGACCTAATCGCACATGGATTTATAACATTTGTAACTATTCACGTCGTCGGTAAGTAATTTGTCAATTATAATTCAAAATGTAATTATCGCCGTAAAAAACCGGCGACCTTCGAATAGTGGGCCCTGAATGGTCGAGCCATTTCTGAGACGAGACCTATTGTGTTGATGTTGCGTTCCGCGTATTGCAGTCAGACAAAACACGACCTATACCATACCACACGCGGTCTTAATAATGGTTTGCTTATCAGGTGATCGATCGCAGTCAGCTGGTTCCGATGTTATGTATGATGCAGTTTTGCACGATACGACACAACGAGGTTAAATATATCTAGAGCTCTCGTTTACTTGTTAATCAACAAAAAAAGTTAAAGACTCTATGGTGCCATTTTCCACTCTGTCCCCACCGTTCATGGCAACACAATTAACCACATCGTTTAACATTTTGTAATCTGCAATTTATGTCCAACCGTTTCCCGTACGGAAAACAAAAACACAAGTTGTTCCTGAGCACCAAATACTTTTAAATTTAAAGCGTTTTCAAGATGAAATAATTTAAATCGTTAATAAATATGTAATACAAGGAGAACAAATTGCACCAATATCGCGTGGGTGATGAGAGGGCATTGAGTAGCCTTCTTCAACCCTATCGTAACTGGTTATAGTTAAGTGTAGCCTACTACAGTATACGAAATCACCAAGAATTAAGGCCGGAAAACATCTGATATATTGTAAATTAAAAATAAAACTTATGATAAACATTTTATAGCCGCATCGGAACACCCCTACGTAAAACGGATTTCTAATAAAACAGACACGTACTTTTAGCGAATTTCCCCTATAGGGAAGAAGCTATTACCGTAGTCGGCATGGTAAGACCTAGGCCCGGGACCATGATAACTTTTCGTTTTGAGGTCCCCAGACCCCAAAAACACCATTCGTTCGAAACTGTATATATGTGTGTGTGTGTGTGTGTGTGTGTGTGTGTGTGTGTGTGTGTGTGTGTGTGTGTGTGTGTGTGTGTGTGTGTGTCCGTGGGTGCGATAACTCTCGTAAAAGTGGTCCGATTTGGATGCAATTTGGTACAAACGTATAAAGCAGCATTTATGACTTTCAGTTCGAAAACCAGACAGATCGCCCCATCCAAAGTGGTATTTTTGGGGGGTTTTGTACCCCAAAAATGGTTTTTTTGAAGTTTTTACATGTAATATTTTAAAATGTCTCATTTTAGTTTTCACCATTAGATTGAGCTTAAAAAAACACAAAATTTGGTGTTTTGATCATTTCTCTACGTCAAATGGTTACAGAGATATTGAAAGTGCTAAACACAGTACTTGTCCAATGTTATTCTTATGGAGAGTAAGAAAAATTTTATATCTCGCTTATTTATGAACGGATACTAATGAAACTTGGTATACGGCTTCATCTGGTTCTGGTCTATTGTTATTTGTACAAAAACAGCAATTTTTACCGATTATTCCCGTAGCAGCAAACCTGCGTACTCAGCCCCCATGTTATTCTTATGGAGTATAAGTAAAATGTAATGTCTCCCTTAGTTATGAACATAATTTTATAAAACTTGGTATGTGGCTTCACCTTGTTGAGTTATATTAATATTTGCATAAACAACCATTTTTTGTGTTCCTTGTTGCAGCAAACCTTCGTACTCATCCCCCATGTTATTCTTATGGAGGAAAATCAAAACGGTATATATCGCTTATTTATGAATGTATATTGATGAAACTTGGTATGTGGTTTCATCTAGGTGATTTATATTGATATTTGCATTAAAATCCATATTTTTTGTTCCTTGTTGCAGCAAACCTACGTACTCATCCCCAATGTTAATCTTATGGAGAATAATTAAAATTGTATATATCGCTTATTTGTGAATATATGTTTATGAAACTTGCTATGCGGCTTTATGTGGTATTACGACATTATTATGCATTGGAAATTCGCTGAGTACGCAGTTTTGCTGCGACGGGGGTATTTCCGTTTAAACTCACCACCCACCCAAATAAGTGCAGGTGAACTAGATACAAAACTTGTTTATACAGTATGATTTAAAAAACACCTATCGAATGAATTATTCCTGTAAAATACATAACAACGTTAAAATGTATGTAGTAGCTCAAAGTATATGGGGAAAATAGATACAAGGGGGACGTTTGGTATATGGATTGCTGGCAGGTTTCGAGGTGGCCAGTCTGGCAGTGAGTCAGTCAGTGGAGTGGGCAGGTTTCCTTACAGTACCTGCGCTCACGAGTGACTCACAGGCTGCAGATCTTGATCCATATATTAAACCAGGTCGCCTACCTCGCACTGCCAAACTGACACTTCGTTCCATCCTTGCCGTCTCTTAAATCGGTTAATGGCCCGCATATAAGGGAGAACATTGAAAAGTAGTCTCCATAAAAACGAGTTGCACTGTAAGTATGAAGATGGGTTAGGTTAATGTACAAGGTTGGTGATGGTGACATTATAAATGTCCGCAAAAATTGCGAAAGACTATTTATAGAAAGCTGGCGGCCTTTAACCAGATCCTCGCGGGCGATCGGAGTGGGGCTATCGCAGTTCACAGTTCACAATGCCACCCCGTACAAAGTAAACTCTCGACTTTCGCCGGTTATCCAAGAGCACGTTGCGCAAGTCCGACGATCGTGTTATGTTGCTGCTGGGAGGGATACTCGGGAATGTTTGTTCTACACTTCCTCCACACTCCTAGCAGAGGCATTACGTGGCGCCGCCGCCGTGATGTATGTACCGGCAGGTTACAAGTACCGGTACAACCTTTTATAATACATTACTAGTTGGTAGCTTATGTACTCTACACCCCTATCTCCGCAGTTCCTTCCTCTATGAGGTTCGGGAAGGGACCGCATTTAAATAACAAGAAATATTCCTTTTAGCGAATTTCCCCTACAGGGAAGAAGCTATTACCGGAGTCGGTATAGAAAGACCTAGGCCCGGGACCATGATAACTTTCGTTTTGAGGCCCCCAGATGCTAAAAACACAATTCGTTCAAATTCATATACACCTGTATATGTGTGTGTGTGTGTGTTTGTGAAATTTGGTATAAACGTGTAAGGGAGCATCTGTTTTCATGAGTTCGAAAACCAGACAGGTCACACAATTTTAAGGGGGGTTTTGTACTCCAAAAATATTTTTTTTACTTTTTGCATATAATTATTTTTAAACCTCCAAACTTTGGTTCGCACCACTGAATTCAGCTTAACAAGAATTAGTACGGTATCTTGAATTATTGCTCTATCAATCGGTTACTGACATACTGAAAGTGCAAAACACAGTACGTTGTGCAATGTTAACCGTACATGGAGAATAAGTAAAATGTTATATCTCGCTTATTAATGAACAAATATTAATGAAATTTGGTATGTGGCTTCATATGGTTGGGGTTTACTGATACTTGCGTACAAAACCCATTGTTTATGGTCCCCATGGCAGCAAACCTGCATATAAGCAGCTATAATATTATCCTTTTCACTACTATTATACAAATTAGGTGGTGTCTGTCTGGCTGTCTGTCCATTGGTCCAACACACCAAAACCAAAACCACTGTATAAACTCTGCTGGAATTTTGCACAAACATAGACAATTGCAGTTTAGAAAAGTCCTCAGGGTGGCTGCCCCACGGGACTCCCAAGTTCCCATGTAATTCATATGGATGAGAGTTTTATTTGGTATATTTTACAATTGTGTTTTCCTAATTTAAATAATTGAAATAAGTAGCTGTTATAAGGATTATATCTAACTACAGGCTGTCTTTGCTTTGTTTACAATTTTTCTACTCTGAATTGTTACCCCATTGCAAAGCAAGGGCATAGCAGCTAGTGGAGAATAATAATCATGTGACAGCTCGCTTGTTTCGAACGTATATTGGTGTACAACTTGGTGTGTTGCTTCATCTGGTAATGATCCATTGGTTTTTAACTACAAACCCGACTTTTGCGGTCCTTGATGCAGCAAATCTGCGTATTCAGTCCTAATGTTTTTTCTTATGGAGAATAAATAAAACGTCATAGCTCTCTTATTTATGAATATGCTTTGATGATAGTTGGCATGTGACTTCATGACTTAGTGAGGTACCATTTGAGATTCGCTGAGTATGAAGGTTTGCTGCAGAGCGAGTATTTACCGAATACGTTAACCTACCTAATCCCGCTATAGTGCATAAACACCAGCACTGTGGTGATAATTAAACTGTTAAAAATGTCTCCTTAAAAAAATTTTTATCGTCTCATTTTGCTGAAAAAAGAATTTGCCCATCTGCCAAGAAAACATCCTCCTATATAATAATAGCGTGTAGTGACGACATGTAACCACCTATTCCGAGTAAGCTACTAAAAGTAAAGAGGCCAGGTTGGTGTCAATAGATTTCCCTTAGGCCAAGGAAGATACAAAAATATGATATCCTACATTTATTCAGTTATACATTTGCAATTGGAATAAACACTGTTTTTTGGCCTTTTTTCGCCATCCCCATGTATAAGAAACGTGTAATCACCTATTCCGAGTAAACTACTGAATGTAGAGAGGCCAGGTTGGTGTCAATAGATTTCCCTTAAGGGATGAAAATATCCCCGAAGCAGCAAACCTGCGTACTCAGCGAATTTCCAATGCATGTATATGTTTCTCACTACCACATAAAGCTACTCACCAAGTTTTATAAAAATACACGAATAAAAAAGTGATGTATAGCATTTTATTTATTCTCTATAAGAATAACATTGAAAGCTGAGTACGCAGGTTTGCCGCAACAAGGAACACAAAATATGTGTTTTTATGCAATTATCAATATAACTTATCAAGTCGAAGATGCATTCCAAGTTGTATTAATTTATGTTCATAGTTAAGAGGGACATTACATTTTACTTATTCTCCATAAGAATAACATGGGGGCTGAGTAAGCAGGTTTGCTGCTGCGGGGAAAATCGGCAAATAATTATTTGTTTATTCAAATATCAACATACCAGTACTAGGTGAAGCCACATGCCAAGTTTCATCAACATACATTCATAAATAATCGAGATATCAAATTTTAATTATTCTCCATAAGGATAACATTGGACAACGTACTGTGTTTAGCACTTTGAATATCTCTGCAACGGTTGGGCGTAGAATAACACTTTAAACACCAAAATGATTGTTTTGTAGAGCTGAACTGATTGGTAAAAGCAAATGTGAGGTGTACATAAAAATTAACTAAGGAAAAGCAAAAAACCTTTTTCCCATAAGATTAACATGGGAGATTTTATGAGCACGTTTTTTGGATTTTCTCGGCAACCACTTAACCTAGGTTAATGATTGAAAATACTATATTATTTGTTTTTAAGCTCTATAAAATAGTTGAAACCAAAATTAAGTGTTTTAAAAATTTTAGGGTGAAAAATGCAAAAAAACAGATTTTTGAAAATTGTAAACCCCCATAAAACTCCCTTCCCATGGTCCGATTTTTCTGGTTTTCGAACTTAAAGTCATGAATGTTACTTTACACATTTGAGCCAAATTTCATCTACATCAGAAGATTTTTACTCAAGTTATCGTGTTATTTATATATATATATATATATATATAAATTTAATAATATTAATAATAGTAATATTTATTCCGTGACAATGTTTAACAATGTGTTGGAATTTACAACAAAACAAAATATTAAATTTATGGGGAAATCTTTAAACGAATAGTGTTTTTGACATCTGGAGACCTAAAAATAAAAAGTTACCATGGTCTCGGGCTTAACTCTTACCATGCCACCTACGGTAATAGCTTCTTCCCTATAGGGGAAATTCGCTAAAAATACGATATCCTAAATTTACTCAGTTTTAAGTTTGCAACTAGCAAAAAACACAATTTTTACTTTGGCAATTTTTCATCAATCATTTTGTTTGCCATACCATGTGTTCCCTTTCCCTTCTTTGCATCCAAATTCAATACGACAGCTGACCTCGGGCGGATCTTCGTGAAGCCTGAGTAGGGGGTGCCAGCAGAAGAGTGGGGGGATCAGCGTTGGAGGGGAATTTCACAATACCATGTGTCATAATCACCGTGCACATAATACAGTAATACTAAACCTGCGGAAAATATTTGGCTACTCTGTATATTAAATATATTTTACTGGGTGAACGAAGTATTTATGTTTTTATGATAGTCTTTATAAACAAGAGGATGGTATTCGAACCATAATTGACAATATACTCTTTATGATTTTGAGCACTGTATTTTAAATTATGTCTTAACAAATTCTAAATTATTACATTAGGCTTCTTGAGTTTCTTTTCAAATGGGATCGTCAACACAAGCCATTGAACTGTTTCACTGTTGCAGGCAGTATATTTTGAATATTTGATCTTATACGATCAGCTGTTTTTCTCTTAAAAAAGTGTATTTGCTTTTGCTGATTTTTACTTTCTCCCCCTTATACATAGTATATGGAGAAAGTATTGTTTTCGTCAAAATTTTTGAATTTGAGTTGTTCGTGAAAATATTCGTTTTGGTGCTCCCTGAACCCAAAAAATTGATTTTTACGTGATGTCTGTGTGTCTGTCGGTCTGTATGGATGTGTACAGAGCTAGAGCCCTAACCAAAAGTCCGATTTTTATGAAATTTGATATGTACTAATCCACGATATCTCCAGGCGTTTTTTCATTTTTTGGAATTTTTTATTTTTAAGGGCAACTATCCCCCAAAAAACATGAAAAATAAAGATTTCTCAAAAACGGCGCCAACAATTTTGATTAAACTTTGGTCGTTTGTAGAACTTTAGTTTCCAACAAAATGAAACCAACCGAATTTCTGTAAAAACTCGGGTTCAGAAATTACAAGAAAAAAATATTTAAAATTCATTTTTTTAGATTTTTCATAAAAAACCATAAATATAAAAATATTACTATTCACAATGAAAAAGAGCTCAGAAATCTAAATAATTGAGTATTTTTAATTACTATTCTACGATTACTGGTTGTGGAGAAAATTTAAATTTTCATTTTGCAATAAACGCAGTACGTTGTCCAATGGTATTCTTACGGGAAATACAAAAATTACTATTTCTCTCTTATTTGTTGATCAATTTCATTCAAACTTGATATGCTTGTCAAGTTAGTATTGACCAACAGAGGAAATTTGAAATATGTTGCCCCTTAATATATTAAGGGCTGAGTAGGGGCTTTTCCCCTCTTAAAACCACGTGTGTAGTGATGGATTCTATAGTGCCTCCTAAACAGGGATTTGGGTGGATATTTTTGAAAACAAGTTGTTTACAAGATTTTCTGTACATTCGACCATGCTTCGTATTCTATATTTAGTAAATAAAAAGTAATTTATTCATTAAAGTTGGGCTAAAAGGGAGAAAGTATGTGTCAGTTTCCTGATACTGTTTATTTATTTGTAATTTAAATATTTGTTTCTATAAAACTAATATTTAAACATAAGGGCGCAGCAAACTCGCTGGGTTGAAGGAAAATTAAAATAATTTGTGTTAGGCCTAACCAATAAAGGCTGTCCCATGCTTCTCGCGAACATTCGGAGTCCGGCCGAATGTTCGGAGTAGTCGCGAGAAGTGTGGGAGCTGCACGAACTTTTTGGTACCAGTACACTATCGCCGAATGATTCGCTCGAATATCCCGCCAAATGTTTGGAACGAGTCGCGACAACGAGTCTTGCACCAAATCAACCGAATCCGAATGTGTATAACAAACTAACCAACTACACGCTCTCCCAATACCATGCTCGCCCATTCGCTTCCGCTCGTCTCTTTTGATTCGTGCCAAAAAAATGACAAAAAACGGAGCACAGGCAAACACGAGTCATGGGGAGGCGAATGATCCCGAACATACACGAACACACTGAGTACACTATCGCGCTTGCCTTAGTTTGCCTTTGATGGGCCATAGTATTTTGATTGGTAGCATGACTACGGGACGGAAAGTTCACTGAACATTCGGGAGGATATTTGGCAGAATGTTCAGGCCAGTTTGCGAGATGTGTGGGACAGCCTTAACCTACTGATAAGTAGGTGAGATTACATAACAATCACTTTGCGGTTGCAATGTTTTTGGTTTGGCACATAACAGATGATTCTCACAAGCGATTTTTAGTCAACAGACTAAGAACAGATGTCAATCGCTCACCCCCACCCTAAAAAAAACGGTTTAAACCACTTTTACCAATAACACCCAGGCTTCACGAAGATCCGCACGGGGTTTTTTTTTCTAGCAAGTTGTGTTTGTAGTTAAAAAAAGCAGACAATCTTAATTTAAATTAGTTTTTTTAATTGAAATTGGCAGGCAATAAGCAACACAAATTATATGCTGAGTGGAAATAGAGTTTATAATACTGTATAAAAGTGGCAGAAAAATTAATTGTAGTTTGAATTCAGATTTAAGTATTCTATATTCTCTATTTAAATTTCCTATTTGTTTCCTTTAATGTTGCAGTAATAATTAAGTTTTATTACTGATAATATAACTAAAGATGGATTTTTCCTTTGTTTAATCCTGGGTCACGGAAATTATTACGACAAAGCGGCATTATAGCAGTTCAAAAGCTTTTTGTAAACTACAATAATGATACTAATTATTCTTTAAAAAGTGCAATTTAAATATGAGTTAAAAAAAACATGATTAAAGACAAAAATATACAATTCATCAAAACAAAAATAGGAGGGGTTATTGTTATGCTCATCATAAAATGTGAAGATAAAAGTTAAGACAATTTGTATAGCTAGTTCAATAAACTATTTTTAAGTCCAAAAATCAGTTTATTTCACAGAGTCCCTTCTCTGCTATATAATATACCTTCTTTGCTATATTGGATGAAATTGGGTGAAGGTATAGATGAAACTCTGGTAATTAATTGTGATAAAAGGGATAAGAAAACTAAGAAAAACTAAGGACTATGGACCTATCCCACTATTAGTATTGAATACATAGATATTTATTCAGTTTAACTAATTATGTGTATTTGTTGGTCTGTCTTTAGACAGTTTGTATGTCAGCAGACGAAATACAATTAAGTGTTTGTAAATATGAAGACTGTGTTTATCTTTTGGTTACAAAAACAAGGAAAGCAGTTAGGTTAATTTGTATTGCATGTTTAAGCGCAAAGAAAAAACATTTAAACATTTAATACAATTTTACTCCAGTTTTTAAGAAACAGAATTTGGCTTGAAGTTACATAAATCTGCATCTGATTCAATATACAAAACTAAACTAAACTAACAAAGTTTAAACTAAACCATCAAATTCTTTTTTGGGCTATTTTTTGTGCCTGCATAATAAAGAATTTGGACACATTCTAATGAATATTTTAATATGCAATATGCTTTGTTACAATAGCATCTTTCAATTTCGCACAATGATTACCCATTTGATTACATGCATTTCAAAATTAGCGTTTTAAATAACTAACAGATATTTAGTTATAGATTTGTAAAGAACAATTTTGAAGCCACTAACACATTACATTTATTTGATTACTAATGAAAACTATATGATTTGTGTTTTAAGCCCGTCATTTTTGACAGGCTAATAACAGCTAGTATAATATAGTAAACATTTAAGCCAATTATTATGGCCCCTCCAGTATCGCTTAGCTTGTTTGGTGTATGTGTAGGTAGGGTTGCCATATGGTAGAGTGGGAAAAGAGGAGATTTTAACTGGTGACCCCTAAAAAAAGAGGAAATTTTGTAATAACCCCGGAGGGTCCCAGGTTGCCCCCCCCCTCTATAAAATTTTGAATATCATGTATTAAAAAACGCTTTTAAATGCTTTATAGCATACAAAATCAATTATAGGATCAAATTATTTGCTAGTTTGATATACTTACAGTTCCAAAATTTAGTGGGATTGAGAAAAGTAATTGAAGATTAATAAACTGCAGAAAACCATTTAAATCTTCGTACTGCTTTCAGCGTTCAATAACAGCAAATATATGTTAAAGTTAACGATATTTCCCACCAAAATAAAGCCAAAGAGTAAAAAACAATAGAGGTTATTGTAGTGTTACAGGATGACAGGATTTAGCATTGGCGACCATTCCATAATATAAAGTTGCCAACGCAAGCACATTTTCGTTCACAGGGATAGGATTACAAAACAAAATTTGCGTTATTCAATGCATATTTGGAAAAAATCTCAAAAAGAGAAGATTTTTAATTTTTCACGGAAATTCTCCGAGCTATAATTTTGTAAAAATAAACCCTCAAAATTTGGTAATCTCCGGGGAGATCCGGTGATATGGCAACCCTATGTGTAGGCAGGTTTGACAGTTAAAACTACTAGCTATATTTTCAACTCCGACTTACTATAAAGTATTTCAATTTCAATTTTCATAGGGTATAGGCTACTGCACATCTCATTTTATTGCCTGGTACAAAACTACTGGAATCTACATGTTAATATTTTCAAAATGATTGTGATAACCTTTACCTAATATAAATGACTACAGGCCTAATTCGTAAAAATAGGCAATCAAGAAAGGGTCACATTTAAGAACTAGAGAAAAGCTGAGGCCAGAACCCTTACAACTGCATGCTGTAGGCTGGCGCAACCTACGTTTAGACTAACCCTCCAGACTCCCCTGACATAATATTTACCCCACATTCCTTTGGCCTCTATCAATTAACTTACAAGGTTTAAAATTACATTACAAATCCCTACAATCTACCTTACTTTTGCCATTTACTTGTTTAGGAACAGCATACAGAACTACAAACAATTTTTTAAATGACAGATGTTTCACCTACAAGGGGTTGGAAATTAAGTTTTTAATTAAATTTAAAGCTTTCGGCAACAATTTGTTGTAGGCATATTTTTAATCCATCCAATGAAAACCAAACATACTTCTCTTAATTTAGGAGTTTCTAGCAGGAAACAAATGAATACACTTGATTTAAGCACATACAATACATCATTATTAATTACTGATTTCATATGAAGGATAAATTGTAATAAAGCAACTGGAACTAAAAATTGTATCATAAATGATGCAACAGGTCTTGTTTGAACCATACAAGCACTTGTTCCAAAACTATTACTTACAGAGATGTTAATTCGTAGGAAAATCTAAATTTCTAGTAACATTTTTCAAATAACATTGGAATTGTACCTCTAGCACCAATTATAAGTCTAATTACCAATCCAAACTCAAGTATTTTTAATTCTAATTCCGGTGATCAATGAAATCAATTATTATGTAGTTTTTGTACATCCACGTATTAGCCTAAGGTGCAAAAATATAAATGAAAATAATGTTCTTTTTGGTAACGAAAGCAATATTTAAAATTTAAAACACATTATCTCTCTGGTTAAGGATCGGATAAGTTATAAATACATATAGGGTACTGTAGCTGTGAATGCTATTAGGCAGACTCACCTACATTTATCTTTTCATAACGTAATATATTAAGTTATTCTCCTTAACAAACTACATTTGAATACATATTACATTATGTTTAAACCCTGGAAAGGGGTAGGCTATTGTTTTTAGCGAATTTCCCCTATAGGGAAGAAGCTATTACCTTAGGTGGCATGGTAAGACCTAGGCCCGGGACCATTATAACTTTTCGTTTTGAGGCCCCCAGATGCCAAAAACACCTTTCGTTCAAATTCATATACAAGTATATATATATATATACAAGTATATATATATATATATATACTTGTATATGAATTATATTGGTTGAATAATATTGGTTGCCAAGATATTATATAAGTGCTAAACGCAGTACTTTGTCCAATGTTAATCTTATGGAGAATAAGTAAAATGTTATATCTCAATTATTATTGAACATATAATAATGAAACTTGGTATGTAACTTCATATGGGTGGGGTTTACTGATATATGCATAAAAAAACATTTTTCGTAGTCCCCATGGCAGCAGACCTGCGTACTCAGCAGCTAAAATTATATTCTTATGGATAATAAGAAACATGTGATTGTGTCTGATCTTGCTTGTTTATAAACATAAATTGGTAAAACTTGGTATGTTGCTTCATCTGGTGGTGATCCATTGGTATTTTCATGAAAACCCGATTTGAGTGGTCCTTGATGCAGCAAACCTGCATACTCAGTCCTAATGTTTTTCTTATGGAGCATAAATAAAATGTTATATCTCGCTCCTATTTATGAATACATGCTTTGATGAAAGTTGGTAAGTGGCTTCATGACGTAGTGAAGTACCTTTTGAAATTCGCTGAGTATGCAGGTTTGCTGCAACGGGGGTATTTAAATATTAGGTACACATTCCTTTATATTTAGGGCCTACAAAGGATTAAGTTAATCAATTGCCAAATTTAGACTTACAGTTAGCAACTGCCTAAGTTCAATTTACTTACTGTTTAAGAAACTTGATGCCTTTTTGACGTACAAATCCCTAAAGATTTGCTGTTATCTTTTCAAAAGGAATTGGAAGATACTTTAATTTTCGCGACCACCATTGGAATTACAAACGATTTAGCATTTTATATTTACCTCTGTTGGTTGCAGGTAAATTAAAGTGATGCAGGCCATGTCAACGTGGATAGCATCCCTAACATGAGGGCCTACCTACCAATAAATCCCCCATCAGGCAGTTTAAACCTTCGGGACTCACACACCTGACAAAGAGATTCGGATGGCACTTTTTAATGTAATAATTATATTCTTCGTCTGTCAGTAGTAAGTTAGTGATGTGGGCCGAGGAAATACCCAGTTTGTGCAGGACAAACATTTATAAATAGACAATTGCCCAAAGGTATTTAAAAAATATATATTAAAAAAAACACCCAAACTCTGGTCATTATAAAAGAGATAGGTGGTGTTAACTTTTACTGATTGTAATAGATTCTACAGTTTCTAAAATATTATGAAAACCATTATTGAAGGTATAATTCACGAATCAACTTGAAACAGTAAACAAATAAGACTTAAGTTGGTAAACTTTTATTTAATATGTTATTTTAATTATAAGCTAACACAATTTTAAATTCATTTACCGTTGCGGTTTGTTTTTTATAACAACGTAATAGTTAAGTATTTACCATTTAGCCATAAAAGTATATTTATTATTACAATACCCCGTCGCAGCAAACCTGCGTACTCAGCGAATTTCCAAAGCATAAATATGGGTATCACTACTACCTAGAGCCACTTAACAAGTTTCACAAAAATACATTCATTAATAAGTTATCCATAGCATTTTATTTATTCTCTATAAGAATAACATTATAATTGAGTACACAGGTTTGCTGCAACAAGGAAGATAAGAAATGTGTTTTTTTGCAATTATCAATGTAACTCAACAAGGTGAAGCTACATACCAAGTTTTATTAATTTAGGTTCATAACTAAAGGAGATATAAAACTTTACTTATTATCCATATGAATAACATGGGGCCTGAGTATGCAGGTTTGCTGCTACCGGGAAAAATCAACAAAAACTTTTTTTGTGCTAATATCAATATACCACAACTATTTTAAGCCACATACCAAGTTTCATAAATAATTGAAATATAACATTTTATTTATTCTCAATAAGGATAACATTGGACAACGTACTGTGTTTAGTTAGCACTTTGAATATCACTGCAACGGTTTGGGGTAAAGCAACAATTAAAACGACAAAATGATTGTTTTCTAGAGCTAAACTGATTGGTAGAAAGAAATGTGGAATTTTTACTGAAATTATCTGAGGAAAATCTAAAAACCGTATTTCCATAGGATTAACATGGGAAATTTTATGGATACATTTTTTTACTTTTCTCCACAACCACTAAACCTAGCTTAATGTTTCAAAATACTAAATTGTTTGTTTTTTAAGCTCTATAAAATGGCTATAACCAAAATCTAGTGTTTTTAAAATTTTAGGGTAAAAAGTTTAAAATACCGATTTTTGGAAAATTTTAAACCACCAAAAAACCCCCTTCCCATAGACCGATCGATCTGGTTTTCAAACTAAAGTCATAAATGTTATCCTCCACATTTGTGCCAAATTTCATAAAAATCAGGCGCTTCTTTCAAAAGTTATCACGGTAACGGACACATACATATATATGTGTGTGTGTATATATATATATATATATATACATATATATAAATTTGAAAGAATAGTGCTTTTGGCATCTGGGGACCTCTGAACAAAAAGTTATCATGGTCTCGGGCATAAGTCTTACCATGCCACCTACGGTAATAGCTTCTTCCCTATAGGGGAAATTCTCTAAAATGTCAATTTCCAATATTAAAATATTAAAACTTATTAAAGAGGTCAAAAGACTATACATTTAGTCCAATTGTTTCCTTATTGCAAAACCAACACTCAAGCCGACAAATTTTTTATTTTCAATACTGTATGGCAAAAATCCACTTAGGAAGCAAAATGGCAAAAAAACTTTTCCGATATATGTACCGGTAGGCAAAACATTCTGTTTCCCATATAAACACATGTAAACAATTGGAACAAATAATGTTAGTTAGAGCAGTTACATATGAGTTTCCGACAAAAATATGTTTTAGCTTATACCTGGAATCTACAGATAGAAATACATCAGTTACAATCAAAATATAAATGTTGTTCAACGGTACCCAATAGCCTACTCTATTTTTATCCTTCCACTATGAAACCCACGAATAGTTTCTTTCTGTGAAAATTACAGGAAATTTGCTAAAATCAATAATAGCTTCCAGGAGGTCTAGCAGTTTACAATTTAAAATACTAGGAATCCACAGGGATCCCCATTTCCGATTATAGTATTTGCTAAATGGTTTACCTAAGTTTCTTGTAGTTAAAAGGTTTAGGGGAAGCATTTAGGGGAAGTTAGCGGTAAGTATATTTAACATGTTTACAAACTACAAGTACCTAGTATGTTTACAATACTGCTTAGTAGGAATCTGTTGGTAGGCCCTGCAATACACATTTTTCCCCATTTATTACAATAACAGTTCAAGCAGATTCAAATTTCCTTGCGTCCTAATAATTTTACTAATTTCGAGCACCAAACCTGCAAGGAAGTCTTCATATAGGCCCTACCCTTTCCTTTTGACTATGTTAGATCATGGAAAGTACTAAAACTCCTGACTTTCAGAGGTGAATAACCCAGGGGTACACTTTCATAAGCGGAACGATATAAAAACCCAAAAGAAAATGTTCGATATATTGATTAAATTAGGTCAACTGTAAAATATTTTAGGCCTATCGTCTGTATGTAAGTTATAACGTCACGTTTGTTTTTCAAAAATAAAAATTAGATAAACGTTACCAGCCCTATAAATACAAAAAATAATTTATTTACATACAACTAAGAAACGAGACAAATCAACAAATTTTGGCGAATTTCCCCTATAGGGAAGAAGCTATTACCGTAGGTCTCATGGTAAGACTTAAGCCCGAGATCATGATAACTTTTTGTTTTGAGGTCCCCAGATGCCAAAAACACAATTCGTTCAAATTTATATATATGTGTATATATATGTGTCCGTGAATGCGATAACTTGAGTAAAAATCGTCCGATTTCGATGAAATTTGGCTCAAATGTGTAACGTGACATTTATGACTTTAAGTTCGAAAACCAGAAAAATCGGACCATGGGAAGGGGGGTTTATGGTGGTTTTAAATTTTCCAAAACTGTTTTTTGCATTTTTTACCCTAAAATTTTTAAAACACTTAATTTTGGTTTGGACCATGTTATAGAGCTTAAAAAACAAATAATATGGTATTTTGAATTATTAACCTAGGTTAAGTGGTTGCGGAAAAATCCAAAAAACATGCTCATAAAATCTCCCATGTTAATCTTATGGGAAAAAGGTTTTTGGCTTGTCCTCAGTTAATTTTACTTTAAACTTTACATTTACTTTTACCACTCACTTCAGCTCCACATTCAATCATTCAATCATTTTGGTGTTTAAATTGTGATTCTACGTCCAACCGTTGCAGAGATATTCAAAGTGCTAAACACAGTACGTTGTCCAATGTTATCCTTATGGAGAATAAATAAAATTTGATATCTCGATTATTTATGAATGTATATTGATGAAACTTGGTATGTGGCTTCACATTGTACTGGTATATTGATATTTGCACAAAAAATAAATGTTTTGTTGGTTGTCCCCGTAGCAGCTAACCTGCATACTCAGCCCTAATGTTATTCTTATGGAGAATAAGTAGTTTTATATCTCCCTTAATTATGAACATAAATTAATAAAACTTGGTAAGTAGCTTCACCTGGTTCAGTTATATTGATAATTGCATAACAACTCATTCATTATCTTCCTCGTTGCAGCAAACCTGCGTACTCAGTCTTAATGTTATTCTTATGGGGAATAAATAAAATGTTAAAAATCACTTATTTATGAATGTATTTTTGTCAAACTTGGTAAGTGGCTTTATATAGGAGTGATAAACATATAAATGCATTGGAAATTCGCTGAGTACGCAGGTTTGCTGCGACGGGGGTATTATAGGCTTATAGTATCCAGCTTTTCTGGTACTGTAGCATATAAAAATAACATAAAAAGGAGTACAATTTCCATAGATCCATTACCGTACAATTTTAGTGGGTACAGTTTCATAAGCGGCCACCAACTAATCGGATGCAATATATCGATCTTAAACATTCGATATATCGATTCGGAACATTCAATATTTTGAATAACATTTTAATAGTACATTTATCGAAAATTATTCACTCGATATTTATCAATAATAATATGTGATGCCAGTTACAAATATATTTTAATGAACTAATGAACAAATAACAAACGAAAACTACAATAAAAAACAGCAAATAATATAGAAACGTATACTAAGCTAAAACTTAAGTTATCTTTGTCAGGGTTAACTTTATGGGCTGCTTTCATAAATTGAATAAACGGAACGATGGCAAAGATAAATAAGTTTTAGCTTTGTAATAAGTTTCTTAATTATTTGTTGTACGATTTTTTAAGTTTTAGTTTTCGTTTGTTTGTTACTTGTTAAATATTTTATTAAAATATATTTGTAACTTAAAACATCATCGCTCTTAATCCCAGTTTTCAGAGACCGTTTCAACACACGCCATGAGGACTCGAATATTTGTGTGTTTGTGTTATTTAGGTTAAAGCTCGATTTAAAATGCAATTCGATGTATCGAATGTTTAAGATCGATATATTGCATCCGATTAGTTGATGGCCACTTATGAAACTGTACCCATTGTTGTTCCTATACATGTTTAAGTAATTATTGAATCAACATATGTTATCTGAACGAATTTTATATCTTTGAGACCGAACATAACCAAAACCTAAATAATCGATATACTGTCCAACAATTTCATTCGGTTTCTTATATTGTTCCGCTTATGAAAGTGTACCCTAACCCAGCTCTCAAGTGCTGTAAATATTTAAAAGTGTGTACCTTACAGAACCTTACCTTTCACTATTTGTGAAACCTTACAGAATGTCAACACTGGGTTGCTGTCAAAGACTAGGTGGTTCCAGTTTTCATATTTTCTATTCAATTTCATATTATATGAATACATTTAGCTAGATAACTAGTTTGCTATTGTTTTACTTTGATTCTACAAATATTCAAAAAAAATATACTGTCTTTTTTTTCTTAATAGGAACATGTAAAAAAGTAGTAAAACTATATAAGTAAACATTAAAGTAATAAACAAACCTTGTCAATGCTGTTTATTGATCAGTCGGTGGCGGAGGGTAAGAAGGTAAGAACAAACAACCCCGGTTGGAAACAGTAGCTCTCAGTTCGGCATTAAATTAAACTGAATTTAATTTAAATAAATACACAGTTTCAAAAAAAAAAACATAACACGCTAAATCACTCAATAATTCAGTTTATTTCAAACAAAATTCAAACCGTAAATATTAAATACCAAACAGGATAACGAATAGACCTCAATAAAACCGAATTTCGTCGGAACAGCTGCTGCTCTGCTACGATTATCGAGCAGCAAATAGCAAACTGAAATATATGAAAGCAACGGGCATCGGCTGAATTGAGAACGCTGATTGGTCGAAGTGGCGTTTATGTGTGATGGGGACGCGAGAGAACAGGGTCGCCAACGCTGCTTCCGTCTAAACTAAATGTCTATGAAACAAACACATTTTACTATACAAAGACATGATGTGTATTATTGAGCTGCATATATATCTGGAGTATCTACTCGTGGTTTAATAAGCGTGCCGTTGTGAACGCGAAATTTTGCTCCTTTATGTTGGCAGTAATTCTAGTGGGACGGTGTCAAAAACCACCCTTAATCCAAGTAAAAACTGTGATATTCAGGTGATTTTCAAAATCTTTAAATGTTAATGTCTTGTTGAATTTTAAGCGAAACTTTATGTTAAACTCAACTTTATAATCTTTAGACATATTATTAAAGGAATTTGATTGTTTATTTCAAATCAAAGTTTTGATTTGAGTTGAATAAGAACACCCTTGTAATGTGGCTTTGGCATTAGTATCTAAAATACCCCCGTAGCAGCAAACCTGCGTACTCAGCAAATTTCCAATATGTATCTTAATACCACATAAAGCCACATACCAAGTTTCATCAATATACATTCATAAATAAACGATTTATAACATTTTAATTATACTCCATAAGAATAACATGGCGGCTGAGTATGCAGGTTTGCTGAAGCAAGGAACACAAAAATTTTTTTTACAAATATCAATATAACTCAACTAGGTAAAGCCACATACCAAATTTTATTAATCTATTTTCATAATTAAGGGAGATAATACGTTACTTATGCTCCATAAGAATAAGATATGGGGGTGAGTATGGCCTTGTTGGGGGTGAGGTAGCAACTGTAGAAAGTTAGATCCCTACCCCTAACCCAGAAGAATCCTCGACCACGTCCATGGCTCCGCATTGAAGCCTCTTGTCTGTTACGCATCCAAAAGGCAGCAGTACCGAGACTGTTGGGGAACCAAGAATTTGGATCCCTTTCTCGGTACGTTCGCATCTGAGTGTGTCCAGGAGCGCATCGACACCAAGTTCTTGGGTGAGCTGATTCAAAAGCGCATCATTAACCCTGGATCTCTGAATATTGCACTGGAGGATGCGGATTACTGGCTCCTACCTTTTGCCTTTTCGAGTGCTGCACTGTCCAGAGCCGAGTAAGTGTCCCAAGGTGTTTCCGTCGAGACCTTTCTCCTTGCAGAGGAAACAGGAGAGACTGGATGTACAATCCTTCCTCGTATGACCTTGTAATGGGGTTTTATTTGGGGCTTCAATTAATTATTTAATTAGGACTTGATTCAGATAGATTTATGTTTCAACATACCATAATTACGGTATTTACCTATTTTACCTCCATTTCTGCCTTTAGCTCAGATGAGAGAATACCAGGGTTCTGAAATATTAAAATTAAACATTTGGAGACTACTAATAAGTCTTTAACAAAACATAACCCACAATTGCTGGTACGACAAAATAACTCAGTTATTATTTTTAGTTAAACCTTCATAAAATTAAATGTCCGTGCTCAGAGACAATAGACCTAATTAAACCAATATAAAATCTTGCTTTCACAATTTTGCATCGATAAATCCTACCCTATCCTATTCCCTATACTCTAATATGAGCAAGGTTTGCTTGCTTGCTTGCGTCCGTCTGTGCTTGCTTGCTTATGTAACTCTGACCTCAAAAACGTTCTAGACAGGTCTCATCCCAAGGAAAAATGAAATACCCCCGTCGCAGCAAACCTGCATACTCAGCGAATTTCCAATAGAGATATAGATGTCTTAATACTACATCAAGCCACTTACCAAGTTTCATAAAAATATATTCACAAATAAGTGATACATACAATTTTAATTATTCTCCATAAGAATAACATTGGGGCTGAGTACGCAGGTTTGCTGCTGCGGGATCCCTTGGCAAAAAATTATTTCTTTGAGCAAATATCAATAGACCACTACCAGATGAAGCCATATACCAAGTTTCGTCAGTATACGTTCATAAATAAGCGAAATATAAAATTTTTCTTTTCCTCCATAAGAATAACATTAGACAACGTACTGTGTTTAGCACTTTCAATATCTCGGCAACCAACTGACGTAGAGAAATGATCAAAATACCAAATTGTGTGTTTTTTTAAGCTGAATCCAATGGTCAAAACTAAAATTTGAATATTTCAAAAATTATATGTGAAAAATTAAAACAAAAAAACATTTTTGGGGTACAAAACCCCCCCCAAAATACCCCTTCGGGTAGAGAGATCTGGCTGGTTTTCGAACTTAAAGTCATAAATGTTGCTTTACACGTTTATACCAAATTTCATCAAAATCGGATCATTTTTACGAGAGTTACGAGAGTGTATATATATATATATATATATATACAGTTTCGAACGAATGGTGTTTTTGGGGTCTGGGGACCTCAAAACGAAAAGTTATCATGGTCCCGGGCCTAGGTCTTACCATGCCGACTACGGTAATAGCGTCTTCCCTACAGGGGAAATTCGCTAATAATGTAAAAGAACGAAAATGAAAAATTTAAAAAATTAACATTGGGCATATGGAGTTTAAAATCAAAACAAAAGAATTGTAACATCTGCTCATAATCAACCAGGGAACTGTCAAAGTAATACTTGTGTTGTTTATAATTGCTAAATGAGTATATGGTTGAGTTGTGTAAGTGTAAACAATTAGCTTGGTTATTTTCTGTGCTAAAATCATTTTTAAAATAATTTTCTTAACTGATTATATTTCAATTAGTGTGTTTACATCTACAATTTAATATGTGATTCAATAAATACTATTTTGTGTTTTAAAAACTTTTCTCTACACAATAACTGCCCAGCCAATTTAAGGCAGTTTTGTTTACCTTTTTTGTTTACGTTTTGTTTTGTAAGTTTACGACTAGTTATCATTATGACTTCATCTTTTCAACGAGTTCGACAAACTTTAAGCCTTCCTTTATACACAGTGACCATGACTATGCACGGATGAGTGTATCTAAAGATAACATCACGTTAAATACTAATCTGCATGACATTAACACGATATCGGACACACGTGAACCTACTAATATGAACTCTTCTCGTAATAGCAATGAGGAAGAAAAAATAAGTACCTTTGAAGACAAAGGTGGTTCATGGAAAACTGTACAAAACAAACGAGGGTCAAGTATGCCAAATGCTCCGTTGCTCAAAAAAGCCAAACCAACAAGCGTATTGCTTCACAACAGCTTCAAAGCATTAGATAACAGCAACGAAATGGACGATTATAACCAAGCACCACACGTCATCCAAGCCAAAGATTCAAAACCTCCGCCAATCTTTGTACCTAACATTACAGATGTAAAAACTATGGTCAGCTCAATAGAGTCTGTTACAGCGAAGGACGATTACACTTACAAATGTTCAAATCAGAACAGTATTAAATATTGTCCTCTGACAATAGAAGCCTATAGGAAGCTTGTGAAACAACTCACTGATTTGAAAGTAAACTTCCACACATTTTAAATAAAACAGGAAAAGTCCTATAGAGTTGTTTAAAAAAATATGCACTATTCAACTGACATTAGTGAAATAAAGGAGGCTATTGAAAGTTATGGGTTCAAAGTAAGGAACGTAACAAACGCTAGAAATTTTAAAACAAAATCCCCTATATCGATGTTTTTTATCGACCTGGAACCCAGCCCAAACAATAAGGAGGTCTTCAACGTCCAGTACCTCCTGAATGCCAAAATAGTGTTCGAACCACCGTACAAAAGGAATTAAGTGGTACAGTGTAAACGATGTCAAAGCTACGGCCACACAAAGTCCTACTGCTGGCACCCACACCGATGTGTCAAATGTGGTAATAACCATGACTCACTCGTTTGTAAAAAACCAAAGGAAGAGCCCCCCAAGTGCGCTATATGTGGGGGCAATCACCCTGCAAACTACAAGGGTTGTACGGCGTACAAAGAAATAAAACAAAAGTCTTTCCCGCCTTTGAGACAAAAGAACAACATAACAGTACAAGAAACAGAAGAAGCAACTAAAATCAACGAACCAAGACCAACTTCAACTGCAGCCTACCTCGACAGCCCAAGCATCAGACATACTCAAACTTATGCCCAGGTCACCTCCTCGGAAAACAAACATCCTAAACCTGCTGATAATAACGACCTCACTCAGGTAATCAATAACTTGTTTGACAAGTTTGAAAAACTTATGTTACAACAGGCACAACAGATAGGGACACTTATAAACCTATTGTCCACCGTTATCAATAAACAAACATAAACAACAAACTAAAATTAACTATTTCTATAGAATAGGACTCTGGAATGCCAACGGCTTGGCCAAACATTGCCAAGATATAAAGCTATTAATTTTTCACAACAAATTGGACATAGTCTTAATTTCAGAAACCCATTTCACTAATCTAAGTTATTTTAAATTACCTGATTTTACGACATATTTCACCAACCATCCTGATAACACTGCTCATGGTGGTGCTGCGGTATTGATTAAAACGTGTATAAAACATTTTGAGCACCCCAAATTCCAATTAGATTACTTACAAGCTACAAGTGTGACATAGAAGGCTGGCAAGGTCCTTTGACATTATCATCAGTATACAGCCCACCTAGGCACAACATAACTCATCCCCAATTTCATAATTTTTTCACCACTCTTGGACAGAGATTTTTATTTGGTGGAGACTATAATGCTAAACATCCAATGTGGGAATCAATAATAACTAACCCATGTGGTATACAACTTGGGAGAACTATTGCGGATAATAACCTTAGTCACATATCCACTGGGGAGCCTACATACTGGCCAACGGATCCAAATAAACTTCCGGATCTGTTAGATTTGTTTGTAACAAAAGGAATCTCAAATAATTACCTCCAAATTGAATCAAATCTTGACCTATCATTTGACCATTCACCAGTAATTTTAAGTGTAGGAACGTCCATAATTATTACAGATAACCCTCCTAATTTGTGTAATAAATTTACCGATTGGAATTACTTCCGTGACATTCTTTCAGAACAAATTAATCTAGAAATTCTTCTAAAAACTCCAGATGAAATAGATATTTCCGTTGAAACCTTCACTCAGTCAGTACAACAATAAGCCTGGATCGCGACACCAAAACCCAAAAATTGTAGTGAACATCATAGAACATCATCATTTATCCTCTCTTCATCAAAAGAAAAGTAGCCGAAAAGAGCGCCTAAGAAGAATTTGGCAAAACTCTAGAAATCCAGTAGACAAAACCAACCTCAATAGAGCATCACGGCAACTCACCGCTATGTTGAAACAACTCAAAAATGATTGGTTTAGAGATTTTACAGAAAATCTATCTCCAAAAGAAGCGACCAACTACTCATTGTGGAAAGCTACTAAACATTTAAACAGTCGAAAACCCCGATCCCTCCTATTTTGAAGACAGATGGCTCATGGGCAAAAAGTACAAAAGAAAAAAGTGAAGTTTTTTCTAGGCATTTTGAACAAGTTTTTCGGCCAAATGACACTGGCATTGATATCAGTCACAAAATTGATGAGTTACTTGAAGCCCCAACTCAAATGGACCTGCTAATTCAGCCTGTTACCACAAATGAAATAAAATCAATCATTAAGAACAAACTAAACCCGAGAAAATCTCCCGGCTACAATTTAATAACTGGTAAGGTGCTTAAAGAACTTCCTGGTAAAGCGTATTTAATGTTAACTTTTACTTTCAATGCCATTTTAAGATTAGAATACTTCCCGACCCAATGGAAAATTTCCCAAATTGTTGTGATACAAAAGCCTAGGAAACCTTCTCACCAAGTCTCGTCTTATAGGCCAATAAGTCTCCTTCCTGTAATATCAAAGATTTTTGATAAAGTTTTCTTAAAACGATTACTGCCAATAATTTACGAAAGAGACTTAATTCCTAATCACCAATTTGGGTTTCGGAGACAGCACTCTACAGTTGAGCAAGTCCACCGGGTTGCTAATTTGATTAAACAAGACTTGGAGAAGAAGCAATACTGCACAGCTGCGTTCTTGGATGTAAGTCAAGCATTTGACAAGGTGTGGCACAAAGGCTTATTGTATAAAATTAAGAAAATGCTTCCACATACACTTTACAATATTCTTCGGTCGTACTTAAGCAAAAGATTTTTTCAAATAAAACTTAAAGACGTCCTATCAGGTTTCCACGCAGTAGAGTCAGGAGTACCTCAAGGTAGTGTGCTAGGTCCTGTCCTAAATGTGCTATACACTGCAGATCTCCCAATAAGCGATGGAACGAATACTGCTACTTTTGCAGATGATACAGCCATACTAGTCTTCCATCATAATGCAGGGACTGCCACAACAATCCTTCAAAGAAGCTTAAACTGTATATCAGACTGGCTGAAGAGGTGATGGATAAATGTCAATGAATGTAAATCAGCTCAAATAACATTTACCCTGAAAACCGATACTTGCCCTCCTGTTTATTTAAACAATGTTGTTCTACCTCAAGTAACCGAAGTAAAATATCTAGGAATGCACTTGGACAGAAGACTAACATGAAAATCTCACAATTGGAATAAACGATTGAATCTAAATTTACAGTACAGAAAATTATCCTGGCTTCTTCACAAAAACTCAAAACTGTCAAATGAAAACAAAATTTTACTCTACAAAGTGATTCTAAAACCAATTTGGACCTATGGTATACAACTGTGGGGAACGACCAGCATCTCCAACATAAACATCATTCAGCGATTTCAATCTAAAGTGATACGAGCAGTACTTCAAGCCTCTTGGTACGTCAGCAACCTCTCTCTTCATAAAGACACTTGTATACCTTTTGTAGTGGAAGAAATAGAACGCTTCACTGTAAAATATCTTTCAAAATTAGACAGTCATCCTAATCACCTTGCAGTGAACCTTCTGGACAACAGTGACCACATCTACAGACTAAAACGCCATAGTGTCCTGGATTTGACATCACGGTTCAAAACATAGTTTAATATATTTTTATTTTGTTAGATTTGTTGCTGGACAAATACTAACTCATGCATTTGTAAATTTATCACATTTGCTTATTGTTTTGTAACTAAACAGATTGTAAATAAAGTATATATGTTAAAAAAAAATACCCCCCGTCGCAGCAAACCTGCGTACTCAGCGAATTTCCAATGCATTGATATGTTTCTCACTAGTACATAAAGCCACTCACCAATTTTGACAAAAATACATTCATAAATAAGTGATTTATTACATTTTATTTATTCCCCATAAGAATAACATTAGGACTGAGTACGCAGGTTTGCTGCAACGAGGAAGATAAGAAATGATTTTTTTATGCAATTATCAATATAACTGAACCAGGTGAAGCTACTTACCATGTTTTATTAATTTATGTTCATAATTAAGGGAGATATAAAACTTTACTTATTCTCCATAAGAATAACATTAGGGCTGAGTATGCAGGTTAGCTGCTACGGGGACAATCAACAAAACATTTATTTTTTGTGCAATTATCAATATACCAGTACAACATGAAGCCACATACCAAATTTCATCAATATACATTAATAAATAATCAAGATATCCAATTTTATTTATTCTCCATAAGGATAACATTGGACAACGTACTGTGTTTAGCACTTTGAATATCTCTGCAACGGTTGGACGTAGAATCACAATTTAAACACCAAAATGATTGTTTTGTGGAGCTGAAGTGATTGGTAAAAGAAAATGTGAAGTTTAAAGTAAAATTAACTGAGGAAAAGCCAAAAACCTTTTTCCCATAAGATTAACATGGGAGATTTTATGAGCATGTTTTTTGGATTTTTTCCGCAACCACTTAACCTAGGTTAATAATTCAAAATACCATATTATTTGTTTTTTTAAGCTCTATAACATGGTCTAAACCAAAATTAAGTGTTTTAAAAATTTTAGGGTAAAAAATGCAAAAAACTGATTTTTGGAAAATTTAAAACCCCCATAAACCCCCCTTCCCATGGTCCGATTTTTCTGGTTTTCGAACTTAAAGTCATAAATGTCAGTTTACACATTTGAGCCAAATTTCATCGAAATCGAACGTTTTTTACTCAAGTTATCGCATTCACGGACACATATATATATATATATATATATAGATATATATATATATATAGATATATATATATAGATATATATATATATATACATATATATATAAATTTGAACAAATAGTGTTTTGGACATCTGGGGACATCAAAACAAAAAGTTATCATGGTCTCGGGCTTAAGTCTTACCATGAGACCTACGGTAATAGCTTCTTCCCTATAGGGGAAATTCGCTAAAATTAAAATGTGGTTTCCTGAGAGCAGTGACTACAACTGTTAAGTGAAGATTGCATCTATAGGGTGGTCATGTCATAACCTAAATAAAGCAAAGGGTCATTGAGCTATAAATAACAACTGGAGTGATCTTACAAATTCAGAATACCCCCGTCGCAGCAAACCTGCGTACTCAGCGAATTTCCAATGAAAAATATATGTCTTAATACCACATAAAGCCGCATACCAAGTTTCATTAAAATATATTGACATGAGTCATTTATCAAATTTGAATTATTCTGTATAAGAATAACATTGGGTATGAGTACACAGGTTTGCTGCAACAAGGAACACAAAATATGGGGTTTCATGTAAATATCAATATTACTCAACTAGGTGAAGCCACATACCAAGTTGCATCAATATAAATTCATAAATAAGCGATATATACCATTTTGTTTATTCCCCATAAGAATAACATGGGGGATGAGTATGTAGGTTTGCTGCAACAAGGAACACAAAAAAATGGGTTTTCATGCAAATATCAATAGAACTCAACTAGGTGAACCAACATACCAAGATTTATTAATTTACTAGATGACCCGACAGACGTTGTCCTGTCTTTAATGTGAATATTAAATGTGAAATGGAATAAATAACAATAAATATATAAAAAAACAAACTCGTTTATTGTAATGCTTTTTGGTATACAACATTATTAGTCTTCTGGTTCACATTATAGCACAGTTAAATGAAAAGATTCCAGCTCAAATTATAACACTTTTGGTTATTAAAAAAGCTTTGAACTAAGTACAATTTCTAAATCCTTGACAAAATAAAAACCAAAATGTAAACAAATAAACACATGTTTTTTAACTCATTAAAATCTTAGTATTGATTACATATGATCAAACCAAATGGCATTGGAAATTTTCAAATATCAGGTGCTGCCATCTAGGGGATAAATTGTTAATGGTTTGGGATAAGTCTACAGGAGACCGTTGTCCCTCAAATTCTTATATTAATGATTTATTTGTTCACGAATTATAAATATAAACCCTTTTTCTCATTTGGGGAAAACCTTTCACTATTTACTAAGTACGTTATGTTTCATGAAATGTATTTGATTGATATTTAAATCATGTTAGTTTCTTTGTAATTGGAAATTATCTCTTTTGTATCTCACAGTTTAATAAGAGCATTTTCCACCAATGTTAATTTAAAGGCATTTTTTACAATTTTACTTTCTCCCCCTATACATAGTATATGGAGAAAGTATTGTTTTCGTCAAAATTTTCGAATTTGAGTTATTGGTGGAAATATTCGTTTTGGTGCTCCCTGAACCCAAAAAAGTGGTTTTTACGTGATGTCTGTCTGTGTGTGTGTGTGTGTGTCCGTGTGTGTGTGTGTGTGTGTGTGTGTGTGTGTCTGTGTGGATGTGTACAGAGCTAGAGCCCTAACCAATGGGCCGATTTTTATGAAATTTGGAATGTAGGTACTAATCCACGATATCTCCAGGCGTTTTTTTCATTTTTTTGAATTTTTTATTTTTAAGGGTAATTATCCCCCAAAAACCGCCAAAAATCATGAAAAATCCAAATTTCTCAAAATCGGCTCTAACGATTTTGATTAAACTTTGGTCGTTTGTAGAAATTTAGTTTTCCAACAAAATGACACCACCCGCATTTCTGTAAAAATGCGGGTTCAGAAATTACAGGACTTAAAACATTAAAAATTCAGTTCTTTGGATTTTTCATAAAAAAACATAAACATACAAAAATATTACTATTCACCATTAAAAAGAGCTATAAAAACTAAATAATTCAGTATTTTTAATTACTATTCTACGATTTCTGGTTGCGGAGAAAATTGTAATTTTAATTTTGCAGTAAACGCAGTACGTTGTCCAATGTTATTCTTATGGGGAATACAAAAATTACTATTTCTCTCTTATTTACTGATCAATTTCATTCAAACTTGACATTCTTGTCAAGTTAGCATTGGCCAACAGAGGAAATTCGAAATATGTTGCCCCCTTAATAAACCTGGGGGGGAATAGGGGTCATTTCCCCTCTTAAAACCACGAGTGTAGCAATAGCAAGGATTTGGGTGGATGTTTTTTGAAACAACTTGTTTACAAGATTTTCTGTACATTCGACCGTGCTTTGTATTCTATATTTAGTAAATAAAAAGTAATTTATTCATTAAAGTTGGGCTGAAAGGGAGAAAGTATGTGTCAGTTACCTGATACCGTTTATTTAAAGTCAAATTACTAAATAATGGTTGGGTGGATTAAAAATTTTCTTTCATACAAACCTTCCCCTGGCATTAAGGAACACAACAACAAAATAATCGTCCAATTTGGTGCACTCGTTCTCGAGTTATGGAGTCACATCAAACAAAGGGATTGTGATTTATTTATATAGATGTTCATAATTAAGGGATACATTACAAATTTTAGCATATTTCCCCTATAGGGAAGAAGCTATTACCGTAGGTCTCATGGTAAGACTTAAGCCCAAGACCATGATAAATTTTTGTTTTGAGGTCCTCTTATTGATTTTCTAATTAGTGTCTTACTTATTTAATTATAATTCTAAATTGCTAACTTTTAATTAATTGTTTGCTCGGATGTGCTCAGTAAAAGTGGATATAAACAGTGATGCTATCGGGATATGAGGGCAATGGCTGCCACGTGCTAAGCCTAGCTTCTCTTTGCAAAAATCCGTGTTATTACTTACAAAATTCCCTAGGCTATTTAAATATAGCTCACAAATGATCTTCTTTGACTTGATAATAAATATACTTGTACTTGTGGTCTCCTTTACTTTATTGTAGTGAGTAGAATGTGTTTGGTATTTACTCTGGATGTCAACAAAAGGTAGGTGTACAATTTCGAAGATTTCTTTACTATTTGAATAAAATACAAAGTTACAGAGGAACAATACAATATTTATTTATCTATTGGTTCAATTATGTTTCAAAAAGGTTCTAAATTAAAGGGATTTACAATAATATACAACTCAGGGGAAACAGTTAAAATATGTGTGGCCTAGCCTAGAAGGTAAATGACAAAATACTGGTAGGCCTAAAACTAAGTGTTCATATTTTGGGTTCTAACTGGGGTTTCTTTACAAATGAGGGCTCTTTTTCTCAGGGGGGAAGTATCGTGCTGACTTGAATAACGTTTAGGATGATATTTGAAAGAATATTAAGTCCAATTAAGCTGATGTGTTGAAAAGTTACAACAATGGAAATTTTGGTTGTTGTCCAAAAGGAGAGTCCAATGGTTTCACTGACTTTATGAATGGTTAAAATACTCAAAATTAAATTTGGAAAGATAGTTCAATATAAAAAATACTCTCTTGAGGTTACTTTAACTTTAGAACATTAGGCTTGTTCTATTTTAAATGTCTGTATTCTTTCCAGTCCCTAAATAGAATACAATGGAAGGAGTTTACCAATCTGCTTACAAATGTTCTTCGCTCAAATACCAGTTTTTGGGGGAAATCAAATAAAAAGGAGTGAATTTAAAGATGGTATTAATTGAGCAGTAAGTCCCTAATAAAATGAGCTCTAAGCGATGCAAAACTTAGGCCATACTGGGAAATTTAAAATAGGAACTGTGTCCTTCACAGATTCTAGGTCTTAACACTAGGGCATCTGGAGCAAGAAGAAAGATCTAGGAGAGATGAGGTCTGGAAGCATGGTCCATTGTTGAGAAGCACATGTTCACACAATTGTTAACACTGGTCACTGTAATTTAGATTCCTTAAGGACTATTTTTGAAAAGTATATTATATTAAATTTTAATTTTATTGCAATCCTCTCACATAAATTATATCTAAAATATTATTATTAACAAACATATTAAATTAAGTGAGTAGGCTATTATATGGGGATAGGCTATGAATAATTATTGGTGATTAAATTGATGAAATACATATTATTATACAATTACATAGATAAATAAACATTAAATATATAGAGGGGAATGTTTTCTGAGGAGTGATGATAATGGTGATTATTATTAGGCATAAATATGGGACAATTAATACAAATAACACATTTAGGGGAAATTAATTAATTAGTACATTTATATGGAAACTTAAATATAAAATAACACATAATAAGAAAATTATCACTAAATGATGAATGAATGGACATGTAATACTATAATTATCTCCTCAGAAATCTGTATGATGTGGAATTAAAGACAGATTTCGATCAAGTATGAAATGGAATACATGAATTATTTAGTATGAAATATATTTACAGCTAGTTATGAGGTACATTAAATGATTGATGTTGGTTGGTGATAATACACTTCTTATTCTAAATTTACATAAACATAGGAACAATACATAAATGGGGAAATATGGGATGAGGGATTAAGATAGTTCATGACCGCACAGGGGAAATTGGGGTTAAGGGAACATTTAATATAATAATTGTTCATTGGCATGGGGATGAAATTCTTCACTCGCATAAAAACACATTGGTTTATACACTGTTTGTTACAAGGGCAAAATTCACTGTTTATAATCATCGCATTTATAAATAAATTGTTATTTAACACTGTTTTGGGGAATAATCACACTGTTCACTTGGGGAATAGGGGAAGGGGTACGCACTCGCGGTTAAGGTTCATGACGATCTCCTCATTTAAAATGATTACACTTGATGGGTGATGATGATGATGGACTATTTACACTGTTTTAAGAGTTTATGTTGTCAGGGTCTTCTTCACTATATACATTATCCTCTTCTATTATCGGTTCTATGTATCTTTTTAATGCAGATATGTGGTATGGTCCAAATAAGATGTCTTCGTTTTCTCTGGTTACATGAAAAGTAGATTTTCCTAATATTTGCTTGATGATGAACGGTCCTTCGTAAACCTCGAAAAGTGTTGCAGTTTCTCCATAAATAGCTCGTGTAAAACATGTTTGTACTTATTTAATAACTGACTTAAAATTGTTTGTTCTTCTTTCTTGATATAATCATTTGATGCTAAAGATGTATTAATTTCTTCTTGTGTCAATGTGCTGTCGTTTGTTGGATTTGTTTGTAATTCGTTGAAGTTGTGTGCTGTGTTATCATATTTATCATATATTAAATCATCATTGTACTCATCGTACATCATATTATCAAAATTATTATTCATATTATTATTTGGCCTATGGCTATTATTAATTATTATTTGACACAACTGTCCTTCGTGATGACACATATTAAACTTCATAGTAATATTACCATTATTGATTTTCATATTTATTTCGTTTGTGTTGAAATTTAAATCCATTTTGAGGGCAGATAGAACATCGACTCCGAGAATTATGGGTTTTAGCGAATTTCCCCTATAGGGAAGAAGCTATTACCGTAGTCGGCATGGTAAGACCTAGGCCCGGGACCATGATAACTTTTCGTTTTGAGGTCCCCAGACCCCAAAAACACCATTCGTTTGAAACTGTATATATATATATATATATATATATATATCTATATATATATATCTATATATATATATATATATGTGTCCGTGAGCACGATAACTCTCGTAAAAATTATCCGATTTTGATGAAATTTGGTATAAACGTGTAAAGCAACATTTATGACTTTAAGTTCGAAAACCAGCCAGATCGCTCTATCCGAAGGGGTATTTTGGGGGGGTTTTGTACCCCAAAAATGGGTTTTTCGAATTTTGTACATATAATTTTGGAAATAGTCAAATTTTAGTTTTTCCCATTGGATTCAGCTTAAAAAAACACACAATTTGGTATTTTGATCATTTCTCTACGTCAATTGGTTACCAAGATATTGAAAGTGCTAAACACAGTACGTTGTCTAATGTTATTCTTATGGAGGAAAATAAAAATTTTATATCTCGCTTATTTATGAACATATACTGACGAAACTTGGTACACGACTTCATCTGGTTGTGGACCATTGATATTTGCTCAAAAAAACAATTTTTTACCAATGGCTCCCGTAGCAGCAAACCTGCGTACTCAGCCCCATGTTATTCTTATGGAGAATAAGTAACGAGTTATCTCCCTTCATTATGAAAATAAATTAATGAAATTTGGTATGTGGCTTTACCTACATGAGTTGTATTGATATTTGTATAAAACCCCATTTTTTGTACTCCTTGCTTCAGCAAACCTGCATACTCAGCCGCCATGTTATTCTTATGGAGAATAATTAAAATGTCATAAATCGTTTATCTATGAATGTATATTGATGAAACTTGGTATGTGGCTTTATGTGGTATTAAGATACATATATATGCATTGGAAATTCGCTGAGTACGCAGGTTTGCTGCTACGGGGGTATATATATATATATATATATATATATATATATATGTGTCCGTGAGCACGATAACTCTCGTAAAAATTATCCGATTTTGATGAAATTTGGTATAAACGTGTAAAGCAACATTTATGACTTTAAGTTCGAAAACCAGCCAGATCGCTCTATCCGAATGGGTATTTTGGGGGGGTTTTGTACCCCAAAAATGGGTTTTTCGAATTTTTTACATATAATTTTGGAAATAGTCAAATTTTATTTTTCTCCATTTGATTCAGCTTAAAAAAACACACAATTTGGTATTTTGATCATTTCTCTACGTCAATTGGTTACCGAGATATTGAAAGTGCTAAACACAGTACGTTGTCTAATGTTATTCTTATGGAGGAAAATAAAAATTTTATATCTCGCTTATTTATGAACGTATACTGACGAAACTTGGTATACGGCTTCATCTAGTTGTGGACTATTGATATTTGCTCAAAAAAACAATTTTTTACCCAAGGCTCCCGTAGCAGCAAACCTGCATACTCAGCCCCATGTTATTCTTATGGAGAATAAGTAACGTGTTATCTGCCTTCATTATGAAAATAAATTAATGAAATTTGGTATTTGGCTTTACCTACATGAGTTATATTGATATTTGTATAAAACCCAATTTTTTGTCTTCCTTGCTTCAGCAAACCTGCATACTCAGCTGCCATGTTATTCTTATGGAGAATAATTAAAATGTCATAAATCGTTTATTTATGAATGTATACTGATGAAACTTGGTATGTGGCTTTATGTGGTATTAAGATACATATATATGCATTGGAAATTCGCTGAGTACGCAGGTTTGCTGCTACGGGGGTATTATTAAATGTGGCACTATCAAATATTCAATTAGCATCGTATGTTTATGAATGGTGGTGGGAACATATATCGTGCGGGAAACACGTTTAGACTTTTCTCCAACAGCTGTTTTGATAACGGTGTTATTTACTGGTAATTCTTCAAATGGTTGTAGCTTCATTTTATTTTCGTTGAACCAAGCTTCGGCTATGCAAGTTACAGAAGAACCGGAATCAATTAAGGCATTAGTGCTGATATTGTTTAATATTATATTGATTTCTGGACAGTTAATTTGTGTATAATTTAAATTGACATCATTTTCGTACTCATCTTCTAAAAGGAAATTTTTATCACATATTATGTTGTTGGACTGCATAAGATTTATAGAGTGATTGATAGTTTGACCGAGGATAGTGTAAGTAGGCGCTGTATTTAATGGGTGATCGCATGACAACATAACCCTTTCTCGGCCGTGGTCTACAGCGCCGAGTCGTTTCCCTGTCTCGTTTGAGACGGTGAGGAACGTGGACTAGCAGTATTGTTGTTACTTGAATGAGGGCTCATTGGAGATACAGTTGGAGCATTAGGTGGATTGGGATTCTGTCTAAATATGGCGCAGAGTTGATTCTGTTCGTTGGTAGGGTGTTGACGATCATTTTTGTAGTTTTGTTCATAGTTTCTGGGATGATATTGCTCACGTTGATACGGCTTGTTGTCATGGTGACTTCGATGGTATTGCTGGTTGTTGTTACCATTATTCCTGTAATTTTGTTGATTTCGATACGAAGTGTTGTTTGGAGGGTATTTATTCTGTTGATAATTGTGGTAGTTGTTCATTTTCGGTTGGTAGGCCCGTTGGTTAGCATATCGATCGTTGTAATTCTGTTGGTTCGAAGTGGTTGGGCTAGCTGGTCGGTTGCTTTGCTGGTTGTTGTGGTTCCTGGCTTTCTTAGGTCCATCTTTTATGTCTTCTTTCTGCAGTAGTCTCTCCATCGCTCGGATCGTAGTGATGTTCTGTACGCTTATGCTGTCTTGGATTATTGCGTCAAATCGCTCCGCCATAAGAGTCACTATCTCCTCTTCACTTAGGCTGGGTGTCATTGATTGTAGTAGCAATACTCTTTCTGTCAAGTACTCCGTCCGGCTTAACGTTCCGTTGGCTCTATACTTCTCCGACTCGATTTTTGCTTTAATTCCTCGTTGGACTGCCTGGCTCCAGTATTTGAATTCGAATTCTCTCGCAAAATGTTCCCAATCAATAATTTCACTTTTTATCAGCTGTAGCCATCGTGATGCTGGTCCTTCGAATGATGTCTCAAGCAGGTCTTTCAGGTACTCAGTTGAGTCGCAACATTGATTCCTTTCGATTCCTCGTTCGTAATACCTTCTCAATTTGTATAAATATTCATTTGGATTGCCGCTCCGTCCATTAAATTTCGGCATTAGACGATCATTGGCTTCGCTTCCACTGCATATTACTTTGATTTGTCCGGCCATTCCGTTTAGTTGATTTGCTTGCTTCAGATTGGTTACTTCAGTTTCACATTTGTTTAAATTTTGATTCAAGGTTTGGATTTCAATTTGTTGGGCCTCAATTAGTTTTGTTTGCAATGTAATTTTGGGGATAACTTCATTTTTCAGTGCCGTTAGGTTTGCTTTTGAATTACGTTCATTATCCGATTGCGTTTTGACAGTTAATTCTTCTATTTTTAAATCAAAATTTTGTTTATGCTCTTCCAGATGGGTTTTGACGGTAGATATAATATTTTCTTGATATTGTTTATTTTCAGATTCGGCAGCGGATTGTTGTTGTGAGATACTGTCCAGCACGAATTGTCTCATTTGAGTTTGTGAATTTTCAATTCTAAGTATCAATTTGTCAGTTAATTTTGCAGTTTCCTCAGATTGGGCATTTTGGGTCATTTTGATGGCATTAATTTCTGATCGAATTTCGATTTGGTTTTCTCTTGTTTCTTGTATCTGGGATTCGAAGGCATTTCGACAGGCTTGGATTTCCTGTTGAGTTTCATTGGTCTTATCGTGGATGATTTTGGTTAATTCGGCTTTTGTCTGATAAATTTGTTGATGGAAATCTGCATGGATTGTCTGGATTTCGGATTTTATTTCGGATTTTAATTCAGCATTATTCTGTTCGATTTTGGCACTGGTCTGTTCAATTTTGTTATTTACTGATTGCTCAATTTTGTTTCCTAAATTAGTCATAAGGGTCACTAACATATTTATATCGATTGCAGGTGTCGGTGTAGTCGGGTTTGTAACATTTAATCCGCTAGTTGCGTCGTCTGTGTGTGCATCAGTCATCGAGCGCGAGGAATGAATGAGCGTCGACTTATTCAATGAGCTAGCGATACGTCCTCGTTCATTCTGATCAATGAATCCAGTTCGGGAACCTTCGGGTGTGTCCGTCAGCGTTCGGATCGGTCGGCTGGCGATATTTCGTTTTGGTGTTGAGAAAGCAGAGTTAGCGTCTACGGGCAGGCTGAGAGAGAAATCTCGCGTAGAGGTTACGAAATCGACGTTCTCTGATTGGCTGATGGGGTCAGTAAAGGTTTGGTGGTCTTTGCTTTTGACAGTTTCTTCTTCGTTCTGTACAACATGGCGGCTGCTGATTTCATCGTCGCTCGAATCGGCGTCTGCTGCGGGGTAGTTTCGTGTTTTCCGTAGATTGTACTTGTTTTCGGACATCGTGTGTTCGTTTTATTATAATATGCGAGATAATTAAATATGCGGTACCTTTATACACTGTTATTATTGGTGGGGAGGAAAACAATTACGGGAACTTAATATTAAATATGGTCTTATTCTAGGCTTACTCTAGTTGAGGATTGCAATGTTTATCAACTGTTATTCAAGCCAGTACGTTGGGTCGCCAATTCTTATTGATTTTCTAATTAGTGTCTTACTTATTTAATTATAATTCTAAATTGCTAACTTTTAATTAATTGTTTGCTCGGATGTGCTCAGTAAAAGTGGATATAAACAGTGATGCTATCGGGATATGAGGGCAATGGCTGCCACGTGCTAAGCCTAGCTTCTCTTTGCAAAAATCCGTGTTATTACTTACAAAATTCCCTAGGCTATTTAAATATAGCTCACAAATGATCTTCTTTGACTTGATAATAAATATACTTGTACTTGTGGTCTCCTTTACTTTATTGTAGTGAGTAGAATGTGTTTGGTATTTACTCTGGATGTCAACAAAAGGTAGGTGTACAATTTCGAAGATTTCTTTACTATTTGAATAAAATACAAAGTTACAGAGGAACAATACAATATTTATTTATCTATTGGTTCAATTATGTTTCAAAAAGGTTCTAAATTAAAGGGATTTACAATAATATACAACTCAGGGGAAACAGTTAAAATATGTGTGGCCTAGCCTAGAAGGTAAATGACAAAATACTGGTAGGCCTAAAACTAAGTGTTCATATTTTGGGTTCTAACTGGGGTTTCTTTACAAATGAGGGCTCTTTTTCTCAGGGGGGAAGTATCGTGCTGACTTGAATAACGTTTAGGATGATATTTGAAAGAATATTAAGTCCAATTAAGCTGATGTGTTGAAAAGTTACAACAATGGAAATTTTGGTTGTTGTCCAAAAGGAGAGTCCAATGGTTTCACTGACTTTATGAATGGTTAAAATACTCAAAATTAAATTTGGAAAGATAGTTCAATATAAAAAATACTCTCTTGAGGTTACTTTAACTTTAGAACATTAGGCTTGTTCTATTTTAAATGTCTGTATTCTTTCCAGTCCCTAAATAGAATACAATGGAAGGAGTTTACCAATCTGCTTACAAATGTTCTTCGCTCAAATACCAGTTTTTGGGGGAAATCAAATAAAAAGGAGTGAATTTAAAGATGGTATTAATTGAGCAGTAAGTCCCTAATAAAATGAGCTCTAAGCGATGCAAAACTTAGGCCATACTGGGAAATTTAAAATAGGAACTGTGTCCTTCACAGATTCTAGGTCTTAACACTAGGGCATCTGGAGCAAGAAGAAAGATCTAGGAGAGATAAGGTCTGGAAGCATGGTCCATTGTTGAGAAGCACATGTTCACACAATTGTTAACACTGGTCACTGTAATTTAGATTCCTTAAGGACTATTTTTGAAAAGTATATTATATTACATTTTAATTTTATTGCAATCCTCTCACATAAATTATATCTAAAATATTATTATTAACAAACATATTAAATTAAGTGAGTAGGCTATTATATGGGGATAGGCTATGAATAATTATTGGTGATTAAATTGATGAAATACATATTATTATACAATTACATAGATAAATAAACATTAAATATATAGAGGGGAATGTTTTCTGAGGAGTGATGATAATGGTGATTATTATTAGGCATAAATATGGGACAATTAATACAAATAACACATTTAGGGGAAATTAATTAATTAGTACATTTATATGGAAACTTAAATATAAAATAACACATAATAAGAAAATTATCACTAAATGATGAATGAATGGACATGTAATACTATAATTATCTCCTCAGAAATCTGTATGATGTGGAATTAAAGACAGATTTCGATCAAGTATGAAATGGAATACATGAATTATTTAGTATGAAATATATTTACAGCTAGTTATGAGGTACATTAAATGATTGATGTTGGTTGGTGATAATACACTTCTTATTCTAAATTTACATAAACATAGGAACAATACATAAATGGGGAAATATGGGATGAGGGATTAAGATAGTTCATGACCGCACAGGGGAAATTGGGGTTAAGGGAACATTTAATATAATAATTGTTCATTGGCATGGGGATGAAATTCTTCACTCGCATAAAAACACATTGGTTTATACACTGTTTGTTACAAGGGCAAAATTCACTGTTTATAATCATCGCATTTATAAATAAATTGTTATTTAACACTGTTTTGGGGAATAATCACACTGTTCACTTGGGGAATAGGGGAAGGGGTACGCACTCGCGGTTAAGGTTCATGACGATCTCCTCATTTAAAATGATTACACTTGATGGGTGATGATGATGATGGACTATTTACACTGTTTTAAGAGTTTATGTTGTCAGGGTCTTCTTCACTATATACATTATCCTCTTCTATTATCGGTTCTATGTATCTTTTTAATGCAGATATGTGGTATGGTCCAAATAAGATGTCTTCGTTTTCTCTGGTTACATGAAAAGTAGATTTTCCTAATATTTGCTTGATGATGAACGGTCCTTCGTAAACCTCGAAAAGTGTTGCAGTTTCTCCATAAATAGCTCGTGTAAAACATGTTTGTACTTATTTAATAACTGACTTAAAATTGTTTGTTCTTCTTTCTTGATATAATCATTTGATGCTAAAGATGTATTAATTTCTTCTTGTGTCAATGTGCTGTCGTTTGTTGGATTTGTTTGTAATTCGTTGAAGTTGTGTGCTGTGTTATCATATTTATCATATATTAAATCATCATTGTACTCATCGTACATCATATTATCAAAATTATTATTCATATTATTATTTGGCCTATGGCTATTATTAATTATTATTTGACACAACTGTCCTTCGTGATGACACATATTAAACTTCATAGTAATATTATCATTATTGATTTTCATATTTATTTCGTTTGTGTTGAAATTTAAATCCATTTTGAGGGCAGATAGAACATCGACTCCGAGAATTATGGGTTTTAGCGAATTTCCCCTATAGGGAAGAAGCTATTACCGTAGTCGGCATGGTAAGACCTAGGCCCGGGACCATGATAACTTTTCGTTTTGAGGTCCCCAGACCCCAAAAACACCATTCGTTCGAAACTGTATATATATATATATATATATATATATATATATGTGTCCGTGAGCACGATAACTCTCGTAAAAATTATCCGATTTTGATGAAATTTGGTATAAACGTGTAAAGCAACATTTATGACTTTAAGTTCGAAAACCAGCCAGATCGCTCTATCCGAAGGGGTATTTTGGGGGGGTTTTGTACCCCAAAAATGGGTTTTTCGAATTTTGTACATATAATTTTGGAAATAGTCAAATTTTAGTTTTTCCCATTGGATTCAGCTTAAAAAAACACACAATTTGGTATTTTGATCATTTCTCTACGTCAATTGGTTACCAAGATATTGAAAGTGCTAAACACAGTACGTTGTCTAATGTTATTCTTATGGAGGAAAATAAAAATTTTATATCTCGCTTATTTATGAACATATACTGACGAAACTTGGTACACGACTTCATCTGGTTGTGGACCATTGATATTTGCTCAAAAAAACAATTTTTTACCAATGGCTCCCGTAGCAGCAAACCTGCGTACTCAGCCCCATGTTATTCTTATGGAGAATAAGTAACGAGTTATCTCCCTTCATTATGAAAATAAATTAATGAAATTTGGTATGTGGCTTTACCTACATGAGTTGTATTGATATTTGTATAAAACCCCATTTTTTGTACTCCTTGCTTCAGCAAACCTGCATACTCAGCCGCCATGTTATTCTTATGGAGAATAATTAAAATGTCATAAATCGTTTATCTATGAATGTATATTGATGAAACTTGGTATGTGGCTTTATGTGGTATTAAGATACATATATATGCATTGGAAATTCGCTGAGTACGCAGGTTTGCTGCTACGGGGGTATATATATATATATATATATATATATATATATATATGTGTCCGTGAGCACGATAACTCTCGTAAAAATTATCCGATTTTGATGAAATTTGGTATAAACGTGTAAAGCAACATTTATGACTTTAAGTTCGAAAACCAGCCAGATCGCTCTATCCGAATGGGTATTTTGGGGGGGTTTTGTACCCCAAAAATGGGTTTTTCGAATTTTTTACATATAATTTTGGAAATAGTCAAATTTTATTTTTCTCCATTTGATTCAGCTTAAAAAAACACACAATTTGGTATTTTGATCATTTCTCTACGTCAATTGGTTACCGAGATATTGAAAGTGCTAAACACAGTACGTTGTCTAATGTTATTCTTATGGAGGAAAATAAAAATTTTATATCTCGCTTATTTATGAACGTATACTGACGAAACTTGGTATACGGCTTCATCTAGTTGTGGACTATTGATATTTGCTCAAAAAAACAATTTTTTACCCAAGGCTCCCGTAGCAGCAAACCTGCATACTCAGCCCCATGTTATTCTTATGGAGAATAAGTAACGTGTTATCTGCCTTCATTATGAAAATAAATTAATGAAATTTGGTATTTGGCTTTACCTACATGAGTTATATTGATATTTGTATAAAACCCAATTTTTTGTCTTCCTTGCTTCAGCAAACCTGCATACTCAGCTGCCATGTTATTCTTATGGAGAATAATTAAAATGTCATAAATCGTTTATTTATGAATGTATACTGATGAAACTTGGTATGTGGCTTTATGTGGTATTAAGATACATATATATGCATTGGAAATTCGCTGAGTACGCAGGTTTGCTGCTACGGGGGTATTATTAAATGTGGCACTATCAAATATTCAATTAGCATCGTATGTTTATGAATGGTGGTGGGAACATATATCGTGCGGGAAACACGTTTAGACTTTTCTCCAACAGCTGTTTTGATAACGGTGTTATTTACTGGTAATTCTTCAAATGGTTGTAGCTTCATTTTATTTTCGTTGAACCAAGCTTCGGCTATGCAAGTTACAGAAGAACCGGAATCAATTAAGGCATTAGTGCTGATATTGTTTAATATTATATTGATTTCTGGACAGTTAATTTGTGTATAATTTAAATTGACATCATTTTCGTACTCATCTTCTAAAAGGAAATTTTTATCACATATTATGTTGTTGGACTGCATAAGATTTATAGAGTGATTGATAGTTTGACCGAGGATAGTGTAAGTAGGCGCTGTATTTAATGGGTGATCGCATGACAACATAACCCTTTCTCGGCCGTGGTCTACAGCGCCGAGTCGTTTCCCTGTCTCGTTTGAGACGGTGAGGAACGTGGACTAGCAGTATTGTTGTTACTTGAATGAGGGCTCATTGGAGATACAGTTGGAGCATTAGGTGGATTGGGATTCTGTCTAAATATGGCGCAGAGTTGATTCTGTTCGTTGGTAGGGTGTTGACGATCATTTTTGTAGTTTTGTTCATAGTTTCTGGGATGATATTGCTCACGTTGATACGGCTTGTTGTCATGGTGACTTCGATGGTATTGCTGGTTGTTGTTACCATTATTCCTGTAATTTTGTTGATTTCGATACGAAGTGTTGTTTGGAGGGTATTTATTCTGTTGATAATTGTGGTAGTTGTTCATTTTCGGTTGGTAGGCCCGTTGGTTAGCATATCGATCGTTGTAATTCTGTTGGTTCGAAGTGGTTGGGCTAGCTGGTCGGTTGCTTTGCTGGTTGTTGTGGTTCCTGGCTTTCTTAGGTCCATCTTTTATGTCTTCTTTCTGCAGTAGTCTCTCCATCGCTCGGATCGTAGTGATGTTCTGTACGCTTATGCTGTCTTGGATTATTGCGTCAAATCGCTCCGCCATAAGAGTCACTATCTCCTCTTCACTTAGGCTGGGTGTCATTGATTGTAGTAGCAATACTCTTTCTGTCAAGTACTCCGTCCGGCTTAACGTTCCGTTGGCTCTATACTTCTCCGACTCGATTTTTGCTTTAATTCCTCGTTGGACTGCCTGGCTCCAGTATTTGAATTCGAATTCTCTCGCAAAATGTTCCCAATCAATAATTTCACTTTTTATCAGCTGTAGCCATCGTGATGCTGGTCCTTCGAATGATGTCTCAAGCAGGTCTTTCAGGTACTCAGTTGAGTCGCAACATTGATTCCTTTCGATTCCTCGTTCGTAATACCTTCTCAATTTGTATAAATATTCATTTGGATTGCCGCTCCGTCCATTAAATTTCGGCATTAGACGATCATTGGCTTCGCTTCCACTGCATATTACTTTGATTTGTCCGGCCATTCCGTTTAGTTGATTTGCTTGCTTCAGATTGGTTACTTCAGTTTCACATTTGTTTAAATTTTGATTCAAGGTTTGGATTTCAATTTGTTGGGCCTCAATTAGTTTTGTTTGCAATGTAATTTTGGGGATAACTTCATTTTTCAGTGCCGTTAGGTTTGCTTTTGAATTACGTTCATTATCCGATTGCGTTTTGACAGTTAATTCTTCTATTTTTAAATCAAAATTTTGTTTATGCTCTTCCAGATGGGTTTTGACGGTAGATATAATATTTTCTTGATATTGTTTATTTTCAGATTCGGCAGCGGATTGTTGTTGTGAGATACTGTCCAGCACGAATTGTCTCATTTGAGTTTGTGAATTTTCAATTCTAAGTATCAATTTGTCAGTTAATTTTGCAGTTTCCTCAGATTGGGCATTTTGGGTCATTTTGATGGCATTAATTTCTGATCGAATTTCGATTTGGTTTTCTCTTGTTTCTTGTATCTGGGATTCGAAGGCATTTCGACAGGCTTGGATTTCCTGTTGAGTTTCATTGGTCTTATCGTGGATGATTTTGGTTAATTCGGCTTTTGTCTGATAAATTTGTTGATGGAAATCTGCATGGATTGTCTGGATTTCGGATTTTATTTCGGATTTTAATTCAGCATTATTCTGTTCGATTTTGGCACTGGTCTGTTCAATTTTGTTATTTACTGATTGCTCAATTTTGTTTCCTAAATTAGTCATAAGGGTCACTAACATATTTATATCGATTGCAGGTGTCGGTGTAGTCGGGTTTGTAACATTTAATCCGCTAGTTGCGTCGTCTGTGTGTGCATCAGTCATCGAGCGCGAGGAATGAATGAGCGTCGACTTATTCAATGAGCTAGCGATACGTCCTCGTTCATTCTGATCAATGAATCCAGTTCGGGAACCTTCGGGTGTGTCCGTCAGCGTTCGGATCGGTCGGCTGGCGATATTTCGTTTTGGTGTTGAGAAAGCAGAGTTAGCGTCTACGGGCAGGCTGAGAGAGAAATCTCGCGTAGAGGTTACGAAATCGACGTTCTCTGATTGGCTGATGGGGTCAGTAAAGGTTTGGTGGTCTTTGCTTTTGACAGTTTCTTCTTCGTTCTGTACAACATGGCGGCTGCTGATTTCATCGTCGCTCGAATCGGCGTCTGCTGCGGGGTAGTTTCGTGTTTTCCGTAGATTGTACTTGTTTTCGGACATCGTGTGTTCGTTTTATTATAATATGCGAGATAATTAAATATGCGGTACCTTTATACACTGTTATTATTGGTGGGGAGGAAAACAATTACGGGAACTTAATATTAAATATGGTCTTATTCTAGGCTTACTCTAGTTGAGGATTGCAATGTTTATCAACTGTTATTCAAGCCAGTACGTTGGGTCGCCAATTCTTATTGATTTTCTAATTAGTGTCTTACTTATTTAATTATAATTCTAAATTGCTAACTTTTAATTAATTGTTTGCTCGGATGTGCTCAGTAAAAGTGGATATAAACAGTGATGCTATCGGGATATGAGGGCAATGGCTGCCACGTGCTAAGCCTAGCTTCTCTTTGCAAAAATCCGTGTTATTACTTACAAAATTCCCTAGGCTATTTAAATATAGCTCACAAATGATCTTCTTTGACTTGATAATAAATATACTTGTACTTGTGGTCTCCTTTACTTTATTGTAGTGAGTAGAATGTGTTTGGTATTTACTCTGGATGTCAACAAAAGGTAGGTGTACAATTTCGAAGATTTCTTTACTATTTGAATAAAATACAAAGTTACAGAGGAACAATACAATATTTATTTATCTATTGGTTCAATTATGTTTCAAAAAGGTTCTAAATTAAAGGGATTTACAATAATATACAACTCAGGGGAAACAGTTAAAATATGTGTGGCCTAGCCTAGAAGGTAAATGACAAAATACTGGTAGGCCTAAAACTAAGTGTTCATATTTTGGGTTCTAACTGGGGTTTCTTTACAAATGAGGGCTCTTTTTCTCAGGGGGGAAGTATCGTGCTGACTTGAATAACGTTTAGGATGATATTTGAAAGAATATTAAGTCCAATTAAGCTGATGTGTTGAAAAGTTACAACAATGGAAATTTTGGTTGTTGTCCAAAAGGAGAGTCCAATGGTTTCACTGACTTTATGAATGGTTAAAATACTCAAAATTAACCCTCTAGGTGCCATGTCATAATTGTCTAAATGCCACGTGATTTTTAGCTCTCTTACAGGGTTTTATTTGAAAATTAACAAAAAATTTAAATTATCACTAAATGGTATACTGTTATACATTTTTGTAAACTAGATAAAATTGACTATCTTACAGTACATACCTTTATGTCCTTATTTTATATACAAAAAATCCGGTATAGGGCCAAATCCAGAAATTGCAAAATAAAATTTACTTTCCTTATGTATCCACATATGTACAAAAAAGGTTGTGCACCAGGTACAAAATTCAAGATATACATTTTGTTCAAAATGTAATTACAGACAAGAATACATATACTCATTATTTTTAAAATACATTAAATAAATATCTATAACGATAAAACCAAATATGATCACCATGGTACTAACCTAAATCCCATAAAGATACATGTAAAACCAACCAAGACACACAATATCACTTATCGCTTATGTTTTTACTAATAACCTTGTTCAAACACTTTATTTGGCAATAATAAATGCACTTTAATGATAATAAACAACATTTTCAATTGAATATAACCTAAAAAGCAATAACAAATGACGAAAACGTAAACAAAACAGAAGGCAGAAAACAACAGTGACGTAACAGATCTTGGCGCAGATGTTTTCTTTCCAACATAGAGTAGAACCTCTCGAGACAGACATTGGAGTAAAGCTTGAAATCTGCCGTTTACAGTGATACCAAATTCAATGCAGTTCAGTACAACTAGAGTGTATTCAGACCGTTATAACTGAACGTCTGCAAAGTCGCCCGAATTCGGGCGGGTGGCACTTGTACGTAAAAAAAGCCCGCCCGAATTCGGGCGGGCGGCACCTAGAGGGTTAAATTTGGAAAGATAGTTCAATATAAAAAATACTCTCTTGAGGTTACTTTAACTTTAGAACATTAGGCTTGTTCTATTTTAAATGTCTGTATTCTTTCCAGTCCCTAAATAGAATACAATGGAAGGAGTTTACCAATCTGCTTACAAATGTTCTTCGCTCAAATACCAGTTTTTGGGGGAAATCAAATAAAAAGGAGTGAATTTAAAGATGGTATTAATTGAGCAGTAAGTCCCTAATAAAATGAGCTCTAAGCGATGCAAAACTTAGGCCATACTGGGAAATTTAAAATAGGAACTGTGTCCTTCACAGATTCTAGGTCTTAACACTAGGGCATCTGGAGCAAGAAGAAAGATCTAGGAGAGATAAGGTCTGGAAGCATGGTCCATTGTTGAGAAGCACATGTTCACACAATTGTTAACACTGGTCACTGTAATTTAGATTCCTTAAGGACTATTTTTGAAAAGTATATTATATTACATTTTAATTTTATTGCAATCCTCTCACATAAATTATATCTAAAATATTATTATTAACAAACATATTAAATTAAGTGAGTAGGCTATTATATGGGGATAGGCTATGAATAATTATTGGTGATTAAATTGATGAAATACATATTATTATACAATTACATAGATAAATAAACATTAAATATATAGAGGGGAATGTTTTCTGAGGAGTGATGATAATGGTGATTATTATTAGGCATAAATATGGGACAATTAATACAAATAACACATTTAGGGGAAATTAATTAATTAGTACATTTATATGGAAACTTAAATATAAAATAACACATAATAAGAAAATTATCACTAAATGATGAATGAATGGACATGTAATACTATAGTCCCCAGATGACAAAAACACTATTTGTTCAAATTTATATATATGTATATATATATGTGTGTGTCCGTGAATGCGATAACTTGAGTAAATAACGTTCGATTTCGATGAAATTTGGCTCAAATGTATAAAGTGACATTCATGACTTTAAGTTCGAAAACCAGAAAAATCGGACCACGGGAAGGGGGGTTTATGGGGGTTTTAAATTTTCCAAAACTCAGTTTTTTGCATTCTTCACCCTAAAATTTTTGAAAAACTTAATTTTGGTTTTGACCATGTTATAGAGCTTAAAAAAAAATAATATGGTATTTTGAATTATTAACCTAGGTGAAGTGGTTGCGGAGAAAATCCAAAAAAACCTGCTCATAAAATCTCCCATGTTAATCTTATGGGAAAAAGGTTTTTGGCTTTTCCTCAGTTAATTTCAATGTAAACTTCACATTTGCTTTTACCAATCAGTTAAGCTCCACAAAACAATCATTTTGGTGTTTAAATTGTGATTCTACACCCCACCGTTGCAGAGATATTCAAAGTGTTAAACACAGTACGTTGTCCAATGTTATCCTTATGGAGAATAAATAAAATTTGATATCTCGATTATTTATGAATGTATATTGATGAAACTTGGTATGTGGCTTCACGTAGTTCTGGTATATTGATATTTGTACAAAAAAATATCTTTTCTTGATTATCCCCGTAGCAGCAAACCTGCGTACTCAGCCCCCATGATATTCTTATGGAGAATAAGTAAAATCTAATGACTCCCTTAATTATGAACATAATTTAATAAAATTTGATATGTGGCTTCAACTTGTTGAGTTATATTGATATGTGCATAAAAACCCATTTTTTGTTCCTTGTTGCAGCAAACCTGCTTATTCAGCCCCATGTTTTTCTTATGGAGAATAATTAAAATGTTATACAACGCTTATTTGTGATTGAATATTGATGAAACTTGGTATGTGGCTTCCCCTCATTAAATTCTATTTATGTTTAAAAAACAATTGTTTGTGTTCCTTGTTTCAGCAAACCTACGTACTCATCACCAATGTTATTCTCATAGAGAATAATTAAAATCGTATATATCGCTTATATGTGAATATATTTTATGAAACTTGGTATACGGCTTTATGTGGTATTAAGACATATATTATGCATTGGAAATTCGCTGAGTACGCAGGTTTGCTGTGACGGGGGGATTACTTATTCTCCATAAGAATAACATCGGGGCTGAGGTCGCAGGTTTGCTGCTACAGTAATTATCGGTAAAAATTGTGTTTTTGTGCAAATAACAATAGACCACAACCAGATGAAGCTGTATACCAAGTTTTGTTAGTTTACGTTTATAAACGAGTTCGCACGCAGCACGCTGACGTGAGGGAAGTGAATTTCCACATAAAAACTTGTAAAACTCAAAATCAGTGTAAAAACATCCATTTGTCCAATTTTTATTAAAATCTGAAAACATTGTTTTTTTGGCTGTTCTGATACCCCTGATTTACTTGCAAAGCTGGGAATACATTTTTACGCCTTATAAGGTTAGGTGAAGGTCCAGACAGGCTTGAAAGTAGGCGTGAGGTTGCTGGGGATAATAAAAGTACTCTAACAAAGGAATAACAGGCTTTTCTAGTGTAAAACCCCCCATAAGACAACGTACTGTGTTTACCCAATACACATTTTCTTTAATAACTCGGTAAATATTTATGCTAGAATGACGAGAAAGGGCTTAAAACTTTCGTATTTCTAATTCCCATCTTTTAACATGCATTAATTTTACATCTGGGGCTTTTCTGACCCTTTTTGGGCCCAAAAACTCAAAATTTGAAAGATTAATCCCCAAAAAATGGATTTACAGTTTTCCGATTGTTTTGCCCAACGAACTTGTCCAACAGGTTATAGAAAGGAACGTCCCTACCAAATTTGAAGTAAATCGGGTAAAAAATGCGACCGCTAGAGTGCATACACACACATATATATATATATATATATATATATACATATATATATACACATATATATATATACAATTTTGAACGACCCCCCAAAGGGTGTTCAGGGGGTCACGTTAGGAACTTCTATGGTGGTCCCGGGCTTAAGTTTCACCGTGCGGGTCATGCTAATAGTTCACTTTCCAAAGGATATTCACTAATAAGCGAGCTATAATTTTTTTCTTATTCTCCATAAGAATAGCATTGGACAACGTACTGTGTTTAGCACTTTCAATATCTCTGTAACCAATTGATGTAGAGAAATGATCAAAATACCAAATTGTGTGTGTTTTTTAAGCTGAATGCAATGGTGGAAACTAAAATTTGACATTTTAAAATATTACATGTAAAAACTTCAAAAACCCATTTTTGGGTACAAAACCCCCCCAAAATACCACTTTGGATGGGTCGATCTGTCTGGTTTTCGAACTTAAAGTCATAAATAATGCTTTACACGTTTGTACCAAATTTTATCAAAATCGGACCATTTTTACTAGAGTTATCGCACCCACACACACACACACATATATATAGAGATATAGATATGTATATATACAGTTTCAAACAAATAGTGTTTTTGGGGTCTGGGGACCTCAAAACGAAAAGTTATCATTGTGCCGGGCCTAGGTCTTACTATGCCGACTACGGTAATAGCTTCTTCCCTATAGGGGAAATTCGCTAAAAGAGGCAAATGAGCTATACAAATCTTATAATCAGTTGAGGGAAGTGGTGAAATATTACTCCAAGTCATCTAAACAAAGTGACTGGCCTTCTCCGAGCAAATCTTGGCTCCCCAGGCACTAACTATTAATTTGTGACATGTTATAACTTAGATCATCACTTTAATAAATGGCACAGCTTTTATTAACACACCCTTCCCCCTCAAGATTTCACACTTTTACTACCTTGGACAAACTATTCACTTTCTATTTCACCCTCAGCATCCTATTTTAATATGGATTTTGAAATTGGAAATCTTTAAGACTATAAAATGTATTATCAAAAATCCAAAGAGAAAATTTCCTCACTCGAATATTAGTGATATTTTATTTCAACCTAAAATTATCCTTTATAAAACATCAGAAACGTTCCTGGTACCATTGAAAATAAGCAAAATGGTAATTTACGAATTTGTCTTTTGGAGAAACTTTCCTCCACAGATTGGTACAAGTCGGCATCAAACCAATGGATAAAGGCGATAATTTATAGGAAAAAAATTATAGGAGGGCGAGACACTTGACCCACACGCTCCTACGGTAGTAAATAAATCATTTCATGGACTATGCCTAACACCTGAGGACTAAATCTGATGAGACACTTCTCCCAAACGAATTATATTTACTAATACAGCAGTTACAAATTTTACCTTTTTAATTTTGATCTGATATGAGACACCTGTCCCAAACAAATCTGAACTGAGTTTACGATTATATATAAATATTTTATATCGATAAATTAGCTGATTGCAACTGAAGAAAACAAGGACAAAACTACATTATTTAATACTTAGCTGTTGCTAACCTAGCCAACATCTGGGTGGACCGTTAAGGTTAATTAATCAAAGTTGTCATGCTCTTTCTTCAGTTTTCTTTATAAAATCTCTAAATTTCTTATTGCCAAAATTTAATATAAAAGATGCGGAAATTAATTGTATGACTAATTAAACTCACTTTGAACTTCCAGCTGCTACCTGCGGCACACTTGACACTCGACACTCCGACATACTTTTTCCCGACGGAAACCAGGCATAATCTGCTGCTCCAGTACAAATCACCCACTAATATAACCTCGGTCTGCAGCGGGGGAATGAGGGGAACCGATTGTCCTCAGCACTCGAGCAGGAAAAGACCAACCAAACAAACAGCTGGCTCTAATGCTTGTCTGAATCTGAATCCACGTTATCTAAATAACTAACTATCTAGCTGAATTTTAAACAAGTCCCGGTTACACTACCCGGCAACCTCAGAAGATTTGTTTTGTTTTTAAATCACTGACAAATTGGTTTATTTCTTTATTGGCCTATATAACTGTTCTCTTTTTATATAACATCCTAAACTCAAATAGAATCAAACCTCTTCTCAGAAAAAAACACAACTTCCGCAAAAGTATTATTACATCTCTTGTTTTTAATAAAAGCAAATCTTTGCCTCAAAACTTTTTTCTTTAAACCTTTGTAGTTTAGAAGTTCCCCAATTCTTTTCCAGGAGTCACTGGAAGAAATATACACAAATCATTAAAAGGTGGAGTCTCGCACCAGGCCAAACCTTGGTCTGTAACACTTCGGCGAGGTGTAGTTGCTAGAATAACCCTTCGCTCCAAGTTCCTCCCTGGCTTCACCGGGAATGGATCCGCAAATTGAATCGGGGGGGTAATCCTCCACAGCTCTACTCAAAAGTTCTAACATGTCATGGTCGATACAGAAAGATTCAAATGTCGGGGCATCTAACAGTAACACGTCCTCAGCAGGTATGTTTTCCCAGTCGCCTCCCACCATAAGATCTTGACTTAAAGCAAATCATCTGGATCTGGATAAAGCAAATCAGTGATCTGGATACCTCATTGATCAATGCTGCGGTCTTAAAGGCAGCAATATCGGATCATCATGCCCAAGTTGTTGATGTTAATCTCACAGTTCCTAAATATGATTCAACTGGGGTTTTCATGTTTACTCGAGCTATAAACTTAAGTTCTTTGTCTGTCTTTAAACTTCTTTTATATGATGAATCATGGGATGTTGTTATGTCTGCGGGTAGTGTTAATGAAATGTTTGACTCATTTTAGCGAATTTCCCCATAGGGAAGAAGCTATTACCGTAGGTCTCATGGTAAGACTTAAGACCGAGACCATGATAACTTTTTGTTTTGAGGTTCCCAGATGCCAAAAACACTATTCGTTCAAATTTATATACAGGGTGAGTTTCTACTGACGCCCATAACTTCGCCAGGGGATTCTAATGATAAAAAGGAAAAAAAGTTCCAGTAAACGCTAGTCCGATTCCGAACCGTTTGGTCATAATTGAGAAATTTGGTTTTTCTACGAAATATTGGACTTTGTTCTACTATTTACTTTCTAAAAATGGAACCAATTAACCTAGCGATTGATATTTAAAATAATTAGAAAGAGCATTAAATTTGCTATAAAACTAAGGTTACATGTAAAAATTTAATTTCATACCTCGGTTCCTAGCCAAGTTGAAATTAAAAATATGCTATAATTAATTATTTAGGTTAAGTTTAAAGACCCTTTTTTGATACTTTAATCTGGTGCAATGTGATGTCCAACTAGATAAAAAACTTCCTCATTTAATAAGCTTTAAATTGATATGCTATTTTAAACTGTTGTAGGTGGTAATAACAGAAAAACTACCATCAAACTAAAGTAAAACACTGTTTACTGATTTGGTTTTAGCAAGGTAACAAACCTACTAATAATAATCTACTCACTGATTTACTGTGAGAGAGCCGAGAAAACGTGTCCGCATCTGCATCAGACAAAGTGGTGGTCATTTCGAAAACTTACTCAAGTAGCAATCAACATTGTTCATTCTGAAGGCTTGTAATTAATTTGTTAATGCAAAGTAAACATTGAGTTACCGCATTAAAATTTTGTGGTCATTTGCCTTGTATTATTAATAAGAATACCTTCACTCGTAAACCGTGTTTTTATTTAGGTTGATAGTAGTTTTTCTGTCATTCCCACCTACACCAGTTTAAAATACCATATCAATTTAAAGCTTATTAAATGAGGAAGTTTTTTATCTAGTTGGACATTGCGTTGCACCAGGTTAAAGTAACAGAAAAGGGTCTTTAAACTTAGCCTAAATAATTAATTATAGCATATTTTTCATTTCAATTTGGCTAGGAACCGATGTATGAAATGAAATTTGTACATGTAACCTTGGTTTTATAGAAAATTTAATGTGCTTTCTAATTATTTTAAATATCAATCGCTAGGTTAATTGGTTTCATTTTATTAAAGTAAATAGTGGGACAAAGTCCAATATTTTGTAGAAAACACAAATTTCTCAATTATGACCAAACGGTTCGGAATCGGACTAGCGTTTACTGGAACTTTTTCGTTCCTTTTAGCGAATTTCCCCTATAGGGAATTAGCGAATTTCCCCTATAGGGAAGAAGCTATTACCGTAGTCGGCATGGTAAGACCTAGGCCCGGGACCATGATAACTTTTCGTTTTGAGGTCCCCAGACCCCAAAAACACCATTCGTTCGAAACTGTATATATATGTGTCCGTGAGCACGATAACTCTCGTAAAAATTATCCGATTTCGATGAAATTTGGTATAAAGGTGTAAAGCAACATTTATGACTTTAAGTTCGAAAACCAGCCAGATCGCTCTATCCGAAGGGGTATTTTGGGGGGGTTTTGTACCCCAAAAATAGGTTTTTTGAATTTTTTACATATAATTTTGGAAATAGTCAAATTTTATTTTTTCCCATTGGATTCAGCTTAAAAAAACACACAATTTGGTATTTTGATCATTTCTCTACGTCAATTGGTTACCGAGATATTAAAAGTGCTAAACACAGTACGTTGTCTAATGTTATTCTTATGGAGGAAAATAAAAATTTTATATCTCGCTTATTTATGAACATATACTGACGAAACTTGGTATACGGCTTTATATGGTTGTGGACCATTGATATTTCCTCAAAAAAACATTTTTTTGACAAAGGCTCCCGTAGCAGCAAACCTGCGTACTCAGCCCCATGTTATTCTTATGGAGAATAAGTAACGTGTTATCTCCCTTAATTATGAAAATAAATAAATAAAATTTGGTAAGTGACTTCACCTAGTTGAGTTATATTGATATTAGCATAAAACCCCATTTTTTTGTGTTCCTTGCTTCAGCAAACCTGCATACTCAGCCGCCATGTTATTCTTATGGAGAATAATTAAAATGTCATAAATTGTTTATTTATGAATGTATATTGAAGAAACTTGGTATGTAGCTTGATGTGGCATTAAGATAAATATATATGCATTGGAAATTTGCTAAGTACGCAGGTTTGCGGCTACGGGGGTATTTATCATTAGAATCCCCTGGCGAAGTTATGGGCGTCAGTAGAAACTCACCTATATGTGTGTGTGTGTGTCCGTTAACACGATAACTTGAGTAAAAAACGTCCGATTTTGATGAAATTTGGCTCAAATGTGTAAAATGACATTCATGACTTTAAGTTCGAAAACCAGAAAAATCGGACAGTGGGAAGAGGGGTTTATGGGGGTTTTAAATTTTACAAAAATCAGTTTTTTGCACTTTTCACCCTACAATTTTTAAAAAAACTTAATTTTGGGTTTGACCATGTTATAGAGCTTCAGAAAACAAATAATATAGTATTTTGAATTATTAACCTAGGTTAAGTGGTTGCGGAGAAAATCCAAAAAAAACCTACTCATAAAATCTCCCATGTTAATCTTATGGGAAAAAGGTTTTTGACTTGTCCTCAGTTTATTTTAATGTAAACTTCACATTTGCTTTTACCAATCTGTTCAGTTCCACAAAACAATCATTTTGGTGTTTAAATTGTGATTCTACGCCCAACCGTTGCAGAGATATTCAAAGTGCTAAACACGGTACGTTGTCCAATGTTATCCTTATGGAGAATAAATAAAATTTGATATCTCGATTATTGATAAAACTTGGTATATACATATGTGGCTTCACGTAGTACTGGTATACTGATATTTGCACAAAAAATTGATTTTTTGTTGATTATTCCCGTAGCAGCAAACCTACGTACTCAGCCCCCATGTTATTTATTCTTATGGAGAATAAGTAAAATGTAATGACTCCCTTAACCCATTGGCGTAGACATACGAGCAGGTCTCGTTCCTTACTTGTAATTTTATTAACGTGTGAATTGGAGTATAAAATTGGTGTTTTTAAATATTAATATTTTAATTAAAATATTGTTTTATTTCAGTTTAGAGAGTCGCATTGGCACACACACAGTAGACATAAGTAAAAATTAGCAAAATCAGTGTTGACCATGTGCAAGTCTCAAAGAATTAACCGATCCCGTCAACTTCCAAGCAAGCCTGCCACCGTTTATTTTACTTGGGCCCTCCCACCAACGTTGCCACAGACCGGTTGACTCATTGAGAGTTGCACAACTGGTCAGTTTTGGTCGTGTGCGGGAATCGAACCCACGAACATCGTATCGCCACCTGGCCAAGGTGTTTCCACGACGTAGCCAACTCAGCTAACACGACCAAAGGCCTGGTGGCGATATTAAGGGTTTTCAGTCAGTCCGCGCCCCTAGCGGATAGAACTGTAGACGCCCGCGGTCATTAGTTACATATTTTGCTACTAGAGTGCAGCACCAATCAATTCCCGTTATAGGCTACTACAAATAGAATAAAATTACTACCTCAAAGGGGTTAATTATGAACATAAATTAATAAAATTCGGTATGTAGCTTCACTTGGTTGAGTTATATTGATAATTACATAAAAACCCATTTTTCTGTTCCTTGTTGCAGCAAACCTGCTTTCTCAGCCCCCATGGTTATTCTTTTGGAGAATAACTAGAATGTTATATAGCGCTTATTTATGATTGAATATTGATGAAACTTAGTATGTGGCTTCGCCTAGTTAAATTTTATTTATATTAGTATAAAAACCAATTGTTTCTGTTCCTTGTTTGAGCAAACCTACGTACTCATTACCAATGTTATTCTTATGGAGAATAATTAAAATCGCTTGTATGTGAATGTATTTTTATGAAACTTGTTTTGTGGCTTTATGTGGTATTAAGAGTATTAAGACATATATTATGCATTGGAAATTCGCTGAGTACGCAGGTTTGCTGCGACGGGGGTATTTTTGTATTATGGAACATTATATCGATTTGGCATTCCCATAAAAGAAAATTAAAATCCTAAGGAATCAGGCAAGTACAAAAATTAAGTTAGATGGTAATTTGTTGAAGATGAAAGAGGAGCTATTCCAACAATATATTGCAACTAGAGATCTACCTTCATCCCATCCACTGCGGATATCATACAATAAGTTTAAATTAGATTATAGGTCTTCAATTAAAGCTGCCAAGTCATTAAAGGTAAAAAACCTAATTGAGAATGCCAAATGCAAATCAAAAGCTATGTGGGATATCATAAATGAATGTAAAAGATCTAGTAGCTCTCGGTTGGTGGGATCTATCGTTGATGGAAGTGGTGGGTTGGTCGACGACCCACTAATGAAAGCGAACGTTTTTAACTTGTTTTTCACTGAGGTTGGTCAACGTCTTTCTGCTAAAGTTGAAACCAAAAACCAATTTGTTCACTGTCCACATTCTGTATGTCCTTTATGTTTTATGAGACCAACTGTTGAGAATGAAGTTTTAGCTACAATAAAATCTCTGAAGAGTAGTAGGTCATCAGGATTTGATGGGTTTTCATCTTGCCTGTTGAAAGAATGTTCTGACCTTTTGGTTGTTCCATTGACGCACATGATTAATCTTTCCCTTGAGTCAGGCGTTTTCCCAGATGCCCTCAAACTCGCTCTTGTCAAGCCCATTCTAAAAAAGGGAGACTCCAAGCAATGTGGAAACTATAGACCCATTTCAATTATATCCACCTTTTCTAAAGTTATTGAGCAAATTGTTCTCCAGAGGTTGTTATGTTTCCTGGAGGCAAATAATATTTTATTTCGCAACCAATTCGGGTTTAGGAAAGGGAAAGGCACATTGAACGCTATGTTTTTTCTGGTTGATGCAATTGTTAGGACCCTGGATGAAGGAAGACATGCTTTAGGTATATTTCTGGATCTTAGCAAGGCATTTGATGTTCTAAACCACAATCTTCTCATTCGGAAAATGTTTAACCTTGGGGGAAGAGGTGTGGCCTTGGACTGGTTTAGATCATACCTTGAGAACCGGAAACAAAGTATGGAGATGCCATACTGTGACCAAAGGAAATGCATTAGGAAGCTCTATTCAAATAAATTGGCAGTAGCTATGGGAGTTCCTCAAGGGTCGGTATTAGGTCCTGTTCTTTTTCTTCTATTTATTAACAATATTGACAGTAGTATAAATAATGGTAAATTATGTATCTTCGCTGACGACACATCTCTAGTTGTTACTGGTCATAAAACAAAGGATTTAGAGGTGGCTGCATTTGTTCAGTCAAATTCCCTTCTTCAATGGTTAAATGAGAATGGTCTTTTTGTAAATACTGACAAGACAGGGATGATTGATTTTCAAATTCGTAATCGGACAGACAGCGTTTCGAATCTGCTAATTTCCGAAAACGCTGTTTCATCTACTGATACAGTAAATTTTCTTGGTCTTTTGATTGATTCGAGATTAAGTTTTTCTGACCACATCAAAAAATTGGCTGGAAAACTCAGTTCGATAATTTATGGAATACGTAAATTATCATTTTACACTAATTCTGATGTACTGCTCACAGCTTACTATGGTTGCTTTTATCCTCATCTCGTTTACGCTGTACCCATTTGGGGATCGGAAAAGACTAGTATGAGATACATCTTTACTCTCCAAAAGAAGATAATCAGAATTGTTTTTGAACTCAAGCGGCTTCAATCTTGTAAGGAGACTTTTCGTCAGTGTGGCCTGTTGACATTTCCTTCCATATATATTTTTAAAACGCTAATATTTTTTAGGAAAAACCGTGGGCTTTTTGAGTCCAGAATCTCTATGGTATATTAGCTTCGCCAAAATTTAAATCTCCCAATTCCAAAACATAAAACTACATTTTTTAAAAACAATGTTTATTATTGCTCTGTCAATCTTTTTAATGCGTTGCCTGATTGCCTCAAGGTGGAGATGCCACATGATGAATTTAGGAGGAATCTTAAGACCTATTTGTTGAGAGGAGCGTTTTACAGTGTCCATGACTACATAAGGAATTTATAATTTAGAAGTGTTGACTATTTTGTTGTTGTAAGAGGTACATTTTGTAAATGACTCATGCCAGTGCTTGTACAAGTTTTAAGGCAATAAAGGAATTATTGATTGATTGATTGATTGAAAGAATGAGCAGTGGGATCTAAGGGTCTGATTCCCGCCATCACTGGAGACCGTGGCCTTGGTGACCTCCTCTGTATGGCCACATCCAGCAGGGGCCAGCAGGTCACAGCTGCAAGTGAACTGGAACAATCGCCTCCATTAAACCGCTCACCTCTGTCCTCATCCATTACTGGTGTGCCGGGAGTAGCAACCACCCGCCTGCATACTACTCTCTGTTCGGGGGTTCCGGGAGTTTCAGGCGACAGCACTACCTGTGCGGGTAGTAGCTCCGTGACCTCCTCCTCTTCTTCTCGAAACTGGGGCGGCAAAAATGGTAATCGACCCTCAATCACCGACTTCAACAATCAAAACCGGTTTTTCTCCTCCTCGATCTCCTCCCTGCCTTCCTACGGGACCCTGGATGGAGGACAGGACCCGAAAGCTGGGTTTTACTAAAACAACAAGACAGTGAAATAAATACATCATGTTTCGGGGGATTCTGTTTTACATAAACTACTTTACAGTTACACTTATTAAAATGCATACAAAATCTACCAACCAAAAATCAAAAATATAAAATCCACAAGGAAAGTAATATATTTAAAAATGTCATCTGTGTAGGAAAATATCATCTTTGCTGGGTTTTAAGACTTTAATATGCCATAAACCTAACGATTCACCGCTAATGTCCACCAATTCATACACCCGGGGTGATTTCACTTTTGATATCCGAAATGGTCTCACGAATCGTGGTGCTAAAGAGGCAGTGTAATGTTGTGGTGCGGAAGATAACTTACAAGTTACGCTGGTACACTACTGAAGGCAATTCTTACTTCGGTCCGGGCGCCTTGCAGTTTCGGGAGGAGTGGCCATAATCGACGCAGCGGAAGCACCGTGGGACAACCACCCTCCGTCTGAGCATACAACTGACCCATCCGATCTTCAAGTGCTGGAGACTCAGCAGCTTGTTGGCGTACCTCTCACCCATTTCGGCGACCGGCATCCGTTGCTGACTCCGGTTGGGTTTTGTCAGCCAGACCTTCACCGCTCCTGCTTCCCCTGACAGATCAGGGACGGCTTTTTTGATCATCACGATTACTTCAATTTCCGAATAAAGACCATCGAGGTCCCGGATTTCAATGGAGGATTTGAGATCCAGTGCCCGAATAATCACAGTCTCTGTCTGCTCCGGCTTGGCCTTTGGTATTGATCTGGCCCAGATCATCGGCGAAAGATCGCCCCATAAGGGCTTGATGAGAATTGCCTCTAGCCTGGGCTTTTTTGTACTAGTTCTTTTTTTGGCTGCAGCAGAACGGCGCTGCTCCTTCCTGACTGAAACAGGCGTGGTTCGCCTTGACCTTGGCTGCTGCGTTCCTGAGGGCTTCCTCCACTCGCCTGCTCTGTTTCTTCTCCTTTCTGGTAAGCTGTTTCTTTCACTCCCCCTGAGAAGCTGGCTTCGGGTTGTCAGACTTCTCGTTACTTGCTGCAACAGGGGTCAACCACCTGGCTGGAGTAGTCTCGCCAGGGACAGGAGTATTCTTCGCCAGGACAGGGACGCTGGACTTCTGAGGAGAAGTTTGTGAAGACTTCTCCTCCACGGTGGAGAACCGGATTTCTAGGTCCATGTCCAGGCTGCCAGAGGAGGAACCTTGAGGCCTCTTCCTTGCAAGAGGCTTTTAGCCGCCCTTTTTGGGGCCGCTCTCTCTGAGAACGCTCGGTCAACAACCTTCCGCTCCTGAGTGATGGCCTGTGTCTTTACAATTTCGGCACGACAAAATTTCAGCGAGCTGATCCTCCAACTGTGGCAGGCCAAACTGTATGCTTTTTTAACATTTTCAGGACTTTAAGGATCGCCATCATCTCCCTTAGCCCTCCACCTCCTTTAGCAGCCGTGCCTCAGCGGCCTCTGCGTCGTCCTGCTGCTGACGCAGAAGGCCTACCTCTAACAGCGCCGTCCTTAGGCCAGCGCGACAGGTGCGGCCGCACAGGGCCTCGTGCCTACAAAGGCCTCGCGCTCAAGGGTTTTTTTTACATGGAACTAGAGGCGTCATATCATGGTAGGGAGCAGACTCGTAGACTATTGACGATTAAAATTTAAAAAAAACTAAGTACAATGCACAACAACTAATGCAGTACATAGGCTAGTGATAACATAAAGTTAAAAAGTCTGTGGATTAGTATTGTGAGAGGTGTGCTTAATTAGTGTTTTGGTACTGCTGTCTGACACAGACTTGGTTGTGTGCAGGAAGTAAAAAGGGATATGTTTGATATTTACTCTTAATATTGAGGGTTAAGATTGAAATTATATGTGTTTAGTCAAGGTAATTGTCTAAGTTTGTTTCATTTATATAACATCTTTTTCAAATCACTTACCCTACTACAATTATGTAGTTTACCAAAAATAATAAATAAATAAAAATGCCTTTATTTACAAGCGTCTCTCAGTACAACACTGATTTATAGAGTAACTCAAGTCAACAAAAAATAGAATTAATTAAAACTAAAATTCACAAAATTTACAATAAAACAAGTGACAACAATTTTAAGACGCTAAACAAGTTTTCTTAGCATTTACGTATGGTTTCAGTTTAGCCTTGAAAGACAAGACGCCCAATTTTTTGAGGTAACAGGGGTAGTCATTGAAAAAGAAAGGCCTCGCGTTGGCTAAGGACGGCGCTGACCTCGAAAGGTGTATGCAAAGGGCTATTCCTTCAGTGGCGCCTGTGGCTATTTCCTCAGTGGCTATTCCCTAGTGCCTGTGGCGCCGGCTCGGGAGTCTCCGCAGGGATCACTTCTCCTCCCATCGTCCTGCTCTCAGATGCTGAAACACCCTTGGCCATGTTGAAGGGCACATTTGGGGGTGAAGCTATCAATACCCCAAGTGGCAACTCTCCAGAAATCTTGGTCGTAGGTGGCGACCTTGATAGTCTAGAGCTATGGACAAATGGGTTCCCATTGCCATGCTCAACCTTGATGGTTGATTTGTTGGTGGTCTCCATTCATTCATTTCACTAGCGCATTGTGCGTCAAGGGGCGGCCCGGAGTAGCCAGGAACGGGTATACCTTCAGGGACGTCACCCCTCCCCCAGTTCCCTGAGGCCTGGCCTCCGCTTGCCTGGCACCGGTAACCTGACGTGCCAGGGGTCACCCGTGGCAATGCTTTTGGCTGACACCATACATTCTTGCTGCACTCCCAGGTCAGGGCCCGAAGTGGCTAGCCTCAAATACTTCCTCACAGGCCTCCCTCGGTAGAACAAGCTCACAACAGCCCCCACTCCAGCCTAGTGACAAACCGGACCAGTTAAGGAATTAAGGACTCCCAGGGAGCCTAAAAGGAGTGCCAGCCGGAAGAAAAAAAGACATAAAGACACCCAAATGGAGTCGAAGAAAAGAAGAGGTTGGTAAGAGTAGCCCAGAAAAAAAAGAAAGCGGGCTAATAGATGGAATGCAGGCCTTAGCTCTTGTAAGCGTTGATTTTTACTTTGTTTTTAAATCCTTTAACATATTAAATGATACAATAACTGCCACATTTTAGCAACACTTTATTACTCTTTCTTACTATTATTGTTTACATAAAACATAAACATAATCTTATGGTAATTATGACAGAAGTTAAAACATTTGTCCATTACCAACTTAAATTCTCTATAACATGATATTTCTCAAAACACTCCCTTAGTAGTAAAATATTTTCTTCAGATATTTTAGCTGAGTATACATACATTGATACATATATTACATTAGTTACTGTAGTTAGCTTGCATCATTCTTACACAATCAACACATCTCAAAATTTTTGAAATTCAGGCGCAACAGAGTGGTTTGGTGAATAAATCAGCTAGTTGACTGTTTGTTTGTGTTTGACAATATTCAATTTAAAATTCTTCATTCTGGTATTTCTCACTCAAATAATGAAATTTCCCTTCAATGTGCCATCTACCTATAAGACTTTCAAAGTCACTTTTACACATTTTCCTATTATCTCTTCAATCAAAGATATTGAGTATGTAAATTCTGTACAGCAGGGCATTCTGCTGCGGCAATGTACTCAGCCTCTGTAGTAGATTTTGCTTCTATGTTCTGCTTTCATGAGCGTCAAGATACAGGCCCTCCAGCACACATTATAATATAGCCTGTAGTGTTTTTCTCTGTTCTTTATCACCAGCATAATCTGCACCAGTATGCTAACAGTTCATTGTCTTTCGTCTCTTGTTCTATTTTCTAGAACTTGATTCCTTTCTGTTGATTATCTTTCAGATATCGGAGCATCCTCTTAACATTTTGCATGTCTTCTTTTTGAGGATTCTCTATAAATCTGCTCTCATAGCTTATTGCATATGCCAAATCAGGTCTTGTTTTACTAGTCAAGTATATCAGACTTTACATTTTTTCTCGATATTGAGAAAGATCATCACTAGATTTTGAACTTTCTTCTTGGTTTTGTACACTCCCTGAATCTTGGGGTGATATTGGAGTTATTTTAAGTGAGTGTTTTTCTTCTTCTATTGCATTTTAGTGAATTTCCCATGAGACCATGATAACTTTTTGTTTTGTGGTCCCCAGATGCCAAAAACACCATTCGATCAATATATATATATATATATATATATATATATATATATATATGTGTGTGTGTGTGTGTGTGTGTGTGTCCATAAGCACGATAACGCTCGTAAAAAAGGTTTGATCTTAATGAAATTTGGTACAAATCTGTAAAGTACCATTTATTTGAACGAGTTCGAAAACCAGACGAATCGCACCATCCGAAGGGGGGTTTTGGAAGGGGGGGTTTGTACCCCAAAAATTATTTTTTTGGGGTTTTCACATGTAATTTTTATTTAAATCAAATTTTAATTCATACCATTGAATTCAGCTTAAAAAAAACAATTTGGTATTTTGATCATTGCTCTACGTCAATTGGTTACTGAGATAATGCAAGTGCTAAACACAGTACATTGTCTAAAGCTATTCTTATGGAGAAAAATACAAATTTTATATCTTGCTTATTTATAAACTGACAAAACTTGGTATATCATCTGGTTGTGGTTTGTTGCTGTTTGAACAAAAAACAAATTTTCACGTATCGTTCCCGTAGCAGCAAACCCAGGTACTTGGTCCCCATGTCATTCTTAAAGAGAATAATTAAAATTTTATATATCGCTTATTTATAAATGTATATGAATGAAACTTGGTATGTGACTTTACTTAGAGGAGTTGTATTGATATTTCCATAAAAACCCGTTATTTTGTGTCCCTTGTTGCAGCAATCCTGCGTACTCATCCCCAATGTTATTCTTATAGAGAATAATTAAAATTGTACTTATCGCTTATTTGTGAATATATTTTTATGAAACTTGGTATGCGGCTTTATGTGGTATTAAGACATTGGAAATTCGCTGAGTACGCAGGTATGCTGTGACGGGGGTATTTAAATTTCTCTTTGTCTGGACTCTTCAATGTTTCACTGTGTATGTCAGAAGTATTTTTTCTCCCTCAAGACTGTAGTCTTCATATCTCTTTGGTTTTCTGAGACCATCTTTTGCTCTAAAATTGTAGCCTTCTCTTTTCCTATCTTGTTCCAAGTTTATTTCTTCACTTATTTCTTCTTCTGGATTTTCATCTACTTCTTGGTATATTTCTTGATTTATCCACTGGTCGTGACGTTCTTTTTAATTTTCATTTTCTTCATCAGAAGATTCTTCATAGTCTTCAACAATCTGTATATTTCCATACTTTTTTCTCTCTCTTTATTTTGACAGAAGAATGAAGAAGTAAAAATCACATCTCTGCTTATAAAGGTTTCTCTATTTTCTGGATCCCACAATCTGTACCCATTTGTTGCATATCCAACAAACATTGCTTCTTTACTTCTGCTTTCAAGTTTTATTAGAGGCTTTACAACTTTTGAATAAACTTTCTTACCAAAAATTTGAAGTCTACTCAGATCAGGGGTGGATCCAAGGGGGGGCGGTAGGGGCGGTCGCCCTCCCCCCCCCAAACCTAAAAAGATTGTGTTTTATTTGATTATTTAGGCCTAAGATAAACATTTGAATACATCATAATGAAAATGTAAGTAGCAAAAGCCTCACGAAATCCCGTTTTTCGGCTGTGAGAGTCAAATTTTGCCGCTGCCGTCTACATTTTTACATTCAAATTAAAACTATTGTAACTAAACGTTCGATAAATGGAATAAAATATATACCATTAGACAGGTTAGATTCTAACCTTTTATTTTAAGATATAACATACTAGGTGTACGCTCATTCTTCCCGTAAGAGGATGAACGAAGACTGAATTTTTAAAGATATGTAGGCAGGTACTGGATTGGTAACACTCTTCTATTATCCGTTTTAACTCCACAACAGCAAGAACAGATAATTAATAAACCAAACATTTTACTAATGGAATGATAACACCATTCCCTTATCCGTTATAACTCCACAACGGCAAGAACAGATCATTTAGGACTAATGTAAATAAAAAATACTACTGACTACTGGAGTGGTAACACCCTTCTCATATCCGTTTTTAACACTACAGGTACCTGGGGGCCGAGCTTTGCTCGGGGGGAGGCCAGTCAGTCAGTTTAGATGACTTGGAGTAATATTTCATAACTTTCCCCTACTGATAATCAGATTTGTATAACTCATTTGCCTCTTTTCTACATTTTTAAGGTCCCTCCAGTTGTTATTTAAAGCTCAATGCCCCTTTGATTTATTTTACTACTCTATATATGTAATCTTCACTCAAATCTTTTAATCTCTGTTCTCAGGAAACCACATGTTAATAATCATAAACAACATGAGTTCCATGTGGTTCCATAAAATCAGATAATAAAACCTTTGAATGAAGATTACATGTAGAGTAGTCATATCCAGAATGACTTAAAGGTACATTATAATAACAACTGTTGTGACCTCAAAAATGCTCGTTAGTAGGGTACATGGTGAAAAACTACTCCAAGTCATAAACAAGATTGACCTTTCCCTAGCAAAACTCAGCCCCAGGTAGTACTTAAACTATATGAGTATAACTTTGAGAGTTCGCTGAAAGATTTTGAACAGCTGTTATGACTCTTTTGCTTTTATTTTAATCTACAAAAGCCCAATGTGATTTTTTTAATTTTCCATAGTGGCTTTTTACATTATTTGATTTTTTGGGGATGGGACATGTCTAGAACTTATTTTTAACCCAGATATCAGGTTTTACAACACAAGTAGTTGGAAGGACACATTAGTTATTTTTCAAGAAAATCGTTGGAGCCGTTTTTGAAATCAGAGTTGCAAGCAATCAACCAAGCAAGCGAGCATGCAAACCTTACTCAAATTATAGTGTAGGATAGGATTGAGTCAAAATAATTCAGCATTTGTATTAATTGACTATAATATATTTTTACTCTTAGGCACATAGAATGTACACGAGACAGTGACAATGATTCTGGATTTCTAGCATGTTTGAAGTTCTGCATACAGACGGCCAGGGCTGAATTTAGGGTCTGTACAGGCTCTGGTCTACACCCTAAATGCAAGTTCGGGCCCTTACCAGCCCGGCCAACTTTCCTGTTTGATTTATAGAATATAACCTACGCTTATATCAGGCTCTACAGATGGCGTTGTGCAATTACTTAAATTTCAAATTACCAAAATCTGTATTGCTGCCTAGTGTATATTAATTAACGTTGTCATGGCAAGATATTATTAAGTGATTTTCATTATCTAAATACATAAAACAAAGTAGGGATTGTATGTTAGTTATTTAGTTTCATCAAACAGCTGTTATAAGGATGATATCTAAACATACTTGAAAAGCATACAAACATATGTTTATTATAGAAATAATAAATCTATTTGAATAGCAACTCATTTTCAATACCGAAGCAAGCTCTATATAAAAATAGGAAAGTGAGCGTAGCTAACGAGCTCATCCTGGAGGCGAGTGAGTGAAGCGAACGAGCTCATCTTGAAAAAGAACGAGAATCTTTGACATAAAACAAATTCAGTGACATTAGGACAGAGTAATGTCTGTCTGACCAGCTAGTAGTACTCAACCCGAACGCTGACCCGAACTCCTGAACGCTTACCCAAGGATCATCTTTCCTCCATAAATTTAACAAGGCAACTTTTAAAGCCAGTGAGGCGGAGCTCTAAGGTCGGGGTTAAAAAAATAACAATTTGTTGTATGATTGAAAATTTTCTAAAATTACTAAAAAAGGCGTAAATAATAACATAGAAAATTTTCCTGTGCGGTGGAGGTATATGGTTGAGTAGGGCGGCGTATCAAACGTGGGGACATCTTTCAGGAGATGCTGCTTTAACAAAATAAATCCAACGAATCATACGTTAAAATTAAACATTGGGAGTGATAGTAAAGGCAGAGCCCTGAAGTAAGAACAAAGAGGTATCCATAATATTTTGGTACCCAACAACGTAGTATATAGGTCTGGAGCAGTTTTGAGGAGCCGCTTTCGAAATCTTTGGATTTTTTATTTGGTGGTTTATATTAGGTTTCTAATAAAATATACCACCTGATTTTTTTGAAAAATTTGGGTTCAGAAATTACAGGGCTTAAGAGATCCCAAACTTCAGTTTTTTTACCTTTCTTAGTACCATAAACTTTAAATATTTTTAGCAGGTTTCAACAGTTTTATCTCATTGCCATAAAAAGCTCTAAAAGATGAAAAATTAGCACTCCAATCCACACACGGTTAAATTAGTATGGCGATAGTAGGCTATTCGGCTAATGGTTGTGGAGAATATTTCAATTTCCATTCAGCAGTAAACTAAGTATATTGTCCGATGTTATTCTTATAAGAAATAAAAAACATATATCTCTTGTATACTGATTAATTTTATTAAAACTTGGTGTGTTAGCATTGACCAATAGAGAATATTCGTCCTAGGACAACCTTAAAACTGGTCTATACCAGTTTGGATGCTGACATTGGGTACAGCAAATGAAATTGTCATTACATATGAAGTTTTTTGGCTGTCCATTATGACAAACTTCCCTTTCACCTTTGGTCCCTTCACTTGCAGCGGCTCATGGCGGAAACTCAGGGGTTGGTCCCCAACCTGAGAATGTATGGTCCCTGGCTGTTGTACATGGATACACCATCCGTTGAGTTGGCCAGTTGGAGGGCAGAGCGGGTCCACCTGTTTGAGCCTGATCTCAGCTGTCACAGGAGCACGGGAGTTGGTACTCTGGAAGGCCAATTTGGCTGCCTGTCCCATCCCACCCTTTCCTTTCCTGCTATATCCTACCCTTCAGGTAACCTGCGCAAAATTCCCGCTTGTAGAAAATGTGCCTATAGCAGCGATGCTGGGGTTTCCTAATCCAGCAACAATGAATAGAGAATATGCGGAATACGTTTCCATCTAACCCTGGAGGGTGAGGTGGAGCAATTAACCTCTTAAAACCACTGTGTGTACCTAGAAAATTAGATTAAACTGATTGCGTTTATTTGGTCACAGGTCCTAGCTATGGCCATCAGGCCTGGTCACGCTTCTTTACGACTCGGCCAATGACTTTAATATATTTTTGGCACCGGATGGTTTTCAACGAGTTTTAAATATATCACCTGAGGGAAAAGTTGCCAATTATTATTAGGCCTATTAATTTTCAGCTCCAAAATCAGGGGGTTAAACATACAGAAATATACTTGTTTTAAACCCATTGAATGTAAAAAAAGGTATTCAATGATTTATTTATAAAACAGTATCTTATATCCTATCTTCATACCTTAAATTATTTAAAAATGTTTACATCATTAATATGTAGTTTGAATTTAAACACACAAGCTACTGAAATCGCAGTACGAGAGGTTTAAAAGCAAAACCATCATCTACATTAATGACAATTTTTCAGGAGGGCAATCTGTCTACAACGTAACTAGTTGAACAATGTAGACGGTTGGGATTACGGAGTTTTAGACATCTTGATTGTTTATGAAAATCAATATTATTTACAGAAAATGCCCACAAATATAAACTGTAACCAGACTATTTTACTGACCGGTAGATTACAAAACTTTAATTCCATGTCATTAGGTGACAGTGGGGCTTATTTGGCACATTACATGTAATAAAGATAGTTTGCACGTATGATCGTTTAGTAAGTCTACTATCGAGTAATTTATTCACAATGAAAAGAAACTACTATAGGTCTACAACACTCTTGATTATCAATCACAGTCAGCCGTGTTACGGAGTTATACTGTCCGAGTAATTCAAAAATTCCAAAACTTATTGTATTAATTTATCATCACTAGTCCAAACACTTAGCTTTTACATCGAAGTTTTCCAGTAAAAAATAAACTACTAATAAATCTAAATAGATATAGGATAAATATTGTTTTAAACACAACAAAACACTTTTAATTTACATAACACTCACATTTTAAACTATTCAAAATAACAATACCCCCGTAGCAGCAAACCTGCGTACTCAGCGAATTTCCAATCATATATATGTATCTTAATACCACATAAAGCCACATACCAAGTTTCATCAATATATATATTCATAAATAAACAATTTATGACATTTTAATTGTTCTCCATAAGAATAACATGGTGGCTGAGTATGCAGGTTTGCTGAAGGAAGGAAAACAAAAAATGGGGTTTTATACAAATATCAATACAACTCATTTAGGTAAAGCCACATACCAAATTTCATTAATTTATTTTCATAATTAAGGGAGATAACACGTTACTTATTCTCCATAAGAATAACATGGGGCTGAGTACGCAGGTTTGCTGCTATGGGAGCCTTTGGCAAAAAATTGTTTTTTTGAGCAAATACCAATGGTCCACAACCAGATGAAGCCGTATACCAAGTTTCGTCAGTATACGTTCATAAATAAGCGAGATATAACATTTTTTCTTTTCCTCCATAAGAATAACATTAGACAACGTACTGTGTTTAGCACTTTCAATATCTTGGTAACCAATAGACGTAGAGAAATGATCAAAATACCAAATTGTGTGTTTTTTTAAGCTGAATCCAATGGTAAAAACTAAAATTTGACTATTTCCAAAATTATATATAACAAATTCAAAAAACCCATTTTTGGGGTACAAAACCCCCCCAAAATACCCCTTCGGATAAAGCGATCTGGCTGGTTTTCGAACTTAAAGTCATAAATGTTGCTTTACACGTTTATACCAAATTTGATCAAAATCGGATAATTTTTACGAGAGTTATCGTGCTCACGGACACACATATATATATATATATACAGTTTCGAACGAATGGTGTTTTTGGGGTCTGGGGACCTCAAAACGAAAAGTTATCATGGTCCCGGGCCTAGGTCTTACCATGCCGACTACGGTAATAGCTTCTTCCCTATAGGGGAAATTCGCTAAAATTGATGGAACAAAACATAACCTAACTTCATAGTTGAAAACATGTTTACATTTTTTGTGATTTGTAAACAAAGATTCAGTGTTTCCACGCAGCAGTAAAAATATCCCACGTGCTGATACAAAAAATCTCGCTTTATCCCACACTCTCCCCTATAATATCCCTTGTCATATCCCACACTTTCCCGCTGATTTGTTAAACAATGCAACACAATTAATGTTAAACTAGCTGTCCTGTTGCTCGAATCCGAGCAAGTTTGTACCCAATGAAAGGTTTCTTCAGTTGTAAACAAACATATCAAAACATCTGAAATTAAAACGGATGATAACAACGTACTTTCAATCAACACGTAATTTAGACTTCTGTCGTCAGATAGCGCCACTGTTTCGTTCACACCACCTGGCGCAGGTATTTCGTTCGCGTCTACCAGTTAAAGTTCGTCGGCCTCCTCCTCTTGGCCGTCCTGGTTATGTCGAACGTTTTTTTGGTTATGTTTTGATTTTGTGCAAATAAAAACTGGTGTTTTGTTGCCAGCTGTACGTTCAATAACCATTTTTCAGGGTCAGATTTTATTTGTTTAACCACTTCCTTAAATAAACAGCTGATTTCTCGATCGTTGGTTTGTAACTGCATATTATGTCTATGGGGAAAATCGCGACTTTGACCCCATATATTCCCATGTCCACGGTGACTTTTATAATTTTTTTTAATTGATGGCAAAACTACATGCTAAGACCTTTCTAACGACACCTTGGACATGGTGATCGGTAGCACCACCGCACCAAAACAATTATGACAAAAATATGCCTAGCGTATTAAAAATATAGATATTATATGGTTATTGAATAATGTATTAGTACAATATTTATACCGTTAGATAGAGCTTATTTAGATCTACTAATTACCTTTAGGTATTTTACATTTTAGTACCTCAAAGGTGTTGAGCAATGCGACATAGGTTAAATGATACGGTGAATTAACTAAATTAAATAATTTATTTACGTGAGAAGTACTAATATTTTTAATGGTAGTACTAAAGAGTACGAAGTAGGTACTAAATAATGGCAAATAGTTTGCTTGTTAATTCCAACATGGCTCGGTCAGCGAAATTGGCATGATTCAGTGTTCGTTCTGTGACGTTTATAAAATCATATTAAGTGCGGACAGCGAGGTTACAAAATGGAAAACCCCGCAACTGCCAGTACGGCGAGAAAATCCACTAGAAGTGCTACTGCTAAGGTGCTCTGGTCGTAAGTTGTAAGCAAACTTAGCAGACGTAATGACGATTTCAAAAAATCCCACTTTATCCCACAATCCCATTTTATCCCACAAGCAGTCAAAATATCCCATATAGGGGATAAAAATCCCTCAAGTGAAACACAGATAAATCCCAGCTGACATTTTAAAGACAACCATAGTCAATAGCTTACTACGAAAACCAATTCAACTACTGAATATCAAACATTAAAATTAGTTTTAATAATTATTATTAATCCAAAATAAAATACAAATGCTGTGTTAAAACATCCCTTTGGTATCCCAAATGACTCCTTCAAAATTTCATTAAGAAATGTTGTACAGTTATTTAGTATTTCGATAACACACCCACACACACACACACACACACAAACACCCACACACACACACACACACACCCACACACACACACACACCCACACACGGCCACTGAAACTTCTTCATCAATACAGTGGTTCACTTCGTTCATCAATTACTTAGATCCATGTTAAAAACGTCTTACAAAAACATGGATATTCCCGAATATCGCGAAGTTGTTTTGCCAGTTGGCAAGCCAAAAATTCAGTGTTTTCAACATGGTCTTGGAGGTAAATTTTAGCCGCAAACATAAAAGGTTGGTACCATTGTATTTGTTGGTTATTTTTTACTGAATTCCAACTGTCGAAGTCGAACATAGTTTACTGACAGCTGTAGGTTAGGTTTGAGTTTTGTGTAAACCTAGTCCGTTGTTAGGTAATAAATATCCAGTTGCTAGGTTAGAAGCAAAAATTGCCTCGAATTATACGTAATGAAATAAGAGGAAACAATGATTAAATTGCATGCAAACGGAAGTTCAAACGCCAAGTATTTCATTTTGAAAATGTGGTAATACGAAATTTTAATTTTACGAGTCGCTGACCTTGGCTGTCAGCCTCATTCTTCATTTGTATCTTCGCATTGCATAGTTCAGTATTGCAGATTTCAAATAATTTTTGTAAATAGAAGTTTTTTGCGTGTGTACAACTGAAATGAATAGTTAATTTAATTTAGGCATCTACTTGTTCTTAAACGCCTAAGGATGAAGTAGAAAAAGTTGAATGTCTAAATATTTAATATTTTTATTTACAGTCGGGCCGAAGCAGAAATAAAGTTATTTTGTTCAGTATTTTTAGAAAGTCATAATTTCTTTTTTCCTTGAGTATTAATAATATATTATTTTAACTTTAGATTCGTTGAATAATTTTATATAGTTTTAAAATAAATAATGGGGGGTAACAGTTACCATGATGGGGGGGGTAACTCCACCCCCCCCCCCAAACATGACCTCTGGATCCGCCCCTGACTCAGATTGGGTTTCTTTTCATACCACTTCTCTGCTGGATTTTAATAAATTACCTGATGTAGCGTGGTCAGTAAGTCAAGCTAAGTTTAAAAATTCTATTAGTAGTTGGTTGAGAGACAAAGCTTTTTATTCAGTTGACGAATACTTGAACTGTGATATTGGTGAATTAAGATTTTAGGCCATAATTATTTATTTTACTGTGATGTTTTAGACTGAGTCTTTGTTGTTGTTGTTATTTCTCTTGTTATATATTGTTAACTTTATATTAGTACTATTAAGAAATTTGGACGATGTCAATTGCATTTTTATATGTTTAAAGACAAATAAAGAATCTTGAATCTTGAATCTTGGAGTGACAATAGATCCTGTTGTAGGACTTCTGTTAGCGAGGTAAGCCACTGTCAAAACTGCTTCCCCTACATCTCTTTCTCACACTGTGCTTCAATCAACATGGCTCTTGCTTTATATTCAGTAAAGTCAAATGGAGTCTTTCTGATTTTCCATTTAATTGTGGAGTATGAGGGATAGTAAAGTCTATTTTGATACCTCTCTTCTTACACCAGTCCATAAATTGGTTGTTTTTATACTCTCCACCATTGTCACATATTAATTTACTTACTTTGAGGTTGAAATGAGCCTCAGCTTCACTGATATACTGTTTTACATGATCAGAAACTTCATTAGCAGATTTGGATTTTAGCAGGTACACTTTACAAAAATGTGTGTAATCAACAAGTAGTGTTAAGAAATAATTCTTACCATCATAAATAGGGGGATCAATCGGACCACATAGATCACTATGAATGATTTGAAGCGGTCTTTCTGCTTTTTGTCTCACAGTTTTGAAAGGTAGTCTTATTTGTTCCGCTTTAGCACGTACTGAACAATCTATATTAGTCTTACCGTTTTGAAAATTGATATAGACACCTTCACACATTACAGGAACTTCCTGAAGTTGTTAGTGAATTTCTTATAGAAAGTGAACTATTAGCATGACCCGCACGGTGAAACTTAAGCCCGGGACCACCATAGAAGTTCCTAACGTGACCCCCTGAACACGTTTTTGGGGGTCGTTCAAAATTTTATATATATATATATATATATATATATATATATGTATATATAGATATATGTGTGTATGCACTCTAGCGGTCACATTTGTTGTCCAATTTACTTCAATTATAGCTTTGAATAACTAATTTTGGCTTTCGGCGAAACTTAAACTTTGTTTTTCAATTCATATAAAGTCATAAAAACATTTATTACTTTCCACAAAAGTGTATTATTTCCAATAATTGTATTGTTACCTTTAGTAATATAACAAGTTTAGTATATATTACTTTTATATTTTTTATTTTATTTTAGCAAATTTCCCCTATAGGGAAGAAGCTATTACCGTAGGTGGCGTGGTAAGACTTAAGCCCGAGACCATGATAACTTTTCGTTTTGAGGTCCCCAGATGCCAAAAACACTATTCGTTCAAATTTATATATATGTATATATATATATGTGTGTGTGTCCGTTACCGTGATAACTTTTGAAAGAAACACCCGATTTTGATGAAATTTGGCACAAATGTGGAGAGTAGCATTTATGACTTTAAGTTCGAAAACCAAATCGATCGCACTATGGGAAGGGGGTTTTATGGGGGTTTACAATTTTCCAAAAATAAGTTTTTTGCAAATTTGACCCCAAAATTTAAAATACCATTATAACCCAATTAAAATACCCAATTTAACGAATAGTGTTTTTGGCATCTGGGGACCTCAAAACAAAAAGTTATCATGGTCTCGGGCTTAAGTCTTACCATGAGACCTACGGTAATAGCTTCTTCCCTATAGGGGAAATTCGCTAAAACACTCAATTTTAGTTATAGCCATTTTATAGAGCTTAAAAAACAAATAATTTAGCATTTTGAATCATTAACCTAGGTTAAGTGGTTGCGGAGAAAATAAAAAAAATGTGTCCCATGTTAATCTTATGGGAAAAAGGTTTTTAGATTTTTCTCAGATAGTTTTACTAAAAACTTCACATTTCTGTTTATTAATGTGGTTAGCTCAACAAAACAAACATTTTGGTGTTTTAATCGTTGTTCTACGTCCAACCGTTGCAGAAATATTCAAAGTGCTAAACACAGTATATGTTGTCCAATGTTATCCTTATGGTGAATAAATAAAATTCTATATCTCGATTATTTATGAATGTATATTGATGAAACTTGGTATGTGGCTTCAACTAGTTGTGGTATATTGATATTAGCACAACAAACAAATTTTTTGTTGATAGTCCCCGTAGCAGCAAACCTGCATACTCGGCCCCCATGTTATTCATATGGAGAATAAGTAAAGTTGTATATCTCCCTTAATTATGAACCTACATTAAGAGAACTTGGTATGTAGATTCACCTGGTTCAGTTGTATTGATAATTGCAAAAAAAACACATTACTTATCTTCCTCGTTGCAGCAAACCTGTGTCCTCAACCCTAATGTTATTCTTATGGAGAATAAATAAAATGGTATATATCACTTATTTATGGATGTATTTTTGTGAAACTTGGTAAATAGCTCTATGTAGTAGTGAGTCACATATATATGCATTAGAAATTCGCTGAGTACGCAGGTTTGCTGCGACGGGGGTATTTATTTTTAAAATGTACTGCGTAAGTTTGTCGATTTTCCCCATTTTCGGTATTTATTTCCGTAAATTGGGAACAAAATATTTTCAAATAATTCAAACACATTTCCACTTAGGGAAATAAATTTCCTACATTTCGTATATTTTAGATTGTCTGTAAAAAATTAGTGTAAATATGCTAGGACTCTACTTGGGAAAATTATTTAAAAAATGTTTATAACATTTTGGTTTTTCAAATTTTGCACAAAAAAAAACACCAAAAGAGATTCGTTTTATATTATTTTATTGATAATATTCTTTTTCTGAACAAAACTAGTATAAATATGACTAGGTTATCAAAAGTAGGTTAGGCACTGCGAATTGTTAAAACAACCTCTGCAAAATGACAAAAATTGCTAGGGCACCGAGCAATTTAGCATTAGTCAGGCAAGGACAGTCCTAGGGTTACCCCTGGTCCTAGGGGACACCCCTTGGCTACGCCCTTGGTTGACACGCAGGATCTTCGCTTCGTTATACAAAATCCATAATGAGGACTAAATTGGCTTATTGACGTAGGTACCAATAAATACTTGATTGCTTATGTTATCCTATAACATTACTGTGCTTACTTATGTGTGTGTGTTACTTATTTAACAAACAAATAATCTTATATATTAATAGGTTGTTTTTTTTAAAGAGAATGCTTCCATTAATTCTGAACCAATTGTGACAACTGAGGTATCAAAATATGTTTCCTTATTATTAGTTGTGCATAAAGGTATTTATTTTTTCATTTTTAAGGACATGAGCTTAAGAGCCTAAAAGTTATGTTTTTTCCATAAAATTATCATGGGAATCAAGTTATCATAATTTAAGCTGTTAATACATTAAGGCTTGAACTACACGAGCTTACAAAACGCCGCCGATTATCCGTGCCGAAATGCGACGGACTACACGATGCCGACAATCAGCGGTGGATTGATGACGTCGTTGCTTCCGCGAGACCTGGACTACACGAGCGTACTAAACACCGCCGATTCTACGAAACTCGTCCAAGGGGGCGGGTCGGGTTATGTCGAACCATGAAAATTGTTTTGGAACATTGCCTTTCGGAGTACTGCATTTCGGAGCAGTGTTTTTCGGAGCAGTGCATTTCGGAGCGATAAAATCAAGTGTGTGGCATTGTTCCAAAAATGCATAACTCCGAAAGGCAGTACTCCGAAAACCGACCACTTGTTCGAAATGCGTTACTCCGAAAAGCATTGCTCCAAAAATGCACAGCTCCGAAAGCAGTATTCCGAAATGCTCTGTTCCGAAAATATTTTCGGAGTAATTCCTATCGGAGCTACGCATTTTTGGAGCAATGCACGGCTCTCTAGTTATGTGTATTTTACTTACTGTAATACGATATATATTAGTAACATCTGAGGATATCAACTTCAAACTTGGTACATGTATCACGTCTAATAAGACTCATTTTGGTATGGAATATCAACTTTCTACTTTGTACCATTTCAAAATGGCGGCCTTTTTTATTTTCAAAGCTAAATATCTTTAGGAAAAAATTGTAAAAATCAAAAACGTTGTGTCATATTGAATTAAACATAATTATATAAAGATTTTAACAATGGGATTATTATTAACTGAGAATTCAGGATATTTTTTAGTTAAAACATTATGTTTTAGGGTAGAAATGGCAAAAAAGCATGTTTTAACTTATGAAAATTACATTTCTCAGTTATTTATAATCCTATTGTTAAAATCTTCATACCATTATTTTAAAAAACAAAATGGCACAACTTTTTAGCGAATTTCCCCTATAGGGAAGAAGCTATTACCGTAGGTCCCATGGTAAGACTTAAGCCCGAGAGCATGATAAATTTTCATTTTGAGGTCCCCAGATGCCAAAAACACCATTCGTTCAAATTTTTACTTTCTCCCCCTATACATAGTATATGGAGAACGTATTGTTTTCGTCAAAATTTTCGAATTTGAGTTGTTAGTGAAAATATTCTCCTATACTATTCTCATATACTATTTATAAAGGGAGAAAGTAAAAAGGTGAACAAGTCGATTTTTCGAATGTAGTAGGCAGGGCCGCCACTAACGAATATAACGGCGGACACGGCGGCCGCCGGGGGCCTCCCTTGATATTTTTTTCGCTTGTAAAAAACAACAGTTTCACTCAGAAAATTTGTTAAAAAAATTGTTATTCATATATTTGTTCTGCTTCCCTGTTTTACCCCATAAATCAATCTTAAAATTATTACTAAGATCGAATTATTTATTAGCCAGTAGTGTGTACTCGAAAATTCTTTTGAAAAACTCTAAAAGTTTTTAAAAATAGTTGCAAAGTTTGAGTGAGGATTACCCGACGATCTCCGTACGATCGCGACCTCCCAAATTGCGTAGGAACGGCCGCAAAAGGCGACAGATAAACATGAATCGGTCATAAAAAACAACCGATCGTGTGAAAATGACGACCGGACCGCGTAATATCGGCTGTAAACGATGACGGAAAACTTAATATTGGCCACAATGAAGAATGGACCACGTAATGACGCCGTAAATTACGACGTTAAAAATAATATCGGCCAAGAACGGCGTCCTTCGCGACACATGTCGGCCAGAGACAGCAACTGGACCGCGAAATATCGGCCGTAAATTACGGCGGAAAATACAGTGTCGGTCAAAAAGCCAATTTAAGTCCAGACCAAGTGATATTGGGTAAAAGGCAACCGGACCGTGTTTTATCGGCCGAAAACCACGGTCAAACCATGTTTTGTTTGTCAATACATATTCCAGATTGATTTTACTGGCGAAACATATGATTATGTATCGCTACTCATATATATGTTAGTTAGAAACAACGTAATTTAGACTATCACATCTTTAATGGGTTATCCAAATCCCATTACACTATTTGAAACTACCAACCATGCCAACAACAATATATTGCTGTTGGCAAATACTCTCTCGAAAATACACGAAACTCAAGAATAATTGGCACTACTCGACTCAATCCAAAAAATTAGCTAGTCGCTAGACCTACTCGCCGATCGGACGACGTAACAGTACTGGAAATCAACAACATTTTGCAAAAGTCCTCCGTAGCACTTTCAGTGTCCGTTAAAGTGTTAGATCCTCCTGGAAGCCACTTTGAGAAAAAAAATATAGTTTTGACATCTTTATGAAAGCTGCGGAAGAAATTAAAGGAGGAGGAGGATGAGAGGAGCCAAGCAAGTTCGCACCACCAAGCGCTGTACCATACTCGTATCACATTTTTCGATGATGACAAAACATCAGACACAGTTTTAAAGGAATGGAAAAAATACAAATTGAAACATTTCTGTCCTTTGCTTGATCTCTTGAAAGCACAACTAGAACTACGGGCTAAAAAGTATGAAGAAGTTGCAAAGAAATTTAGATTCCTTAAGGATTTTATGAAACTTCACGAAATCAGTCTAAAATCAATTGTAATCAAATTGTAATTGTAATTTTTATTAAACCAATAATAGAGAGGCCTCACTGGAGTGAGCCGCCGGGGGCCACAACGATCCTAAATACGGCCCTGGTAGTAGGCCTACGCCTTGGAAGTGTGTAGTGAATCTGAGCAAACGATCAAGCTGCATCAACAGTCATTAGGTCGAAAATATCTTGGCAGGGGCGAAAGCGGCAAGTGTCTGAACAACAGATGGATTATTGCAGAACTTTAGTACGTAATGAAGGCTAAATTGGGGTTTGCTATTGTACACGAGTTGTGACGAATGGAACTATGTTGTATCGAAATCGGTTTCAACATCACTGGGAAGCTGAAAAGACAAAAGTCAGAATTCTGGAATGCGAACCTGGGCGATTGGATGTTAAAATGAAATTTATATTGCACATTTATATAATTTACAAGCAATAATATCCATATGTAAGCAATATCAAACAAGAAAGGTAATTTATCTTGTAACATTTTGAAGTTGTACTGATTTTAGCAAATTTCCCCTGTAGGGAAAATAAGCTATTACAGAAGTCGGCATGGTCAGACCTAGGCCCAGAACCATGATAACTTTTCGTTTTGAGGTCCCCAGATGCCAAAAACATCATTCGTTCAAAACTGTATGTGTGTGTGTGTGTGTGTGTGTGTGTGTGTGTGTGTGTGTGTGTGTGTGTACGTGAGCACGATAACTCTCGTAAAAATTATCCGATTTTGATGAAATTTTCCACAAACGTGTGAAGCAACATTTATGACTTTAAGTTCGAAAACCAGACAGATCGACCCATCCAAAGGGGTATTTTGGGGTGGTTTTGTACCCGAAGAATAGGTTTTTGAAGTTTTTACACGTAATATTTAAAAAAGTCAAATTTTATTTTTCACCATTGGGTTCAGTTTGAAAAAAAACATAATTTGGTGTTTTGATCATTTCTCTACGTCAATTGGTTACAGAGATATTGAAAGTGCTAAACACACACAGTACGTTGTCCAATGTTATTCTTATGGAGAATATGACAAATTTTATATCTCACTTATTTATGAACGTATACTAACGAAACTTGGTATAAGCTTCATCTGGATGTGGTCTATTTTTATTTTCACAAAAAAACAATTTTTACCGCATATTACCGAAGGAGCAAACACCTTCTTACTCAGCCCCCATGTTATTCTTAAAGGTAATAAGTAAAATCTTACGTCTACCTTAATTATGAAAATAAATTACTAAAACTTGGTACGTGGCTTCACCTAGTTGATTTCTATTGATATTTGCATAAAAACCCATATTTGTTGTTCCTTTGCAGCAAACCTGCGTACTCAGCTTCATGTTATTCTTATGGAGAATAATTAAAATGTTAAATATCGCTTATTTATAAATGAATATTGATGAAACTTGGATTATACTTCACCTAGTATAATTCTATTGATATTTTCATAAAAACCGATTGTTTGTGTTCCTTGTTTCAGCAAACCTACGTACTCATCCCTAATGTTATTCTTATGGAGAATAATTAAAATTGTATATGTAACGACGTGACGCACGTTTATCGCATATTAAGCAAATTAGGGACTTTAAATAAAACACTTGATTATAAAAACCACTGAATTTATTGTAACTGAATAAAATGAAAATGAGAACAATGATAAAGTGAATGAACGTATAAACTGTACGTACATAAATGAATCGAATCTTAAAGTAATGTTTCTAGTCTGAAACGTCATTAAATCTAGTAAAAATGAATCGAATCGTGAGCCTCCGAGGGATCACGCGGTTGTCGCAAGACGGACGACTGAAGGGTTGAGGGCGAGGGCCTGAAACATTTTACCCTCTCCCCACTCCCTAAAGTCGGCGCCAACAGTATATTGCTTATTTGTGCTTATTTTACGAAAGTTGATAAGCGGCTTTATGTGGTATTAACATACATATATATGCAATGGAAATTCACTGAGTACGCAGGTTTACTGCATCGGGGGTATTATTATATTAGTTGTGGTAAACTATGATAAGTTTCAAAATTGTATTTGTAATCCAAGAACCAATATGTAATTAAATGTATATTATTTTCTGAAAATACACACATTGCAAATGCCTATACCATAACGACATATAATAAGGACAAATGTTTTTTTATTGTTGAAGATGATCATAAATATACATTTATTGGTTCATACTATGTTCCTTAAATCGGGTTGAAAAAAATGTATAAATTTGGAGAATTTTACTTACTAGAAAAACGGCCCAATACATGCTAAATATTTGTAAAGTAATTACTATTAGTAAAATTATTTCCGGAAAGAGTGGTATTGATACACTTTTGTATAATATTTCATCAAGATCAGACCATTTTTACGGAAGTTATCGCACCCACGCGATATATACGAATGGTTTTTTTGGCGTCTGGGGGCCTCAAAACAGATGTTATCACGGCCCGGGCCCAGGTCTTACCTTGCCGACTACGGTAATAGCTCCTTCCCTATAGGGACATCCGATAAAAGAGATTTAAATGTCCATCGGTGAATTGTTTAGAATGATTCGCTTGAAATTTTGAGATTGATTGTTGCTATTTCAATTAACTGTTAATCAGAAACGCAGTTTTAAAGCACTAAAGGATAGTTAATATTCACTTTAACTCGTGTGAAATTACTGCTATTTTGAATCTATCACATCCTACATCTTATAAACGTATGTACCTAAGTTTGTTATCTACATTCAAAACTTTATGGATTGCTCATTATTCAAATTATTTAAACTATTAAAAAACTATGTTCACAAAAATCTATGTAAACAATTCATTTTAAAAAAGGGTCCCCCTTGTCCCTCTTCATAACAAAAGGGTGCCAGAAATCAATTACGAGAACGGGTTAATGGAGGGTATATTAAATGACGGACGGGTCGTCTGTAAGAGATGAGGTTTTGTTTACTGTCTTGCGCTTGTTTACACCCCCCCTCCCAGTCAGTAAACAGTGAGGTGGAGAGGGGCGGATAGTCCTCCGAGCACCAACACCAACACTACGACGACGACGAGTACAGTCGCAGTCACAGTCCGGCTGGCGAGTGGCTGGCGCGCACTCGACTCTGGTTTACTCACCATTGTTGTTTACGTTGTTGTCCATATTGTTGAAGAACTTTCACTGTTTTAGGTAAGTTTCAGGCAAAGTTGTTATAACTTAACTATCCAAAGTGTGAATACTTGGCGAAATTAAACTGTAACTCAATTAATAATAAGTGAGATAACAATTGTTGGAGAACATTAATTATATATTAAGTCCAACAAGTTATAGTACGTAAAATGTTTTAGTGGGTAATATTTATTTAGAACCAAATTAGTAAAATTCCTATACCTAACACAACATTCATTTATTGTCCTAATCACTGTTTCATTTCATCTGTTTCATTGTTGTCCTAATTGGCATCTGTTACGAGGTTCACGAAGAACAAATGGCTTCTTAGTAAACATTTTTTACTCTCCAGAATTTTGTTGTCTGATAACACATTATCTTCTGGATTATTATACATTTAGTTTCGTATGCATTGAGACGTTTTTTATGAATAAAATTCAAATCACAAACTTCAAGTGGGGATTTTAAGTTTATAAACTATAATAAAGCCACTACAAATACATCAGTGTTTATTATTAAAACACGTATTATTATGTTGTTATAAAGTATACAGACATGCCATTAATGCTGAAAACAATAAATTCGTAGTAATCAGGTTTGTTTGTAAGCGAATGTTTACAAAATACAATTTATTGCAAATCAATATGGCACAGATTAACAGTTTATGCTATGTTAGTATACCACCAGAGTAACGAAGCAGAATACTGGCCCCCAATGTCGTTTTGTCAGCAGTTTTTCGGCTTGGCACGCTATACCAACACGTGTCTCGCGATGCACCTCTTTTACAACTACTGTAACTATTCTTTACTCTACCTTTCTGTTGAAAGATTTGGTCTAATATTATTTACATTTTTGTGATATCAATTTACAGTTTAAATGTTCACAACTACTTTTTTGTTATCCTTGTCTATGTAGAATAGTTTGCGTTCATTGAGTTAGGTACCTATTACACAATAAATGAAATATGTCAAAAAACTGTTTTGTATAAGAAAGTAAAAAATCATTGAATACAAATTAATTAAATGATCTGTACTAACAAGTAATAAAGCAATAATGACACTAATGTGATTACCGTCACCAAACATCAATTATGTCCCTGTTGGTTGTTTAACATTCTTAATATAAATTATAATCAAAATAGGTACGTTATAATTTAAGGCTAACACTCAGGATGTATCAAACTGAACCAGTATTTTTGAAGTGCGTTCTCATGAAAGGTACTGAGTTCAGTATGTTTATAACTCAACTTGTTGCCACCACACATTTAATTTAGGCCTACTCATTTAATCATCAGACAACTGACCCATACAATTTGACTATATAGTCAATGCCCATACTTTCTCCCTTTTAAAATACCAGCTAACCTCTAAAAGTAACCTTATAATACACATCCTCTTCTATAAACACTTCTGTAAACTCTTCGCTTTGCAAAGTCTATATATTTAATTCCGTAAGCGATCGGTCCCCACGAAATATTCGAGCTAGGAAGAAGTTAAGTTAGGTTATGACGATTCATTTTAAAGCTTGAGGGCCAAGGACGGTGGGAAAAATATCCGAAATTTCAATAATTACGTGGGCTACGCCCCACTGGACATCAAAGATCCAATGATTTTCTTATGGAAATAACACTTCGTGTTTTTATTAATAAGCAAAATTAACTAATGATCAGCTGTTAATTTAGCTCCAGCTCCACTTACACAAAACCCGTTTGTTAGGGGCTATAGCCCCTGTAAGCCAATAGTTTTATTTTAAATGTTGAGTAAATAAGAGAGAGATAACTATTGTTGTTATACCAGAAGAATTGCATTAGATATCGTACAGTGTTTATCAGAAAATAAAAAATCCAACCTTCCCGGAATCAGCTGTTTCAGAATAACCGTATAAAATCCTATTTTGTTTGTTTGCACTGTTTTTTCTTGAATCCTATACTCTAATATGAGTAAGGTTGGCTTCCTTGCTTGCGACACTGATCTCAAAAACGGCTCCAACGATTTCCTTCAAATGTTCAAAATAACTGGGATAAAATAAGTTTCTGGGATAAAAATAAGTTCTAGACAGGCCTCATCCCCAGGAAAATTCAAGTAATGTAAAAAAACTCAAATGCAAAGTTAAAAAATTAACACTGGGCTTATGGAGTTTCAAATCAAAACAAAAGAATTTTAACAGCTGTTCATAATCAACCACAGAAGTGTCAAAGTAATACTCATGTTGTTTACGAATATTAACATGTTATTTCCTGAGAGCAGAGATTAAAAGATTTGCGTGAAGATTACATATATAGAGTAGTAAAATAAATCAAAGGGACATTGAGCTATACATAACAACTGGAGTGACCTTAAAACTGTAGAAAAGAGGCAAATGAGTTATACAAATCTGATTATCATTAGGGGGAAGTGGTGAAATATTACTCCAAGTCATCTAAACAAACTGACTGGCCTTCCCCCAAGCAAAGCTCGCCCCCCAGGTACTATTACTAGAAATACGTTTGTATATAATGCCATTATTAAAATAAATATGTAGTTTCGTAAAAATTAAAACAAATTTCAAAGCTTTTAATATCTGAACCATACATTTTGTAGAAACATACTAAAAAGATGATTTTAAGGCCCTGAAGCATCAAATTTGAATCAAAATCATCAGTGCTGATTTTAAGAAATTTTGATTTTTTTTGTAGTTGTAGATGACAATTTGGATAATGATGAATGACTACTAATCCTTATTTAATTACAAAGTGGTCATTTAGTCAGCTCACATCCAAACAGACAGACAAACGTGACCGCTAAGATTATTTTTTGTGTCCAGGGGGTATCAAAACGAATATTTTCACCAATAACAGACAGATAGGTTGGCGGTAAACGGAGCGGAATAAAAACCTCTACTCTTTATTTTCCATGTTATCCTATCCTATCCTATCATATCCTATACTATACTCTATTGTGAGTAATATAAGGGCTGCTTGCTTGCAACTCTGATCTCAAAAACGGCTCCAACGATTTCCTTCAAAAGTTGTAAAGAATAAGTTGGGTTTAAAATAAGTTCTAGGCAGGTCTCATCCCGAGGAAAATCTAATTATTTAAAAACTAATTTGAAAAGTTAACAAAATTAACATTGGGCTTATGGAGTTTTAAATCAAAACAAAATAATCATTACAGCTGTTTATAATCAATCAGTGAACTGTCAAAGTAGTACTCAATAACATGAATGTCATTTCCTGAGAAAAGTGACTAAAACCATTGCATAAAGATATTGAATAATCTAATTCATGTTGGATGTATATATTCTATATTCAATAGTTCTCATGAAAGACATTTCGAAATACTTAACCACGTAATTAAGTGCTACTTTGGCCGTTGACTGTTTTTATGAGTAGCTATTATGGTTATTCTGATTTGATTGAAATCTCTATAAGCCTAATTTTAGTTTTTTTCAGTTTAAATTTCTATATAAAATTAGATTTTGTAGAGTAACTTGCCTAAAACGCATTGTAAAGCTAGAAATTATAGCTAATTCCAATATTTGAAGGAAATTGTTCGTGTTCTTTTTTGAGACAGGAGTTGTAAGCATATATACATCCATATATATATATATATATATATATATATATATATATATATATGTATATATATATATATATATGTAAGCAAACTAATCTTACTCATACTATAGGAAAGGATAGGATTGTTCTTATTCGTTGCGGAAGTGTATAACGTTCAACCATAGATTAATTTATGGTTGAACTCATTAGAATAAGAACATCGTCGCGGTTTTTATGCCCCTTCACACATTGTCTCATATTTATAAAATGTGAAAATGTTCACCTTGCTATATTATATATATATATATATATATATTATATAGCAATATATATATATATATATTATATATATATATTACATTATATATATATATATATATATATATATATATATATATATATATTTGCCTCTTGGTCAAGAAATGTTGTTGCTTGCGGCTAAATATTTATATAATGCACCAGTACTGAGAAGGTAATACCACACCACAATCGTCACAACAGCATTGGTGAAAAGACGCTGCGTTATTTATTTATTTCCTCCAGACACGGGCCACGAAATAATATTTTCTACTGTAACACGTCCCATTCATTTTATTTTACAGTAAATGAGGTAATGTTGGGAGGCTGTTAAACAACTATCTGAACATTTCACAACTCGTATAACTTAAATCGTGTACTGTACCAACAAAATAATGTAACCTAAAGGCTGGGTGTTCAAACCGGTTAATTTCCTTGGTTAACAAATGATGGGTACTATGGCCGAATATTTCATAAGATATTTATACATATATAGGCTAATCTACAGGACCTGCCCAATTAATGTCCCCATACGTGATTTGATTAGATACTTGAAGCTTAAAGAGATACGCTCCACTTATTTTTGATGGAATAATAGACACTTGGAAATTACTTAAAATCACCCACCTCTGATTATTCATGTTCGAAAAAACGTTTTTATACCTTTTTTATAACATTATTGTATAATAAATCGGCACACGATAAGAATTGTATTGCTTGATTTTAAAGATCCTTTTGTGTGTACTTTTAACGCTGCTACACTATCTAATGAACAGCGAAGTAACCCATAGCGTTACCATTGACATGGTAAGCGTTAAGACACCGTTATATAACTATACCAATATCAGCGTGGGTGTCCACGTGCACGGCGTTGTTTTACATGTGATCTGTACTTTAGTACAGCCAAGTTATCATTTGAATTAATGAGTATTTGCTGTAATTCGATGATTATTAGCGGAAGTGAATCAACTTAAAAAGACGCACAATTTGGTGGTTTGATCATTGCTCTACGTCAAATGGTTATAGAGATATTGAAAATGCTAAACACAGTACATTGTCCAATGTTATTCTTATGTAGAATAAGAAAAATTGTAAATCTCGCTTATTTATCAACTTATCCTGATGAACCTTGGTATATTGCTTCATATCGTTGTGGTCTATTGATATTTGAACTGAAATATATTTTTTAGCCGATAGTTCCCGTAGCAGCAAACCTGCGTACTCAGCTCCCATGTTATTTTTATGGAGAATAAGTAACGTGTTATCTCCCTTAATTATGAACATAAATTAATAAAATTTGGTATGTGGCTTAACCTTCTTGAGTTACATTGGTATTTGTATAAAACCCCATTTTTGTGTTCCTTGCTTCAGCAACCCTGCATACTCAGCCGCCATGTTATTCTTATGTATAACAGTTAAAATGTCATAAATCGTTTATTTATGAATGTATATTGATTAAACTTGGTATGTGGCTTTATGTGGTATTAAGATACATATATATGCATTGGAAATTCGCTGAGTACGCAGGTTTGCTGCTACGGGGGAATCTTGTGTTGTTTTGTATTTGTATTAGTAATAAATTAAATGTGTTAGTTTTACCTGAGATAGTTAATTTTTTTGTTTATATTATTAGTAACAGTCTTGTTTGTTTGTATACATTTTGCTTTGGAATAAGTTATACAAAATTTTGTTAAAAGAAAGTCATTTAAAGTTTAATCATTTATTTAAATTCATATTCCAAATGCTAATACAACTATGTTTAAAAGGTTTAAGCTGTTTTAAAGCCTACTAAGATTGAGTTACGTAACACATTGAGGGGTGGGGGGGGGGTATGGTCAAGCGTTATGGTGTGTTACATGGAGGAAAACGGGGTTTGAAATTACGAAAAATGCGTTACGTAGTATGTGTATGGCCCCAAAACTGTGCTGTGCTGTGTAAAAGCTCGAAGTAGAGTCCCCCTCTTACCACACTTCCTTCTCCAATCGCCGTAATAAGACATTGTACAAACACTGGACAGCACTCAAACAGTTTATCGTGTAGAAACATCTTTTCCCTAAAGCTCAGAGGTAGATATTTACAACTTTGTATAACTATACAATTTATAAATCATAGTGTTAAATTAGCAGCAAGATCGTAATAACACATGCACATTCTTAAAATTATCATCATTTGATTTTAAAAAATAAGGCGATTTTTGTGAACCGGCGAAACTATTTCGTTTTAAATAATGGTTGATGTGTTTTTTGAAAGCCCTTGCTGTCTAGATGTGCCTTTTGGAGAATTGGAAGACGTCCACCTTCAGAGCTTAGGCTTTCGAAGTAAGCTTTCAAAGTCCCAATGTTAATCTTATGATAGAAAATAAATAAAGGCAATTGAACCATGCAGCTGTTGATACTGACAAACATAACAGAAGTTAGATCGGCTGTTTTGAGAAAACTTCTGGAATGGCATTTCAATGTAAACTAATAAGATGGCGGTGATCACTTTTTCGTCTACAACATTTAGAGGTTGTGACGTCACGACAATATGAAACGGAACGACCAGAACCACCGAATCATCAACCGACCAACCGATTGTTTTATCGAATGAATCGTTGCTCACTGCCTGATGTATTGAAACTTTCGGATAAAGCGGCAGGCCTCGGTAGCCCAGTGGATACGGCGTCAGATCCACGATCGTGCGGTCCCGTGTTCAAATCTTACTTTTGATGTTTACTTTTTGAAATCTGAAATGTGTTTTAAAGATTACTTTAATTTGTTCGGGGTTAAATCTCACTTTTTTTGTTAACTTTTTTAGGTTTAACTTTTATTTACTTATACTAATCCCTTTATTTGTAATTATGTTGCACAACGAACTGCCACCATACAGCGCTCTGCGGAGTTAGGTTAAGTTAGGTTACTATAATTTTGTCGTGAACTGCAACCTAGTTGTTTGTTCACGTACATCCATTTTTAGATCCATTTAACAGCCACCATACAGCGCTCTGCGGAGTTAGGTTAAGTTAGGTTACTATAATTTTGTCGTGAACTGCAACCTAGTTGTTTGTTCACGTACATCAATTTTTAGATCCAATTTAACACTGTATCCACAACTTTTGATTTAACTTATATCTGCTTGAATTTTAATCGAATCACCATTTATGCTTTTCCACCACAAAACAATAACAATCGTAGTTGAAAGTTCATTCGATAAAACAAACAAACAATTGGTTGATGATTCGGTGGTTCTGGTCGTGACGTCACAACCTCTAAATGTTGTAGACGAAAAAGTGCTCACCTAAGATGGCATTCGGCTGGTTATTCCTAAGATGAAACAATATATGCTTGGATTCGAGCAGCTGGGTTTGCTAGTATATTATAACAAGAATAAACGATTAAAAATGTTCTCTAGCTTAACTTTAAACAAAATTATTCTTAAGATTACAATATAACGCACATTAACTATATTTTATCTCCTGTTCAACAAAATTCACCTTGATATTCAGCCCCAAGTCAATTGAGGCGGTGCCAAAGGCAGAGCAAATGTCGCTGGCTTTCTCATCCACTACGATGTTATATTTTAAGGAACAAAATTAAATATGCTTTATAACAGATTCTCTTTATATCGCAGATTAATAAAGCTTTCGACAATGAAGTTTACCAAATCAAAGCTTTATAAAAGGACATTTAATTAGGTCTTCCGCTGTAATCTCATCAACTTCCTTGTAACACATTCTAGCTCGATAAACGTTGCAAAGGAGTTTGTGAATAAAAATCTAATGCGCGGTAGCTCAATCAAAATATGAAATTTAAATGTGTGCACCTCAAGTGTTTATTTGATCAAAGTTAAACAGGTTAACATGATATTGAGGATTGCTAACTTTTGTTTAAACGCAAACAGAAAACTGCTCAAATGCAAGGTTGTTAGATACACTAGCGCGCATTATCCGAGAGAAATCATTACACCGAGAATACTCCTGTTAATTTTCGTAGTTCGTTTACGGATAGCTTTTCAATACTACAATGAAATCTTTTGAGTCAAAGCCCTTAGGGATTTTCCAATATTTTATGAATCCTTTACGAAGTAAGAATTATAACGAACATATTAATGCGGTCTGATAAAGTTAACACGCTCAACTTGGCAGTGTATGGCAGATAATTTAATTACAGATATTTCAAAATTATGGCGTTTTAAATATAAAAAATATGCCCGTCATGGCTTTGCTCGTGATAACGGTGTACAATGTTTGTATAAGGTGACCACCATTGTAAATTATCCAATAAGCAATTTAAGTATTTTTCATCACTCTGTATTTGAAACAGCCTATTTACCATGCAGCTGAGATCTACGAAAATTATAGTTTTCGTTGTAACATAACAAAAAAATAATCAGCTGACTTTGCCTGTCCTAAACATTACTTTTCCTGTCCCAAACAAAACTTTTCAAGTCCTAAACAATTGAATCTCCCGTTTTACACAACAGGAGCACCTGTGTGATTTTGTTATTTTTGACGATTCTGTGTTCAAACAGCTGACTTTAACACTAACATGAATTTTAAAACCGTGTTGTGTTTACTTATAGAAAACTATTAGAATGTACCCGTTCTTCGCACGGGTTAGAAAGGTAGATTAGCTTGAAACGCGGTTCTTGCCCTTTAAGCTGTCAAATGGAAGTGTCCTCAACTGTTCGCATTACAGTTTTTGAATGTTTACTTTCTTCTGAAATGTAAACATTGAAGCTTAGGACGTTCACGGGGCGTAGCCCGAGGGGATTTTAAGAAAGTGAATAGGCCTATGTGTTGCATGGGTTCAAGATCTACCTTTGTGTAAAGTTTCAGCCTAGTCGGTTCAGTAGTTTTTGCGTTTACCCGGAACATCAGACAGGCAGACAGACAGACAGACAGAAACCACCTCTTCTTTATAATATTATAGATTACTAGACTATGGAATAGCAGATAATTTGTTTAAAAGTTTAGTGTGGTTATTTGCATCGTGATGAAAATTATCGTTCACTACTCGTTACAAAAGTTCTATTTTGGGGCAAGATAGCATTTTACGCGCGTAGCGAAACCTGGTAGTCACCAGTATTTTTCACTACTAGTCAGTAGTGAAAAATACTATTATTTTATTAGTGTACATATCCTATCAAATTGAGCTCAGTCGGTCTGGTAATACTTAGTAATAATGAGATTGTCTAGGGGATTATTGGTACTTAAATCGTTAAAATGCGGTAAGTAAAAACGGAGGAATTATCTTAACAAAAATCGTTTTAACGCATTAATATGTAGGAATCATTGTTATTATGAAATAATACCATAGATTAAGCATACTCCTTAGGAGTATGCTTAATCTATGATAATACATTCATTTTAAACCAGACTCATACAGTTGCTATATTCATTCGCTTTATCGGTTAACATTTAATAAAATAGCCGTTTCAGAAATGTCCAGTATATTACCGAATGTTTCTTTCAGACCGCCTTAAGAGTATTTTCACTACGAAAGTGACCTATTTTGGGGCAAGATAGAATGTTACGCGCGAGGCGAAGCCGAACGTGGAAAAATGCTATCGAGCACCGAAATAGGACTTTTGTGATGAGTAGTGAACTATACTTTTTATCACGATGCAAATAAGTAACCACACTAAATTTACACATTTTTAAAATTAAAACCTCAACTGCCCGTCACCATAAGCTATATTTATGGTTTATATATGGCTATATACGTTATATGGCTATATGGCTTTACATTTTATTTTTATATGGTTTTATGGCTAAAAAACCAAATATTTAAGACGAGATTTTATACGTACAATTATTTATACTTCATAACTAAGCATATTTTATCTACGATCCTTGATTTATCTACTACGCAAATCATGAATACGATACGATTGACTAATAGTCAATGACGATACATAGTTATTAGTGAATTTCCTATGGAAAGTGAACTATTAGCATGAACCGCACGGTGAAACTTAAGCCCGGGACCACCATATAAGTTCCTAACGTGACCACCTAAACACGTTTTGGGGGTTCGTTCAAAATTGTATATATAAATATACAGTTATATGTATGCACTCTGCGGTCGCATTTTTTATCCGATTTACTTCAAATTTGGTAGGAACGTTCCTTTCTATAATCTGTTGAACAAGTTCGTTGGGCAAAACAATCGGAAAACTCTAAACCCCTTTTTTGGGAATAATCTTTCAAATTTCTTGTTTTTGGACCCAAAAATGGTCAGAAAAGCCCCGGATGTGAAATTAACGCATGCAAAAAGATGGGAATTAGTGTGGCAAAACTTTTAAGCCCTCTATCGTCATTCTAGCATAAATATTTACCGAGTTATTAAAGAAAGTGTGTATCGACCAAACACAGTACGTTGTCTTATGGGGATTTTACATTAGAAAAGCCTATTATTCATTTGTTGGTGTACTTTTATCATCCCCAACTATCTCACGCCTACTTTAAAGCCTGACTGGACCTTCTCCTAACCTTATAATGTGCAAAATTGTATTCCCAGCATTGCAGAACCAGGAGCGTCAGAACAGCCAAAAAATCAATATTTTCAGATTTGAATAAAAATTGGAATAAATGTATATTTTTAACTGACTTTGAGTTTTTATAGTTTTTTATGTGGAACTTCACTTCCCTCACGTCAGCGTGTTGCATGCGAACTCGTTTTATGTTGTTAACCTTTTTATTTTAATTCCGGTGTTAACTAAAACATTTTGAATGCTTGCAAAAATATCCTTCCTAGCGAATGATGTGTTTAATTAAACACCAGGCATTCCCATACCAATCAAACTTAAGACACTCATTTCCTATACCAACGAGATTTCATGTGCCAACTTTGATTAAGACTCCCAACTAACATGAGTTTTTAAACGCAACTTTTGTTTCATCTTATTTGTAAAACTAAATTTGTAGGACTAAATTAACTTAAATTAAATAGGGGATTTTAAATCGGATTTCTGATTCTTATAGGGGATTTTAAATTGGATTTCTGATTCTTATAGGGGATTTTAAATTGGATTTCTGATTCTTATATAAACAAATCAATTTGTTTCTACCTCTGTCATAATACCGTGTGTAGTACCAAAACTGGCCAATTTTAATTTCAACGACAGTAGTTATTTTTCTGTAGTATTGGATTTTTAAGTTGACTATAGAAACTTCAAAGAGGCTAGGCTGATTAGGAGTTGCATTGCACCAAGACACTTTACAATTTTAGCATACCATTAAATTTCAACAATTAAACTTTAACCTGTAATGTAATAAGCTAACAAATGTTATCTGTGCAGATCATTTTTGTTACTCTGTGTACCAAGGTGAGTTGTTTTCGCGCCATTACGCCGGCGTCCGGATCCGGTATTAACCAGGCCCGCTCGCTATCAATCGAGATCTCAGCCTCCTATAAATACTGACCGACAACGGCTCTTTCTATTCCCGGCATCCATTGTTTTGAGTGTTATATTTTTTTGCTAGCACTCTTCAACGTGGACTTGCATCCAAATATATTCAGAATATAATAATTTTCGTTGTATTTTGATATTGCGGTAAAACCTTTCTAATGTAAGGTGTAAATATTGCTCAGTGCTTAGTTTTTTATAGCCACTCAATGCTACACGTGCAATGTACTGGAGCCTTTCCAAGAACACATCTGTTTCTGTTTGTTGTTTGTTTATATATTATTCGTTTTTTATCGTTTACCGTTTATTTTTTAAAAACTACAACACAAAAACGAACACGACAAATACGTAGGTGCAGCGAAATGTCGGAATTTGGGATCGGGCGGTTATTATGTGTTTTTTCGTGTTTGTCGTGTTTTACATGTGTGTTGTAGTTTGTAAAAATTTGACAAGGCAGTAGGTGGTTGACGCCCACAAAATAGAAAACAAAGCAGAATATAAACCTCACATAAAATACCATGACGTTCAAGAATAAAAACCGTTTTATAGGACTTTCTTTTTGAAAATTAATTTCTGTAATTTCTATCTCATATTTTACTGAGGAGGCCTTTTCAACTTCAACCTTGCTCCATCGATATTTGCCCCATATTTGTGTAACAAAACATAATATTGCCGTCGTTCTGCCACTTGTGGTATTTAAGAAAATAGAAAGAGTATTGTATATAGATTTTAGGCTGTAAATTTCTATGAGAACGATTTAAAACAACTATTTATCAGTCGATCAGTCGATTATTAATATATTGTTCTGTGATCAAAACGTCTAAGGGAGACGCCCTCCCGTAGCGAAGACACGACTTTTAGATTGGAGTTGAGTTAGAGTTGCTAATCTACGTTGATAAGGAGCTTTTTATGTTACCTTATGGAGTTTACACATTTTATATGAATAATAAAAACTTTAAAACAATTGTAAATACATTTGTGTAAATACAATCCGAGAGGAGAGATGTATGTACCGCAATTATATTATATTTTGATTAGGCATTGTTCGTAAAACTCAAGTTCCAACATTGACTGATGCGTCTGAGCATCATGGGTTCTCTAGTTTATTTTTATTTTAAATATTTACTGAGAATTATTTACGGATTAATTAAATATTAAAAATGCTCTTGTCTTTTATTTATAAGCACTCTCACTGCAGCAAAAACACTGGTTTCCATATGAAAACAATTTGTTTGAAAACAGAGTTTTCTGTTTGTGTAGTGTTAAGGACGTTATAAATTATAAAATAACTATTGGTGTTGTTTTTTAGCGAACATTCCTTTACAGAGAAGAAATTATTACCGTACTTTGGCATTGTAAGAATGATAGGTCTGGGACCATGGTAACATTTTGAGGTCCCAGAGGCCAAAAACACCAGTCGTCAAATTTGTATAATCCGTGTAGCCGTGAGTACAATAATCGTCGTAAAAGAGGTCCGATCTTGATGTCATTTGGTACAGACATGCATAATTTATGACTTTCTTTAAGTTTGAATACCAGACATATTGCCCCATCCGAAAGGGATTTTGTCACATCCCAAAAATCAAATGGGTTTTTGAATGTTTTACATAGAATAAAACAATGAATACATTATGCCATTGGATTTAGCTTTAAAATAAACAGTTTAGTTAGTTGTATCTTGAAATATCGCTCCACGACAATCGGTTACTGAGATATTTAAATTGTTAAACTCAGTATGCTGTCCGATGTTAATATTAGAATGAGTAAAATGGCTTGAATGATAATGAAAATGATGTTGTTGTGATGAAACTTGGTATATTGCTTCATCTGGTTGTTCCAATTAATAGTTGGAAAAACCCATTTTTGTGAGATTCCTGTTACATAAAACCTGCGTACAGAACTCAGTCCTACTGTTATTCTTATGAGGATAAATAGAAAACTTCTTCTATCCATCTACCTATATTAATAAACGAATTTATTGATTTTTGTTCGGCGATTTTAGACCCCTAAAACTATTATTTTGTATACATATTTGGTATAAATGAAAAGCTCTTACTCTCTAGCCTTTTGGGGGTTTGAAAACCCCAAACCTTCGGAGCTTCGCCTTGCAGGCTTTCAAAGTTTCAATGTTAATGTTATGGAGTTATATTTGATTTAGTTAGTCAGCTCATTGTAATGTAAACCAACTTTTAAAACGTCTGGCTCTATGCCTGCTATAGATTCCCATGCGTTTCACCATTTATTTAATTCCGTTCACAAAAAATTACATTTTAAAAACACTATTGTTACAAACAACATTTTAAATTTGATAAACCAACTATCCCGCAACCTGTTCCCGCAAGCTTCGCCCCGAAAATAATTTATAAATACCTCCATCGCAGCAAACCTGCATACTCAGCGAATTTCCAAGTTCCTTTAATATGCATTCATAAATAATCAATATATAACATTTTAATTACTCTGCTTAAAAGTAATCGGGTCTGAGTACGCAGGTGTGCTGCAACAAGGATCACAAAATATGTGTTTTATGCAAATATAAATAAACTAGGTCAAGTCACACACCAAGTTTCATCAATATACATTCATAAATAAGCGATATAAGCCATTTTAATTATTCTCCATAAGAATAAAATGGGAGCTGAGTAAGCAGGTTTGCTGATGCTGGAACCATCGGTAAAAATGGTGTTTTTGTGCAAATAATAATGTTTTAGCGAATTTCCCCTATTATAGGGAAGAATCTATTACCGTAGGTGGCATGGTAAGACTTAAGCCCGAGACCATGATAACTTTTCGTTTTAAGGTCCCCAGATGCCAAAAACACTATTCGTCCAAATTTATATATATGTATATATATATATATATATATATATGTGTGTGTCTGTTACCGCGATAACTTTTGAAAGAAACACCCGATTTTGATGAAATTTGGCACACATGTGGATAGTAGCATTTATGACTTTAAGTTCGAAAACCAGATCGATCGCACTATGGGAAGGAGGTTTTATGGGGGTTTACAATTTTCCAAAAATCGGGTTTTTGCTAATTTGACCCCAAAATGTTAAAAACACTCAATTTTGGTTATATCCATTTTATAGAGCTTAAAAAAACAAATAATTTAGTATTTTGAATCATTAACCTAGGTTAAGTGGTTGCGGAGAAAATAAAAAAAAAACGTGTCCCATGTTAATCTTATGGGAAAAAGGTTTTTAGATTTTTCTCAGATAGTTTCACTAAAAACTTCACATATCTGTTTATTAATGTGTTTAGCTCAACAAAACAAACATTTTGGTGTTTTTATCGTTGTTCTACGTCCAACCGCTGCAGAGATATTCAAAGTGCTAAACACAGTACGTTGTCCAATCTTATCCTTATGGAGAATAAATAAAATTCTATATCTCGATTATTTATGAATGTATATTGATGAAACTTGGTATGTCGCTTCAACTAGTTGTGGTATATTGATATTAGCTCAAAAAACAAGTTTTTTAGTGATAGTCCCTGTAGCAGCAAACCTGCATACTCGGCCCCCATGTTATTCATATGGAGAATAAGTCATGTTGTATATCTCCCTTAATTATGAACCTACATTAAGAGAACTTGGTATGTAGCTTCACCTGGTCAGTTGTATTGATAATTGCAAAAAAACATTACTTATCTTCCTCGTAGCAGCAAACCTGCGTCCTCAACCCTAATGTTATTCTTATGGAGAATAAATAAAATACTATATATCACTTATTTATGGATGTATTTTTGTGAAACTTGGTAAATAGCTCTATGTAGTAGTGAGTCACATATATATGCATTGGAAATTCACTGAGTACGCAGGTTTGCTGCGACGGGGTATTTGTTGCTTTACAAGTTTGTACCAAATTTCATCAAAATCGGATTTTTTTATGAGAGTTATCGAGCTCACGGACACTCACATATATACAGTTTCGAAAGAATGGTGTTTTTGGGGTCTGGGGACCTCAAAACGAAAAGTTATCATGGTCCCGGGCCTAGATCTTACCATGCCGACTACGGTAATAGCTTCTTCCCTTTAGGGGAAATTCGCATAAACTATAACAGTTGTGTGTGCTGCATTCTGTGGTTAGCCCGTGGAACTACTACTAATCAAGATCAGCTGTTTGTATTTTCATTAGCTCAAACAAAAATGAATGTCAGTAGTGGGGCATTGTAGGTTTTGGCTCACTTGATTAATTGCTTCCGGAAGCGCTGAGTGAATAAATACGTCATCTGAGGCTGAGCCAGTGACGTAGGCGGTTTTGTGACGTAATGAGGGAAAGTTCAAGGTCACGGGGAGGGTGTTTTAAAAAAGTACTACCTCGCACGCGTAAAATTCGATTGTGATTCGATAGTTAATCGATAATAAATATCGAATGAAAATAATCGAATGAAACAATCGAATGATACGAGTGCGAGGTAGTACTATTACAAAATAACTTTATTTTATTAACAATGTTTGTTCTTAATTACAATACGAAGCTTCCGCCGATGTTGGTTAAAATCGAAGTTGATGATGCCGACGAGTCGCGATCATCGTGTTTTTTCCTGATGAAAGAAGGTAGATACTTCGATCCCTGTGCAGAGTCCATGTTGTTTTTTGTTGCGTAAAGTTCCAAAGATAAATCGTAACCGGACGCAATGAGAAGTCTTAACTCTTCATTAAAAACCTCGAGGTCTTGGAAAGTCGCCAGATGAATAGAGTCATAATGAATACACCTAATTTTAATGGACATTTCAACAGAGAGCTCGATGTACACTGGTCAAGAGCTGGAGGTGTACTGACTATTCGCTAGCTAGCGTTTTGGTATCAAACCAAATTGTGGGGGTAAAAGTGTTGTGGGGCGGAGCAGATGGCAGGCGGCAGGTGGTGCGAGGCAGATGGTTGCTACTACATCCACCATCATTAGTCAAACCCTATTAGAGATGACATTATTGCTTCTGCATCAGAAGATATTGTGCTATAAACTTCATGTACTTGTATTTCATCATTTGTATTGTCAGCTTGCTCAATATTAAAAGAAGAACATGTGGAAGAAACCGTAGTGCCTTGTATTGGCGAATCCATGTGAACTATGCAAGAGCCGCAGGTATACTGAAGTGATACAAGCATGTAGGATAGACACTCGTCTTTACCCCCCACCACACCAGTTTCCCCCACCAAGTTGTCACATCGCACAATAACTACGGGACATGCATTAGTTAGAGTCTAGCTCTGGCTCTGTGAGGATCGGAGCTCCGTAACTAAAAACATTAACAATTCTTGCTCGACACTGTTTTTACGCAATCATAACAGTCACTGTGATCTAATTTATTGCATGTACTCATATGATGCATCTTGCGTAGCAGACAACTTGCTAAGAATGTTTCAGCCTGGAGTATTCTACAGCGAAATCGCTCATATCGCTGTTTATTTGAACTTTACTAGATTTGTAGATATTTTAGAGTTCAGACGTTTAGTACATCAAACAAAATCAAAATAACATCCAAGAACTCCATTTGCTAGCCTTACAATCAAAGAATCTAATCAAATTAGTTTTTAATATAAAAGGAAAAAAGCTATCGCCCTACACCTTTTTTAAAAATGTTCGTAATTTATTTTTCTTTAACACAGTGTTACAAGATTTATTGCAGTTTTACATGTTTTACCCGAGCGCCGACAACTTAATGTAACTAGTACAATGATTCGGCGTCAAGCGCTGTTAGAGCGGGCAAACAGCTTGTCAACTACGCGTGATGCTTATTGGTTTATTCAAGGTCACGCCGACTGCAGGCTCCGCCGCAGAGTTCTCTGCCGCAGGGCACTGTACATTACTCACATCCTTAGACCTCAGCTTCGTAACTGAAAACTTCAATAATGTTTGCTCAACGCTGTAATTATAACAGCTAGTATGATCTAAACCAGTGCATGTATTCATGTGCTGCTTCTTGCGTACAAACAACTACTTGTTCGTCTGATCAATCCGCAAGTTGAGTATCCATTTGGTATATGTTAAACCATAACTTCGGGTAACCAGAGGAATTAAACTACTTGAATTAAACCCATTGTTGATGCTGTTAACTTTGGAGAGGTTATTTCCATCAATTGTAAAAATATATTCAATTAAGAAGAGTAAAACTAAAATCATTGTATAATGAATTTTTTTTTTTTTTTTTTACAAAAGGTGATGTAGGCCTATGCAAGTTTAATTTGACATAACCTCATAGAGGTTTTTAGGAAAAGCTATAAATTTATTAAGTTTACCTACCTTAAAATCCTATATAGTTAACTGTTAAAGATAACAATCAACTTGTTTAATAAAAAAATATCCTGATACTTGTATTGCACTGTAGCGAAAATCAACCATTAATAGTTTACTATTGGGATTATAAATAAATTAAACATTTTAAAAACTTTAATACACCAGATTTTTATAAGGTTCTGATCATATAACCTGTCATATATGTAAATAAAACCGTGTATGAATTTAATGAGTAAATTAATGTAATCTAACATTTTTTGTTATTGAAATATCATTGGAGCCCACGATTTTGAATAAGTGCAAATGAAAAAACATTTGATATCGATTGTTCTTTAATGAAACTAACAAATATTTTGAAAATCAAGTTTGCTATTAAAGTTTGTACGCCAACAAATGTACGTACAACTACTCCAAAATTTAGTATTGCAGGGTAATCCTATAGTATTTCTTCTTTACAAATTTAAAGTTGCAAAAAGTAGCAGCTAAAACACGAATTTTTGGATTGTGTACAATCCGCCCTTCATGGAAATATATAATATTCAAGGTTCTGGTAGGTTCCTTGAAACCTTTACTCTAAAACACTTTGTAACACATTTATTTTTAAAGATTAAGCAAAAAAAATCTTCACATTAAAAAAAAAATAATCAAAACAGGAACACTGACTTACCTTTGTGTTTCTTATCCATTGTATTAATAATAAAATAATAACCTATTTGAAGAACATCACATACTGGGGTCCTACACAGCGACTAATTGACAGCGACAACTTTAACTACTGACCGGCTCCCGCATTATCTGAGTATTTGGCCTTATCTGCACTCTGCCCAATGACAATGCAATTATAATAATCATTGTTTTGACTCTTTTGACTATTTGTTTATTTATATTTTATGTCCTTTTGTTAAATAACAATATTTCTGATAGGTACTTTTGTCCAGCTAGATTATTAAAATTGCCCCACTATGCGACGTTCGACGTCTTGGCCGTATTTCACAATGATATATAATGGGGGCAGCTCACACTAAAGTAATAATACGAATACGTAAATGCAAAATACCTCAACTTGTTTAATAAAAAAACATCCTGATACTTGTATTGCACTGTAGCGAAAATCAACCAATAATAGTTTACTATTGGGATTATAAATAAATTAAACATTTTAAAAACTTTAATACACCAGATTTTTATAAGGTTCTGATCATATAACCTGACATATATGTAAATAAAAACGTGTATGAATTTAATGAGTAAATTAATGTAATCTAACATTTTTTGTTATTGAAATATCATTGGAGCCCACGATTTTGAATAAGTGCAAATGAAAAACATTTGGTATCGATTGTTCTTTAATAAAACTAACAAATATTTTGAAAATCAAGTTTGCTATTAAAGTTTGTACGCCAACAAATGTACGTACAACTACTCCAAAATTTAGTATTGCAGGGTAATCCTATAGTATTTTTTCTTTACAAATTTAAAGTTGCAAAAAGTAGCAGCTAAAACACGAATTTTTGGATTGTGTACAATCCGCCCTTCATGGAAATATATAATATTCAAGGTTCTGGTAGGTTCCTTGAAACCTTTACTCTAAAACACTTTGTAACACATTTATTTTTAAAGATTAAGCAAAAAAAAATCTTCACATTAAAAAAATAATCAAAACAGGAACACTGACTTACCTTTGTGTTTCTTATCCATTGTATCAATAATAAAATAATAACCTATTTGAAGAACATCACATACTGGGGTCCTACACAGCGACTAATTGACAGCGACAACTTTAACTACTGACCGGCTCCCGCATTATCTGAGTATTTGGCCTTATCTGCACTCTGCCCAATGACAATGCAATTATAATAATCATTGTTTTGACTCTTTTGTCTATTTGTTTATTTATATTTTATGTCCTTTTGTTAAATAACAATATTTCTGATAGGTATTTTTGTCCAGCTAGATTATTAAAATTGCCCCACTATGCAACGTTCGACGTCTTGGCCGTATTTCACAATGATATATAATGGGGGCAGCTCACACTAAAGTAATAATACGAATACGTAAATGCAAAATACCTCAACTAGCTACACAACATAATTATTTTTAGTTACAACAAAAGGTACCTAAATTAAATATGAATAGAGATAGAGAATCCCAACCTGTACTAGCGTTCAACAAAACGAGTGGGAAAGTTAATTACCTAGTAGAATGCAACCGGTGCGCAACCCATTAAATCAAGCTGTCAAGGGAACGCCCCGCGCCAGCTGTTACACGCGAAATTAAAAAACCTCACTAAATCAGCCGAATTTTGTTTTTATGTCTAGAGCTGCATTACACAACCAAATTACCCTGTGTCGGGAAAATTACCCGCGCCCTCCCGCGGCCATATAAGCGAGTGCTCCGGACAGTTCCTTACCAGTCGTCGATCTAAGTCGAGACTGCTCCCATGCAAGTGACCTGCGTATTAAAGTGCGAGGACAATTGCAGTAGCGGGGTAATGCGGGGGGAGGGCGCCCCCCTCGTAAGATCTCGCTACCTGGGTTCTCTTTCTCTCTCTTTTCCTTCTCTTTCACTCTGTCTTTTCCTGCATGTTATATTGCTGCTTTATTAGTCCGGCTATAGTAGTTAGTTTCTTGCATGCTAGGGTCGTTGCTTTTGCTTTCAGCTTTTGTATTTAAAATCTTCCGCATGTCTTTGCTTTTCTTAACTGTATTGTAGTATGCTGATAAAAGCGAAATTAAAACCTCATCAAACTCAGCCGAGGTAATTTCGCGTCTCCTATATAAGCGAACCATGCAGTAACTGACATCAGTTGCTTGCTGTACAGTGGAGTGTTAACATGGTACCATCTCCACTGTTCAGTGCAACTGTCTAGTTGTTCTTTTTATAAGAACAACTGGAGAAATAAGGGGTTAATACTAAGTATGCGCACACTTTTTATTAATCCCTTATACTTTTGCATGTTGCATGTTGTATGTTTGGTTGAACTTTGCTTGCTTGTTTTCTTATTTTGTATTGTAGATAGTACTAACTCCTTTCTTTAAATTACTTTAAAGTTTGGCTAGGTTATTTATACATTTTTTTTTAATTTATTAACATCTTACACACACACACACACACATATTAATGACACCCTTCAACTCCATCTCCTTTCCTTGCGAGTACGGCAAGAAAACCGGCTCTCCTTAGCTTTTAAGAGTACGGCCAGCAAACCGGCTCTTGCTTTGCAGTGTTTACGGCCCGCAAACCGATCACTGCACCTTCTTTGCATACCGGATGGGGTTTCGCATTTCCCCGGTTTTCGCTAAACCTCAGTGAGAGGGGTCCTAAGGCTCCTCACTGACTCCTTTATTTTAGATTAGTACAATTTACATTTATAACTCTTGTTAATTGAAATTAATTATTCATCATACAAATATGTAAGATACCCTTTAACTCCATCTCCTTTCCTTGCGAGTACGGCAAGAAAACCGGCTCTCCTTAGCTTTTAAGAGTACGGCCAGCAAACCGGCTCTTGCTTTGCAGTGTTTACGGCCCGCAAACCGATCACTGCACCTTCTTTGCATACCGGATGGGGTTTCGCATTTCCCCGGTTTTCGCTAGACCTCGGTGAGAGGGGTCCTAAGGCTCCTCACCGACTCCTTTATTTTAGATTTGTACAATTTACATATTTGCGTGACTTTATATTTGTAAAATAATAACTCTTCATTGTGACTTGAACTTTAGCCAGACTTTACTGTAAATTATATCTACTTCCCTTTAGGTTTCCGGGGTGTGAGATTCTGTCAAATCTCACACCCCACCCCCCATTTTGGTCAGAAACGACCTTGACCCAGTTAGAAGATGTGGTAGAAGGGGTGATCACAGGCGGGGAATATATCAGTTTGTGGTTATAGTGAGAATCACTTACTGCTCTATTCCCCGTTTTGGTAATATAATCAGACGGCCTTGACCCACTTACATGATGGGTATTAAAGCGCGATGTTGGAGAGTCAATAATCACTTTGGTTGTGAACTGCATCAATAGAGCATCTACCATGGTATACCTCCACTATATTAACTCTACTACTAAAGCGGAGATCTTTACCCAGCGTGTATACCAACTGCTTATGGAGTATCATGATGTTAAGGTCAAAGGATTGGGTATTCGTAAAACTGAAGAGGTAAAAATAGATGTGGAACCAATTCCTTTGAAGAGAGAAATTTATCGATTATTACAAGAGGGGTTTGTTTTGTGTCTTTATTACACTACACGTTAGGTTAGCGACTTTTTCCCGAACAAGACATTGAACCAGCTATATTCATTGTAAAAGAGTGGTGGTAAACATATATATATAAGGCAGTCGGCTTCGGAGTATAGTTATTGTTCAGCTATGGATAGCCCAGGTGGATCATCTAACTTAGATGTTAAAGGAAAGGAGGAGAATGATATAGAGAAAAGAAGGTGTGCTAGAGAGAGAAAAAGGATTGCAATATTGAATGAAGCCTATAATTTATTACAAACAAAATTACCTTTTCTTGAACCAAACGCTTCAAAACTTTCTACTATAAAACACGCCATAAAATATATTGATATGTTGGAAATGTTATCACAAAATACATCATTTCAACTGCCTGAAGAATTGCTAGCAATGGAAATTGACCAATTTTCTTCAACTAACTAAGAGTCTTTGGAAATACTGAACAGCAGAAGACAGAACGGGGAATAGATCAGTTTGTGGTCAAAGTGAGAATCACTTACTGCTCTATTCCCCGTTCTGGTAATAGGTTAAGGTAACCTTGACCCACTTACAGGACTTAATCATTTGTGTTACAATAATACCTCTTCCCTACCACTTGTACTTTCAACACTTACCCCCACCATTACCGGAATCGGGGTATAAAAGGTGGTTTTGTATTAGTTGTAAAATCAGTCTGCTACTTGGAATCATGTCGCCCAGAGATAACATTTTCCCTTCTAAGAAGACTATACTGGGAATAATTCAAAATATTCCAGTAAATATAAACGAAGATGAAGACGAAGACGATTCAGAGATGGAAGATGAACTGTTTAGTGATCTTGAACTACTGAGTGAGTTTGCTAGCAGTGAACCATATCTTGGAGAGATGGAGCTGTTGACTGACGACGACAACGACGATGATAATGAACCAGAATTTAATCATCAGTTGCTTTGTTTGGAGGAAATGGACCTTGTTGATAGTGGAACCCCTACAAGCAGTATTAATATTGATGACGTAGTTCTAGATCCAGTCACAGGGAACCTTAGTGTTTGTCGTCGCTTATTTAGTGATATGAGCTCATCATCATCATCATCATCATCGGAAGAATCTGAATAAGTTTTTGTTGTCTTCAAATAGTTTACTTTAAATACAAAGCGGGGAATAGATCAGTTTGTGGTTATAATGAGAATCACTTATTGTCTATTCCCCGTTTTGGTAATATTGTTGTATGACCTTGAACCATTTACATGACTGAAAAAAGTGGGGGTAACTTATACATTTAATGGTGGGGGAACGTCTATTTAATGACGATGCAACAGTGTATATTTAGCATAACGGCATGATGAACCCACCAGGAAACTCCGTTTGTTACAGCTTTCCCCTTATCGATATTGATGATGTGATAAAACTTACATCAATAACAAAACGGTTTGAACTCGAAAGGCGACTCATAAAAGTCGACGTAATTCCACAAGATGTTCGTTCGGCAATGTTGACTATTGAATATGTTAAAGATGAATCTACAACTGAAGATCCCTATTATTTTATGAAATGTTTAGTTGATCGAGATGCAATGTGTACAATCCGACTTCACATCCAAGTTTAAAAATCTATCAAATGTTCCTGTTGAAGAAAATTGTCCTTGTTAAATACAGAGCGGGGAATAGATCAATTTATGGTTTAAAATGAAATCATTTACTGCTCTATTCCCCGTTTTGGCAAATATGTCCAATGACCTTGACCTAAAATACAAAATTTTGTAGCCTCCAACTACAATAGTAAACAGAAAATGTAAAATATAGTAAACCTAACCTAATACTTACCCCCACCACTTCTTCTAGGGTATAAATAGAGGTGCATTTGCAGTGTTTTTTATTATTGCGTTGACCCTTGTGGAGAGCACACCTACATTATGAATCGCTGCAATATTTGTAAAGCTTCTTTCAGAGATGAATGGCTTTTAACCATTCATAAAGAATTGAAACATAACACCAATACAAATACAGAAGAGGAAGGACCAAATGAAGAAGAATTGGATTCAATCGACCAACAATTAGCAAAACATCAAGAAGAACAAAATGTAGAAGAAAAAGAAGAAAATAAAGAAAAAGAAGAAAATGAAGTTTCAAGACCAAGTGTCATTCATTACGCGCCTGGACCATCAATAAATGTGGAACTACACGCCCGAGCACTTCCGGGTAATGTTGTAACCCACTTTAAAATTGACAATACAAAATTGAAACTTGAAGAATTTTTAAATAACGCAAAAGGATTGGTTAGCAAAACTCTGAAAAATGAATTAAAAAGATTAAATTTTATTAAATTTGGACTATTACTGGATGCTTTATTTACAAACATTCAAAATGAAACCTCACCGAGAGGTTTCTTAACAAAAAACCGAACTATTATGTTTTCGTCAGATATTGATTCAATCGTATCTGAATGTTTTGAAGAGCTAATGACAAAAATACAAGAACATGAAGGAAGAGGCTCTGGATGGAGTTTGTTAAGCATCACAGGGCTAGACTTAAGAGTACACAAACACGGCTATGGAATTCGAGGAAGTAGCTACATCCCTCTACCAACAAAGATTAGAAATACCTTATCCTGCGTCAACGTACAAAATCATGATACTGAATGTTTTAAATATGCCATGTTGGTCAAATATGTAACAGACAATCCGATAAGACCAAGCCGCAAATATGATGAAGTACAACATAGATATAATTTTCAAGGGATGACTTATCCTGTTGCTATAACAGACATTTCAAAATTTGAAAAACAAAATCCTTCAGCTTCTGTCAACCTATTTGGATTGGATTCATCAAACAATGTGTACCCCTTGCGTATAACATCAAATGAGCGCAGAGATCATACGGATTTGCTATTGATCACTAAGGGGGACATATCCCACTATGTCTACATTAAAAAGTTTGAAGCTCTTGTTTCTAAACAATTATCTAAACATGAAGAAAAGAAAACAATTTGTAAAAGATGTTTTTGTCATGTAAACAAAGAATTAAGAAGAGGAGGTTCAGAATGGTTAGTAGAACATCAAAGGTTATGTAGTGGAAACTATGAGGTAAGAATTAAATTGCCACATCCCAGCAGAGCGCAGATAAAATTTGACAAAGTAAATCAACAATACCCTGTTCCATTTGTTGTGTACGCGGATTTCGAAGCATCTTTACTTCCAATTGAACAACAAGAAGAGGATATCACAAAAAGAAGCAAATATCAAAAACATGCACCAAACAGTTATTGTATACTAACAAAATCCACGCTGTCTGAAGAACATCTTCAAGAATTTGGACTATCATCTGCTCCGAAGATTTATCGTGGTGAACAAGCAGCGAAACACTTTGTAGATGAGTTGTATTACATTGCCTCTAAGGTGGAAGAAATCTACAAAATTAAAATACCGATGCAACCTATGGATGAACACCAACTTCAACATCACAATTTGACAACAACATGTTATCTGTGTAATAACCTATTTACACCAGATAACGTTAAAGTGCGTGATCACGACCATCTTACAGGAGCCTACAGAGGTGCAGCCTGTAACGCTTGCAACTTAAATTACAAAGTACCATCTTTTATACCCGTTGTTCTACATAACCTTAGCGGATATGACTCTCATTTCATAATCCCGGAGTTAGGAAGAGATGATGGAGCAATAGATGTTTTGGCAACAACAATGGAAAAATTTATAAGTTTCTCTAAAAAGGTTGGCAAAATAAAACTTAGATTTATTGATTCGTTTCGATTTATGCCTTCTAGCCTAATGAAATTAACTGATAATTTAAAAAGAGAAGATCTGATAGAAACAAGCAAAATTGTAGCCAGTAGTAAAATGGATCTGGTTCTTCGAAAAGGAGTCTTCCCCTACGATTACATCGATGGACTTCATAGATTCAATGAAACAACACTTCCTCCACCAGAACAATTTAACAACAAACTTAATGATTCGGAAATTTCACTTGAAGACTATCAACACGCATGTCGAGTATGGAATGAGTTAAATATGAAGACTTTAGGAGAGTATTCAGACTTTTATGTAAAACTCGACGTAACTCTGCTCTGCGATGTTATGGAAGAATTCCGAAGAACGTGTTTTGCAGCATACGGTTTGGACCCTCTACATTCGTATACATCTCCAGGACTAGCTTGGCAAGCAATGTTGAAGGAAACAAAATGTAAACTTCAGCTGTTAACAGATATAGATATGGTTTTAATGGTTGAGTCTGGTGTTAGAGGTGGATTAACTCAAAGCGTAACGAGACATGTTAAAGCCAACAACAAATATCTACCTGACCATGATCAAGAGAAACCTTCAACGTACTTGGGATATTTCGACGCGAATAATCTGTATGGATGGGCCATGTCGAACCCACTTCCATTTGACAACTTTAAATGGATTGATCCCGACTGTATTGGCGATATTTCACAAATTCCAAAACATGGAGATACCGGATACATTTTGGATTGCGACTTTGAATATCCAGAACATTTACACGATCTTCATTATGACCTTCCACTCCTTGCAAGAACAGAAATTTCACCAACTGGAAAACACCCCAAATTAATGATGACCCTTAACAATAAACAACGATACGTAGCTCACTATTGGGTTGTTCAACAAGCTATCGAATTAGGTTTACGTCTTACTAAAATTAATAGAGCTGTAGAATTTTCCCAATCGTGCTGGTTGAAACCATACATAGACTCGAATACTACTAGAAGAGCAGCCGCTACATCAGCCTTTCAAAAAGACTTTTTTAAATTGATGAACAATGCGATATTCGGTAAAACATTGGAAAACAAAAGAAGACATAAAAATGTTAAACTTGTTACAGATCCGAACAAACTACAAAAACTCGTACAACAGCCAAACTTTGGATCATCTATAATTATTAACGAAAATCTTGTAGCTGTATCTATGAAGAAAACAAGTGTGAAGATGGATCGTCCTTTGTATATAGGTATGACAATCCTGGATATCTCCAAGACTCATATGTACGATTTCCATTACAAAAAGATGGTCACCTTTTATGGACGAGAAAACATCGGCATCTCCTACATGGATACAGACGCTTTTATATATTGGATAATTACTAACGATATGTATGAAGACCTTCGGACATTTGATTACAAAAACGACTTTGACTTTTCCGACTATCCAAAAGATCATCCAAACTACGACAATGACAGAAACAAAAAAGTGCTTGGCAAATTTAAAGATGAAGCCAATGGTGTTATACTTCAAGAAATTGTTGCACTAATGTCAAAATTATATTCTTTACAACTAAATGAAAACCAAGTCATTAAGAAAGCTAAAGGAGTAAAAAGTTTGTATTTAAAGAAGAATGTGCATTTTAATCACTATAAGAAATGTTTATTTGAAGATCAAGATATAACAGCAAAATTCAACACAATCAGAAGTTTCAACCATCAGCTGTACAGCGTGACGGAAGTAAAAAAAGCTCTCTCTTCAAATGATGATAAACGACACATCCTTGCAGACAACATCCACACTCTACCATTCGGCCACTATTCCCTCAACCCTATTGACGAGTAACCCTTTCATCGTCCAACATCCCTTTCCGTATAAAAGGGGGAACACAGCAGTATTTCGCTGTGTTCCCCCTTTTTATACATTAGTTTAGAATGACCTTGTCCTATATAAGCAGATTTATACAAAAGAATATTTAATATCATATCAGCTGTCTTCGTGAAACCATCATGTCAGACCTGAAGGAGAAGATTATTAATGAACTACACAAACCTGCAAGAATAAAGTTTCCAAGAAGAAATACTGTTATAAAAGGGATAAATGATCTATATCAAGCGGATTTAATTGAAATGCGACCGCATAGCAGAATAAACAAAGGATTTAAATATATACTCACAATTATTAATTGTTTTACAAAAGTTGCAGACGCTTTGCCTCTAAAGGACAAGACTGGTAAAAGCGTAACAGAAGCCATGGAAATAGCCATAAAAAGAGATAAAAACAAAATTAAACATTTACAAACTGATGATGGAACAGAATACTTTAATACAAACTTTGCACAGTTAATGAATAAATATAAAATAAATCATTATTCTACAAATTCAGAGAAAAAAGCAGCTATTGTAGAAAGATTCAATAGAACCTTAAAAGGAGCACTGTATAAACAATTTTCAAAAAGAGGTTCTTACGTATGGTATGATGTTTTACCACAATTAATAAATGATTATAACAACAGGTTTCATAGAACTATCGGTATGAAACCTAACAAAGTAAATAGAAGAAATGCAAAAGATGTATTAAAACGCATTAAGAAAAATACAAAGCCTAAAGTAGAAAAAATGCAGCCAAGAAAATTTAATGTAAGTGATAAAGTACGGATTAGTAAATATAAGGGAGTGTTTACCAAGAAATACCTTCCCAATTGGACGAATGAAGTTTTTACAGTGTATAAAGTGCAACCGACTGTACCTGAAACGTATATCTTAAAAGATAACAAAGGAGATTTGTTGCAAGGTGCATTTTATGGACATGAAATGTTAAAGTCAACAGTAGGTGATGTATATCTTGTTGAAAAAGTGTTACAAAGAAAAAAGGACGCAGTTAAAGTGCGGTGGTTAGGGTTTAACAAAACTGAGGATTCATGGATACCTATAAAGGACTTGGTTTAATGCAAGCAACTCATTTCATCGTTAACCTTTGAGCAGGATGGAGATAATTAACCATAAAGATCGATTCAATATTAATAACATAGATGATTTAACTGTGGATAACGTTAAAATCAACAATGGTAAACACGGTAGTTTACTTCCAAACACTGTTCGATGTATAGTAAGTGGCCCCTCAAACTGCGGAAAGACCAATGTTGTCTTTAATTTGATCACTAATCCGCAGGGATTAAGGTTTAGTAACCTATATATTTTTTCAAAGTCTCTACATCAACCAAAGTATCAATTGCTGGATAAAATCCTATCTGATGTGTCTGATGTTAATTTTTACAAATTTAACGCTAGTGATAGCATTATGCAACCAAACGAAGCGAAACCGTATTCTGTATTTATATTTGACGATGTATCTTGTGAAAATCAGGATACTATTAGAAACTACTTTGCCATGGGAAGACATAATAACATTGACAGCATATATATATATAGGACAAACTTATAGCAAAATCCCAAAACAACTTATCAGAGATAATGCAAATATTCTAATTGTATTCAAACAAGATGATACTAACCTAAAACATATATATATAACGATCATGTGAATGCGGATATGCCATTTGAAAAGTTTAAAGAGCTTTGCGGAAAAGCATGGGCGGAAAAGTATGGATTTTTGGTTATTATGAAAGATCATGCTATAAAAGATGGTCGTTATAGAATAGGTTTTGATAAATTCGTTTTAATACACTGATTAGCGGTATTACTGTACAAGTCGTCAAGGTGTGAAGATGGTTAACCAGGAAAAGCTATTAAAGGAAATAAAATCACTTAGTGATTCTATTAGACAAAAAAACCGAGCTTTAAAATCAGGTATAAATGAAAGAGAGCAATTTTTAGAAACAACATTCAAACCTGTTACTGAACCTTTAAAGCGATTAGCACAAAATATGGAAAAACCTTCAATTCGCTTCGAAGGAGACAAAATGCTACCAATTTCCAAATATGAAGAAGAATTTCAGAATGATGAAAGTTTTGGCCAGTTACAAACATCTGAAGAAAGCGACGAGTATGAAGAAAGCGGAGATATAGAGGATTTAAAGGAAAAGGACATTGCAGAAGATACAAGTACAGAAGATACAAGTGTAGAAGATACAAGAGCAGAAGAAGAGGATATTAACCCATCCAACTTAAGCAAATTAGGCACGGATATTATGTTTAAAGGAACACTTGGAAGAACATATACGTTAAAAATGTTACACGCCGCACATGCTAATCGAAATTATCATACCTATGGAGCTAGAATAGAGGATAAAGGATTAATGATTGGAGATAGCAAGTTAGATATAAACGAAAATGATGATATAGTTATTGGAGATAAGAAATATAAAGGTACAAAAGGTTTGTTTGAACTTATCTTTAAAAATAATCCTGGTAAATATACTAAAAGGGATTTACAATTGTTTAAACATATATTAGAGTATACAAATGCACATAGAAAAAAGTATTCCAAAGACCTACCTATTCATAGAAATCGGTCAATAAAATATACAAGTATTATATCTAGTCTTTTCCCCTCAAAATCAAAAAAAGCTCAAATTAAAAGAAGAGCTTTATCTTCTGCTGAATTAAATGTTTTGCATAAAAAGAGAAAAACAACTGATCCTACCACATCTGGAAGGGGATTATTGAAAAACTTGTATAAAACTAATATAATATATTACAACGATATAAATAAGTTAGTTGATCGAATGAGGTTATTACATGAAGCTATGGAAGCCGGGCACACTGGTTTAGAAAACGAATGGGTAGCTTTGGTTGATGAACTGCGAAAACAAGGAATAATTGTTCAGTAGACGTATATATATATATATATATATATATATATATATATATAATAAGAACCTAAACGATAGCGATTCAGTTACATCATGAGTGTGGACAAGTTTGGACGGTATTCCGAGATTGGAGTAAAATCTGGATATAGTGAAAAAAGAGCTGGGTTTCCGTTAACACCTGATGGCAACTATAATTTTGAAGGAAAAGTAATTCAAAATGTTGGTGATCCGCTTTTGTCTTCTGATGCGGTTACGGTAAAATACATGGATAAAAGAACCCCAACTGTACACGAAGATCATTGGGGGTTTTCCGGTAAAAGGTTAAGCAATATACAACATCCCGTTTATGATGGTGAAGCAGTAAATTTCGCTACTCTAAAATTGTTAACAATTTACAAAAGGAATGAAACTGACACAAGCTATGATGTAAAAAAATTAAAATTATCAAATGTAGGTGATTGTGAGCAGGATGGAGACGCTGTAAATAAGAAAATGTTTGATATTGTACACAATAAATGGACTACGGAATATGAAAAACATTTGGAAAGGTTTGGTGCAGCTCTATTCCATTATATCCATCGGGCTTCAGGAAGAGATGCAGCTTCAGATGTTGACAGTCACAATTATTTAGACTGGAAAAATATTCACAATCCAGAGAAACCTAATCAACGAGATAAACCGTCTGAGCCTTCTAAAGTCAAGACATTAGGAAAGGGGGATAAAGTGAATGTGATTAATGAACCAACAGAAAACGATGAAGATTACATAAGAGAAAAAAGAATTTAAAATACCCCATGATAAGGGATAAAGCATCAGTCATATTTGAGAGATGATACAGAGAGGATGATGGAATCCAATATTACTGCGTGGAGTTTAATATCTCAAGAGCCGAGATTTCCCCAAGGAGTGTTGACAGATGGTTTTGTTCAACGGTTTGATAGATATATGGATTGGGAACAACTTTCCATACAATACCTCTTTACAATGACTATGTTAAGAATTTATTTTCACAGAGTTAACTGGATCCATATTTTACAAAGACAACAGTTTTCAGAAGACTTCCTCGTAGAGATGACATCAAATTTTAATAACTGTTGGAAAGTAATAAGTAAATATCAAAATCTCTCTGAGAATTACATTGACAATTTTAAAGATAAACTAGACTGGGATGTGTTATTCAATTACCAACGATTAAGTGGCAAGTTTCTAAGGGAACATGACATCTATTTAAAGTTTATTCATTTTACCGAAGACAACGATACCTTCACCAGCGGAGAAACATCTGGAACATCTTCAATTACACCTTATTTCTATTTGTACTACTTTTGTTTAATATGTCTACATTTAATTAATAAATCCATTTCTATATAATAAATTGATTTTAAACAGTATATAATACAAGAAACCAAAACTGATATTACATTCATTGTCAAACATTTATAGAGTGCACCTACTGATTGTAAGTTTTGCTATAAATAGTCATGTCGAGGGTTAAACGCATCAGTCATAATCGAGAGAGATTACAGAGAGGAAGGGGAATAGCATCAACAGCATTTTCTCTATTGAGTAAACCGGTTGGAGCTATAGTTAACAAGGCGATTGATTTATTACCTGTGGAGTTACATTTACCTGGAGGATATCAATATTGTGGTCCTGGAACCAAATTAGAGAAACGTCTTGCTAGAGGAGATCCTGGAATAAATAAGCTCGATCAGGCTTGTAAACAGCACGATATAGCGTATTCCAAATTTATTGATACTAAAAATAGATCAATAGCAGATAGAGCACTTGCTGAGAAAGCCTGGCAAAGAGTAAAATCTAGTGACGCAAGTATTGGTGAAAAAGCAGCGTCTTTAGCAGTAACAGCAGCAATGAAAGCAAAAACTACGTTTGGAGGAGGAAAGAGAAGAAGGCGTGGGAAAAAACCCGCTAAGAAACAAGGAGGTAATATCAGAAGAAAACGTCGATCTACCAGTGGTAAAGCTAAAAAGAAACCAACAATATGGTCAATGATAAAAAAGGGAGGAGGATTATACCTAAGACCGTATCGTGTGTATTAAATAAGAAAGAGCAATTAATAATTAAAAACAAAGAATTAACCAACGAAGAACTGATTACATATGCTTCTTGTTTGAAAATCCCATTTTTTAGAGGAGTATTTATGAAAGATGAATTACCGGTTAAAATGTGGAAAAATGAGACTGGTATTGTAAATTTGGATAATAGTGAAGGATTAGGCACTCATTGGGTGTGTTACAAGAAACTTGGTAAAACCATTTATTATTTCGACAGTTTTGGAGACCTTCCACCACCGAAAGAACTTCAACAATACTTTCGTGCGGCAGAAAATGTTTTTTACAATCATACAAGAAAACAACCTGATGATACATCCATTTGCGGTCATTTATGTTTAGACTTTTTAGCTAAAAGTGTTAGTCAACTTTAAGATGTCTTCGTATACAGTGTCATTAACCGGTAACTCATGTACTTTGCGCAGTATTCTGTTTCCAGCGCTACGTTTGCAAAAAGGAAGACTATGGGAAGCCGCATTATTGGATTTAACAACATATAACTCTATTCCAAACGTTAGTGAAGGAATTAATAACAAAATACATTATTACAAGACAAAAGATGATAAAGGAAAGTATTCAGCTTTGGAAGAATTCAGTTTACCAACAGGAGCTTATGAAATTGATAATATAAATGAAGTTATACAAAAACATATGGGAAAAGAAAATATAACGATAAAAGGCAATAACAATACAATGAAAGCCGAAATTACGTCTAAGTATTATATTGATTTTAGTCAAGAACATTCAATTGGTAGTTTATTGGGGTTTTCTAAGGAAACAAAAGTATTAGAACCTAATAAAACTCATTCTGGGAATAAAACTGTGACGATCATCAAAGTTAATAGCATAGACATTACATGTAACATTATACAAGGATCCTACAGAGATGGAGAAAATCGTCATATATTACACACATTCTACCCATCAGTTGCACCAGGTTTCAAGATAGTAGAAAAGCCTCAAAACCTTGTGTACCTACCGTTAAACACCAGTTTCATTTCAGACATCGTGCTGAACATAGTGGATCAAGACGGAAACCTTATTGACTTTAGAGGAGAAGCTATTACTGTAAGAATACATATAAAATCATCCGCTTAGACAATGGGGTTATCATTTAAAAAGAGAGAGCCAACCAGCAAAGAGGTCAGTAGCTCATCAGCTGTAGAAGGTTTAACAAGTGACAACATTCGTTTTCTAGAAGAAATTGGATTAAGGGTCATTAACAATGGATATACTGGATATAGCGCAGGGTCCAACATTCGACGAGACCTTATGGGAAAAGGAATATCACACGCACAACCCTTACGCTTCGTCCAAATTAAACAATAACGATGAAATTAGGATTCCTATACAACAACAAGACATTTATACTCTTCCATGCGAAAGTTATTTATATATTGAAGGAAAAGTAACAAAAACTGATGGTACTGCTGGAACCACTGTTCCGTTCATAAATAATCCTATGGCATTTTTATTTGACGAGATTAGATATGAAATTTCAGGAGTTACAGTCGATTCAACAAAAAAGGTTGGAATTTCCAGTACTTTGAAAGGATTAGCGTCTTTAACACCAAATGAGAAGAATCTGTTAGCTGTTGCAGGATGGGTTGCACCAGACAAAAGTACAATCGCTCCTGACTCTTCGGGAAACTTTGATTTCTACGTACCTTTAAGATTACTCCTAGGATTTGCTGAAGACTACAGAAGAATAATAATAAATGTAAAACAAGAACTAGTTTTATTAAGATCATCAAACGATAATGATATTATTAAAGCAGCTGCTGGAACAACTGATGCCAATTTAGACTGGAAATTAACATTAGACAAGATTGTTTGGAGAGTACCACATGTGCGACTAAATGATGAACACAGGATTACATTATTAAGAAAGTTAAAATCAGATCGAGACATTGTAATGCCATTCAGAAGCTGGGAGTTTCATGAATACCCCGTTTTACCTACAACACAACGGCATACATGGACTGTAAAAACTTCTACTCATTTGGAAAAAGCAAGATATGTAATATTTGGATTACAAACGAAGAAAAAAGGTATATTAACTGAAAATGCTGGTGAATTTGACCATTGTAAATTAACTAACTGTAAAGTGTTCCTGAATTCACAATTCTTTCCCTACGACAACTTTAATATTTCTTTTGATAAAAAAAGGTACAGTGTTTTATACGATATGTACGCTAGGTTCCAAAATTCATATTACGGCAAAACAAATACACCTCTACTATCTCCCGTACAGTTTGAATCGAAAGCTCCGATTGTTGTAATTGATTGCTCCAAACAAAATGAATCTGTAAAATCGTCTAGTGTTGATATAAAAATAGAAATGGAATTTCAAGAAAACGTACCTGCAAATACATCTGCGTATTGTTTAATTTTGCACGATAAAATTGTTACATACACACCGTTGACCGGTATTGTAAAGACAGTATTGTAAAACGTTGTACCACCACCGGCACCGCCACAGTCGCTAACCTATAAATAGCGGAGCAACAATGCAGGTCTTCAGTTGATCGTCTATCGTCGCATGGGTAACATCTTCTACAAAATGAGTTCTCCATCTGTTGTACAAGGTGATGCAGAGGTAGCACCGTTATTGGAACGTGATAATACTAGTGAAGCAGAAATCATCAAGGAAATAACTGCATTTTTAAAGTTTGGTAAAAGAGATAGAGAGGAGGAAAGTAATGCAGACCCATCAAAGGTAGTACCAAAGAGGAAGAAGAAAGTTGAAGAAAATATTCCTCCTCACATTTTAACTGAAGTTTTTTTGCGAATCTTTTACCCCATCTCAGCATGCATCAGTAAAAGTGTATCAGTTGGATTGATGAAATCATTGGATTATTCCCCTACAGTAATACTACACCATGGAACAAAAAAGGTTTTATTTTCGCAAAATGCTTGGGAGTCATTTTTGAAACATGTACATTTAATAGAATGTTATTTAACCAACAGTTTGTGTGGAAGGAAAACACATATTCGACTTTTGGATTGTGACAATGAAATCGATATTGTTAAACATCGCGGACAACTACAAGTGCGAATTAGAGACTTGACTCAACATGAAAATAAGATTCTACTATCACGTGAAGAATTCTACGTTTTAAACTATGCAACAGAACCTATTACAAGGTACATGAGACAGTTGGTATTTGCAAGCGCTATTATTAAAGAATATTTGGTCGATACTTTGGAAAAACAACCTTATAGCACCATCGTGTACGGACCTGTGGATACATCTATTTTTAATAGAATACCTCATGAAGTTTGCATGTGGAGAAAGTTAAAGGATTTTGAACCACTTGTAGAAATCGCTACAGAAGCTACAGAAGAAACAACACAGGAAGAAGAAACAAAGAAACAAAAAGAAGAAGAAGAAAACGAAACACAAGAAGAAGTTAAAAAAGACTAAAGTTTGACTTAGTAAAGAAGAACACACGTGGGGTAGGCCTATTGGGGACGGTGCCCACGTTAAATATACACCAACGCGCCTGCAACTGTACGGCCTAGTATTTAACCTACCGTGGTGTGGAAAACAGTTTAGTTGATCGCTAGGTGCCATGATGAGCGGAGGGGATGAAGAAGTGAGTGTAAAGCCTTGTGTAATCGAATTTCAAGCATTTCGAAATCATGATGATAGGTTTATTATCAAGGAATTAGTAATTTTAGACTTGCTTACATTTGTAGCCTACCCATTCACGTTTGAAGCTCCTTTTTCTTTTAACAAACTTAACGCCAAAGCAAAAATTACAAACAAATGGATAACAAACTACTTTCATCACATACACTGGTATGAAGGTTTTATAAGCTACAGTAATCTGCACAGTATTATGTTTAACTTTTGCAAACAATATTCGCATATATACACAAAAGGATTAGAAAAAAAGAATTGGATACAAAAGTACACGCACGGTTATGTTTTCGATATAACTATCAGTAAGGATTTTAACATTAATCTCGGAAATATTTGTGTCGCTGCAAAAGATCTTAAACACGGTCAAACAAACTGTGCATTGTACAACGCATATCGTTTGGCTGCTTACTTGAAACAAACGCAGGAATGTGGTGGGGGTAGCGGGGCCTATAAATATGAGGAGACAACACCGGCCCAGCACGAGTATTTTTCGAGACTCCGAAGAGGCAACATCACAGAAGACACCACAACTACTGCTGACAAAGATGGCATCACAACAGTTTCTACAAACACTGGTTGATCAATTCAACACTCATTCAAAATCCGACCTTCTGCTAACTAAAAAGTGTTCAGAACTAAAAGAACAAAAACACTACATTATTCATAACATCAAGAAAGTGGAAACCACACATGGAGAAGCAATTCTAGTTTCATTGAGCGAAGGACCTTTCACTCCAGGAGATGAGCCGAAGTTTCAAGTATTTCTTCCAAAACGATTTGTTCAACTGCTACAAAATGAAGATTTGCGAGATATTCAACCGGGGACGTTGTATTTGGTATCACACGGTGTAAGCGGCAACAACTCTACGGAACTCACTCTGCACATCACGCATATTTGTACATAATGGCTCTGTTTGTATTTCTCTGTTTGTATTTCTAGTCATTAATGTTAGACTTAAGCTTATTGTATTGTAAGATGTTTGTTTAATAAAGAAAAGAAAAAAAAAAAAAAAAAAAACAGCAACACAGCAGTATATTATTTTATATACTGCTGTGTTGCTTTTTTTAAAATTCAAACGGATGACCTTGAACTTTCATTCAGGGTTAACTTATAAAGAGGTATAAAAGAGAGGGGAGCAGTGAAGTTAGTCTCAGTCTTGTCTAACACACGCTGCAGCTAACATGTCGGTGCCACCGATGAACAATTTATCATTCGATAACAATTTGAATACATATTGTTGCGAGTTACAATGTTTTAAAATACCAGGCGATCAAGTTGACGGGAAAGCTTGTCGTAAGTGCAGGTGTTTCAGCTATTGCATATGTAGATGTAAAACGTATCAAATGAACCGACAAGATAAAATACAAGAATTACGCCGACGGATTGCATTACTGTGGCGGCGAATGTAGTAGCAACCATCTGCCGTCCGCCATCTGCTCCGCCCCACCACACTTTTACCCCCACCATTTTGTTTGATACCAAAACGCTAGCTAGCGAATAGTCTGTACACCTCCAGCTCTTGACCAGTGTACATCGAGCTCTCTGTTGAAATGTCCATTAAAATTAGGTGTATTCATTATGATTCTATTCATCTGGCGACTTTCCAAGACCTCGAGGTTTTTAATGAAGAGTTAAGACTTCTCATTGCGTCCGGTTACGATTTATCTTTGGAACTTTACGCAACAAAAAACAACATGGACTCTGCACAGGGATCGAAGTATCTACCTTCTTTCATCAGGAAAAAACACGATGATCGCGACTCGTCGGCATCATCAACTTCGATTTTAACCAACATCGGCGGAAGCTTCGTATTGTAATTAAGAACAAACATTGTTAATAAAATAAAGTTATTTTGTAATAGTACTACCTCGCACTCGTATCATTCGATTGTTTCATTCGATTATTTTCATTCGATATTTATTATCGATTAACTATCGAATCACAATCGAATTTTACGCGTGCGAGGTAGTACTTTTTTAAAACACCCTCCCCGTGACCTTGAACTTTCCCTCATTACGTCACAAAACCGCCTACGTCACTGGCTCAGCCTCAGATGACGTATTTATTCACTCAGCGCTTCCGGAAGCAATTAATCAAGTGAGCCAAAACCTACAATGCCCCACTACTAATGTCCATAAGAAATACATGGGAACTTTGTCGGGATCTCTGACGGAGGAGCCCTAAGGTCAGATCAGGATTAAAACCATTTAGTTTTCATATTTTATGACTAAAGAATCAGTGTACAAAATTTCAGCTCTCTACCTACATGGTGGAGAATTAGTGATGAGTGAGTCAGTCAGCCAGGGCTTTGCCTTTTATAGATATAGATTTGAAATGATTTGGTAAGTACGAATAATAGCATAGATTAAGCATACTCCTTAGGAGTATGCTTAATCTATGATAATAGTTTGATAGGTTTAATCAAACAGTTCATAAAAGTTTGTACGATTATTTTTTTTAAGAAAGATACATTTATGTATTAAAAAAAAATATTAATATTTGAGTGATCGCTTCAGCAGAAGACAACGTTCGGTTTGCAAGAGTGATGTCTTCTCATTTTGATGGAAGCTATAGAAAAACATGATGGATCATCTTCATAAGGTTCTTCAACCCTTAAAACGTCAAGTGACACGAAACCACAGTATGAGTAAGGGACATCATTAAAGGACCACTACAACATTCGTCCATTCAAATTCTGCAGTGAATAACTCAGTGTATAATTGACTACACAAGTAAAGTATTACGCAGTCACAAATAAGTTGAGAATAGCAATATAAACCCTTAAGTTGAAATTAAGACCGTTTTTGGACATTTATATTTAGGAATGTATAATAATAACAAGATAATAATTGATCCAGTTAAATAAATACGATCCTCGGCAATCCCGGTTGCACTAGAGAGATTCATGGGGAGCGAAAACATTTGTTTGGGATACATCCTGTGTGATCCTGTGGAGGAGCTGATGCACTTTTAATATCGTCTGCCATAGATAAGTATTGAAACTTTTAGACCAATAGGGCGAAGCCCTGAGGGAAATTCAATTTTTTTTTAATTTTACAGATGTAGGATTATTAATGAACATTTTGATAATCAATGTGCTTGGATTTAGTCACAATAACCTCTTCAAAATTGGAACAGCGGATTTCCTTTTTGACTACAAAATCAGCGTTTAGATAAACAACGATATTTATGCCTGGCCAAATAACATCAGCGTCTGAAACAGAAATACATTAAAGCCTTAAAGGCCAAAGGGTCCAAAATGGCACCTTGTTGGACTGTGGATTTTAATCCTCAGGCTGATTTTAACATTTGTAAAAAGTTAACACACTTTAAACGGAATTTAAAAGAAAAATTCAAACCTTATTGCCATTTTCACAATTTTGGTGAATATTGATGCTTTAAAAGCAAATATTTTTGTCATGTATAAAAATGACTGAAAAATACAACAAAATAAATAATGCAAAGTTATTCAAATACTGTTCTTTTAAACAATAATTTTTTTAATTCTAGTGTTTATGTGGCATCTTAAATCTTAACAGCACGTCTTTGGTTACGCCGCGCTAATGGGATGATCGGAACCGGCGACAGATTTGAAAGAGATGTCCGTTATTACACGTCGTGTCGGAAATGCCACCGCTGTTTAGGTTGGCAACCGAAGGCCTAGCTGCACTCTGGCCGAACGCCAGTAGTATGACATGACTTACAACTTTCTTATAATTCTCATTTTGCTAAAATCGTAAATTCATGGTAAGGATTGAAGATTATTTATTTCATTAAACATTTATATCAAAACTGAAAAATAAAAACTATCATATGAGAACGGTTGCTAGTTTGTTTTGGAAATTTACACATTATACCTCACAATCGTATTTTGGTAAATTGCACGAAGTCAAATATTTTTCCAAAAGAATGAACAATTAGATAGAAAATGAGGCTTGCATCCACGTTTATTTAACACACGGTTTAGTGAATTTATACAATTTATTTTAGTAATTTGTTATTTGACTGAATAAAAGTTGTCACCAAAGCCATGACATAATTTATTATTTTGTTTGGTCAAATAAAACTACAAAAGGTGTTTTATGAGTTTCTATGGTTTAGGTAATAAATCAGAAACTGATATATATAACTTATACAAATATGTGTCATCAGCATACTGGACAGTGGTTTTTAAAATAATTTAAGAACAGATCAGGAAAACATTGGGACCGAGTATAGAACCTTGACTACATCATCAAAAGTACAATTGCGGTTGAAACATTGCAGCGGAAATCCAAGAAAAGTGGCGTACCGCCGGCGCCGTGGTTGGGTGCCTGGGGCGGCGGATATATTTATAGGGGCCTACAGGGTTGAAGAGGGGGCCTTTACATATATATGTATGTATTTATGTATTAGGGGCGTGCCATTACTTACAAATTTGAGTATCTAAATAGTCAAATTGACTCAGTTTTGAAAAATACTCGAAAGTTCGAGCGAGTATTTCCCGCCAATCTTCGGACGATCGTGACCTGCCAAATCACGCAGTAAAAATGGCCGTCAAAGACAATCGCACCACGTAAAATCGGCCGAATATGACGAGACATAACATTATGACATGAATCGGTCATAATAAAACAACGGAACTGTTATGTGTAAATGGCGACCGAACCGCATATTATTGGCCTTAATTGAAGCCGTTACAGATGATATAATCTTGAATTAACGTCCTTACCGCGTAATATCGGCTATAAACAAAATACTGTCCAAACATGACGACTTTACTACACGTAATGGCGGCGAAGAATACGACCGTAAATCGGTAGCAATGTTCCGGAGATCCACAGGATCTTGCTCAGGCTTTAAAACATATTTAAAAATTCGGTGGCCTATGCCAAAGCGGAGCTTGGGGCGGGCCGCCCCCCACCCGTCAGTACGCTACTTGGAAGTATTACGAATGTAACGCACATTTATTGGCATGAGGAAGATATGAAATATTCTCTTGTATTTGTATTTTAAGTACAACGAGATTTTACAACTAGGTGTACTCTATCATTCTTCCAGAAAATCATTCTTATTTTCAATTTTTAAGGTTATTGTGCAAACCATTTTTGAGATAATAGAGCAAACACCAACGAAGAAAAGCATATTTTGTTATATTTATCGAGTAATATTATTAGTTATACGTTCTATCTTTGACAATATATTCGAATTATTTTAACCTTACAAATATTAGGTTACATATAAGCCCTAAAAAAATACGTTATCTAAAACAATAGAGTGGCGATCAGAAAAAAGCTAATTGCTAATTGAAAATTGGCTAATGCTTCTATTCAAAATTAATGTTCCCTATAACATAGACTTAGTTCGGGAACAGCTTCGTAATTCAAGGAGCAACAAGTGCTGGCGGAATAACGATAAACCTAATGGAGGAGTGTTCGTGCCCGCCAACATTCAGCCTTAGCCGCAATCCCACGTTTGATCAATACTAAACACCTAAATTGCCGCATTCCACACGCAACTTCTTGACCATGTTGAATTGTTGTAAACTATAACTTTTCTGAATAGTGAATAAAACATAAAAAGGGGATCAGGGTAGTTAATGGGAAAGGTGATCTCTAGGGTTATTATTTGTGACAAACTATATATGATGACAAATTGTCTGAGAAGAGTGGTGATGTAGGTTTTTGATGATTTTTGTTTTAAGCAAAAATATTTGTTCCAGACTGTTTAAAATGCCCCCTACATCATCATCCTTGGACACCACGACAGAAATTCCACCGTGGGAAAATTCGACAGTCAGTGAGTTCCTTTCAACTTTGCTCGAAGAAAATATAACGATGACTTCTTCGGCAGAGACGACGATGTCATCATTAGAAGAACAGAAAATTCGGAAACTTCACGAGTTCCAAATCATCAAAGCTGTGGTTTTGGCAGTGGTAACTGCCATTATAATGTTCTCAGTTTGTAAAATGGTCTTCCAGCTTTTTATACGATATTCGGGCAAGCAAGACGATAGATGAGTACAACTTCTACCATAAGAATAACTCCAAGGTTTTGCAAGCAAGTCAACCGAGATGGTTGCAATTAATTTAAAATTATTATTTATAAATATTAACCAATCAATACCAGAATTGATCAACTCATATAAAAAATATATATGCTGCTTATATGGCCAAACATGCAAAAGTCAACAGAGCATACTTATCAACATATAATTATTTTACAGTTGCTTTTATCAAGTATACCAATAGGCTATTGTTTTCTTACCAGATTACTATTTTAATAGACATGAAACTAAATAAGTTATTATAATAAATTAAAAGGTTTGGTTCCACAATAATGTGTGATAAGACAAGTTAGTAAACTGACCTATAAATTAGAGTGAAACGTATAGATAACTTACCCAGCAACAAGCTAAACAAAAAGATACATTTGCAACACCATTTTGCCCTCTGCCACCACACTGAATTTTTGACTTTTAAATTACTTCTTATTATAATGAAAATGCCTAAAATGGAGTTTAAATCATGTTTGAAACAGACTTAGGATGCAGTAGTGAATGGAGGTTAAAACACCTTTACGTCCTTGTTTTGTTGTTATGTTAGGCGGCACACCCGTTTACCTAACAACTCTACATGTTGCCCACACTGCCTAGAGGCGCGGTTTACATTGGCGTTGCAGGATGCAGTAGTGAATGGAGGTTAAAACACCTTTACGTCCTTGTTATGTTGTTATGTTAGGCGGCACACCCGTTTACCTAACAACTCTACATGTTGCCCACACTGCCTAGAGGTGCGGTTTACATTGGCGTTGCAGGATGCAGTAGTGAATGGAGGTTAAAACACCTTTACGTCCTTGTTATGTTGTTATGTTAGGCGGCACACCCGTTTACCTAACAACTCTACATGTTGCCCACACTGCCTAGAGGCGCGGTTTACATTGGCGTTGCAAACAAATGTTACAAAAGCAAGGTTCGTACAAAAGTGAACAAGATTCGTAGAGAACAAAAGCACACACTGAAGATAACAGTAGCAAACTCACAACTTAACAGAACGTACCAATAACTTAAAATTAAATTATAATAATACAACTTGTCATTGCTATTACCATCAAGGCTAAGATTCCTCAGAGTTCCTATCCTTTTGTTCTTGTAATTATAATTGTATTTTAGTACAGTGTATGTCTAATTTAATATGTTGTAATATTAAATACGTAATCTGACTAATAACTTTGTTTAATTTCACTCCCGATGTTAGAATATTACATGAATACATTGAATCTACGTAATATTATGTTGCATTTTGAAGGCAGAAAACAAAATGTTTAAAACTAAGTCGGTTTGAATTTTACACTCTACAGAGGTCAAAGGAAACTATTGACTTTAACTTCTACAGGAAGTATAGTCTTTGGCCTCACATCATTAAGCTCCCTAGGGTTGTGAACCGACATTGAATTTATTCCGTAATAAAACTTATATCTGAATTTGTAATATTTTTGCACCGCAAAAAGAAAATGTTGTACCCCTTTTCTTTGGAAGTTGTAACCAATACAACAGGTCTAGCCCAAAATCACAAGTTTACTAAAATAGAAAACTAATTATGTCATAATTTTGTACCATTTTGTACCACCAAAATAAATTTGTGTACCAAAAAAATAATGGCTCGGTAGTAAAAACAAAGTCGGCTCACAGGTCTATGTAAAAACACAAGTACCTTAAAATTGAAAACAAACTTTACCATATTATTGTACTATTTTTGTACTATTTTGTACTGCAAACTAACATCTTCGTACCACTCAAATAAGAGCTTTATCGATATAATAAAGTGGGCCCACAAGGTCTACTTCAAAAAACACAATTCCACTGAATTGAAAAATCTATTATGACTTATTTGAACTACTAATTTTGTACAAATTGTATGCAGGTTTGCTGCTGCGGGGAAAATCGCCAAAAAGTTGTTTTTTGTGCAAATATCAACATACAAATATTCACAGTGCTAGGTGAAGCCACATACCAAGTTTCATCAACATACATTCATAAATAATCGAGATATCAAATTTGTATTATTCTCGATAAGGATAAAATTGGACAACGTACTGTGTTTAGCACTTTGAATATCTCTGCAACGGTTGGACGTAGAATCACAATTTTCATACCAAAATTATTGTTTTGTAGAGCTGAACTGATTGGTAAAAGCAAATGTGAGGTTTGAATTAAAATTAACTGAGGAAAAGCAAAAATCCTTTTTCCCTTAAGATTAACATGGGAGATTTCATGAGCACGTTTTTTGAATTTTCTATAAAATACGTGCTCTATAAAATGTTTTTAAGCTCTATAAAATGATTGAAACCAAAATTAAGTGTTTTACAAATTTTAGGGTGAAAAATGCAAAAAAACGATTTTTGGACAATTTAAAACCTCCATAAACCCCCCTTCCCATGGGCCGATTTTTCTGGTTTTCGAACTTAAAGTCGTGAATGTCACTTTACATATTCGAGCCAAATTTCATCAAAATCAGATGATTTTTACTCAAGTTATCGTGTTAACGGACACACACACACATAAATATATAATGCTATGCATTAATAGCAATGTTATATCTTTTTGATTTTGTTTTTTGAAGCTGTTTATTCAATGTATCCTATACTCTAATATGAGTAAGGTTTGCTTGCTTGCTTGCTTGAGTGCTTGCTTGCGACACGGATCTCAAAAACGGCTCCAACGATTTCCTTCAAATGTTCAAAATAACTAATTTCTGGGATAAAAATAAGTTCTAGACAGGCCTCATCCCTAGGAAAAATCAAATAATGTAAAAAAAATAAAATGAAAAGTTAAAAAAATTAACATTGGGCTTATGGAGTTTCAAATCAAAACAAAAGTATTGTAACAGCTGTTCATAATTAACCAGGGAACTGTCAAAGTAATACTCATGTTGTTTATGATTATTAACATGTGGTTTCCTGAGAGAAGAGATTAACAGATTTGAGTAAAGATTACATATATAGAGTAGTAAAATAAATCAAAGGGACATTGAGCTATAAATAACAACTGGAGGGACCTTAAAAATGTAGAAAAGAGGCTAATGAATAAAACAAATCAGTAGGGGGAAGTGGTGAAATATTACTCCGAGTCATCTAAACAAACTGACTGACCTTCCCCCGAGCAAAGCTCAGCACCCCAGGTACTTGTATTTATTTGTGTAGTTTTTTAACACACATTTTAGGGGTGAGAGGGTAAATGCGTTACATAATTTGTGTATTGCCCCTAAAAGTGGAGGGAGTAACTTTCCCCTGTCCCCTCTACCCTTTCAGTTTTAGTGAATTTCTCCTATAGGGAAGAAGCTATTACCGTAGGTGGCATGGTAAGACTTAAGCCCGAGGCCATGATAACTTTTTTTTTTGAGGCCCCCAGATGCCAAAAACACCATTCATCCAAATTCATATATATATATATATATATATATGTATTTATGTGTCTGTTACCCCGATAACTTTTGAATGAAATGCCCTATTTTGATGAAATTTGGCTCAAATGTGATGAGTACCATTTATGACTTGAAGTTTGAAAACCAGAACGATCGGACGATGGGAAGAGGGTTTTATGGAAGATTAACATTTTTCAAAAATAAGTTTTTTGCAATTTTTACCCTAACATTTTTAAAACACTCAGTTTTGCATATTCTACCCCGACATGACATTTTTCTTAATAAAATTTCGCTGGAATGCATACTAACCTCGGAAAAGCTCTATTTAACTATACTAACTGTATATTAACCTCTGGTATGGTCAAATATACATACCCGCCATGGCCAGGCTGGGATATCCTACCCCGGCATGACATTTTTCTTAATAACACTTAACTGGAATGTATACTAACTTCGGGAAGTGCTCTATTAACATATACTACCAGTATATTAACCTCTGGTATGGTCAAGTATACTAATATCCGGGCTAGCATGTTGCTGGCCCGGCACAACATTTTCCTTAATAGCATATCACTGGAATTTATACTAACTTTGGGAAATTGCTCTATTAACCTATACTAACAGTATATTAACCTCTGGTATGGTAAAATATATCAATATCCAACATGGAGCTAATGTGTTAGGCGCGTGCGTGGTCACATTTTGAATTCCCGGCTAATGAATGGTAAAAACCACTATACGGTGCTGTATGCGGTGTGTTATAACATAAATGGATGTAGTTCTACAAAATGCCAATAGGTAGCAGAACAATTCAGATAGCAGTAGTCAACCAGGGTTGCCATTTAGAGGGACTAAGTTGGACGAAAATGAATGCGGGAAGGTCCCGTGATGGCCGGGATATTGCGGGAAATTAGTCATACCAACTATATCTCAATAAAGCTCACATTCTTAGCTACACACTGACTTAAAAATACCCGTCCTTACTAGTGTGCTGCCACCCGAAAACTGAATAGGTTTGGGTGGAACATATCACCGCCCGGGCAGTGGGGCGCAGCGAACGTGTTTAAGTATTAAAAAATATACCTTACAAATCCCTATAAAATAAAATAAAAACAGAAAACTGAAAAATTTATTTCAACAATTTCCTCTACACAATGTTTTTAGCGAATTTCCCCTATAGGGAAGAAGCTATTACCGCAGGTGGCATGGTAAGAGAAGCCCGAGACCATGTTAACTTATTATTTTGAGGTCCCCAGATGTCAAAAACACTATTCCTTCAAATTTGTATATATGTATATATATATATATGTGTGTGTGTGTGTGTCCGTTAACACGATAACTTGAGTAAAAATCATCTGATTTTGATGAAACTTGGCTCAAATATGTAAAGTGACATTCACGACTTAAAGTTCGAAAACCAGACCAATCAGACCATGGGAAGGGGGTTTTAAATTGTCCAAAAATCGGTTTTTTTGCATTTTTCACCCTAAAATTTGTAAAACACTTAATTTTGGTCTCAATCATTTTATAGAGCTTAAAAAACAAATAATATAGTATTTTGAATCATTAACCTAGGTTAAGTAGTTTGCGGAGAAAATTCAAAATACCCCCGTCGCAGCAAACCTGCGTACTCAGCGAATTTCCTATGAATGAATATATTTCTTACTACCACATAAAGCCACTTACCAAGTTTCATAAAAATACTTAAATAAATAAGTGATATATAGCATTTTATTTATTCTCTATAAGAATAACATTAGGGCTGAGAACGCAGGTTTGCTGCAACGAGGAAGATAAAAATGTGTGTTTTTTGCAATTATCAATATAACTCAACCAGGTGAAGCTATATACCAAGTTTTAATGAATTATGTTCATAATTAAGGGAGATATATAAAGCTTTCCGTATTCTCCATAAGAATAACATTAGGGATGAGAATGCAGGTTTGCTGCTAAGAGGATAATCAACAAAAAATCAATTTTTTGTGGAAATATATATATACCAGTACTAGGTGAAGCCACCTACCATGTTTCTTCAATATACGTTCATAAATAATCGAGATATCAAATTTTTAATGTTCTCCATAAGGATAACATTGGACAACATACTGTATTTAGCACTTTGAATATCACGGCAACGTTTGGACGTAGAATCACAATTTAAACACCAAAATGATTGTTTTGTAGAGCTAAACTGATTGGTAAAAGCAAATGTGAAGTTTACATAGAAATGAACTGAGGAAAAGCCAAAAACCTTTTTCCCTTAAGATTAACATGGGAGATTTTATGAGCAGGTTTTTTTGGATTTTCTCCGCAACCACTTAACCTAGGTTAATAATTCAAAATACCATATTATTTGTTTTTTTAAGCTCTATAACATGGTGAAAACCAAAATTAAGTTTTTTAAAAATTTTAGGGTGAAAAATTCAAAAAACTTATTTTTGGAAAATTTAAAACCCCCATAAACCCCCCTTCCCGTGGTCCGATATTTCTGGTTTTCGAACTTAAAGTCATGAATGTCACTTTACACATTTGAGCCAAATTTCATCGAAATCGGACGTTTTTTACTCAAGTTATCGCGGTAACGGACATATATATATATAAATTTGAACGAATAGTCTTTTTGGCATCTTGGGACCTCAAAACAAAAAGTTGTCATGGTCTCGGGCTTAAGTCTTACCATGAGACCTACGGTAATAGCTTCTTCCCTATAGGGGAAATTCGCTAAAACGTGCTCATGAAATCTCCGATGTTAATCTTAAGGGAAAAAGGTTTTTTGCTTTTCCTCAGTTAATTTTAATATAAACCTCACATTTACTTTTACCAATCAGTTCAGCTCTACAAAACAATCATTTTGGTATGAAAATTGTGATTCTACGTCCAACCGTTGCAGAGATATTCAAAGTGCTAAAGACTTATTGGACTGGTTGTCCAATGTTATCCTTATCGAGAATAATAAAAATTTGATATCTCGATTATTTATGAATGTATGTTGATGAAACTTGGTATGTGGCTTCACCTAGCACTGTGAATATTTGTATGTTGATATTTGCACAAAAAAAATAACTTTTTGGCGATTTTCCCCGCAGCAGCAAACCTGCATACTCAGCCCCCATGTTATTCTTATGGAGAATAAGTAAAATGTAATGTCTCCCTTAATTATGAATATGAACATAAATTAATAAAACTTGGTATGCATCTTCGACTTGCTAAGTTATATTGATAATTGCATAAAAACACATATTTTGTGTTCCTTGTTGCAGCAAACCTGCGTACTCAGCTTTCAATGTTATTCTTATGGAGAATAAATAAAAATGCTATAATTCACTTATTTATTTGTGTATTTTTATTAAACTTGGTGCAGTACCGGCTCTAGGGCAGTGCGAGCCGTGCTCCAGCACGGGGCGCGCGGGGCGCGGCGCTTTTGGGGGGCGGCGCTCGGCGCTCATAACGGGTCGTGGGATCGGCGGCGTACTGTCGTAGTTGGGGGCCTAGGGCGGCGGATGTTTTTTTTTTTTTTTTTTTTTTTTTTTTAGGGGCCTATATGTACATTAGGGGTTGAAGAGGAAGGCCTTTTCATATAGATGTATACGATGTATTAGAGGCGTGCGAGTACTCAAAATTTGACTATTTAAATAGTCAAATGAACTCAAAGTTTTGAAAAATACTCCAAAGTTCGAGCGAGTATTTCCCACCAATCTTCGAACGATCGTGACCTGCCAAATCACATAGTAAACGGCCGCCAAAGACGATCGGACCTTGTAAAATCGGCCGAATATTACGAGACATAACATTATATATTACACATGAATCGGACATAAAAAACAACCTAATTGTGTAAATGGCGAACGAACCACGTTTTATCGGCCGTAATTGAAGACGTTACAGATGATATAATCTGGAATTAACGTCTTTGCTGCGTAATATCGGCTATAAAAGTCGACGGAAAACAAAATACTGTCCAAAAATGACGACCTTACTTCGTAATAACAGCCGAAAATACGACAGTAGATCGCTAGCGATTCTCCGGAGATCGGCGGGAAATACTCGCTCAGACTTTCGAACATTTTTTTTTCAAAATTTAGGGGCCTATGCCAAAGAGGGGCCTGGGACGGACCGTGCCCCACGCCCCCCCCCATCGGTACGCCACCTGGTGCGGGGTGGGCGGCATAGGCCGTAGCGCTAACATAAAGTATTTTGTAAATATATAAAAACCAAACTGATTTTGTAAATTGTTGTAAATTAGAATTATAAGTTGTTGAAAGGCAATATTTGATGGAAATTTATGAGAATTCACCATGTTTTGTACCTTCATCATACTTAAACATTAAATTTATATATCAGATAATACAACTTCTGTTCCCCTTCCAAAACGAGCAGTTGTTTTGACCTCTCTCGGCTTGTGACAACTTCAGGGCATTCTGATTGCTATTGAGAGTTTGAATAAAACTCGCAATACGATGCAGGAAATTTGCAATGTTAAAATATAAAGTAACACAATTAAATGCAACTAATTGTTTTAATCCGCCCACGTCGATTGTTTTAAACTAGTTCCTATAGATGAGGAAAGATATGGTTTGGAGACTGGAGAGAATTGAATAGGGATTTTATCTATTTGAGTTTAGTATTACATGAAATAAGGGGGAAATATGATGCACCCTCCTCAAATTTTGGCGCCCCCTTACATCGTTACTTGTAAGGTCCACTCGTTTAGCTTACTTTGAAAGTTAGTTTATCGTTCCGTCTGTTTAGTAACCATTTCAACTAAGTTCTTATTTATTAACTGAGTCATTTCGGAGTATTGGAGATGGAGTAGGAAATGTAAGAATTGAACATAAACTTCTCCTTATTACAGATTAAGATTATTTGAGCTCTGGTCGTGGTTAATTGACGAATCATCTGTATTTCTTACAAATTGGCAATACTTTAAATAAGTTGCGACAGTTTATCACAGTATAGTAATAACGAAAAATAAATGTGTGGACCCAACTTGAGTTTTTAGAGTAATTGGTATTAAACTGAATTTATCCAAACACTTTTAGAAGATAAAATTCTATATATCACAGAGTATACAAAATTTAAAATAAGCTTTACAGCTACACAAAACCTTAAAGATTAAATTCTCGAAGTTAGTCCGTATAACTGAAAAACGTGTTATACATTAGAATCAATAAACAAATTATGTTCAGAAAACATTAGGTTTTTCAAAAACAAAATAACTCTAACAACAAACTTTGCTGTCTCCATCGCAAACTGGAGCCTCACAGATTCCAAGAACCATCAGAAGCGCGGTCGGTTTTGATCAGCGTTTTGATTATTGCTTTGGTTACTCTGGACAAAATCTTTCCCACGCTCAGAACAGATGTACTGTTATCAGTATGTACTTTACCGTTCCTACTCAGTTTTAAGGGATTGTTTTAATTATTATTTTTCTTAAAGAAACACGTAATTGTTTTATGATACACAGTGTATTGCAATACGTTGACTACAAGTGTGCACATTTGTTGTTTTAAAAATTTAGATTTTTTAATTACCGTATTTGAAGTTTTGAGTTTTTTATGACAAAAGTTTAGTGGCGCGGAAGATCGGAAACGGGATACATTTCCAGGACGATAATATATGAAATAAAGGTTTAGACCTACACAAGTCTCTTATCTGAATGTGTTGAAAGGCAATATTTGATGGAAATTTATGACATAGCTTGTCATTTCAGGTGATCAGCATAGCACGGAACCAGAAACATCGCGAAAGCAACAACAAGCGAGGGAGCGAGGCGCGCAAGTGACAGTATATCTCAGAACTATGGGAGTAGGGAGGTTTTGGTTGATGGTGAGGGGCGGGGGGCGGCAAATTTGGTCTTTGCACGGGCGCTGAAAAACTGACGGGCCGCCCCTGACTTGGTGAGTGGCTTTTTATGGTTGTGAGAAACATATGCATGCATTGGAAATTCGCTGAGTATGCAGGTTTGCTGCTTCGGTTTTTTTTTTAAATATATGTGACTGACAGGTAGCAGACAAATGATAATTTGTAAAAAAGAAACCATAGAAAGTGTTATATTAGGTTTAGACAAATGGTTTACTGCATATAAAAACCAATGTATACTGTACTATATTATCTGCAATATTATTTTACGTATTGGATTCGTCTATTAATTTTGATCGAAACATCCATGTGTCTCTCATAAAATTCCCTACATTTAGCTAATCCCCCCCCAGTTTAATAGGTGCAAGTATTTTTCTTTATCTAGAAAATTCTCACTTTTATAACAGTGAGTGACTTTGTAGTTATTTCATATCAATAAATCGTTATTATAAAGTCATAGTAACTTTTCCAAACAGCGTCATTATACTCTAATTGGTAATTTAGTAAAAATAAACCTCTCCTAACTAAAATTTTCCGTCTTAATTTTGTAATATATTATTAAATAAATTGTAGCTTTTGTCTCTTTCATTGCAAACTTGCAATCAGAAACCCAACAACTTGAAGATTCAGGGTGAGTGATCATTCCCTAGTAGCAAACCAGACAAATATTTGCAGCAGAAATAGACAGAGGAACTGTTTGGGTTACAGTGGGAGTGGATACCAACCTCTATTACCAAACTGCTTTAGCTGTAAACATCTTTAATAAAACACCACACGTGCAATGTTGGTGTATGGTACTTGGTTGCAAATAGAAGCGAACCTCCTCACCTACTCCTTTATGTTACCAGGTCCTTTCCATTTGGTTATCATATAGAAATAAATCAAACTTGGAAACACTGACACTCTCTATCTATTCTGTTGTAGATGTGCAATTAAGGCTACAAATTATTTGAGTTTTGTTAAAAACCAATACTGGTGTGTTAACGTAATGACGATTGAAGCTGTTTATAACATTTGGATTGTTAATTAATCATAATAAGAATATTAAAAGAGGTCAAATACTTAATTTCTGGTTAAATTACTTTACTGTTAGTAAGTGGTCTCTCTGACAGCATTACGTTTTATAGTAGGAAGAGTAGTAGTATCAAAAGAATGTGCATAAATTGTTAGTATGCAATGTATTATTATATTTATTCCCTCAATGAAGGTAGGCTTTTTAAAAACTTGGAGAAATTTAGCTTTTTTAACTGTAAAAATGTTACATAATTTAATCGGAGGAATTTCTTCTGTAATCAGAATAGTGCTGGACCAACAAACATACGAACCTTTTATCCTGTCCATTAGAGGCTTCTGTTTTTCTTAGAATTCTTCTAGTTTGACAGACGAGATTGAGTCTTGTTTTTTTAATAGTTAAGGGGAGTCGGGTGGTGAAAAATTGAAAAAAAATATTTTTTTTGTTTTTTATGATTTTTTATTCCGTATCTTTCCAGGATTATTTTAAGGCCTTATTTATTAAAATCAGATAAGTCAAAATAGTTTTATAACCATTTTTGTAAAGGTGCGCACGAACAGTTTGGACGAAATTTCTCGACTGTGCGGTCGAGCTATCTGTTATACATGTTTGATAACATTAGACACCTTGCTCTATAGTATTTTGTGTTTTGCTGTTGGCTAACCTGTGTTTCAACTCTGCTGCCTAGCAACAGCTGCATTTCTGTTGTTTGTTTATTGATCTCTCTTGTGGCTTGTTGATGGTTATGTTTTGATGGATAATAGTGAATAATAGTGTTTTGAATGTGAATAATAGTTATAATTAGTGAGTGTTTCAGTGTATTTTACGTTGTAATAATGCCTAGAGCTACTAACAAGGTATTTAAAAAACGAAAACGTGTGTGTAATGTTAATTTGAAACATATACAAAACAATAATGATAGGGAATTGTTAGGCCTAGCTGTGGGACAAACAAGCCCTAGAACTCCCCCATCCAAATTGTCTGTCAGAAATGAAAGTTCTTCCAAGAAAAAGGTAGGACCTAAATTGTGCCTTTATGAACAGTATGAAGTAGCAGATGATTCATGTAATGACATAGTAAATCTGCAGAAATTAGAAAATTTGCTGGCTAAAATTGTAGTTTGTGAAAAATGTGGCGGACGAGTAGTATTGAACAGAAGTCACAGACTAGGCCTAAGCCTCAAAATTACTATTAGATGTATTAATTGTGGATTTGAAGTTTCAGAGTATAATAGTAGTAAAATAAGTGAAACTAAAATAAATGAAGTGAACACTAGGTTAGCCTATGGCTTCAGATGCATTGGCAAAGGTGAAGCGAGTGCGAAAAAAGTGTGTGCTGCTCTGAACTTACCTACCCCTCCTGCAATGAAATATTATAATAAGATTATGTGTAAAGCTGCTAAAGAAGTGAGTTGTGAAACAATGAATGAAGCAGTAGAAGAAACAGTAAATGAGAATGAAGGCAATCGTGACATAACAGCAACGTTTGATGGTTCATGGCAGAGACGAGGACATCGATCCCTAAATGGAATAGTGACTGCAATAAGTGGCACAAACGGTAAGGTTTTAGATGTCAGAATTTATACCAAACATTGCCGTTGTGTAAATAGATTGAAAGAAGAACATGAGCCTAATTGTACTGCAAATTTTCAAGGATCTAGTGGTAGTATGGAGGTAAAAGGCGTGACAGATATGTTCAAAAGTTCCGTTACCAAGAATAATATCCGATACAAGTACTATTTAGGAGACGGAGACAGCGCTGCATTTCCTACTGTAGTTGAAAGCAAACCATATGGCCCAAATTTTATAATTGAAAAGCTGGAATGTATTGGCCATGTCCAGAAACGGATGGGGGCCAGATTAAAAAAATTTAAGTCAAAAAAAGGGAAAGATAAACTTTCAGATGACAAAACGATTGGAGGTCGTGGCCGTCTTACGAATTCTGCTATAAAACAAATACAATTGTATTATGGATTAGCCATACGTAGAAACACATCCAGTTTAGAAGAAATGAAAAAAGCTGTTTGGGCAGAATACTTTCATCTTGGTTCGACAAACGAAACGCCCCAGCATGGCCTATGCCCCAAAGACAGCGACACGTGGTGCAAGTTTCATAAAGCGATAACAAATGGTGAAGTATATAACCACAAGCAACATTTTCACCTTCCCTTAGTAATTATGGAAGAAATAAAACCAATTTTTAGGCATTTGGCCAAACCAGAGCTTCTCCAAAAATGTTTGCATGGGGGAACCCAAAATACAAATGAATCGCTAAATGGCCTAGTGTGGTCAAGGCTTCCAAAATCAACATTTGTTATGAAAGATACACTAGAATGTGGTGTCTATGAGGCTGTTGCATGTTTTAATATTGGGAACATTGCAAGGTGTAGGATTTTAGAGAAGATGGGTGTGTCTCCTGGGCAACAGTTTGTAAAACTGATGAAACAACTAGATGAGCTACGGATAAAAAAAGCGGAGAAAGCTATGGATGAACTCGAAAAAACCTGCAGGAAAAAGGCTTCTTTAGCAAAAATGATGTTAGAAGATAAGTATGAAGATGAAGCACACCAGGACCAACCATCCTATGGAGCTGGATTATATTAAAGTAAGTGTAACTAGTAGTTTTGAGTAAGTTAAGAGCTACTCGTAACATTAAACGCGATTTACGAAAAATCAGTTTTTTTCTTACAAAAGGTACATTTTCTCAGGAACCATAAGAGATATCTTCATGATTATTTTTTTATTTTATTTAGCACACTAAGCTGGTTATTTTGAGTGTTGGGTTTTTTGATATATTTTATATATTTATATTTATGCCTTTTTTTATATCCTAAAACACGGTAAATAAACCTCGTAATTTGAATTTAAAAGTAAAAATATTAAATATTAATATTTTTTTTTAACCAACACTCAAAATGACCAGCACAACAGACCAAACAAAACAAAAAAATAATCATAAAGATATCTGTTATAGTTTCTGGGAAAAGTGTACCTAAAGTTGTTAAATCGAACATGGATGAGATAGGACCATCCGACTCCCCTTAAATGGAAGTTTTAACTGGGTTTATAAAGGATGTCAGGGGTGATCTAGATTGAAAAGAAGCAGACGACGACCATGTGGCTTCTAAATATAACGTACATCATAGCTTCTCTTCACTTTGTTGTTCTGCATGTTGCATTGAGTTGATTATTCCATCAGAGCTGGTATCTTGATGACTGATGTCTGGCTTATCGGAAGGTTCCATTTTATAAGGTTTTAGGCTTATCTCAGGTCCAGAGCATAGTTTCACTATTGGTTTTGATGCTATTTCTATAGATATCTTTTGGATTTTAACTTTTAACTATGTTAAGTAATGACTAGGCAGTTAAATATTGTATACAAAACGTGGGAAAATCTAAAGGTGGAATTATGGCCCTAACGTATAATGAATTATTAGAGAGTCCCATAAAGGGCACAAATCATAAATTGCAGAGCAGTTTATTGTTCAGTTTATACACTATGAAAACAAATAACGTTTGTCCCACAATGTGGTGACGTGTAATACCACAGTGTATTATTTTACCAGTGTGTATCATTTTGGCGGGAAATTTGAAATTTGAATTGTGTCATGACAAGAAAAAAATAAGAAAACCTTGCTAGTAAAATTTATTGCGGGTTTGCTAGTATATACTCTCGAGTAAAATACTTCATGTAGTAGTCTTTCACCGGTACAAAGAGTTCAATATTATGTCATTGTGTTGGGTTGCTTTTCTGACTAGTAACAGACACAATACCAGGTCATCCAAGCGGAACTAATAATATGACCACGTTAAACATTCCCCATGATTAGGACCGATTGGACCCTTATGGCAGTTGACTTATTTATTGTTCTAGTAATATAGGATACTAGCAGCAAAGCCCATTGTAAAAAAATACAACGATCTCTAGAACAATTTATTTTGAACTTTCATATGGTATTAATGAAAGTTTACTCACATATAATGTTGTAAATGCAACAGTCCTTGAATAGTTTTTAACGGAACAATTATATTACAGTATGTATGGCTGGCATATCCTACCCCAGCATGAAATTTTTCTTAATAACATTTCACTGGAATGTATACCAACCTCTGAAAATGCTCTATTAACATATACTAACTGTATATTAACCTCTGGTATGGTCAAATATACCAATATTCAGCATGATCGGGCTGGCATATATTACCCGGGCATGACATTTTCCTTAATAGCATATCACTGGAATGAATACTAACTTTAGGAATTGCTCTATTAACATATACTAACAGTATATTAACCTCTGGTATGGTAAAATACATCAATATCCGACATGGCCGGGCCAGTGACATGGAGTGTAACTCATTCACTTGTTGCTGCACACGGGGAATAACTGTGCGCAGTCCAGTGTTGCCATCCAAAACAGACGATCTCCGGACCATTTTTACCAAGTGTTATCTAAGGACTGACTCATAGCTGATATGAAGTTATAATTTAATTTCTTTGGTTTTTTATTGGTGTTCTGCAAAGAAAATTGTATTAGGGGCCATACACAATACACATAATGCACTTAAGGGGAGGGGGAGTATGGCATAGAATTACTCTGCACTATGTGGGGGAGGGAGTGGCCTGGTCCAGCGTTACTTAACTCACACATTTTAAATCTAATGTTAGGAGTTAAAAATAAACTTAGTTTTATGATCTGATTTAGTGTTTTTTACTATTAATTACGTTTTAATATTATTTTTGTTAAATTTGTTTTAAATTTATCATAGTTATTACATTTTAGCAGGGATAGTTTATTTTCTTGTCTTAATCTTAAAATTGTTACTTAAGAAAATAAGTAGGGTAAATGTAACCGGTACTTCTACAAATAGGTTGTCGTTAACCTCAAACCTTATCATTATTGTTTTACTGTTTTGAGCTTTATTCTTTAAGGGTTTGACATAATATAATTTTTTTTAGAAAAAACCTGTTTGTATGTTTTTTTATTATTGTTTAGGTAATTAATTTGTTATAAATGGTATAATACATTTTTGTTAATCATAAAAGTTAAGGTAAGCTTTTTAAGATTTACTATGATTGTATTATGTAACATATGGGAGGGTATGCTGTGGTGTTACAATGTGTTATATGGGGGAGGGGGGGTTTGAAATAATAAAAAATGTGTTACATAATAAGTGTATGGCCCTTTAATAAAGTAATTATTTAATTTCAAAATATAACTGTTCCCTGATAATTTATGACACACTTTATTTCCTCCCAATAAATATTTAATAAATAACGAGCTCCTCTCCCGCAAAATTTGCGGATATAATCCTTATAACAGCTGTTTATTGAATTAAGAACAAATACATGTGACATAAACCAAGTAAAACTCTCCTCCATTTGAATAACATGGGAACTTGGAAGTCCTGTAGGCCAGAGCCCTGGGGCCTAAATTGAAATTCTGGCTCGACAGTGACTTATAACTTGAAATTATCTTTTAAATAAAAAAATAATCATCAAAATCGGTTAAGTATTTAGGGAGTATTTATTTAACTTTAGGAAGTGAGTGAACAAAAAGCAGGAATTTATTTTAAATGTGTAGATTTCCTCCCAGACTTTTTTGTCTGTTGTAAATAATTCGGTCGATATCGGATGAGTTTGACTTCCTTCGGGTGGCAAATTCTCCACTCACGAGGTTCATGCCGAGGCGATAGAAATGGAACCTCAGGACCTCCCGCAGCAAAAATGTTTGGTGGGGAACTGGTGCTGTCCCCCACCCCGCAACCGCGAGTACTACACCAGGGAGCCAAGCCCTCGTTCCCACTCCATACATAACAACAGCAGTTCTGCCAACTTCCAGTATCCAGCGCAGGGTTTAAGCTGCGGTTGCATTTGTCGCAAAATGCGAATTGCACCACGAAAATGCGACAACATTTGGGCAGGCTGTAGCTTTTTTGCTACGAAGAAAATTATAAGAAATTTTTTAATTTCATTGCAGAAAATCTGGTTTTAACAAAACAAATTGTATTAAAAGTCAACGATTTTTTTTCCCCAGCTGAATCCCTAATCCAGCGTACAATTATGGGACTCTCAGAAACAATCGTGTTGGTGTCAATTATAGTAACCTAATCTAACCACCGCAGTGCGCTGTTAAGTTTTTAGCCTAAACGTTTCCTCCTCCATACGAAAATGTTTTATTTCATTCAGTACAGTAGTTTTTTGTGAAACGCGGAACAAATCTGGCTTATAAACAGACAGACCGATAAACAAATGATAACACATATTTAAATATCTTCGCTGCATACAACATTTCACTGCTAAAAGTAGAAGCATTTATTTGATTTATATAGATAGACAAAAATCGCCTTAGCGTATTAATATATAAGATTCTGGAAATGACAGGATTCATGGTTTGAAATTGTAGTATTTTAGGAGTATATGGAAATTCTGATGTTTATGTCAGTTGACAGAACTGCTGTTGTTATGAATGGAGTGGGGACGAGGGTGTGGCTCCCTGGTGTACGGCTGCGGGGTGGGGGGACAGAGCCAGTTCCCTGCCAAACATTTTTACTGCGCGAGGACGGCGCTGCGGGAGTTCATGACTGTTCCAATTCTGCGCTCCCTTCGTGCCTGCGTTTAACTGCTTGTAGGAGGAATGCTCCCCTACCCCTCACCCATTCTGGTTTATAAACAGTTATTGCCATACACTGTAATATGAAACTATAAGGTTAAATATAAAAACTTTCCTGTATGAAACCTTAATAGCGATGGTGTGGTTGATATTCAATTAGGCTTATGCGTCAAAGGTTAAAACATTTGACCCACATGTTTGATAACTTTAAAAAATGGTTTTTAATAGTTTGGTTTTTCTGTATTAAACAATTTGTATTCCCTAATTAGTTTAATTACCATGGATATTCCCATATGAATATACTTATTCCATCAGGAAGGGGCACAAACACAAGTCTTGCACGCTCACTCATTGCATCTTGTATATCATCCACCAGCACAATATATTTTATCACATAAGGGGCCATACACATATTACGTAACGCTCTTAAGGAAGGGAGAGGATATAGCGTAGTGTTATGTGGGGGGAGGGGGTTACACATATTAACCCTAAGAGCTGGTATCTATTGATATTGTTATAAATCTTTCAAAATTAAATAATAATCAAATTTATATCTAAATCAAGGTCACAGTTATTTATAAAAAATACTTCCGACATACTATTTTAATAACAGTTAAACTAAAAATAAATACATAATGTGTTTTTATTTAGTTCTGTATTGCTTAACATTACACCTACTTTTTGTGTTGTTTTAGAGTGTGAAATCATAACTTGATACAGTTTTCCTCATCTTCAGTTTTTAAAGTTGTTTTGTATTTGTATTAAGTTTCAGATTCAATATTCTTTATTCATTATGATATAGCAATGCGTATGCTAAATAATAATTGAATAGTGTCAAAGTGATTTATCGACTATGAAGTTAAAAGTATAAAAAACAAACACATAAAAACATGTTTTTATAATAAATAAATTAAATATAAACATTATTAAATAAACACAATTTATATAGGAAATAACAAATAATCTGTGATTTTTATGACATTAGTATCCTTTTTCAAACTCATATATAACTAAGTCTGTCAAATATTCCTTCAACCTCTTTTTAAATTTTGTACAGTTAATTTCATTTTTTATAAAATCTGGAATTTTTTCTAAAATTCTTTTACCAGCTTATATGGCTTTTTTAAAATATTTCTGAACGATGGTGGGGAAGGGGTTCAATTTTTGCTCTAGTATTATAGGAGTGCACTGGGACCAATACGGTGTCATGATTAAAGCCTTTGACATGCACTATGGTATCGAAGATATAAAGCCCATAAACTGTTATAATTTTCAGCTGTTAAAGTATGCTCTCGCAGATTCTCTATAATGTAACTTCAAAATGATAAAATAAACCAGAGTTGGCTTTACTTAAAATGTACTTTTCATGATCATCCCAAGGTAAATTACAGTCAACCACAATGCCTAAAAATTTTGTTTGTTCAATTATACAAACCTGTATAATTGAACACAAACTGTTTATTTTTACCAAACTGTTATTAGTAACAGTCTTGTTTGTTTGTATCAATTTTGGTTTTAAATAAGTTATGAAAAATGTTGTTAAAAGAAAGTCATTTAAAGTTTAATGATTCATTTAAATCCATAATGTTAATAAAACAAAGTCGAGGTCTGTTTTGCTCGGAGCGGCTGTTGCGACAACCGCTCAGCGATCGATGCTGAGCGACAGACACCGGGCGGTGATCGTTGTGTTGTTTTCCTCCACTCCAATCGCTAGTGACCGCATCAGCAGTTGTGCTATCACTGCTATAGTGCGGTCTTGGGTGAGCTTGGGACCATACACATATTATGTAACGCAATTTTCGTCATCTCAAGCCCCCTCCCTCCCCCACATAACACCTTAGCTTACTAAACCCCCCCCCACATACTCATTTAACATAATCATCGTAAATTTTAAAACGCTGCAATCGTTTAAACATAACAATTTTGCACACATTTTAATGAGGTATTGTTTATAATTTCTAACACAAATCTATTATACCATTCATAACAAATTAATACAAATAAAAAATAAATCTATTCTTAAAAAAAAAGATTATGATGAAGCTCAAAACGATAATGATAAGGTTTGAGATAAACGACAACATAGAAGTAATATTCACTCTACCTTTTTTCTTAAGTAACATTTTTGAGATTTAAACAAGACAATAAACTAAACCAGCTGAAACATAACAAATTTTACTAACAGTCATAAATTCAAAACAAAATTTGTTTAATGAATAAAAGTAAATAAATAAAAACGTAATAAATAGTAAAAAGAAAACACTAAATCGGATCATGAAACACAATTTTATTTTTAACTCCTACATTATTAGTGAATTTCCTTTGGAAAATGAACTATTAGCATGACCCGCACGGTGAAACTTAAGCCCGGGACCACCATAGAAGTTCCTAACGTGACCCCCTGAACACGTTTTGGGGGGTCGTTCAAAACTGTATATATATTCATTTCTGTGATCAGTTGGACAAGTTCGTTGGGCAAAACAATCGAAAAACTTTAAACCCATTTTGGGGATTAATCTTTCAAGAGTTTTTGGGCACAAAAAGGGTCAGAAAAGCCCCGTATAAATTAATGCATGTAAAAAGAGGGGAATTAGTGAGGCGAAAGTTTTAAGCCCTCTCTCGTCATTCTAGCATAAATATTTACCGAGTTATTAAAGAAAATGTGTTTCGAGAAAACACAGTACGTTGTCTTACGGGGGTTTTACACTAGAAAAGCTTGTTATTCCTTTGTTAGAGTAATTCTATCATCCCCAGCAACCTCACGCCTACTTTCAAACCTGTCTGGACCTCCTCCTAACATTACAATACGCAAAATTGTATTCCAGCTTTGCAGGTAAATGAAACCAGGAGCATCAGAACAGCCAAAAAAATCACTGTTTTCAGATTTCAATAACGATTGGAATAAAATGTATGTTTTTACACTGATTTTGAGTTTTAAAAGTTTGAATCCGGAAATTCACTTCCCTCACGTCAGCGTGCTAACTCGTATTTAATTCGTGTGAGTAACGTAACCCTGAGCCTGACCCACCCATATAACACAAAGTAACGCTATGCCGTACCCTAGCCCCCCCTGTAGTGCGTTACGTAATATTTGTATGGGTCCTTTGATAGCCTAGACACTGAAATGAGTTTCTTTTGTATGGAAAAGTTTATGTTACTGTGACTTTATTGATCCAGCAGGGGTCTTACTAATTGACTTCATTTTTTTATTTGATGGAAGCCATATATTATTTTTTAAATGGCTAATGAAAGTGAGGCTTAGGTTCTAGTTTAATAAAATAGTTTTCTAAAGTTAGCAGTGATCGATCGGCAAATGGAACACCGTCACATGGGGGGTATGAAATTACCCCCATGCTAAAAGGCTGGTCCAGGTCCGGTGGAGATTCTCCCCCGGAATATTTGTAATACTTATATAGTATTTTTGTAAATGCATTAATCAAGTTTATTCTCATAAAAATTAGACATTAACTTATTAACACGATTTTATAATTCTGCGTATCACTCAAATTATTGATATAATCATTTTGGTGAATACATAGATGAAATTGTCATTTATCAGTTCCGATGGGGTTTTTCTTGAGATTGGGACATACCGCAAAAAAGGTATAAGACCAATGAAATTCCGTTTTTCTAAGACTCTGGTACCCAAATAATACCCTTGTCTCGCCAATACTTGCACAGAAAATTAATAAATAATACCCCCGTCGCAGCAAACCTGCGTACTCAGCGAATTTCCAATGCATATATATGTGACTCACTACTACATAGAGCTATTTACCAAGTTTCAAAAAAATACATCCGTAAATAAGTGATATATATAGCATTTTTTTATTCACCATAAGAATAACATTAGGGTTGAGGATGCAGGTTTGCTGCAACAGGAAGATAAGTAATGTTTTTTTTGCAATTATCAATACAACTGAACCAGGTGAAGCTACGTACCAAGTTCTCTTAATGTAGGTTCATAATTAAGTGAGGTATACAACTTTACTTATTCTCCATATGAATAACATGGGGGCCGAGTATGCAGGTTTGCTGCTACGGGGACTATCAACAAAAAACTTGTTTTTTGTGCTAATATCAATATACCACAACTAGTTGAAGCCACATACCAAGTTTCATCAATATACATTCATAAATAATCGAGATATAGAATTTTATTTATTCTCCATGAGGATAACATTGGACAACGTACTGTGTTTAGCACTTTGAATATCTCTGCACCGGTTGGACGTAGAACAACGATTAAAACACCAAAATGTTTTTTTTGTTGAGCTAAACACATTAATAAACAGAAATGTGAAGTTTTTAGTGAAACTATCTGAGAAAAATCTAAACACCTTTTTCCCATAAGATTAACATGGGACACGTTTTTTTGGATTTTCTCCGCAACCACTTAACCTAGGTTAATGATTCAGAATACTAAATTATTTGTATTTTAAGCTCTATAAAATGGCTATAACCAAAATTGAGCGTTTTTAACATTTTGGGGCCAAATGTGCAAAAAACCGATTTTTCGAAAATTGTAAACCCCCATAAAACCCCCTTCCCATAGTGTGATCGATCTGGTTTTCGAACTTAAAGTCATAAATGCTACTCTCCACATTTGTATCAAATTTCATCAAAATCGGGTGTTTCTTTCAATAGTTATCGCAGTAACGGACATATATATATACACATATATATAAATTTGAACGAATAGTGTTTTTGGCATCTGGGGACCTCAAAACGAAAAGTTATCATGGTCTCGGGCTTAAGTCTTACCATGCCACCTACGGTAATAGCTTCTTCCCTATAGGGGAAATTCGCTAAAAACTGCAGGGTGAGGTACTAACGCCTAAGGCAAATTCTCATTTGATTGATAAAAAAAGTATTCTCATTTGATTGATAAAAAAGTAAACGTTTCTACTTTGGGAGCACTTATTTTGCGCTGAACACGCGTACGACAGCACAACAGGCGCGCGGCTGCAGCGTCTCCAACTGGTCCGAGGGCAGTCGGGTCTGAGTCTGATGCTGAAGACGCTAGCGTCAGCCGCTCGGAGGAATACAGAACCATGGAACTCAGGTAAGAGCAGTAGTGCGCAATGGATGATCGCTGAACGATTGTCGCAACAGCTGCTCCGAGCAAAACAGATCTTAAAAGGTTTAAGCTGTTTTAAAGCCTACTACGATTGAGTTACGTAAAACATGGGGGGGGTCTGAAATGACAACAAAATGTTATGTATTATATGTATGGCCCCTAATCGCAGAATGAAATTGCATATATCAAAATAGTTAAAGATATAAAATGATACACAAAACTGTACAAAATATTTGCTTATTTTATGTGAGTGTGTTGTAAAATAAATAACTTGTATAAATTTATTTAACACGAAAAATGCAAATTGTTATCAGTTATCAGTGCTTTATAACTTCATAAAAGGTCAAACATAACTAAAAAACGTTTTAAACAGAAAAAATTTTTATTAACTTACTTAAAATGCAAAAACATTCCAGGATTATCAAAATAGAGCAAATACATAATAAGCAAATTTTATTGGGAAGGTAAGGAATAGGCGGCAGCTTAGTCTATTATTTACAATTTCATTGTGAATGTCGAGTGAAAGAAACATATGAAAACGCGACTTGTACAAAGGATGCAACAAAATAAATTCACTGGCGTCAATGGCGATTAATTCACAGTTTGAGTCTCTAGGCAGAATCGTGGATCCCCAGACGGAAGATGTCGTGCTGGCAGTAGAACGAGTTGTTAAGAGGCTTCAGCACAAACACCTGCGAGAACGGGTGCGGGGGATCCTCGTCCGCCTGCCAACAGAACAAACAGCTTGTAAACAGCAACAAGTACACAGGTAAATGTGATTCAAATTAAAAGTCTACAATGTTGAATCGGTGCCAGTATCGTCCTGTTGTTATGATGAAGTTCACCTCTAATGTTTCTGTGATTCACTTTCAACAAAATATTAACTGTGTTTCACTTTTGTCCTCCAAGGCCTTTGATTGTGTAAACCATAAAATTCTTCTAAGTAAATTGTCTTTTTACAATTTTTCGGAGGCAGCTATCTATTGGCTAGAATCTTATCTAAGTGACCGATATCAAAAAACAGTTATAACAAAAGACAACATTAAATATACTTCTGAATGGGAACAAATTATAATGGGAGTGCCCCAGGGCTCCATATTGGGGCCCTTACTTTTTTTAATCTACATTAATGATTTATCCAAAAATGTTTCACCTAGTTTATTATTGTATGCTGATGATACTACGGCTTATTAAATCAAGAAACAGTCAGGAACTAACAGTAGCCTTAGATAACGCCCTTCATGATCTTTCAAAATGGTTCAAAATTAACGGGTTAAAAATGAATCAAATCAAAACCCAAATAGTAAAATTTCAAACTGTACAGTCTAGAGAACATTTTGATGATTTTGTTTGTTTTGATAGTGAAAATATCACTGTAGGTAACACTGCAAAGTTTCTTGGTATTGACATGGACAGTTGTTTTAATTGGAGAAACCATATTCACAATACTTGTAAGAAATTAAATTCTGTGTGTTTCCAAATGATTGTTTAAGGAATGTAGTAGATTTAAATACAAGACTGATGGTTTACCATGCTTTATTTTCCTCTATTTTGCAATATGGAATTGAGCTATGGGGAGTTACTTCTGATGCTCAGAAACTTTTTAAATTACAAAAAAGGATTCTTAGAATTATGACTTTTAAACCTTCAAGATATTCCTGCAAAAACATTTTTAAAGATTTAAAAATTTTAACTGTCCCTAATCTATATATACTTAAATGTTTGTTATATGTAAAATCCAATTTTCAGAAACTTTTTAGAGAAAATAATCATCACATGTATAATACTAGATTTCGTAATGATTTTCAATATCCTATTCATAGAATTAATCTCTCAGAAAAAACACCTTCTTATATGGGGAAAAAATTATTCAACAATTTGCCGGTGTACTATAAATCACTGATAGAATCAAAATCTTTCAAAGACAAAGTGACTGAATTTTTGTTGATTAAAAACTATTACAGTGTAGATGAGTTTTTGAATGATAGACCGTCTTAACGAGTACTTTTGTTATAATTTAGTTTAAGTAATATTGTATCATGACAATGTCACCTGTTTTGTCTGGCATATCTAGAAATTGTAAAATGTTATGTGACAATAAAGATGACTTATGACTTATGACTTATTCATAATACAGTAAACTCTCAGAAATCCGGATCACACTTATCGGGACTCCTGGTTGATTCTGATCTTTTGTTTCTATTGCAAATAAAAACTAAAACCAGAACTTCACGGTTTAGCGCCTTCAGTTTTCACGCGAGTCCTCGCTTAGCCTCGTTATCAATATTTGTTATTGTTTACGTTTCCAGTGCACTGCTCCGTTAAGGTCTTCTCCTGTCGATGATTTACCACTGATGATGTAAATAGTAGACCAGTGACAGTTTTTATGACAATATACTTTAATTATAATTTGCGGTGTTATAATAAAAAATTTACAAATATTTATATATTGCAATATGTACTATTTAAACTACAGTTTTATCACTTAGTCATGTAGTAAATGTGTTTCTCTGATAATCCAACCTTTTTTGTGTTCCGACGATGCTCTCGGTTTCATATTAACGAGGTTGTACTGTATTGAGTGTTTATAACTTTCTTCTGGAAGCTCACTCTTGTATTAGCTTATAAACGTAAACGCACTTGGCAAAATTGCTCACTATAAAGGCAGAACTGCTGATTCATGCCCACCTTAGGAAAATTTGGATATTTTTAAATCTAGACTGGCCGTCCACAACAATAGTCCGGATTTCTGAGAGTCTACTGTAACTATGTTCATTATGTTTCCGCTTACTTGAACTAATTCCAATTTTGAGAGGAGTAAAATATGTGTAAAAAAAAACTAGTTACACTTATAAAAGAACACTGTTATTATAGTAGTAGTCCAACACTAAATCGATCATAATAATGTACTAAATAACAAATAAACCAACTTACACTGTTATTTAAGAAATTACTGCAGCCATTTTCTACCACTAATTAGAAAGTGTTATTTTTCATCACTGATTTGAAAAAAAAATGCAAAATTAGTTTTTCTCTAATAAATGATGGAGAATGTCAGACATAAATAACATAAAATCACCACTGCCAACAATGACTTCTACACAAAGGAACAACTGACATTATGTAGAATGCATAAACAAATTCTTAACCTGAAAGGACAAGTTTACTTCTAAGTAAATCGCCGGGCGAGCATAGAAACAAAACTGAGACTGTAAATGGGTGGATTGTTAAATCTCAGGCAGTTACAGCCATCTCTACTTTTTTCTTGGGGGGGGGGTTAAATTGATCGACAGTAAAAGAGGGTTTTGTTAAGAGGAGTCGTACTCTAAATACCACAACAATGCTCCATAATAACTAGTCAATGACTTTGAGTATAGCTAACACAAAAATATCAGTCTGATAGTCATTATAGCTTCAATAATTTGCTACAGTTTAAATTCTTCTTGTCATCTGATTAATGCGTAGTCGTTAGCACAAATGTTAAATACAAATTTATCACGAGTACCTTCAACAAGAAGAGAGCAAGAGATAAATATTCATTCCGGTCGCAGCAAACCTGCGTACTCAGCGAATTTCCAATTCATGTATACCTCACTCACTACCACATGAACCAAGATTCATCAAAATCTATTTGTAAATGAGCGAGATAGATTTAATTTATTCTCTTTAAGAATAACATTAAGAATTAATGCACAGGTTTGCTGCATGAGGGTGCAAAACAAATTTGTATTCAAATATTAATGGATGACAAGTACGAGAAGCCACATAACACCTCAAATAGCATTATTATCAATTTATATTAATATATAGGCTAGATCAAACAGTGTTTAGTTTTTCACAGTTCTGTTGTCACTCGGCCGATTTCTAACGGAATGTAATGATTTAAACATCTTCGGATAGTCAAGATTCAAGATGTTTATGATCACATAACATTCTTATTTATAAGAAAATATACAATGATATTTGTATATGAACAGGTGACTTGTCATCTGCCCTTAAAAAACCTAACCTTAAGATAAAATAATAAACAACTAGTAAACCTGTTGCTCGAAATCGAGCAATTGAATTAAATCCGTATAAATATTGTGTTACCGTTCCAAAGCCAACATGGCCTGCTGATTAACTGTGTTTACTCTATCCAGCTGATGATAAAAACTTGTAGTTATTTCCCAATGTTAACTTTATGGGATAAAACTCAACTTTAAGGGGCCCCAGGGCCTCACTCACAAATTATTTCTCTATAAAAAAAAGTTTCCTGCATAACTTCACGTTAGGCTCTTTCCAATGACACCAAAACATGAAAATCGGTTCATTAGTTTAGGAGGAGTGATTGTCACAAAAAACCTGCTCGCCCATTAAATAAGTATAGATTATAAAATTATACATCAAAAACCAAAGAGCTATCATCTAGGAATTATATACTAATACTCCTTCTGAAATAGGCCTAGTAATTTGTTAACAACAGTTTTGATATTATTTATATTCAGCATTTCAACATGATTTAATAATTTGTTAAAAAACTTAAAACCGCTATAATGCGCAGTATTTTTAAATAAGTTTCACTTTATGAATTGGGTACTGGAGCTGATTTGTAAACCTTGTATTGTACATGTGACTGTGATACTCGTTTAAAATATATCTACGTGTTTATGTACAAACACTCAACATTTGAAAATGTACATGGAGGAAAGTGTTAAAACATTAAATCTCTTTGAATACAGATTTACATGATTAATTATATTCCATAAACATCATGGTTAGAATGTATAATTTTTGAATATTAAAAATAGTAAAATGTCTGTTGAATTAGTTAGTAGTAGAATCTCTGGCCTTTTATTAATTGATTGCGGATAGTCAGTTTTTTGTTAGAATGTATAATTTTTGAATATTAAAAATAGTAAAATGTCTGATGAATTAGTTAGTAGTAGAATCTCTGGCCTTTTATTAATTGATTGCGGATAGTCAGTTTTTTGTTAGAATGTATAATTTTTGAATATTAAAAATAGTAAAATGTCTGATGAATTAGTTAGTAGTAGAATCTCTGGCCTTTTATTAATTGATTGCGGATAGTCAGTTTTTTATCAGTGATTTTAAATGGTGTGATAGTGTAATTCAAATGAGAAACAGCTGTTTGGACTAGTTTCACTATTGCATTGCGCCATTTAGAAACTTATTACAATTACTGTAAATTACTATACCTAGGCGCGGGACCATGATAACTTTTTGTTTTGAGGTACCCAGATGCTCAAAAACACCTTTTGTTCAAAACTGTATCTATATATATGTATGTCCATGGGTGCAATAACTCTCGTAACAATGGTCCGATTTAGATGAAATTTGGTACAAACATTTATGACTTTAAGTTCGAAAACCAGCCAGATCTCTCTATACAAAGGAGTATTTTCTGTGTTTTTTTACCCCTAAAATGGGTTTTTGATTTTTTTACATGTTATATAATATTTTAGTAAATTCAATTTTAGTTTTCCCCATTGCATTCAGATAAAAACAAAATTGGTGTTTTGATCACTGCTCTACGTCAATTGGTTACAGAGATATTGAAAGTGCTAAACACAGTACGTTGTCAATTGTTATTCTTATGGAAAATAAGAAAAATTGTATATATCGCTTATTTATCAACTTATGCCGACGAAACTTGGTATATTGATTGCTTCATGTCTTTATGGTCTATTGATATTTGCACAAAAACCGATTTTTTTGCCGATAGTTCTTGTAGCAGCAAACCGGCTTACTCAGCCCCCATGTTATTCTTATGGAGATTAAGTAAAATGTTATCCCCCTTAATTATGAACATAAATTAATAAAACTAGGTATGTGGCTTTACACAGATGAGTTAAACTGATATTTGTATAAAACCCCATTTTTTGTTCATTGTTTCAGCAAATCTGCATACTCAGCCGCCATGATATTCCTAAGGAGAAAAATTAAAATGTCATCAAAAGTTTATTAATGAATGTATGTATATTGATGAAACTTGATATGTGGCTTTATGTGACATTAAAATACATATATATATGTATATATATATATGTCTGTGGATACGATAACTCTTGTAAAAAAGGTCCGATTTCGATAACATTTGGTACAAACGTGTAAAGCAACATTTATGACTTTTTTCGAAAACTAGACAATTCGACCCATCCAAAGTGGTATTTTGGGGGGGTTTTGTACCCCAAAAATGGATTTTTTGAAGTTTTTATAAGTAGTATTTAAAATAATCAAATCTTAGTTTTCACAATTGGATTCAGCTTTAAAAAACACACAATTTGGTGTTTTGATCATTTCTCTACGTCAATTGGTTACAGAAATATTGAAAGTGCTAAACACAGTACGTTGTCCACTGCTATTCTTATGGAAAATAAGAAAAAAATTATATCTCGCTTATTAATGAACGTATACTAACGAAACTTGGTATACGGCTTCATCTGGTTGTGGCCTATTGTTATTTACACAAAAAAAGCAATTTTTTACTGATAATTCACGTAGCAGCAAACTTGCGTACTCAGCCCCCATGTTATTCTTACGTAGAGTAAGTAAAATGTAATGTCTCCCTTAATTATGAACATAAATTAATAAAACTTGGTACGTGGCTTCACCTAGTTGAATGATATTTATATTTTCATAAACACCAATTGTTTACGTTCCTTGTTTCAGCAAACCTACGTACTCACCTCTAATGATATTCTTATGGAGAATAATTAAAATTATATATATCGCTTATTTGTGGATATATTTTTATGAATCTTGGTATGCGGCTTTATGTGGTATTAAGACATATATTATGCATTGGAAATACGCTTGAGTACGCAGGTTTACTGCAATGGGGGTATTTACCATTGGATTCATCTTAAAAAAAACACACAATTTGGTGTTTTGATCATTGCTCTACGTCAATTGGTTACCGAGATATTGGAAGTGCTAAACGTAGTACGTTGTCTAATGTTTTTTCTTATGGAGAATAAGAACGATTTTATATCTCGCTTATTTATCAACTTATCCTGATGAAACTATGATAATTATGAACGTATACCATGTTCATAATTATCATACTGACGAAACATGGCATGAAACAATAAACCACAACCAGATGAAGCCATATACCAAATTTCATCAGTTAATGTTCATAAATAAGCGAGATATACAATTTTTCTTTTTCTCCATAAGAATAACATTAGACAACGTACTGTGTTTAGCACTTTCAATATCTCGGTAACCAATTGAGGTAGAACAATGATCAAAATACCAAATTGTTTGTTTTTTTAAGCTGAATTCAATGGTAAAAATTAAAATTTTATATAAATAAAAATTACATGTGAAAACAAAAAAAAAAACATTTTTGGGGTACAAAACCCCCCTTCGGATAGTGCGATTCATCTGGTTTTCGAACTCGTTCAAATAAATGGTACTTCACACATTTGTACCAAATTTCATTAAGATCGGACCTTTTTACGAGAGTTATCGTGCTTACGGACACACACATATATATATATATATATATATAAATATATACATATACAAATTTGAACTAATGGTGTTTTTGGCACCTGGGGACCTCAAAACAAAAAGTTATCATGGTCTCGGGCTTCAGTCTTACCATGAGACCTACGGTAATAGCTTCTTCCCATTTGGGGAAATTCGCTAAAAAACAATTCTTTGCTTAAGGTTCCCATGGCAGCAAACCTGCGTACTCAGCCCCTATGTTATTCTTATAGAGAATAATTAAAATGCTATTTCTCCCTTAATTATGAACATGAATAATTATGAGCTTAATTATGAGCTTGGTATATGACTTCACCTAGTTGAGCTACATCATTGGGTTTATATCTACTAGAGGGGACATCTTATGGGAGCCAGTTAGTAAAAGCAGTGCTGCGATCTAGAGTCATATTAAGATAACTAACGTGATTTGCAGTGTCGTTAGGCCGAGTTAACTTGTCCGCCGTACCCATGTAAACAATATATCACTTTGATGGCAATCACAAAAAAAAGGTTTATTTAAACATTTTAAAATCCCTACAAAAACATTCCTGACAAAAGTATGATGAACAAAACACAACGATCCCTAGTGGCGTAGTATGAAACTACGTCGACAACTCTCTAACATTCATTTGCATTGCGTGTCCCCTCTAGTAGATAAAAACCCAATGGTTATATTGATATCAGCATAAATACCCATTTTTCGTGTTCCTTGTTGCAGCAAACATGCATACTCAGCCCCAATATTATTCTTATGGAGGATACTTAAAAACTGTATATGTTGCGGCCTACTGATGAGAGGGTGGGGATGTCCTAATGGCCGGCGACACTTGGGCACCCTAATCCTAAAAATCAGTTCCGTCCCAACAGCCGTCGGACTCAGGCGCGTACACAGTCATCTTTAGATTCGATACACATTTACACATTACATTTTACTTTGATTCGTTACTTTTATAAGCTTTAGATTGGTTTCCATTACCATTTCATTTAGCACTAATAACATTTCAAGTTCAATAATTTATTTTAATTTTTAAATTAATTATTACAGTGTGAAATAAACTCAGTACTTTTCAATCAGTGTCTTTTATTATTTCTTGTTTTCGAATTTGCTTATTCCCTGATAAACATGCAATGCGCCATAACAGTATATATCGCTTGTTTGTGAGTATATTTTTATGAAACTTGCCAAGTGGCTTGATGTACTATTAAGACATTTATATATGCATTGGAAATTCACTGAATATGCAGATTTGCTGTGACAGGGGTGTTCATTAGAAATACTTATCTTTAAACTTGTATACAATCTCTAGTAGTACAATACAGTGATGTTAGGCTATCATGAAATTATTCTCTATAATTTTCACAATAAAATTATATTGTAAAGAATGTGAATTTAATGATTTTTTTAGAAATTGTTGCACTTAACTGTTTTAAATAATAAAAATGGTGTGACATATAAGACATTTCTAAAAAACATTGGGAGAGTAAAAATTGATCCAAAGTTACATTTTTCTGTAAAAATATATTTAAAACATTTTAATACATGTACTGATACAGTGCATTGTACTGCAATTCAAATATTTCTTGGTAAATGACAGCCCAGTGTTGTTAATTTAGGTGCATTTAAGTTAGGTGTGCTGTTGCACATCGTAGCGTGGCATCATCTGGTGGCAAAAGCGCTTAACCAAGGTATTCTGACTACCCTATGTGAAGGAGTGGGGGACATGGGGTAGTCAGAATACTTCAATGACACACTTTTTTAGGAACTAGTTTGCAACCAATGGGAAACTTCAGCACTATAGCCTATCCAAAAACTGAGATCAGGATCAGAACGTCTACCCTCCCTCCATCCCCACCACAATGTTAACGTTGAGAGTGACGTCATATATTTTGTATATATGTATATTATTAGCAAAACTCTGCAATTTTAGTTACAGCTGCGGTGGTGGGGATGGAGGGAGGGTAGACGTTCTGATCCCGACCTAAGTTTTTGAATAGGCTCTAGCAGAGTAACTTCAGCTGTCACTGTAAACCAGCTGATCAAATAAACACCATGACATCACCTGGTGGCTGCGCCGAACGGGCTCAAATTCGTACTTCTGAGTAGCACACCTTCCTTAAATGCACCTCGAGATAACTTTCTATGTCACTGTTTGTCTCAGCCATGACAATACAACTAAGTTGTTGTTATGTATTTTATTTGTTAGGCAGTGTTTCTCAATGAAGGGAATTTTATTACTTTTTAGCTCATACTTGCAAACCATTAAAGATAGCTTGAGGGACTGCTAGGGATATTACATGAAATATTGAGCTTTTTTTATATAGGGAGTTTGTTACAACCTTGATAAACATTTTATTTATCTAGGCAAAAAAATAAAATTAAGAAATTCAATTACAAATAATTTACATATAAAATATTACAGCAATGACTAACCTAATCTAGAATTTGTTTTGGATAGGGCTTTTTGACATTTCTAAAATTATTCTTTTCAACCAAGAATTTGTTTTGGATAGGGCTTTTTGACATTTCTAAAATTATTCTTTTCAACCAGTCAAGTTTTCTTAGGGAGGTAGTCTTCAGTATGATCTTATAAGAAAGTTGTATGATGGGGGAATTAAGAGGTACATCTTGTCTCAGTAAAGGATTTATTGATCAGCGGATGGAAATTCACTACTGTTAGGTGAATAACTCAACTGAACTATTGTGTAGCAACTCTGCTGTTAGAGACAGAGAACTGCATTGTGGTGCAGGCTATTTGATAACAATGGCCACTTATTGTAAAAATTAAAGTCGTAACTAAAAGAGGAACTTGAGGTTAATAAAAATTTTAAACTGATAGTAAAAGCATGGTTTGATTTTATTTATTCTTTTTTTATGGATGCCTTAACCAGGATACTACGGATTTTTTTTTTAATTTTTAAAAGCTCCTCCAGTTAAGTGTTTTTTGTTTTGTTTTTATTAGCATGAACACGATTTAACAGACTTGTGTAATCCAGTTTTTATGTAATCAAACGGGAAATCTGCCTTACCAAATTTTAAAGTGTTATTGTGATAAAATCTCGTCATAACATGTGCTATGTTACATTCGTTATATTCCTAAACATTTAAAAATTCATAAAATATTAAAAAAACCTCACGGATTTGCCTCTTTGGCCTTTAAAGTGTTTATCTATTGGAGATAAAAAATCACATTTTGAAAATAGAAACATGCTATACACTAAACGGCAACTCATGTAAAATGAAACCAAGAGCATGCCCACATTACAAAAATAACATCAAATTACCGTTAAGTACGAAGAAGATCAGAAAGAAACAAAAACGTACAAGAGATAATGCTCTATTGCTGCTTGAGCTTATTTTAGATATACAATTGAAAGTTTCAGAGGGAAAACTGTTTCTTTTAATGGGAAAACTGCAGAGAGGGTTAGAGATTTTTGGTTAAAGAAGAATCTTTGACCAAAAATCTCATAATAGAAATTAAACCTCGATAATATTTAGAATGCATAAGGCATTTTGTTTATCCATGAGTTGCGGGCTAAAACTGGAATTACACACTTCTTGGAATGGTTGACGACTCAACAATCTGATGACTAACAAGCCTTCTTCAAATAAATAAGTTTTAAGATACTCAAGTTAAATTTCAGCAGTTGTTATTCACTAATTGTACTTAGTTCTTGTTAATTTTTATGTTTCCTTCATTAGAACTTTTTAGGGAGAGGCGGAACAAATTCTTTATGCAGACAGGTGGCCTATAGTGTGGGACTCACACTAATCCTAGTTTACGACTAAAAACATCCATTACAAAGGTTAAAATACCTGGTTGTCGAGTGATTCTATGTAATCCAATTTATTAGATACAATCGTTTCGGGAACATGTTCCCTTCTTCAGATTTTCAGAACATCTATCTTCAGTCATATCAAGGTTGTCAAAATGGTAAAAAACATTGAAAAACGCGCATTGAAACAAACCAACATTTAGTTAAAAAAATATTAAAATGTGGCTACAGACGCGCACTGCTCGATTGACATGCCTGGACTGCTCAGGTATTTTAACCTTTTTAATAGTTAGAAAAGTGATTCAGAGACTAATCAAAAATATAAAAACATCCTCTAATTTTTCGATTCTAACCTTGGAACTGCAACATTACAATGCATTAGGCGTTCGCTCCTTTCTCACGACCAGGTCTAGCTAGGTCTGTCTTCTTTGAACGAAGGATGCTCTGGACTAGCCGTGTCACGCAGTCCCAGTTGACCTACATCAACTTCATTCACCAATCACTTCATCACTTCTGGGTCGTGCCCACCTCGTGTAGGTATGACCAACAATACCCGTGGCCCGACAATAATAGTGTGGGGAAGAACTCCAACTCGCCATGTTGCCATTGCTCCCAAGGCTGGACCTGTGGAACGAGTCTCACAGTCCTACAACCTCGGGTCTGCTACCACTGCCGGTAGGTGCGGGCACGCTCCTCGACCTTGCCTTGCCTTCCTGTTTGATGCCAAGAATATTGACAAGCAGGGGTGACTCCAGAGATAACCAGGACGGCCAGTTCGGACACTGTACAATGCAATGCAATGTTTACTAGTCAGGGATAAAGAAAAAACTTTAAAAAACCAGCGATTTCACAATTCTGTCTGAGGGGAAGCTAATTGGAGACCATATTTTTTTTCATCTGTTGGCTCATCAAATTCACAACAAATCAAGCAATTTCAAATTCTAGCATGAAAACCCTTTTATCTTCAATGGTGCTAGCTAACACCTGTAGATGAGGCGGAGGTGGCTCGTGTGATTCAGAAACTCAGGCCAAAGAAAACCTGTGATGCCAAAGGCATGTCAGTATGGTTGCTCAAGCAATGCTTCAGGCATATCTTGACGCCATTGAATAAATTAATTATTTCTTTCGAAGGTGGTGTCTTCCCAGATATCTTGAAGATTGACTAAGTTGTCCCAATCTTTAAGAAGGATGACCCCGGGTTGACTGGAAATTACCGTCCCATATCAATCTTACCAGTCTTGAGCAAGGTTTTTGAAAATATTTTCTTTGATAGATTGATTGGTTTCTTTGATATGTTCAATATTATGTCTAATGAGCAATTTGGATGCAGGACAAACGGGTCAACAATTGACGCTGTCACCAAGTCATTCGAGTCGGTTGTCGATGGCTTGGAGAGACGAGAGCATGTCTTAGGCATATTTCTTGATCTCTCAAAAGCCCTTGACTGTGATCATCATGAAACACTGTTGGACCAGTTGGAGGCCAACAGAGGCCATGGACTGCTACTCAAGTGTATCTCATCTTATCTGACAAATAGACAGCAGCAAGTTGAAACTGCCAACATATTGTCTGAAAAGGCTGCAGTGCCACATGGCATTCCGCAGGGATCAATCCTTGGGCCAACTTTGTTTCTTATATAAGTCAACAATTTAAGTCAATCAATCCACAATGGAGAGGTGATACAGTACGCTGACGACACAACTCTCTGTTTCAAAAGCAAAATCAAAGCTGAGCTTGAAATAAAATCCTTTACTGGTTTGAACTCCAGTATTCGTTTTCCGAAATATTTCTTAACCTTAATGGCACCAAATCAACTTTTGTTAACTTCTGTTTACGCCAGCAGAACGAGGAATATCGTTAGATGATGCTCTCCTAGAGGAAGCAGACTCCACAAAATTTGTAGGGATGCGCCTTGATGAGGTCTGACCTGGGGCAATCACATTGAAACAATCTGTTTAAAGGTTACCTATGACATTAATGCTCTGCGTAACCTTGCCAAATTTTGCTCCCAAGATGTGCTCAGAATGGCCTATTTTGGCCTGGTCTACCCACATATGGCCTACGGAATTAGACTATGGGGTAGTTGCTACAGAAAAAAAATTTCAGAATCTTGGCAAAACTGAATTTTAGAGTCATGTAAAAATGCGTTCAGAGAGCTCGAATTAATGACTTTACCCTGCCTCTGCATTCTTGAGGTGTGTACGCTCTGCAAATTCAGCAATACCTTGGTGAGGGGCAGAGATGTCCACAATTATGGGACAAGGGGCAGGGACAACCTCCATGTACAGCACCATAGCTTTTGAAAACTTACCGTCCTAAGTTGGGGTCAAATTTATCAATCAGCTCCCTGATAGCATTAAACAGTCAGCTAACATCAGTCATTTAAAAACTCGTTTAAAACACCTTTTGGTGTCCAGATCATTTTACTCGGTAGAGGAATTCATGAGGACCCGCTGGGATGAATAGTATGTGGTAAAACTTTGGCAACGATGTCTTTCAATAAATTCATTAATTGTAGCTTAAAGTGGGAAGAAAAAAGAAACATGGACTCACAATTTCTGATAAAGAATACAATATACATGTTAACGCTTGTAATGCAATGTAACCTTTGTCTTTATTCAATAAAGCATTATTGTTATTATTATTATGCACAGGTACAACACCGAATACCGCTTGACACTAGTCGTAACCTGTAAACCTCTTTGTCCAGCACCTATGCTCCTTACAAGAGCACGAACTGGACTACTGACATCAACAAACATATTCTGCTGGACCTGGGATCTCCAACCATAGTCGTCAGCTTATAAAGAGAAGCGATGGTCTTCATTAGACAGATGGTTTTAGTTTAGTTCTGTCATTTTATATTTATTTGGTAATTTCACATTCAGTAAAAAATCTGTTTGAGTTGGAATAAAACAGTGTTTGCTAATTTTATTTTCCTCAAAGCCAATAGGCTAATACTGTTAATATTATCAGAAATAACTTCTGAAGCTCAATTACGAAATAATCTATATTGCATTTTGGAAGAACTGTCACTTTAAATTTTACTTACTATAACAATATGTATTACAAGGACAATTCTTTGAAATCTAACAATTAATTTGTTTCTAGCGAATTTCCCCTATAGGGAAGAAGCTATTACCGTAGGTCTCATGATAAGACTTAAGCCCAAGACCATGATAACTTTTTGTTTTGAGGTCCCCAGATGTCAAAAACACTATTCGTTCAAATTTATATATATGTGTGTGTGTGTGTCCGTTAACACGATAACTTGAGTAAAAAAGTCCGATTTAAATGAAATTTGGCTCAAATGTGAAGTGACATTCATGACTAAGTTCGAAAACCAGAAAAATCAGACTATGGGAAGGGGGGTTTATGGGGGTTTTATTTTAAAAAAATCAGTTTTTTGCACTTTTCACCCTAAAATTTTTAAAACACTCAATTTTGGTTTTGAGCATTTTATAGAGCTTAAAAAACAAATAATATAGTATTTTGAATTATTAACCTAGGTTACGTGTTGCGGAGAAAATCCAAAAAACCTGCTCATAAAATCTCCCATGTTAATCTTATGGGGAAAAGGTTTTTGGCTTTTCCTCAGTTCATTTTAATGTAAACTCCACATTTGCTTTTACAAATCGATTCAGCTCTACAAAACAATCATTTTGGTGTTTAAATTGTGATTCTACGTCCAACCGTTGCAGAGATATTCAAAGTGCTAAACACAGAACGTTGTCCAATGTTATCCTTATGGAGGATATATAAAATTTGGTATCTCGATTATTTATGAATTATATTGATGAAACTTGGTATGTGGCTTCACATAGTTCTGGTATATTGATATTTGCACAAACAATTGATTTTTTGTTGATTATCCCAGGAGCAGCAAACCTGCATACTCAGCCCTAATGTTATTCTTATAGAGAATAAGTAAAGTTTTATATCTCCCTTAATTATGAACATAAATTAATAAAACTTAGTATGTAGCTTCTCCTGGTTGAGTTATATTGATAATTGCATAAAAACACATATTTTGTGTTCCTTGTTGCAGCAAACCTGCGTACTCAGCCCTAATGTTATTCTAACTAATTTATGTATTGTTATGAAACTTGTTAAGTGGCTTTATGTGGTAGTGAGAAACATATGCATGCATTGGAAATTCGCTGAGTACGCAGGTTTGCTGCGACGGGGTATTTGTCTCTGATTTTGTAGTCTGCCAAACATCATTAAAAATGCTGTTTTACTAATTGCAAAGGACAAAATAAACTGAGTGATAAACAAAAATAACCAAATGTGTTACAAATAAAAGATTAGTTAACAAAATTTAGGACTAATTTTAAAATTATGCCTTTGGTACAAGAAATACTGGTTGGTACGATATGGTTTTAACACAAACACACACAGGGGATATTCCTGAGAGATAATCAATTCTATTAATCATAGCAATCTGGATATACTTGACAATATACTTCCAAACATTAATTATTAGTGCCAAGAGTACTGCTTGAGTAAAAAAACTTACAATCTGCAAAAATATAAATGGCTTTCCTTAACAAAACCAAACACATCTTAGTGTTAAGTTGTAAGCTTCGGCTTGAAAATAAAGCACAGATGGGAAGGAAGGGATGGGATTCACAACTCAATACCGTGCAGAGGGAAAAATGTGCGCAAGCAAGATCATGCAAGCATTCTATACCATTCAGCTTCGAGGCTAGAGTGAATCATGTAGCGCCAGTCTGAATATATCATGTTGGACGTAGAAACTCGTGCCGATTGGTTTCAAAACGAATATTTGACTGTACGCGTGAGGTGGGTCTTCGTCTGTCTGGAAAACAAAGACAAAGCTGCACACACTTTTGTCAATTATCGACAAGACAGAAATACTGTATATCTACTATAGGCTGTACCAAACGATCCTCAGGTTTTAAAAGAAGTCACAAGCTTGACAAAGCAAGAGGGCATATAACTACACAGTTCTTACATTTATCCAGAAACACATGCACGTTTGATTGTTTTCAACAGGTAAAGATAATTATATGAGTGATGTATTGTTATTTTCAATAATTTCTGACACTACTTGATCGAAACTGAGATTAATAATTGTAATATACTTTTCAAGAAATTCTGTTCTAATAAACTTGTGTAAGAGATACCATTCAAACTGACATCATTCATACAACTAGGTTTAACAAATACAAGTGGAAACGATAACAATACTTGCAGCAAAATTCATGTTTAAGGCCCCTGGACTATATTCAAGACTTTACCTCACCTCCATCAATAGTCCAAATGAGTCAAACAAATTATGCTAATAAAATAATTTAACACTATAATAATATGAGACATGTTTTTAAAGTAACTACCATTTTTGAATACTGCCGTTGTAACGCTGCGGTTGGCATTCCTGCATGCTGCGCTGTGTACCTGCATCTATTGGCAAGCCTGGGAGCAATTACGGCAAAAACCGTCTTGATTATCATTTGTTTTTCAGCATTTAATAAAATGGCGCCGATGGTTGAGGTCCCTGCCGACTGTGAAGTCGCACTGTGATTCAACTTCTAAGTGTTAACGGTGTGAAAGCGGCTGAAATTCGTCAGGAGCAAAGTGTATAAGCAAAGTGTTCAACACCTCTAGCATCAAGAAGTGATTTGACACCTGTGACAAATTGGCTTAAAAAATCATAATCTTCCTCCTCATATCGCTCAACATAAGTCAACGCAGTTCCCAAACGCTTGGTTTTAGGCACCTCAGTCAACATTTTTGAAGCGTAAGCACAACTTTCAATAATTTAGTCGTTCTGTAACAATTACATAAAAACAAATTCTTAACAGTAAAATAAACTCATATAAGATAAAATCGTAAACCGCCTGTTCTCTCTCACGTGTTATCAAATTTATGCACCAAACCTTCAGTAATGACGGAGGGTTGTCCACTGTGTTTATCGTCATGAACATACTTTTGGCAATCTTGAAATATTCTATTCCATTTGTGTGCCATTATATTGCTTATTTTACTTTTTCCGTACACTTCACTAATCTGCTCATCAATTACAGCTGCTTTCACACCATGAACACAGCATTGAAATTTAATCACAGAGTGACTTCATAGTCGGCAGGGACCTCAATCGTCAGTGCCATTTTAAACGCTCACAAAAATATGAAAAATCCGGTCGATTTTTGCTGAAGTTGCGTCCTAGGCTTGCCAATAGATGCAGGTACACAGCGCAGCATGCAGGAATGCCAACCGCAGCGCTACAACGGCGGGTATACAATAACGGTACTAACTTTAAAAATATGCCTCGTACAATTGAATAGCATAATTTGTTTTGACACATTTGGACTATTGACGGAGGTAAGATAACCTATTTAATACTTGCAATATTGAATTAGGAAATTAGCTGTAGGACAGTAAAACTGAGATTTTGTCCTCAGATGGCTATGCATGATCTTAGTTTTCAAGCAATTAGATTTAAAATTTGATAGTAAACTTCCTGGACAGAGTAAAAAGTGTATTGTCCTGAGAGAAGAGTTTGTTCTGAAAAACTTCCAAAGAAGATACATAATTCATAGTCAAGAGCTACAATTTGTTCAAAATAAGAACAATATTCATAACAAGAAAGACAGGAATAGGTAGTTTGTAGCCTTAAACCATAGTGGACGACCAAGAGTTTCTACGTTCCCTTGTTGCCAGTAGTGGACTGAATGATTGTCGCCAGGACATTATTGTCATTTTACGGCACTGCATGTAGTTCCTCATTTGGCTGATAGATTTTTCAAACGTACTTATTTCCATTTGTAGATTATTTTTTTACTTCTAGAACATCATCTGAAATACATTAATTATTTAGTTTTATCGTCAATGCCGGCTAACTAATACCTAGTACAAATGGGGTTATTAATAGAATCCAATAAGGTAACTTGACTAAAAAACATTATTCTTTAATAAAGATGAAATTCACGGGTGTGAAATAGGTTTTATCCCGTGATTTAGGGTTAGAAGAAATTTAGGCTGTTTGGAGAAATTTTAAGGTTCTTTGGGGTGCAGATAAAAAAACCTCTGAATTTTCCCGCTGATTTGCAGTAGATCGCTAATGGTTAACAAGATTCCAAACTGCATAACATGGGCGCTTTTAATGTAAAAACTGCATAAAGTTGGCCATTAACAATGAATAGACAATATCATATACTTTAAATGAAGACTGATTCAAGTGATATCGGCTGTAAACAACAATGGCGTAGGTACGGGAGGGGGGGATCAGGGGGATATATCCCCGCTTGTAACTTGGAAAAATTAAAATTTATATCGTCCTGAAATCAAGCTTATGCCTTTTGATTAAAAAGAAATAATAAAAAAAAAAAAACTATTGTTTTTGAAAAACAATAATTATTGTTTTTATTGAAAAACAAAAAATATGTGTACAAATCTCCAAAATATCTTTTTTATATATTACGAATATTGTTCGCGTACAATAAATAGTAGCAGGTGAATTGGTGAACTGCACTGGCACACAGCACATGGCACGGTGGCACTTGCGCGCCACAAGTGGGACGTGAGTCACTGAACAGTCTACCCCGTCTACCCTCACCCCCTAGCAGCCAGTTCAACTCCAGGCCAGGTCAACTGGCGCACCTGACCCTGACCTTGACGTCCATACGGTCTTAGTGATGTGCTTAACTTAAGGTTGCCATGTTAGATTTGTAATTTAATTATACATCTTCATACTGATTTTTAGCGTATAACCGCAAATATATGTAAAAGTCAACGATATTTCCTGACGAAATAAAGCCAAAGAACAAATAATAGAGGTTATAGTGAACAGGAAAATAAGGATTTAGCTTATTTGGCAATCGTTGCATGATGATGAAGCTGCAAACATAAATACATTTTCGTTCACAGATAGGATTTAAACTCAAAATTTGGGTTATCCAACACATTTTTGGGAACAATTTCAAAAAAAGAGATTTTTAATTTTTCAAGGAAATTCCCCGGAGTTATATTTTTATCTTAAAACTCCGGTAATCTCCGGGGAAATCCGGTGACTTGGCAACTCTAGCTTAATGATTACTTTCCATTACTGATAACAACTGATACAAGTGTTACAAATACTGATTACTTTGTATTAATGGTTTATGTCTTCGTCTTGGATGTGTAGGTCTATCAATAATTATGAATGTAAGGAACACTTCAATGATGTCTTCAATTTTGTATACCTGTGTCTGCGCTAGTCACGAACACAGTTTTTGGTTTTGTATTCCCTAATGAGATATCCCCCCCCCTTGACAAAGGTCTATCTACGCCACTGCCGCGCAAAAACTGCCATAAACAGGTAACAGGATAGTAAAATAACAGCCATCATAAACGGTGACTAGATCACATAATATCGGCTGTAAATGTGATTGGTTCATGTAAGAAAGGTGGTGTATGATGGCTGGATTATTCCCGAATAGCAGCAGCCACATATTATCGCCTGATGGCAATTGCAAGACTATGTAGTATAGGCTGAAAATATAAAACAGTTTGACCGATCATATACTAACACATGTTATTGTGCTACACTTAATATGGGACTGTAAAGAAGTATTTAAAATGGTAGATTGTTAGTATTATTCCCGACTAAAATTGTTAAAAAACATCTGTTAACAACAACTGTACTGATGGCTAAAACTCACTTGTTAATAATTCTTCACTCTAGCTTAATGATTACAAAACTCAAAACAAAAAAATAACTACTCACACAACTCTGTATAATCCTACTAATAATCTGAAAGTTTGGATGTACGTATTGATATTTGAAATTCCATCACGCATAAACTACTGAATCGATTAAGCTAAACTTTTGCATGAACATAGCTTACATATTACATTAACCCTAGCAGTGGCCAACCGTCGTTATGTGTCGGTTCATCCTGTCACCTTAGAATGGCAGCCGTCGCTTAGCGTCGGTTCATGACCGAAAATTTTGTATTGTAAAATAACCATTAATAATCAACTCAAAAGTGAACAAAAAAAAGGTGAATATATATATAAAATATATATAAATATATTGAAAAGGTGAATATATATACCATTCGAAAGATCATATTCTGAACTTTTATTATATAAACAAACCGTGTAGCAGCTACATAACAATGTCACGACGATTAGAAATCGAATGAATATTTGGCCCAACGCTATTCCTGCAGCCGACGCTAGGAAAACGCCAAAACATGACTTTTTTGAAATTACCACCCAGCTCGGGTAATTTTTGCCGCATGAAGTTGCGGGTGGTACCACTGCACAGCTAAACAGATGTGCTTCATTGTGGTATTGATTTTTCAAACGAAATATTGATTGGTTAGATTATATGATTTTATAAAATCAGGTGTTTTTTGTTTCTATAACCAATGGCAAACCGTCGCAATTGGAGGGTTTGGAAAATTGGATTTATGAGCATTTAAGTCATTGTTAATAGTCAAATCATATGTCATTTTGAAGAGGAATAAATGTAGAGGAATTTAGTTTTGCCATTGGCAGCACTACTATTAGGTATTTTTTCCTGCATCATCGAATTACTTCGTCATATTTTATCCAGTTTGTCTGACGTCTGAAGGCCATCTTGTATTTATTTAGGTACCTAAGCGTTTGCTATTTTTATTCGTGAGTTGTTACTATTTATGTTATTATTTCAGAGTATTAGTGTTAGTGAAGTGTTTGTGTCTATATAACAGTACTATCTATGCATTATATTATGTATAAATATTACTGAAGTGTGGCAAATTGTGTTTAAAGTGTTGTGTTTACTCCTACATAGGTCTAGTGAAATTTGCCAAATCCGCGACCATTTGTTTAGTTCTACATAACACATATAAAAACAATAATTTACTCTAGGTGTTATACATTTTTATGTTGGTAATTGAATGTACTACAACATGTTTATATTGGTTTGGGGTAACAAAATTTGGTGAAAAAGTTATATACTAAATACTGTGAAGTTTATTTTTTCACGAATACGCAAAAAAATCAAAACATTCATTTGTATACAAATAATTATAAGTGATAATCATTTTTAACATAAACTTTATGACTTTTTTAGATTCCTTACTTCATTAGCATTACAAATATGTATATATCATTATTAGTATATACATATACTAGGTGTACGCTCATTCCTCGCGTATAAGGATAATTGAAACATATGATCAAACTAAAATCGAGTCTCATAAAAAATTCAATATCTGATTTGAGTAACATCATCAGAATACATTCCGTTATCATTTAACTGCCACCAGAATCCTGATTTTCTGTCTATATAGCTATAGTTTTAGTCACTTCTCCCCTACTTATCGTGGTAGCTGAGTGGGTATAGCACTGGCTCTTGGAGCGAAAGGTCGCAGGTTCGGATCCCGCCGCCGACCTAACATTTTATCCGTAGAAAAACATACATACATTTATCACTTGTTTTTATCAAAGTAAATGTTGTATAAATACGTAAATTTATTTATTTTTTAAATAAAATGAAGATTTCAGGCATGGTTTGTTCTTAGAATTGGCATGGGTGCGTTATCTTAGAACAAACAGAGTATTTTGGGCTAAGCAGTGACTTTAGCAGTGTGGTTCATTTAACTTTTAAGAGAACAGCGAGTTTCCTATATGAACTAATGTTAACAATTTCTATAGGTCAAGTCAAAATATCCTTAAGGATTAACAATAAATCGTCAGGCCCAGTTATTTAGATGAAAAAATGAGATTTCAATATATTGTTTCAATAGCCTAGGCTATCATGAAATTAAATGCTGTAAACATGGGTTGGCCCAAGTCCGTACATGAAACTTCTAAAATGACAAGTAGCCTAAGTGTATACAGTATGCCTACATTTTATAGTCATAGGTCCAAGTTTATGATGAAAACAGCTCCAAACCTAGGAGATGTCAAATCATTTCAGATAACCTGTACAAAAGACTTAGTTTGGTTAGAATAGTTTAAAGTTTTTGTTTTGGTTCGCTACAAGATTCCTGGTAATGTGTTTAAAGTATTTTACAACAATTGTATTTTACAAAATGATATTACAATATATTGTTTCAATAGCCTAGGCTATCATGAAATTAAATTCTATAAACATGGGTTGGTCCAAGACCGTACATGAAACTTCTGAAATGGCAAGTAGCCTAAGTGTATACAGTATGCCTACATTTTATAGTCATAGGTCCAAGTTTATGATGAAAACAGCTCAGTATAATCCAAACCTAGGATATGTCAAATCATTTCAGATAACCTGTATAAAAGGCTTAGTTTGGTTAGAATAGTTTAAAGCTTTTGTTCTGGTTCGCTACAACATTCCTGGTAATGTTTAAAGTATTTTACAACAGTTGTATTTTACAAAATGATATTTCAATATATTCTTTCAATAGCCTAGGCTATCATGAAATTAAATTCTATAAACATGGGTTGGTCCAAGACCGTACATGAAACTTCTAAAATGGCAAGTAGCCTAAGTGTATAGACCTACATTTTATAACTATAGGTCCAAGTTTATGATGAAAACAGCTCAGTAAAATCCAAACCTAGGATGTGTCAAATCATTTCGGATAACCTGTATAAAAGGCTTAGTTTGGTTAGAATAGTTGAAAGCTTTTATTTTGGTTCACTACAACATTCCTGGTAATGTGTTTAAAGTATTTTACAAAAGTTGTTGTGTTACCAGTTTAATGTCGGCTTACTCTTACTGTAATCCAACCCTAGGCTATGTCAAATCATTCAAGATAACCTTCCGAAAAAGGCTGTTAGGTTAGAATAATCTATAGCTTTTATTGTGGTTACCTACTACATTACTGGTAATGTATTTTAGGTAATGTAGACAATTTTTATTATTAATTTAGTGAAAATATAACCTAGCAAATAACTGTCCTATAAAAATAAATTTTAAGGTTGTTCGCTTACTGTGACTTCATCAACGCTTTCCATACAAATTGAGGCTTTGTATACTTTTTACACATGGCAATCACAATATTACCAATTGTCTAAGAAAATGTAATAAAACAAACTATTTTATAAGTTAAGTTAATATCTTAGTATCTAAAGTAATAAAAAAGTTATTTTGAGTTTTTCAATCTGCCACACGCGTCGTCTGTCGTCTGCCACTGATAAAATCGTCGCCTTCGACGACGATGACGACTGACGATATTTACACAGAGTAGGCGTACTAAGGGAATATTAACTGTATAAATATTTTTTTTAAATGTACACTTAATAATTTATAAAATAATAAATATGCTCACAACTTAAAAATATACTTCGATTTATCTCTCTTGTGTGTTTTTTTCGATTTATCTCTCTTGTGTGTTTTTTGTTGGTAAAAAAACTGTTGTTATCCAGTATAACAAAGTATACTCTAGTAAACTAACTATTGTTACTCTGTTGTTGAAACACAGACGTCGGCTAAATTGTCATTGTGATTATAATGCCGGATTTGTTATGTGTTTTAAGCCCATCATGCACAAACTACATGAGTTTTTGATCAGATATTTGGAAGAAGATAGGTCCATCCCAAAATTAGTTTTGGGCTTATTCCCGTTCCAATGAGGCTCGGCCCTATTAATGACCATCAAAATGTCCGTGTTAACTATATACTTACTAGGCCAACTGAACAAATAATTGGTAGAAAGACAGCAGGGAATGGGAATTTACCACAAGCAGAAATAAGGCTATACTTTCCGTCCCTTATGTCCTTTGCTCCGTAGGCCTTTAACATTTTAATTCAAACAACAATGACCGTTATCAGTTAACTTAGGAAGAGAGTTAATGCATCACAATAAAACCTCGATCTTTCTCTACCCCTGTTACAAAACTGCTTTAGGACCCTCCAAATGTTGACGCTATCAAATTTGTGGGCAAAGAAATAAGTTATAATTATGCGTCATACCCTGGTAAATATAAAAAGTTGTTCGAAAATCAACATTGGGGTTAAGGTTAAGATTTGTAAATAGAAAACAAAATAATATTAACAGCTGTTCAAAAACATCCGCTCCGTTGTAAAAATAACACTCACTTGGTAAAGTGTCAGCATGTGATTTTTGTGAGAATAGTGATTAGAACCAATGTATACATTACTAGGAGTACGCTCTCATATCGCGCATGAGGATTGAGCTCATAGTTAACAATACAAACAAAAATGTTTCAATTGACAATATAACTCATGGGCCCCCCATTATAACTGCAGCTTGACAATGACATACAAATCCAGAACATCAAAACACAGTCATCAAAAAGTTATTTTGAGTTTGTCGTCTGCCACTGATACAATCGTCACCTTCGACGACTGACGATATTTACACAGAGTAGGCGTACTAAGGGAATATTAACTGTATAAATATTTTTTTTTAAACGTACACTTAATAATTTATAAAGTAATAAATATCCTCACAACTTAAAAATATACTTCGATTTATCTCTCTTGTGTGTTTTTTGTTGGTAAAAGAACTGTTGTTATCCAGTATAACAAAGTATACTCTAGTAAACTAACTATTGTTACTCTGTTGTTGAAACATAGACGTCGGCTAAATTTTAACGATTCAAGTACCACTAAAATAAAATGGCTTCCAATGTTATTCTTATGGAGAAAAAAATAAATTTGGTTTTAAGATAATTTGATTAATACTGAACAAAATTATCTGAATAACGAACTTGACCGAGATTTTGACCTGTTAAGTTTTTCTGGAAAATTTTAAGTTTAACTGTGGAGGCATTCTCGAGTTATTGTGGTCACAGACACGCCAGTTGAGTTGATTCTCTTACCATTCTAAGCAGTAAAGTTGTGTATAAGGATACTTTCACTTCGTTCAATTATCAATCATGTAATTTTTTTTATAACACAAACTTTCACTTTACAGTTTTCACTTTTATTGGTTCTCCGTTTGTTATTATATTAAACCCCTAAAACATACAAAAAAATTCTTTCCCTCACATGTTATATATTTCTATGTAGGGAATTAGATTGTCTACGAAATGTATATAATGAATTTTCCATAAAAATCTGTAGGAAAAAAGTACCGAGGCTGCTTTTCAAATTTCAAAAAAATTCTATTTCTTTTATTTTGTTCACTTTACCGAAAAATTTACCTTTCTAGATCTTTATTATTTTACTATTTCTAGAATCTCCCGTTCTTTCCGATCAAAATGAATATGAGGTTGGCTAGGTTTACTTCTACGGTCAAATTTATACGAATTTTCAAAAAAAGTCTGCAAAATCGCCAAATTTAGCCTGCCATTTCCCACTTAAACCATTGGCCACTGCTAGGGTTAACATATAGACCTAATAATTTCCACATCCAACTTTAGGGCTCCACCCCATGGGTTCTGTTAAGTTCCAATGCAAATCTTATGGGGAAGATATTATTTATAAAATTACCCGCTGTCAGTTAGGCAAAGGAAGTCATATGGTAAAACTAACAAAGATTTGATAGTGCTGGTCAGATTAATATTTTTAATGTGTTTCAATTTGTTGTGAGCGAAGCTGCAGGTAGGTAACAGCTAGTATTAAATTTTGTTTACGTGTTTTTTTAATAAACGGTATCAGGAAACTGACACATACTTTCTCCCTTTTAGCCCAACTTTAATGAATAAATTACTTTTTATTTACTAAACATAGAATATAAAGTACGGTTGAATGTACAGAAAATCTTCTAAGAAAGTTGTTTTCAGAAATATCCACCAAAATCCCTTTTGTGGAGGTACTACACAATCATTTGCTGCAAGAAGTATTGTAAGAGGGGAAATGCCCACTCATACTGTATTTTGAAATTTGTTTCTGTATCAATAACTACATTTTATATTTTCTAAATTATAAAAATATAAATGTAAAATGACGGATAAACTTTGGATTCACGGGAAATTTCCTATTATAACGAGAGCATCTGGGGAAATGTTAGGGGTCCGAACATTTTCTGCATCTGATGAAATGTGTTTACCTTAACTCACATTCCAGTAAGAATGGGAACTGTGAACTTGTCCTTCCTGACTTAAATCCTGCCGCAGGGGTCGCACCCTCACGAATACCACAGTCCGCAATGGGTTGAAAATAGAACACTTTTGATCCCACCACGTAAATCTTATGAGAACCCTTTTAAAAGCCAAAGATATCAGTCTTAATGTCTTAATTCTGTTTTATCTCTATTTTTAACCTCACAAACACAAACAAGACCGCCTGGGAAATCGATAAGAATTTATTAAACAGCCCTGTCGTAGCAAACCTGCATACTCAGCGAATTAAAAAAAAAATATGAACCTCACTTATAGTCATTGTGAGTGAGTCGTTGAAAGTGGTTACATGAAGGAACCTGCCGTTTTTCAAAATAAATTCATAAATAAGGGAAATATGAAATGTTATTTATTCTTTATAAGAACAACATTAGAAACATGTACTTTTTGACTTAAGTTGTCTTCCACGCAGGCACAAAAAATGGGATATTTTAAAAATATTAGTATAATGCAAGCACATGGCGCCACATAACAAAGTGTATCAATAAATGTTCCACAAATAGGTAAGATGTACAATTTTTCTCCATAAAATTTAACATTGGGCAACGTACTATGTTAGCACTTTCAATATCGCATTTCCCAATTAACGTAGAGCAATAATTCAAAACCCTGAATTGTATTTATTTTGGCTGAATTAATGGTGGAATAAAATTTTGATTGTTGAGTACAAAACCTCTTTTGCATGGAGCGATCTATATGATTTCGAACTCATAAAAATAGATGCTGCTTTACATGTCTGTACCAAATTTACAAGATGTTTGTACCAAGATCGGACGTTTGTTATGGAAGTTATTGTGCCTATGGACAAATATATTATACAGGTTGTATCACGTAAGGTGTCTCAAACTGATTGCAGACAAACCAACTGACCTAGAAGTATGAAATAAAATTATTTCTCACTAAACCGACCCCAAAGAATAACGTACTGTAAAAATAGTTTTAGTTCGTTAAAAATACAGGGTGTTCCAAAAACCGAAGGTTACTAGTTTGAAAGCTCTACAACTGACTATCATTTGGGCGGAAACAGGCCTCACTTATCTTTATTCGTTTTTACATGGCGGCAATTTTTTTGAAAATTGCTGACATTTACGGGATACCCTGTTTCTGCTAAACCACAAGACAAATATTTGTTCTGACTCAAAATTCTTACTCTGATTAAAATCAGCGTTACCCTGATATGCTACTTGGCAGTGCCGGTATCTAATAAAAAATACAACAAATATTTTTTTTATTTGAATAATAGGCCTATGCCCAAAACTCCAAAAAGTCAAATGGTACTGTGTATGAATAAGTTTACCATCTTAAAGGTCTTGGAAATCCTAGCAACTTTCTTAATTACACCAACCTCGTATCGCTTTTTGTTTCTAAGCAACTAACAAAAAATCATCATTTCACCATTTAAAATGCACACTATTTGAATATAACACTTACAAGTACAGTAGTACTCTGTGGCCTCTTTTATAAATGGGTTATGTATAAATCCAAGCATTTTATATAGGGAAATTATGATTTTTGATGACTGCCAAAAAAACAAAAAGAGATACGAGATTGGTATAAATTAGAAAGTTGCTAGTATTTCCAAGACCTTTAAGATGACACATGATACTATTTGACTTTTTGGAGTTTTGGGCATATACAAATTAAAAGGAAAAAGTATTTTTTGTACTTTTAGCGAATTTCCCCTGTAGGGAAGAAGCTATTACCGTAGGTCTCATGGTAAGACTTAAGCCCGAGACCATGATAACTTTTTATTTTGAGGTCCCCAGATGTCAAAAACACTATTGGTTCAAATTTATATATATATATGTATGTATATAAATATGTATATATATATGTATATAAATATATATATATATATATATATATGTGTCCGTTAACACGATAACTTGAGTAAAAAACGTCAAGATTTTGATGAAATTTGGCTCAAATGTGTAAAGTGACATTCATGACTTTAAGTTCGAAAACCAGAAAAATCGGACCATGGGAAGGGGGGTTTAAATTTTCCAAAAATCAGTTTTTTGCACTTTTCACCCTAAAATTTTTAAAACTTTCAATTTTGATTTTAAGCATTTTATAGAGCTTAAAAAAACAAATAATATAGTATTTTAAATTATTAACCTAGGTTAAGTGGTTGTGGAGAAATTCAAAAAACCTGCTCATAAAATCTCCCATGTTAATCTTATGGGGAAAAGGTTTTTGGTTTTTCCTTAGTTCATTTTAATGTAAACTTCACATTTGCTTTTACCAATCAATTCAGCTCTACTAAACGATCATTTTGGTGTTTAAATTGTGATTCTACGTCCAACCATTGCAGAGATATTCAAAGTGCTAAACACAGTACGTTGTCCAATGTTATCATTATGGAGAATAAATAAAATTTTATATCTCGATTATTTATGAATGTATATTGATGAAACTTGGTATGTGGCTTCACGTGGTACTGGTATATTAATATTTGCATGAACAATGGATTTTTTCTTGATTATCCCAGCAGCAGCAAACCTGCATACTCAGCCCTAATTGGATAATTGAACAAAGTGAAATTTATCCTTATACATAACTTTACTGCTTAGACTGGTAAGAGAATCAACTCAACTGGCGTGTCTGTGACCAAAATAACTCGAGAACGCCTCCACAGTTAAACTTAAAATTTTCCAGATAAACTTAACAGGTCAAAATCTCGGTCGAGTTCGTTATTCAGATAATTTTGTTCAGTATTAATAAAATTATCTTAAAACCAAATTTATTTTTTTCTCCATAAGAATAACATTGGGAGCCATTTTAGTGGTACTTGAATCGTTAAAATTTAGCCGACGTCTATGTTTCAACAACAGAGTAACAATAGTTAGTTTACTAGCGTATACTTTGTTATACTGGATAACAAAAGTTTTTTTTACCAACAAAAAGACCCACAAGAGAGATAAATCGAAGTATAATTTTAAGTTGTGAGCATATTTATTATTTTATAAAATTATTAAGTGTACGTCTTAAAAAATATCCATACAGTTAATATTTTCTTAGTTTGCCTACTCTGTGTAAATATAGTCAGTTGTCGGAGGCGACGATTGTAACACGTAACAGTGGCACACGACGTGTGGCAGATCGAAAAACTCAAATAACTTTTCAAAATAGATGACTGTAGATACTAAGATATTAACTTAAAAAATAGTTTGTTTTATTACATTGTCTTAGACAATTGGTAATGATATTGTAATTGTCATGTGTAATAAGTATTCAAACCTCAATTTGTCTAGAAAACTTTGATGAAGTTAGTCACAGTAAGCGAACAACCTTAAAATTTATTTTGTAGTACAATTATTTGCTAGGTTATATTTTCACTAAACTAATAATAAAAATTGTCTACATTACCTAAAATACATTACCAGTAATGTAGTAGGTAACCACAATAAAAGCTATAGATTATTCTAACCAAACAGCCTTTTTCGGAAGGTTATCTTGAATGATTATATTTTAGAAGTTTCATGTACGGACTTGGACCAACCCATGTTTATAGCATTTAATTTCATGATAGCCTAGGCTATTGAAACAATATATTGAAATATCATTTTGTAAAATACAACTGTTGTAAAATACTTTAAACACATTACCAGGAATGTTGTAGCGAACCAAAACAAAAGCTATAAACTATTCTAACCAAACTAAGCCTTTTATACAGGTTATCTGAAATGATTTGACATATCCTAGGTTTGGATTATAGTGAGCTGTTTTCATCATAAACTTGGACCTATGGCTATAAAATGTAGGCCTATACACTTAGACTACTTGCCATTTTAGAAGTTTCATGTACGGTCTTGGACCAACCCATGTTTATAGAATTTAATTTCATGACAGCCTATGCTATTGAAACAATATATTGAAATATCATTTTGTAAAATACAACTGTGGTAAAATACTTTAAACACATTACCAGGAATGTTGTAGCGAACCAAAACAAAAGCTTTAAACTATTCTAACCAAACTAAGTCTTTTATATAGGTTATCTGAAATGATTTGACATATCCTAGGTTTGGATTACAGTGAGCTGTTTTCATCATAAACTTGGACCTATGGCTATAAAATGTAGGCACATACACTTAGGCTACTTGCCATTTTAGAAGTTTCATGTACGGACTTGGACCAACCCATGTTTATAGCATTTAATTTCATGATAGCCTAGGCTATTGAAACAATATATTGAAATCTCATTTTGTCAACTAAATAACTGGACCTGACGACATATTGTTAATCCTTAAGAATATTTTGACTTGGCCTATAGAAATTGTTAACATTAGTTCATTTAGGAAACTCGCTGTTCTCTTAAAAGTTAAATGAACCACACTGCTAAAGTCACTGCTTAGCCCAAAATACTCTGTTTGTTCTAAGATAACGCACCCATGCCAATTCTAAGAACAAACCATGCCTGAAATCTTCATTTTATTTAAAAAATAAATAAATTTACGGATTTATACAACATTTACTTTGATAAAAACAAGTGATAAATGTATGAATGTTTTTCTACGGATAAAATGTTAGATCGGCGACGGGATCCGAACCTGCGACCTTTCGCTCCAAGAGCCAGTGCTATACCCACTCAGCTACCACGATAAGTAGGGGAGAAGTGACTAAAACTATAGCTATTATAGACATAAAACCCGGATTCTGGCGGCAGTTAAATGATAACGGAATGTATTCTGATGATGTTACTCAAATCAGATATTGAATTTTTTATGAGACTTGATTTAAGTTTGATCATGTGTTTCAATTATCCTTATACGGGAGGAATGAGCGTACACCTAGTGTTATTCTTGTGGAGGATAATTAAAGTTTTATATCTCCCTTATTTATGAACGTAAATTAATAAAACTTACTATAGTCGGCCGCACCTTAATGCTGGGCAGAGCCATTGGCCCGTAGGTAATCTGGTCTATTCAGTCCCCTCCTCGCCACCGGCCCTAAATTATCGCCGCTTGGCTGAACGTGTGACTCACTAAGTACCCAGTACAGTAGGAATATGTAATATGTCTTATTTTTAAAACATTAGGAAAACAATTGTTATTTTTAGCATCGTGACAAAGCCCTGATAAATTTGATATCAAACTTCACGAAAATCGGACAGTATTTAGCTGTACTTTGATTATGCCAATATGTTAGTAGAAATTTAACTTTTACACCTATGATAGGGTCATGACCCGTTCTTAAACAATCAACATTATTAATTACTAGCTGTGAACCCCTTAATTATTAGTATAACTAAAAACGTTCAATCCAGACATTAACACAATGAAAAAATACAGGGTAGGCCTAATACCCTCAAAACTTAGTGATGTAGATGTGTATAATACCTAGTAGATGTGTGCTCGATAATACTTTTGAAGAGTGACTCACAGTTTGTCAAAACAAACAAATAATTATACAAACGAATAATTATGTTCCTTAATTAACAATTAAGTTATTTCTTTATGAACGGGTCACAAGCTAGACTTGGATGTAATAAATAAATTGTCATCTTGCCCTAAAAAAACGGGTCATGAGCCTGACATAGGTGTAAAAGTTGAATTTCTACTACCATTTTGGCATAATCAAAGTAGATCTAAAAACTGTCCGAATTTCGTGAAGTTTGATATCAAATTTATCAGGGTTTTGTCACGATACTAAATATAACAATCGTTTTCTTAATGTTTTAAAAATAAGACATATTACATATTCCTACTGTACTGGGTACTTAGTGATTCACGCGTTCAGCCAAGCGGCGATAATTTAGGGCCGGTGGCGAGGAGGGGACTGAATAGACCAGATTACCTACGGGCCGATGGCTCTGCCCAGCGTTAAGGTGCGGCCGACTATATGTAGCTTCACCTGGTTGAGTTATATTGATAATTGCATAAAAAACGCATATTTTGTATTCCTTGTTGCAGCAAACCTGCGTACTCAGCCCTAATGTTATTCTTATGGAGAATAAATAAAACGCTATAGATCACTTATTTATTCAAGTAGTTTTATGAAACTTGGTAAGTGGCTTTATGTGGTAGTGAGAAACATATACATGCATTGGAAATTCGCTGAGTACGCAGGTTTGCTGCGACGGGGGTATTGTATTTTGTTTTAGGTAATACCAAGCACCTTATCAGGGTAACACTGATTTTAATCAGAGTAAGAATTCTGAATTAGATCAAAGATATGTCTTGTGGTTTAGCAGATACAGGATATTCTATAAATTTCAGTTTTTTAATGGCCTTTATTTTTAAACAAATAAAGATAAGTTCAGTTCACTTTGTTCAGTTTCTGCCAAAATGTTAGTCTGTTGCAGAGCTTTCAAACGGTGTATACCTTGACATATTTTTATGTTTGAAAATTTCGAGATTCTAACTAGTGACCCTCGGTTTTTTAAAAACCCTGTATTTTTAACAAACTAAAACTATTTTTACGTTAATCTTTGGGGTCGATTTGGTGGGAAATAATTTTATTTCATCCATCTAGGTTAATTGGTTTGCCTGCAATCGGTTTGAGACACCCTATATGTATACCTATATTACTTTCATTAACATTGTAAAAATGATTAAAACGACATACCATTTTTTTTGTTTCATATTTTTTTTTACGACTAGTTTCGACTCAGGTAATTTTCAAGTCATAATATTGATAACCTTACAAACTAAACAAATAAAATCATTTAAAAGATATTACATGTATAAAATCTTGTGCTATATTATGTGTAAAATGTACGGATTTATTATGGATAATAATAAATCATATGATTTGTTCTTATATACGGTATATATACTTTTCACGATACTATTGGAATATCAGCTGATTTTCCATTGCGTATATTGCCAGGTAAAGTTCGTCATATCCCCACTAGTGAAGAAAAATTATATTCTCACTAGTGAGGAAAAATCAGCTGATTATAAACGAGTTCGCACGCAGCACGCTGACGTGAGGGAAGTGAATTTCCATATAAAAAACTATAAAAACTCAAAATCAGTTAAAAACATACAATTATTCAAATTTTTATTCAAATCTGAAAATATTGATTTTTTGGCTGTTCTGATACTCCTGGTTCTATTTACCTGCAATGCTGGGAATACAATTTTGCACATTATAAGGTTAGGAGAAGGTCCAGTCAGGCTTTAAAGTAGGCGTGAGGTTGTTGGGGATGATAAAAGTACACAAAAAAATGATTAACAGGCTTTTCTAATGTAAAACCCCCATAAGACAACGTACTGTGTTTAGTCAATACACATTTCCTTTAGTAACTCGGTAAATATATATGTTATAATGACGAGAGAGGGCTTAAAAGTTTCGCCACACTAATTCCCATCTTTTTACATTCGTTAATTTCACAACAGGGGCTTTTCTGACCCTTTTTGGGCCCAAAAACTCAAAATTTGAAAGATTAATCCCCAAAAAAGGGGTTTAGAGTTTTCCGATTGTTTTGCCCAACGAACTTGTCCAAATGATTATAGAAAGGAACATCCCTACCAAATTTAAGTAAATCGGACAAAAAATGTGACCGCTAGAGTGCCTGTACACATGTATATATATATATATGTCTATATATATATATATATATATATATATATATGTCTATATACATATATATATATAAAATTTTTAACGAACCCCCAAATCGTGTTCAGGGGGTAACGTTAGGAACTTCTATGGCGGTCCCGGGCTTAAGTTTCACCGTGCGGGTCATGCTAATAGTTCACTTAGGAAATTCACTAATAAGCCTAACAATACAATAAAATATTGAAATAATGCCCATCTGTTTAAAACACTGAGTTGGTTCTTGTGTTTACTTTACTTCCGTCTTTTGTTCATATTTTTTGCTGTAGTATCGTGAAAAATAGTGTTCAAAACTCGTGGGAAAATGATTTTTCCTGGTCCTCGTTCTCTTTAAATTGCTCGTCTACGACTTGCAATTTAAATATGACTCGCACCAGGAAGAAAAATCACACTTTTCCTACTAGTTGTGAAATATATTATGGTTGCACACTTTTAATTTTGCTTTGCAATTTTTTTCTTGCATGCATTTGTTGATTCTTATTTTTAATTCATTATTTGAGCAATTTTTGCAAATATTGCGTTCTCTTGGTCTAGGTAAGTGAGTTGTATGTAACAGTTGTTGTGGACATGTTTTATTATTTATATAAAATCCATAAGTCGTCTTTAACATTCAGTTTCTCTCTATAATTTTGATATGTTAGTATTTTCAAATTTTCATCAATATTTGTATAATTATGATTCGATTTCAAAAGATGATCGGTATAGTTTGATTTCATAGTGGTCAGAATTTTGCACTTATAAGCTTGAATGTGTTCTTTATATTATATTATTTATGTTCTTACATTACAATTTGTTTTCGTTTGTCAAATGTAAAGAATATCACGGCTGCCGTAATTGATTCGATAAAATCCTGATTTATTGTAATCTATCTTGTTCTTGTCTACTGTTTCTTTACATTTATTGTTGATCACTCTAAAGGAATATTTTTTTGTATTGAAAGCTATTTTTTAGTTTAGTATGTTTTAAGGTTTGTCGGAAAGATTTATTTAAAGTAATGTTGTGAGGTAGACAAATGTATTTGTATTCTTTTTTGGTTTTATTTTCTTCTTTCTCGAGTTTTTTGTTTTCTTTTTTATCATTTCGTTTACTGTTTTTGGATTATACTGGACTGGAAGATTATAAACTAAGTAAATGAATTGGCGGCTTCTGGTTTAACCTCTAACGCAAAACAACCTTTTAAATACTATTTTCCGAATATGTTTAGACTTTTACGTGTTCATCAATTTACACGCAGGTATTACAACTGTCCATGAAATATATTCTCGCCGGTGCCACTACTTGCGCCGTTGACGTTTTTTATTGTCAGGTATATTATGGTATATTTTTCTTTCTTCAAGCCTTTCTCCCTCATTAGTACCTTCATTAGTCTCTGAATCACTGAATGAAATGTTGCCACTTTATGACTCCACGGGTGGTTCAGTCTGATGGTATGATAATATCTGTGGTTGTTGGTTTTCTGTAGATTTTAAATATGCGTTTCCCTTTATCTTTTGTAATAGTAATGCCTAAAAAGTGTATTTCATTTATCTGTATTTTGGATGTGGTGACTTTAATCGTACTTGACAAAGAGTTGAGATATAATATTCTTTAGCTTCTTTTTCGTTGCCATTAAAACTATCATTATTATAACAAAGTACCGTTGTTCAGTCTCATCATTTATATTTTACCGACTAGTTTCGGTCTCTTAAACCATTTTGAAGTCAAAATCTATACCAACTTTTAAAATCCCCTATATCAACAATTATAAATTTGAACGAATGGTGTTTTTGGTAGGGGTGTGCAAGTAGTGAATTTTTTAATCGAGTCGAGTAGTGCCAATTATTTTTGAGTTTCGAGTATTTTCGAGCGAGTATTTGCCATCAGTTGGTGGTTTAAAATAGTGTAATGGGATTTGGATACCAACCTAGATTTGATAATCTAAACATGGTTTCTAACTAATACATGAGTAGCAATACAAAAACTTTTGGCCAGTACAATCAAACTGGATTACGTATTGACAAACAAAACACGGTTTGACATTCGTTTCCAGCCGATAAAACACGGCCCGGTTGTCATTTGGCCAATTTCACCTGGTCCAGACATCGCTTATAATCAATATTAAACGACGAAATCGTTAGTTAGGCCGAAATTACGCGGTCCGATCGTCATTTTCGGCCGATTTTACGCGATGTGCTCGCCTTTTGAGGCCGTTACTACGCGTTTTGGCCGGTCGCAATCGTTCGCAGTCGTAATTTTTGGCCGATTTTACGTGATGCGATCGCCTTTTGCGGCCGTTACTACGCGTTTTGGCCGGTCGCAATCATTTGCGGTCGTCATTCAGCCAATTTTACGTGATGCAATTGACTTTTGCGGCCGTTACTACACATTTTAGCCGGTCGCAATCGTTTGCGGTCGTAATTTTCGGCCGATTTTGCGTGATGCAATTGCCTTTTGGGGCCGTCACTACACGTTTTGGCCGGTCGCAATCGTTAGCGATCGTCCGGAAATCGGCGGGAAATACTCGCTCGAACTTTCGAGTAGTTTTCAAAACTTCGAGTACTCGCACACCCCTAGTTTTTGGCACCTGGGGGCCTTAAAACAGTTATCATGGTCTCGGGCTTGAGTCTTACCATGCCACCTACGGTAAGAGCTCTTACCTTATAGGCCTATGGAAATTTGCTAAAAATACTGTATACAGTGGATGTTTGCATGTCTTTAGAAATCTTATTTTTCAAACATTACATATTTGTTGAATTTGAAAATAATTAAAGCATATTATGTCAGCACCGCCTTCAGAATGTGTAGACAGTTATTAATGTTTCTGAATTTAAACTTGTTGAATCATTCTTTATACGCTAATAATGAAATTGAAAGTTTTTCATATAAACTATTAAACCAAGCAACAAAATTATTTGATTATTAATGATAACTAAACTATCCCAGAAAACAACAACCTTTCACTAAGAATAACAATCAGAAACACAAGATACCAAATTAAAAAGACCAGAAACGTTACAGAGTACACTATAAACAGTTCATGCAAGTCCTACTTTTTTAGTTCATCTTTTGTGTTTTAAACTTTAACATTATTTACAGATACAGAAGGAAGTTTGGCCACTAGAACAATCCTCAAACTTAAGGTAACATGACAAAATTTTGTTAAAATTAGATTGGTGAACTAGAAACAAACCTGTAACCGTCCTAGAACATTTATAAGGACCCCTCCATCGAACATGGGCTGCGAGTCCACTGCTGTGATGATTCTGTTTATTTTTTGGAACGTTAAGCTCTGAAAAAAGCAAAAAATAATTAATATATATTGTTACTGGGAGGCCTCCAATATTGTACAAATCAGAGCAACTTAATTTGGCCCTTGTACAGAATAACAAATAGGGTCACTATTATCTGCTCATTATTACCAATTCATGGTCACTATTATCTGCTCATTATTACCAATTCATGTTTAGCCTTTGAAACTTATTTCTAACAATGTATATAGATTTTTTGAAATATGACTTCACAGTGACATCCTGAAAGACAAGAATGCCAGCGATCAAGAAGCAATCATCTCTCAAATGTCCCACCCTTAGCCCAAAAATACTATAAAGATGGCTGTGATAAAAAAAATTTAGTGAAAATTCAGCATTGCTTACTATTTGTAGCCTAAAATATCCCAACTAAATTGAAAAATTATTCATTTTCAAAATGTTCTTCTGTTTAAAAAAAAATCCCAGAACAAGTTTTGACTAGTTTTGTCTTTATTTATCTTTCAATATTTTTTAACTACAAATTAAATCTTAAGAAGTTTTAAATATTTTTGAAAATTGCAAATAACTAGTCGTTAGACATGAGACTAAAATTATTGATATTAGTTTAAGTATGGTGTATAGTGTTGGGACTATCGAATAAATTTAAATATCGATTATTTGTTATCGAACAAATCTAACTATCGAATAATTTTTCGAATAACTATTCGAAAAAATTGTTCGAACCCAAGTAAGTACAGTAGTAAACATAAATCTCATGATTTACAAACCTAGAGCAAGGCCGGATGTAAGTCGCTGATAAACCCTTTTCCATTAATTTTGTTATAATAACTTGTTTAATGATCAAATATTTATTTGATTTTACTAGTTAAGGTTAATAAATATTTTATAGTTCAATAGTTCATAATAAATGTATATTTTATATTCATGCTCCCTCTTTAATCAAGTCCTATATCTGGTAATGTTTGTTAAATACAGAAGTACAGTACAGTCATGTAAGTACAGTAAATTCTTTTGAAAACTTTAAAATGTGATAACGAGTGAGGATTTCGGGGAAATCCCCGGGGAAATCACACATCGGGGAAATGGTGGTTGTTTTGATTGGTTTATATTTTTAGACGTCAACTTCCGCCCGGCTGTCTGTCTATCCGTCCACAGGTAGGTGCAGGTGTTCTGGAGTTATAACGAGTAGAAAAATCTATTCAAAAGATTTATTCGAACAAAACAAACTTAAAGGCTTGTACAGTATTATATCTTCCAGCTTGAAATAGGTAGATACGGGTAGCAAAATCTATTCGAAAGATTTATTCGAATAACTATCTCTACTATCGAACACCGAATAGAAATCACAACTATCGAATAACGAATATATTTCTTATTCGAATATCCCATCACTAATGGTGTATGACCCAAAAGAGAGATAACAAGGTTAAAATACTGATAAGACAACATTCAGGCACATTTGTGAAAGATATTCTCTGTAACCATAGTCACAATGTAAGTGTAAATAAATTCCAAGAAAGAAAAACAACAATTTTAATAAAAATAATATAAGCAAACATTTTTTATGTACCTAAATTCAATGTATGGGATTGCAACTTATCTATTTCAACCTATCGCACAGGCTAAAAATAGTTTTTTCATCATTCTGCATCGAAAGTAGTTAATTTAGGTAACAGCCGAGTGCAAAGGAAGTGATCGTTTCCCAATCTAAAATTTAGAGCAAAGGAAAAATGATAATTTTCCTCCCAGGAGCACTAATGTTTCTTTACAATGCATTTGTGAGTTTAAAATCAGCTGGTCTTACATAGTTAACAATATAAATGTCAAGTCAAATAGCCAAATTTTACTATTGCATTTACGTGTTTAACAACTGTTGCAAATTTATCTACCATACCAGATAGCATAAAGTAAATCTCAGATCATCCGGACTAATGTGGCGGGGTATTGATCCGGATAGTGAAAAATCCGGATAATCTGAAGCTACTATAACATCGCATAAATAACAGTTCGGACACTAGTGCCTGCAATATTGATGCTGAAAATTGTGTGGAAAGACTGAAAAACAAAGTAGACACAGTTTTTGTTTGACTGCCGTAACACACAATTCAATCACAGCTGCAAACACGATATATCCTCACAAGTTGTGGTTAGTAATGAACCAATGAGGTTAAATATATCTAGAGGTTTCATCTGGGGTAAAAAAGTGAAGCCTACATGGTCGACTGCCACTTTCCTCAGGTCACTAATCAAATCCTTTCTTCACAAGTTAAATTTTTGTCAGCTGACTGTCATATAACTCGTGAATAGAGGATTTGAAGTTGGTTGCCGTGGGAGCAGAGTTGTCAGAGGGGCACCTGGTGGTCGACCATTTAGGTTGCACTTTTTTTACACGAGGCGAGACGCAAGGCAACGCATTTCTTTTTATCTTATTAGTGAATTTCCTTTGGAAAGTGAACTATTAGCATGACCCGCACGGTGAAACTTAAGCCCGGGACCACCATAGAAGTTCCTAACGTGACCCCCTGAACACGTTTTGGGGGTTCGTTCAAAATTTTGTATATATCTATGTATATATATATATATATATATAGACATATATATATATATATATATATATATATGTGTGTATGCACTCTAGCGGTCACATTTTTCATCCGATTTACTTCAAATTTGGTAGGGACGTTCCTTTCTATAATTTGTTGGACAAGTTCGTTGGGCAAAACAATCAGAAAACTCTAAACCCATTTTTTGGGGATTAATCTTTCAAATTTCGGGTTTTTGGGCCCAAAAAGGGTCAGAAAATCCCCAGATGTAAATTTAATGCATTTAAAAAGATGAGAATTAGAGAGGCGAAATTTTTAAGCCCTCTCTCGTCATTCTAGCATAAATATTTACCGAGTTATTAAAGAAAATGTGTATCGGCTAAACACAGTAAGTTGTCTTATGGGGGTTTTACACTAGAAAAGCCTGTTATTCCTTTGTTAGAGTACTTTTATTATCCCCAGCAACCTCACGCCTACTTTAAAGCCTGTCTGGACCTTCTCTTAACCTTATAATGCGCAAAATTGTATTCCCAGCTTTGCAAGTAAATGAAACCAGGAGTATCAGAACAGCCAAAAAATCAATATTTTCAGATTTCAATAAAAATTGGACAAATGGTTATTTTTACACATATTTTGAGTTTTAAAAGTTTTTTTGTGGAAATTCACTTCCCTCACGTCAGCGTGCTGCGTGCGAACTCGTTTAACTTTGTTGGTATTTCTTGCAGTTGCGTCCGAGACTTAGAAGGCGATAGCGCGGGATAAAAACGCAATTTGACTGTGATTTACTTTTTTTATTTCGGGAGACCCCGTCCGGTTGATCCGGGAGCCGGATGCTTTGGGTCCGGATAATCCGAGGTTTACTGTACTGAAAAAGGCTTTTTATCCATCATGATAACAAAGTATAGTTCACAATTTGTTGTATTTATTTCGTAGCTAAATTTGTATCTAGTACAAACAGGATAAAATAAACTACGTCTCACAACACTACAAAATATATTTACACTGCACTTGCATACTAGACGTTAAATACACAAAAAATATCCCTGTCACAGCAAACCTGCGAACTCAGCCAATTTCCAATGTATAAATATGAGTCTCACTACCACATAAACCCACTTACCAAGATTCATAACAATAAATTCATAAATAAGTGATATATAACATTTTATTTATTCCTCATAAGAATAACATTACTTTACTGCTGCGTCGTCCCGCGGATCATATCAGCGATCTAGGACCAGTCTTAGTGTGGCCTTGGACCAGTCCGTAAGGTTATACTGTATATGAGAATAGTAGACATTATGCCGCCTCTCTTGTGCAACAAAATGTAGACCCGAGGGCCAAAAATACACCAACACAGGATAGAACCAAGGGTTGGTTGGGTAGTTAGGTTAGATTTGGAGAAATTTAAGCAGATATAAATTCCTGTATACTAAAGAAGCACTTGTTGAGTAAACATTTTTTTAGTTCTACCTTGAGTTTAGAAATATTTGAAATAGATGTAATTTGCTGTGGGATTTTGTTGAAAAATGTTGGGTCGAGGGAGCTAGGTTTAATTTCTTAACAATCTTAGGTTATGAGCTATTGCTGATCGGTTGTTTCTATTTCTAGTAAAATGGTGATGTTGTACGGGGACACAAGTGACATTGTTGATTGCAGATTGCTATTTCTAAAATAAAAATACAAGGCACAGTTAGGATTTGAAGATTCTGAAAAGCTATTCAAATTCAAATTCAAAATCACTTCATTCATAATTTGTTCAAGTATTACAAAGAAGACTTAAACTAGTACAAATATAGAATGGCGTTATTTGTTAAGTTGTTTATAAGAAATAATTCTTATGAGTTTTTACAAAAAATTACAAAATATGAATGTATGATGAAAAAATAATATATGCAACTATATAATCTACTGATTCAAAACCCCCTCAAATCAGCATGGTGATTTTTGTATTAAATATTGCTTGAACTTAAAGCAATATTAAATATTATTATTATTAATAGCAATATTATTTTAAATGAATTTAAATTTATTTACTATACTCAGTAACTCTTGCGGTACTTTGGAAATTAATTTAATTCCAGCACTACTAGGTTTTTTCCTGACAATAACTTAATACAAACTTATACAAATAACTTAAAACTACTATATACAATAAAATATGTTCAAGGAATGAGGTAACTTATGGTGTCATGAAAGCAATACAAATTAAAATAAACAAATAACAAACTACTATATACAATAAAATATGTTCTAGGAATGAGGTATGGTGTAATGAAAGTGTCTTAATTCGGGAAGGTATAGCTCCCATATCTGTCAAAGTTTGGTTCTTTGAGGATGTGCAAAATGTCCTCCAGAGGAACAAACGGATCAATGTCTTCAAAGTCCGGACAAACAAACTTTTTTCTTTAAAAATTTTATCTGTGCTGTTAGTTCATCAAGTGACAGGATCTGCCCCACAAAGTAGTGTTCCCCTCCAACACTTGACTTGTACGGAACAACAACCCACTGTCCACTTTTAAGGTCTGACGACTTGGGTTTTATCAGCAATGATGGGTCTTCAATATCAAAAGTATCATTCGCTGTGTTCTGTTCACTCTCATCACTGTCACAGCCCCCAATATGTTGTGACTGATTATCCATTTCATTTCTAGGTTTCTTCTTTTTCTGGCCATCAGCCTTTTCTAATCGTGCTTTCAACTTCTCTTCTCTAACTCTCTTCCTTTGGGTTTTCTCTTCTTCCAGTTTCTTTTTCGCTTCCTTTTTTAAGATAAAATTCCTTCCATTTTTCAGATGTCACTACTGACGGAATTTTTTCTTTTAGCGAATTTCCCCTATAGGGAAGAAGCTATTACCGTAGGTCTCATGGTAAGACTTAAGCCCGAGACCATGATAACTTTTTGTTTTGAGGTCCCCAGATGTCCAAAACACTATTCGTTCAAATTTATATATATGTATATATATATCTATATATATATATATATATATATATATCTATATATGTGTCCGTGAATGCGATAACTTGAGTAAAAAACGTCCGATTTCGATGAAATTTGGCTCAAATGTGTAAACTGACATTTATGACTTTAAGTTCGAAAACCAGAAAAATCGGACAATAGGAAGGGGGGTTTATGGGGGTTTTAAATTTTCCAAAAATCAGTTTTTTGCATTTTTTACCCTAAAATTTTTAAAACACTTAATTTAGGTTTAGACCATGTTATAGAGCTTAAAAAAACAAATAATATGGTATTTTGAATTATTAACCTAGGTTAAGTGGTTGCGGAAAAAATCCAAAAAACATGCTCATAAAATCTCCCATGTTAATCTTATGGGAAAAAGGTTTTTGGCTTTTCCTCAGTTAATTTTACTTTAAAATTCACATTTTCTTTTACCAATCACTTCAGCTCCACAAAACAATCATTTTGGTGTTTAAATTGTGATTCTACGTCAAACCGTTGCAGAGATATTCAAAGTGCTAAACACAGTACGTTGTCCAATGTTATCCTTATAGAGAATAAATAAAATTTGATATCTTGATTATTTATGAATGTATATTGATGAAATTTGGTATGTGGCTTCATGTTGTACTGGTATATTGATAATTGCACAAAAAATAAATGTTTTGTTGATTGTCCCCGTAGCAGCTAACCTACATACTCAGCCCTAATGTTATTCTTATGGAGAATAAGTAAAGTTTTATATCTCCCTTAATTATGAACATAAATTAATAAAACATGGTAAGTAGCTTCACCTGGTTCAGTTATATTGATAATTGCATAAAAACTCATTTCTTATCTTCCTCGTTGCAGCAAACCTGCGTACTCAGTCCTAATGTTATTCTTATGGGGAATAAATCAAATGTAATAAATCACTTATTTATGAATGTATTTTTGTCAAACTTGGTGAGTGGCTTTATGTACTAGTGAGAAACATATCAATGCATTGGAAATTCGCTGAGTATGCAGGTTTGCTGCGACGGGGGGTATTTTCTTTTTTGTTTTCTGACCAACTTCGCCGGGCCAAAACAAAGATTGTTTGAAAGGTGATGGCACATTTGACGGGGCATTCGATATTTTTTCTGGCGTTGTTTCTTGTTGGGTCACTGAACTGGTTGGTTCTTGATTCTCAGGTTCAATAATATTAGTGACTTCAACCCCAGAAATCACATTTGTAACAGGTAAGTCTAGTTCTATGAAGTCAATGCCCCCCAAATCCACATCTCCAATCAATTGTTCCAAATCTCCATCAAAGTTTAAAGATATATTTAAAGCTTCTCGGTCATCGGAAGGCCCCGGTTGTTCTTCATTGGATGTTGGTTCTTCTACGGCAGTATTTGGTTCTTCTTCTTTTTTCTCGTCTTCTTTATTTACTTCTCTGTCGAGCCCACGCCACAGCTCGAAGAGTGATTGATCTTGCAAGTTTATTGGGCCACCTTCCTTGAAGATGACAACTTTTTCTGGCCCTATTCGTTTTTCAAAAAAGAGAAGATGATTTTTTAGTTCTCGTTGCATCTGGATGGTAGTAACATCTTCACTTGTGTTTTTCTTTGTAATGAGTTTATCAAAATTGACATAGTTTGGATTAAGCCTGAGCAAGCCACAAGTCTTAAAGCCGTTCTGTATCATCGGTGGTGTGATGGCTTCATCCAAAACTGTCTTCAACAGAGGTGCAAACTTCTCCCTCTTTAATGTTTGCCCATTGCTTTCAATACGCCATTTTGCCACAGCTTTTCTCCAGGCTAGTTTTACTGGATGGAATACCGCCACATCAAGAGGCTGTAGAATGTGGGTAGCATTTGGGAATAATGCAACTAGTTCGATTTCTTTTTTTTTGCAGAACTCACTTAACCCTTTCAGTGCTAAGCTTCTGAAAGGAGTAGTTGAATATGTGATGTTTTGTTGATTTTTTTAATATATTGAACGCCTGAACAGTTAAAATTAATAAAAACGTGCTTCCGCGGGACACACACAGTAAAGGATAGGTAAAATGTAGCAAAACACCTGATCAGATGTGCAACTCACAAAGAATCCACCCATCCCGTCAGCTTGGACCCGAGCCGTCCACCGTTTGCTTAAGGTCCGCCCTCCCCTTCAACTCTGCCACAGACAGGTGAACTCTCCATGAGTTGCACATAAAAACCACCGACTGTGACGGGATTCGAACCCTCGATCCAAGTGTTACCCCCGGCCGGGAAGGTAACGCCTTAGACCGCACAGCCACTGGTCAGGCTAGCAGCTGCAGTGGATCAGTTGGTATTATAGAGACTAGGCGCTGAACGAGGTAGTTCAATTCGTGTCTACCAGGTTTCACCACATGTCAGACTCAGACTGCAGACTGAGCACCTAACGGTACAATCGCTTATGAAGCAGTAACAGTGTTTATTGATAACAGATTCAAAAGACGATATATCGGACCATAGCACTGAAAGGGTTGAATGGTAAGTTAGATGGGAAGTATGGCCGTCAAGGAAAAGTACAACTGGCCTTTGAATGTTTTGATTTTGAAGCCATGGCTCAAAAACATTTGCCACATACTCAAAAAAAAGCTCGGCAGTCATCCAGCCACTTTCAGATTTACCAATACCCCAATCATCTGGCAGTTCCATCACAACTGAGGAAGGGATTCTCTCATACGGGTATATGGCCATTGGTGGGCCCTGCATTCCCGCAGCATTACACATGACAAGAGCCGTCAGGCATTCCCGCTCATTGTTAGCGGCCAAATTATAGACGGTCTTATCCCCCCGTCTAGCCAGTACCTTGCCACGGTTTGGCGCTAAAAAAAACGCCGATTCATCACAGTTAAATATGCGCGTTTCGTCATTGAAAATAGGTTCGTAGCCTTTTTCTTGAAAATGTTCTCTGACTTCCCTAAACCATCTTACAAGCTGTTCTTTTGAGATGTTCGCTCTGGCACTAGTGAGGTTTTGCGACTCACGCTCGCGAACTTCAGGATGCCTTTCCAGGAAGAGTTCATACCCTCTTCTTCCTGGAACATTGTTTGTAAATGGATTCTCCCGCTTCAAGTCCTTCATTAGTTGACCGACACTGATCAGCAACTGATCTTTGGACACAGGAAACCCCGATTTTCGGGAATTAAGTATCCAATTGACGATAATTTGTTCCTCTTCTAAAGACAAAACAGTTTTCCGGCCCATTACACAAATTTGAGGGGACCTGCTGGCCAGTTTATCCATTAGGGTAACACGAGGTACCCCGTAAGATTTTGCAGCAGCAGCAACTGGTTGACCATCTCTTGCCGCTTGAATCGCATTCAACATATCTTCATCGGTGTAATTCTTTTTTTTCTTCGGTTGGGGGGGCGTAGATTTCGATTTCGAAGGCATCCTAAAAAACAAAAACAAATGCTACAATAATAGTTTAACTAAGTTACTCTACATTAGGCTATTTTTATGGAACCTGTAAAGTTGTATGTCCTACTTGAATTTTTTCTGAAGGTATATATATATATATATATATATATATATATATATATATATATATATATATATATATATATATATATATATATTATATATATTATTTTTCTGAAGGTATATATATATTTTCAATTTAAAGTTAAATAAGTGTCTTACAATATCAATTTAAACGTTTTACAAATCATAATCAGACCTTGTATTTCAAAAATTCTATTTGATAGATATGTGTCGGAATTATAAACACCGCGGCAAATTGGGTATCTATGCTCGACACGGCTTTAAAAATAAAATAAATTATCAATGTGTTCTCAAATCTTCCTATAAAATGAAAAAATATATTTTAAATTGCATATTTAAAATATGGGTTGGTTACAGGATTAATCGCAGTTTACTACATGCAATCCAAAAGTAGGCTGCACTTGAGAACTTTACTTATAAACTCGTCAGAAATCAGTTAATAATGACAACTTAGTCTTAAGACTACAAAAAGGTTTTCAATCATAAGCCGCATGTATTAGGTCTATTTAAAATACTAATTTGTCTTAAGGTAAAGTAATAACAAATATTTGCACGTATTTAAAAAATAAGCATTTTATTTATTTGATTTAAAAATACCACAAAAGTCGGACTTGGGGCAATGCAAGTTACCGTTTGTTTTCAAGATCGACACTCGATGTCGGAATTATAAACACCGCGGCAAATTGGGTATCTATGTTCGACACGGCTTTAAAAATAAAATTAATGATCAAAGTGTTCTCAAATCTTCCTATAAAATGAAAAAATATATTTTAAATTGCATATTTAATAATATGGGTTAGTTACAGGTGAAATATACCTACAATCAATCCAAAAGCAGGCTATACTTGAGAACTTTAATTATAAACTCGTTCAAAATCCGTTAATAATGCCAACTTAGTCTTAGAATTACAAAAAGGTTTTCATTCATATGATACATGTATTGGGTCTATTAAAAATAACGATTTGTCTTGTTTAAGAAATATAAAATAGTGTTGTGTATTTTAAAAATAAGCATCTTCACAGTTTTATTTAAAAATTTCATACATGTCGAACTTAAGAGCAATACAAGTGACCGTTTGTTTTTAAGTTCGACATCCATGTCGGAACTAGAAACACCACGGTAAATTACGTACCTAAGTTCGACATGCTTTAAAAATATTTTAGAGATGACAAAACGTGATGTTTCTTTGTTTAATTCAATCCTTAGACGTAATTAAAAAGCAAACAAACTATATGAGTAAGCAACACAAGAAATGCGGTTTGATATTTGCTATTCAGGACTAAGCAGCAGTTATGAAAATAGCTAAGAATCTTACCTGAACTGTCAAAGAACGCCAACGTCTTCTCTCTTCATATGTGACCTCTTACAAACTGGAGGGAAACTAATAACCTTTAAACGTCTTTGGAGCAGAAAAAAAACCAAGGCCTTTGGTATCAAAGGCTACTAAATTGGTTACGCGTGTGACTTATTATTCACAGTTTAAAACGGACCTGTCGAAATTAGGTGCGTTGTCGGTATTCGGTGCGTTTACCTTAGTAATTTTTTTATTCCCCATAAGAATAACATGGGAACAACGTACTGCGTTTACCGCAAAATGAAAATTTCAATTTTCTCCGAAACCAGCAATCGTAGAATAGTAATTCAAAATACTAAATTATTTAGTTTTTTGAGCTCTTTTTAATGGTGATAGTAATATTTTTTATATTTATGTCTTTTTATGAAAAATCCAAAAAACAGACTTTTTGATGTTATAAGTCCTGTAATTTCTGAACCCGAATTTTTAAAGGAATGCGGGTGGTGCCATTTTGTTGGAAAACTAAATCTCTACAAACGACTAAAGTTTAATCAAAATCGTTAGAGCCGTTTTTGAGAAATTTGGATTTTTCATGTTTTTTGGAGGTTTTGGGGGGAAAATTACCCTTAAAAATCAAAAATTCAAAAAAATGAAAAAAAACCTGGAGATATCGTAGATTAGTACCTACATGCCAAATTTCATAAAAATCGGCCCATTGGTTAAGGCTCTAGCTCTGTACACATCCACACAGACACACACACACACACACACACACACACACACACACACACACACACACACACACACACACACACAGACAGACATCACGTAAAAACCACTTTTTTGGGTTCAGGGAGCACCAAAACGAATATTTCCACTAACAACTCAAATTCGAAAATTTTTACGGAAACAATACTTTCTCCATATACTATGTATAAGGGGAGAAAGTAAAAACTATCAAATAATTGTATGTCAAGGGCCAATCCTATACTCTGATATGAGTAATGTCTGCCTGTCTGCGAAATTTATCTTGAAATCTAGCAGAGAGATTTTGTTTAAACTTTGGAATTAGTGCTTTTGGACCTAAAATACGATTGGTACAAATCTCAACCCCATAAAAACTCATGTTTCAAAATCTCATTTGAAAATTGAAAATGATAACATTCGACTTATGGAGTTTGTAATCAAAACAAAAGAATCATAACAGCTGTGAATAAATTAACCAGCAAACTGTCAAAGTAGCACTTACACAAGGTAAAGTATCAACTCATGATTTCTTGAATCAGTGACTAGAACCATTGAATAAAGATTGCAAATTGACATATTTTTCACCCACGAAACTAATCAAATAAAAACGAGCATGGCTCGGTCTCCCCGGTCCTAAATGGTTATTTGTCTCTGTTTACGTATAATCAGCAGGCCTGTTCAATAGATAGTTCATCCTTTGACTATTTCTGGTAAGCTTTTATGATGTATAATATGAGTCAGTTAATAAGAACTTGAAAGCAACATTTATGACTTAATGATTGGGTTTTAAAGTTTATTCTGAGCCTACTTAGTCTCTCTTAAGAATCAGACAAAAGTTTATCCCCATTAAGTTACCATGATACCTTGTAACCGTGTTACCATGTTTGTTGTTTACCATTTGTTTTGTGGGTCACTCACACCAACACACGGACAAACGCAGGGGATTAGGACCGGCTGTTTTCCGCTCCGGTAGCACCCTACTCAGAGTGTCCAGCGTTTGAGCTTCACCAAAATCCAGAGTTTTGCCCGATTTTACCGATTAACTTGTCAAAGTTAATTTGTAATTGTTGGGCTTATCGAGAAAAGTATAGCTTTAAAAACATCGCATTGGGCGCTATGGTCAACGTAAAAAAGGTTTTTTACATGTCTTTTAAATTTAAAAGCAACAAAAATCATTTGTTTGGCAAAGGAATTAATTTTATGGAGCTTATTTCTACTTATAGTAATTTACAGTATTTAGGTTTCAATCTCATGCGATCATGAGATTCATCGAAGCCGGCAGCAATGGGGTCTGGTAATTAGGTAATATTCGTTAAAAATTTGTAAAATCTGGTAAATATTTATTTGGGTTTCTTATTCAATTCTTGTTATAAATATCTTAATATCTTTATAATATATATATCTTTATATCTCTTTAAGATGCCAACGCAACCTTGGCGTATTTTAAGGCGAATATGAATGAATGATGAATGTAGAATGGTTGTCCTTGTGTGTCCTTGTTACTGACTAAGGCCGACTGATTCTTTAGCCAGGATCATTAATTAATAGTCCAGTGGCCAATGACAGCTCGATCCAGTATCGATGAACAATACAGATTTTTAAAACCGGAGCCGGGTGATTTAAAGTAACAAGTTAGGTAAAGGAAAAACTACATCCTGCTAAAAAATGAAATTACTGTTTATTTCTATGATTACCTGCTTGTGATAAATTAACTAGACCAGCAGATGGATGAATAAATCTGAACTCTTGTTTTAATCACGGAAAAATTGTAGAATGGGTGAGATACATATGAGTTACAGTAGATACGGGTGAGTTACAGTAGATACGGGTGAGTTACAGTAGATACGGGTGAGTTACAGTAGATACGTAATCAAGTATGATTGCAATTTGTGATCGACATGAAATAAATGTTTGTTACCCCCCTTTTAAATTAATCAATTGTCCGTGATGCATTCTATAACAAAACTTTGAAATAACAAGCTTTAGTAACTAAAATAACTGGACTTAATTGCTAAACTATTATATGAGTTTATACATTTGAATCATGCAAAATGCAACAAAATTATTACAAAAATATTGTTATACACAGTTCTCTGTTTGCTTAGAGGGAGCACGTCATGATGTATCAAATTCCTTCATAGTATTAAAACTGAGTTATCGCTATCGTTGATGCGGGATGAAGAAATAGCTATGGACAACGGTTTGCGTTGTGTTTTTCGCGGAATTCCAGCAGTTTTAAATTTAAGTCTTTGTGGATAAGTTAATGATTTTCCTACTTAAAATCACAACCAATCTTTTAATTTCAGTTTGACACCAATTATGATATGAATACAGAAACCTACCAACTGTTGTACACATTTTGACCTCCTAACTATAATCATTGACTACAACTTTGATTCCTTAACAATGATAAAGAAGCCATCTAAAAAGATAGTTTCATAACACATTGGTTATAAAGGTTACATTCATATATGAGTACTACGATAAAGAGGCATTCATAACTACTTAAATATGTTGTCAGGTGAGTATATAACATGCAACTCGGCGGGAGAGGTACGGGGCGCCGCGGATGAAGTGGAAGGTTTTTCCACCATGGATTTAGACCTGATAATGACACTTTTTATACAACCTGACCCCCGGACGAAGTGAACTGTTTTCGAGGGACCCTAACTGCCAGACGAAATGGAATACAGGCTTTTTGTTACAGTCATGACTCATATCAGTGTTACCTTTTCGTCTCGAGAGTACTGAATTCTATGTTTACAAATTCAGTTTTGATTCTTGCTTCTAGCTTTTGTGGAGAGTCAGATTCGTTAGTTGTACTGTATACCTAAGGTGTATTTGGAGATTATGAAAACAGGACACATGAAACCGGGGGTGTAGGGGTATTGGAATATCCCCCTCAAATGGGGGCATAGCCCGGGGGTTTGCCCATGGAAAGATCTTTGAAAATTAGAGGCAAAATAGGGGGTCTTGGGGAACTTAAATAGTTTTTCAAATTCGTTTTTTTAGATGAATCAAAGGAATCATGGCCAAACGTATTCCAATTTAATACTATTTTATTCCTTAAGTTAACAAATTGAGACAAGATTATTTCAAATGAAAAACTGATCCAGGGTTGCCACCAAAGTTGCAATTCAAAATTCATGCATAATTCCAGGTTTTCCAGGTCAAAATCTCAAAATTCCAGGTAAACTCTCGCAACATTTTTAAGTAATTGTGACACCTATAACGATTTGCAATATCAATTAAAGTGCTATTTTAACAACAAATTATAACTTTTTACGAAGTAGGTATATATAATTTGTTTGTTATTTCTCATATTTTTTATGCTTCCTAAAAAATGGGTTTATACACTGGGCCAATTATTTATAGTAATGAACTTGATTTTTCTCTCTATATAAAAACATTACAATATTAATTGATAGGAGGGGAAAATTATGTCAACAGATATACCCAATTTGATAAAACTCCATTTCACTTTTGGCACTATCGCTAAAGTCGCCGACCTTCGGAAACGAATCGTTAACGTCACCGACCATGGGGAAAGCATCACTAACGTCGCCGACCATCAGGACGCATCGCTAACACCGCCGATCATCGAGAACGCATCGCGTTCGCTAGCGCCGCCGATCATCGATAACGCATCGCTTACGTCGCTGCCCATCGGGAACACATCCCTAACGTCACCGACCATCGGGAAGGTATCGCTAACGTCGCCAACCATCGGGAACGAATCACTAACATCGCCGATCATCGAGAACGAATCACTAATGACGCTGGCAATTGAGAACGCATCGCTGACGTCGCCAACAAACCGGAACGCATCGCTAACGTCACCGACCATCGAGAACATATCTCTAACGTCGCCATCCATCAGGAACGCATCGGTAACTTCGCCGATCATCGGGAACGCATTGGTAACTTCGCCGATCATCGAGAACATACCGCTAACTTCGCCTACTATTCAGAACGCGATACGAAATCGCTGACGATCGCGACCTGAAATTCCCGGTTCGGCCGAAAATTCCCGCATAATCCACACATTTTTTCCCGGTCACCAAAGTTCACGCATAATTCCCGGTTTTCCCGGTTGGTGGCAACCCTGTGATCATAAAACAGCAAATCAGGTACAGATAAAGTGAAAACAGGGCAAATGCGCGCCCTGAGAGGGTTGGTCGGAACGACGGGACAAGTCTCCAAAAATCGGGACTGTCCCTGTGTACCCTATGTAAAACATTCGCACACGTCCAAAGCATGCCACTCTATGCCTCAATCAATCGTTACGTTACACTAACACATCTCAACTTTCAGTCAATGCTGGAGTGACGCCGACTTGTGATTGAGAGGCACCGCGCCGGGCCGCCGTCACTGTTTGCGCCGTTGTAGTAACTCAATGGTTCCTGTCGATCACGCGGCCCGGACGCGGGAACCCCGTGGCGGGTTTCATGCTCGTGTAGAATGGGCCTAAGCTGCGTTTACACTGAGTAACATGTTTAAAAAACAAGTTATATGTAACACGTTATACAAAAATGTTATGAATTCGTGCAACATGATATCCAAAACATTGGGTTATAGAACCAAAATTTGTGTTATATAGCAAGTTTTTGATTTTCCGCATGAAGTCGGTAACAAATAACTTTTTACTTATATAACAGTTTTAAAACATTTTACTCAGTGAAAACGCAGCTGTACACTGCACATCGTGACAAACTAGAGGAAGGATAAGTAATATAAATTTACGAGATGGTGGGGATACATTGCATCAAAATGTAAGATCAACTTCAATAATATCAAAACGAAGGTAAAAAATTAAATGGAATCAATAAAATTGCCATGTTAATGCAGGTACAAAAATCGATAAGCCGGATGGGTCATCACTATTTGGAGAAAAAACATGTTATTCCGTTTCCTTAAAATGGGAATTATATATCAAATTGATTTTGTTTTAACCTTGGTTGGAAAACAAACAAAGCTTACCTAGAAGAAAAAAGCACTGAAGGGCTTTAAGTTTTTATAATTAGGTTTATTATTTCTGGGCATTCTAACCCCTTTATACATTCTTTATACCTAGATTGGTTTTATAAGAAGAGAATATAAACTACACGAATCCGACATTGTATGGCCCGACTCTTCGTTTACCGACCGTGCCGTTATTGGAGTTTGACGTAAGCAAACCACTAAGGCATCTCACTTTCTTGTTATGATGCATAGAATTCAAAAATGTTAAACAAGTCGATATAAAAATACATTTATTTTTTTTTTTATCATCATTGGACCTGTGACTGTTCATGATACAATGAAATGTGCCAGCACCTAACTACAGAACTTCGATAACGACAGACGTTCTTGTGCTGCCATTCCATCCAGAGCTTTGGACAAAACTAACAGTTTGGAGATTTATGACATGAAATAGTACGTAAGTTAAAGCAGCGAGAGGAGATCTAATTTTGACTACTATCCTCATAACTTATCAAGGAAGATCGTGAAGACGAATTGGCAACAGTGGTGGCAGCCAAATAACGTGAAATATTTATGAAGTATTACTGCTGGCAGTCATTTGGCTGCTAGACATACATGGAGCGCCGAATCAAATGTAAACTTAGGGCAGTGAAATTACAGGAGTTTTAATACACATAGTTATAATAACAAAGTTATGAAAAAAGTAAATAGTTGTATTAATAACATAATTTTGAATAAGAATACATGTTAAAACTTAAACATATACGTGAGATTCATATATATATATATATATATATATCTCGGTATATATCTATATATGTGTCCGTGAATGTGATAACTTAAAAGTAAACGTCCGATTTCGATGAAATTTGGCTCAAATGTGACATTCATGACTTTAAGTTCGAAAACCAGAATAATCGGACCGTGGGAAGGGGGGATTTATGGGGGTTTTCAAAATATAAGTTTTTTGCATTTTTCACCCTACAGTTTTTAAAACACTTTGTTTTTGACCATGTTATAGAGCTTAAAAAATCAAATAATATCGTATTTTGAATTGTTAACCTAGGTTAAATGGTTTCGGAGAAAATAAAAAAAAAACCTGCTCATAAAATCTCCCATGTTAATCTTATGGGAACAAGGCTTTTCCTCAGTTCATTTTAATGTAAACCTCACGTTTGCTTTTACCAATCAGTTCAGCTCCACAAAACAATCATTTTGGTGTTAAATTGTGATTCTACGTCCATCCGTTGCAGTGATATTTAAAGTGCTAAACACAGTACGTTGTCCAATGTTATCCTTATCGAGAGTAAATAAAATTTGATATCTCGATTATTTATGAATGCATATTGATGAAACTGGGTATGTGGCTTCACGTAATACTGGTATATTGATATTTGCACAAAAAATTGATTTTTTGTTGATTATTCCCGTGGCAGCAAACCTGCATTCTCAGCCCTAATGTTATTCTTATGGAGAATAAATAAAATGCTATAGATCACTTATTTATTTATGTATTTATATGAAACTTGGGAAGTGGCCTTATGTGGTAGTGAGAAACATATGCATGCATTGGAAATTCGCTGAGTAGGCGGGGGGTATTTAATTTATTATTGGATGATTTGAAATGGAATGACCCACTAAGTACCTAATTTTGATTGATGATTCACGACCCACTAGGTAAGTAAACAAAGCATAAGACAATTTTCAATCCCATACTGATAAGTTAAATGGCTAAACTAAGTTTAGGCCTCTGTGATTAAATTAAAAAAATGCTAGGCTACTTACATTTAGTTTTTCCATTATCTTCATTGCTCCTTGCAGCTGCATACCTTCAAATGTCATAAAGGAAGTTTCTGCCTGCGTAGAAAACAATAAGATGTTATTCTTGCATTAAACTCTAATGGTCGGCTCTTATTTGATAACATGCCAGATTCAATAAATATGGAAAACAATACAAATTAGGCTATTAAAATAAAAATAAAAAACCTTTTTAATAATATAGATATGTTATGTAATTTAACCCATTGGCGTAGACATACGAGCAGGTCTCGTTCCTTACTTGTAATTTTATTAACGTGTGAATTGGAGTATAAAATTGGTGTTTTTAAATGGATTAATGGCATATTTTAATTAAAATATTGTTTTATTTCAGTTTAGAGAGTCGCATTGGCACACACACAGTAGACATAAGTAAAAATTAGCAAAATCAGTGTTGACCATGTGCAAGTCTCAAAGAATTAACCGATCCCGTCAACTTCCAAGCAAGCCTGCCACCGTTTATTTTACTTGGGCCCTCCCACCAACGTTGCCACAGACCGGTTAACTCATTGAGAGTTGCACAACTGGTCAGTTTTGGTCGTGTGCGGGAATCGAACCCACGAACATCGTATCGCCACCTGGCCAAGGTGTTTCCACGACGTAGCCAACTCAGCTAACACGACCAAAGGCCTGGCGGCGATATTAAGGGTTTTCAGTCAGTCCGCGCCCCTAGCGGATAGAACCGTAGACGCCCGCGGTCATTAGTTACATATTTTGCTACTAGAGTGCAGCACCAATCAATTCCCGTTACAGGCTACTACAAATAGAATAAAATTACTACCTCAATGGGTTAAGCGATAAGTTATGGTGTGCATTTGTTTTGCCTTAAGCCATTCTCTGTGTTAATCATGTTTAAATTCATGATAACCGGAACTGCATTTGTTTCCTTGTTAGGCAACCGCCGGAAATCCCGCGCGCCGCACTGAACGGGTTAAGTTTAAACTACTAGCAATGACCTGAGATAAAAGTTCAAGAAATATTCTGTTTTAAAACCAAACAATAGGTAGCCTTAGAAATTTATCAAAAAAACAGGAAATAGTATTACAATTTGCTTTTTCATATTTCTTGGATTTGATAAGATGGGAATAGGCTTAGGCTAGTCTATTAACTTACATGTAGGGCTAAACTTATTAGCCTATAAGTTAACCAATAGAAAACAATAGGCCTAATTATTTTTATGTTTGTATTAAACACCATGTTGTACTTGTCGCACATAAAAAAACGAAATAGCCTAAGTTTATTATTTACTACTTGGTTTCGATTTATTAGGATTCGGCTACAATCATAAGAGATTTATTATAACCTAACTAAACTTAATTCGAACTTAGGATTTTGAAAAAACTTTAAGTAGTTGCAAGTTACCAAAGCGAAAAATTAGATCTACCGTATATACAGGGTGTTCCGTGACTCTCTGGGACAAAGATAGCTAACCTTGACTAACATTATTCCTTGGGTCAAGACAAACACATTTTATCATCTCCCATCTCCCATGCCTAGTTTAGCATTTGTCTGTCCTATATATGTTTATTACTTTAAAGTTCAAATTTTAAGAAATCCGGAACCAGATTCAACCAAACTTAAGTCAACTGTTTGTGGTGATAAGTTCTATCAACACAAAAGTTATGTTAGGCTATACAAGGTGTTCAAAAAAGGTGGGGACATAATTTACGTAGTGATTCCTTGGGTCAAAATAAGCAAAAAAGTTTATATACATATTATGTCCTATCTCCTTTCGTTTAGCGTCTGTCTGTATGGGTTTTTTACAAAAAAAGTCATAACTCCTTAACGGTTTGAGCTACAGAGTCGAGATTTTGCAAAAATGTTCATCTTATTGGCCGCTTTCTTTGTGCAAAATGTGAATAAAAACTCTTTAACTGTTTACAAATGGCGGCTATTTTAAATATTTGACGCCAAATTTCACGAAAACCATTAATTTTACCAAAAATTGCAAGATACATAAAATTTAATAAATTTTATGGAGATTTCAACAATATCTTAGCTTAGTCAATCTTAGCTTTCATCAATAAGCTTAGTTTGGACAAAAAATAACAGAGCAATTAATTTCTTCCTTGCTATACCTACAGTTTTTCTCCATTTAAACAATGTTAAAACTATAACAAATATCATTAATAAAATTTCTTTCTCCGTTATTCTTTGTCCAAACTAAGCTTAGTAAGATATCGTTGAAATCTCCATAAAATTTACTAAATTTAAAGTATCTTGCAATTTTTTAGTAAATTTAACGGTTTTTGTGAAATTTGGGGTCAAATATTTAAAATAGCCGCCATTTTTAAACAGTTCGAGTTTTTATTCACATTTTGCACAAAGAAAGTGGCCAATAAGATGAACATTTGTGCAAAATCTTAACGCTGTAGCTCAAACCATTAAGGAGTTATGACTTTTTTTGTAAAAAACACAGACAGGCAGACGCTAAACGAAAGGAGATAGGACATATGTTTATATAAACTTGTTTGCTTATTTTAACCCAAGGAATCACTACGTAAATTATGCCCCCACCTTTTTTGAACACCCTGTATAGCAATCTCTGACAATTTCAATATGGCGGGCGTTTTTAATTTGTTATCTCTAAGTCTACAGTAAGTTGAATGGCTCGAAAACCAGCCATTTTACAAAATATTTACAGTAATAACCTCTTTTAGGGAATCTTATGACAAATCTAAATGATACTCAGATAATTGAAATAGGGTATAAATAACCGATGTGTTGCATTCTTGTCATTGTTATATTCGTGACAGAAACACATTGTAAAATATATCCAGCGAGAACCTTTACCCTTGGTTATATTACGAACACTGAACAACTACCAGCAACAGAGCTGCAGGCAGTCCCCCACTACACAAGAAAATAAAATGAGATAAATCATCCATTTGAAAATCCTCGGATGATACCCAATAGTGAATCGATTGTTAGCATGTTGCATCTGTAAAGTTAAGATAGGTTATCATCAATTTGAATATAATATTATAGGCTACAAAAAGTAGGCCTACATTAAGGCTAACACATTATTTTTTAAGTTTGAATTTAGAAATCTGATGGTGCTACAACTCCTGATTTTAGATTAAAACATCTCAAATTTAAATGAATGGTGACTTCGGTGCTATCACAATCACAAATATTGACCGAGCTCCATATAGCCTACCCAATAAGTACAATATTGTAGCCATTGTCACTAAGCCTACTTCACACCTGAAGTCTGATGCTATGCTATGAATAAAGCGCCACAAAACAAGGTTTAGGTCCGGAGACCGTAAATATAACAACGGAATTTAGGTTAGGAATTTGATTATGAAAAGCAAAAGCACAATACTACTACGTAAAATTAGGCCTAGTCCAACATATTATTATTTTAAGAATATTATTTAAAGGAAAATTCAAAATCATTACTTACATTATACATATTTACCAAATTCGGTCTTTGGGCAGGGTCATCAAAAAGCAAATAATATTGCTGGACGAACCCCTTTCCTATAGCTTCATAAGCTGGATTGAGAGCCATTAGAAGCCCAACTATAGATTAAACGGAAAACTAAAAATTAAATACCACTGCAATTGTAGAATTATAAAAAAAGTACAATGATTAAAAAATTGTGTCGGTTAAAAATCCTTGTTTAGAAGGAAGAGACAAGTTTCATGCTCAACAAAAACGAGACGAAGAGGAGACAACCATACAAGACCAATTTGATAGTTTTTCGCTGTTTTTTTTTTTTTTTTTTTTAAGAGGAAGTGAACAAATACAATTATGAAGGCAGTGCATTTTAGCGAATTTCCCCTATAGGCAAGAAGGTACTGTATTACCATATACTAACTACAGTACTGTAGTTAGTCTATGGTATTACTGTAGGTCTCATGGTAAGACTTAAACCCGAGACCATGATAACTTTTTTGTTTGAGGCCCCCAGAATACAAAAACACCATTCGTTCAAATTCATATATATATATACCTATATGTATGTATGTATGTATGTATATATATAGGTATATATATATATATGTGTCCGTAGGCACGATAACTTTCGTAAAAAAGGTCTGATCTTGATGAAATTTGCTGCAAACGTGTAAGGCAGGATCTATTTTCGGAACCAGACAGGTAGCTCTATATTAAAGGGGGTTTTGGGGGGGTTTGTACCCCAAACATTGTTTTTTGAACTTTCTATATGTAATTCTTTTTAAACCCAAACTTTTGTTTAGACCATTACATTTAGCTTTAAGAAACAAACTATTTGGTATTTTGATCATCGCTCTACGTCAATTGGTTACCGAGATATTAAACGTGCTAAACAAAGTACGTCATCCAATGTCCATCCAATGGAGGATAAGTAAAATTTTATATTTCCCTTATTAATGAACAAATATTAATGTGGCTTCATCTGGTTGTGGTCTATTCTTATTTGCAAAAAAAATTAAAGATACTTCCTGTACTCCCCCACCCACTGATTTTATATTTTTGCTCCCCCCCGATTTTTATTTTTGCCCCACCCCCGATTTTATATTTTGCTCCCCCGCCGATTTTATATTTTGCCTCCCACCCTCTCCGAAATTATATTTTTATTTTATGTCCCCCAATTCATATTCCTCCCCCCCAATTTTATATTCCCTCTTATTTCACATTTTCCCCCTCCCCGATTATATATTTTTGCTCCCCCTTCCAATTTTTATTTTTGCCCCACCACCGATTTTAGATTTTGCTCCCCCCTCTTCGATTTTATATTTTTATTTCATGTCCCCCCCTTTTATATTTCCCCCCATTTTATAATTTTTTGTCCCCCAATTTCATATTTTTGCTCCCCCCATTTATATTTTTGTGCCACCCCCGGTTTTCTATTTTGCTCCCCCCTCACGAATTTTTATTTTAATTTTAAGTCCCTCTCATTTTAGCGAATTTCCCCTATAGGGAAGAAGCTATTACCGTAGGTCTCATGGTAAGACTTAAGCCCGAGACCATGATAACTTTTCATTTTGAGGTCCCCAGATGCCAAAAACACCATTCGTTCAAATTTTTATATATGTATATATATATATATATATATATTTATATATATATGTGTCCGTAAGCACGATAACTCTCGTAAAAAAGGTCCGATCTTAATGAAATTTGGTACAAATGTGTAAAGTACCATTTATTTGAACAAGTTCGAAAACCAGATGAATCGCACCATCCGAAGGGGGGTTTTTGGGGGTTTTGTACCCCAAAAATGTGTTTTTTGGGGTTTTCACATGTAATTTTAATTTAAATCAAATTTTAATTTATATCATTGAATTAAAAAAGACAAACAATTTGGTATTTTGATCATTGCTCTACGTCAATTGGTTACCGAGATATTGAAAGTGCTAAACACAGTACGTTGTCTAATGTTATTCTTATGGAGAAAAAGAAAAATTGTATATCTCGCTTATTTATGAACATAAACTGGCAAAATTTGGTATATGGCTTGATCTGGTTATGGTTTATTGTTGTTTGCACAAAAAAACCATTTTTCGCCTATGGTTCCTGTAGCAGCAAACCTAGGTACTTGGTCCCCATGTTATTCTTATGGAAAATACTTAAAATGTTATATATCGCTTATTTATGAATGTATATGGATGAAACTTGGTATGTGACTTCACTAAGATGAGTTCTATTGATATTTGCATAAAAACCCATTATTTTGCGTGCCTTGTTGCAGCAAACCTGCGTACTCATTCCCAATGTTATTCTTATGGAGAATAATTAATATTTTAAATATCGCTTGTTTGTGAATACATTTCTTATGAATCCTGTTAAGTGTTATGTTATATATTCATTGGAAATTCGCTGAGTATGCAGGTTTGCTGCGATGGGTGTATTATATATTTGCCCCCCGCCCCCCGATTTAATATTTTTTGCCCCCCACCCCAATTTTATATTTTTGACCCCCCCGATTTTATATTTTTACCCTCCCCCCGATTTTAATTTTTGCCCCCCTCCTCGATTTTATACTTTGCTCCCCCCCATTTTTAGCGAATTTCCCCTATAGGGAAGAAGCTATTACCGTAGGTCTCATAGTAAGACTTAAGCCCGAGACCATGATAATTTTTTGTTTTGAGGTCCCCAGATGACAAAAACACTATTCGTTCAAATTTATATATATATATATATATATATATATATATATATGTGTCCGTGAATGCGATAACTTGAGTAAAAAACGTCCGATTTCGATGAAATTTGGCTCAAATGTGTAAAATAACATTCAAGACTTTAAGTTCGAAAACCAGAAAAATCGGACCATGGGAAGAGGGGTTTATGGGGGTTTTAAATTTTTCAAAAATCAGTTTTTTGCTTTTTTCACCCTAAAATTTTTGAACAACTTAATTTTGGTTTTGACCATGTTATAGAGCTTAAAAAAACAAATAATATAGTATTTTGAATTATTAACCTAGGTTAAGTGGTTGCGGAGAAAATCCAAAAAACCTAGTCATAAAATCTCCCATGTTAATCTTATGGGAAAAAGATTTTTGGCTTTTTCTCAGTTTATTTTAAAGTAAACTTCACATTTGCTTTTACCAATCTGTTAAGTTCCACAAAACGATCATTTTGGTGTTTAAATTGTGATTCTACGCCCAACCGTTGCTGAGATATTCAAAGTGCCAAACACAGTACGTTGTCCAATGTTATCCTTATGGAGAATAAATAAAATTTGATATCTCGATTATTTATGAATGTATGTTGATAAAACTTAGTATGTGGCTTCACGTAGTACTGGTATATCGATATTTGCACAAAAAATTGATTTTTTTAGCGAATTTCCCCTATAGGGAAGAAGCTATTACCGTAGGTCTCATGGTAAGACTTAAGCCCGAGACCATGATAACTTTTTGTTTTGAGGTCCCCAGATGTCAAAAAAAACTATTCTTTCAAATGTATATATATATATATATATATATATATATATATACATATGTGGGTTGATCAATTGTATCTCTCATCGCGATTAGGATAGTTAATTCAGTCTCATTTGAGAGATTCAATTGATACGCATCATTCCAATCTCTATTTGGCATGTATCCGCTATTTCAATCTCATCGGCCATGACTCAATTTTTAGGTTAGGAAAAGTAGAAAAATCGCATCCGTCATTTCAACCTCGGTGTATATACACCTAACCTCAAAATTGTATAGGTTATGTTTTTGTATATAGACCTAACCTCAAAATTTTATAGGTTATGTTTTTGTATATACACCAAAAACCCAAAACGTCAATTCAAACTCTCGGGGTTTAGAGGTATTTGGTTTACATAACGATTTTACTATTTTCTACATTTATTGGTCTGTGACTTACATAACAGTTTTTTCACAGATATGTTAGTTATATGTTTCTTATTTCCCTATAATATATGGTTTAATAAAAAACAAATATTAATTTATTATCAAAACGTTTAAAAACTCACAAAATAAAAACATTTATTTAATTTTCCCTATTAATTGTGGATTTAGCTGGGATATGCCGAGTATTCGGGCGGTGCGGGCGTAGGAGTTTTTGGATTATCAAACCAACCGCTTATTGATAACATTCCCAGTAGGGGTTTTTGGACTATCGAATCAACCGCGTTATTTATTACATTCCCAGAAGCTTTGTGCAGTCACGCAAAATGTGGCAAAACACGGTTTGTATGTTAGTTCCTCATTTAAAGTTTACGTGATATGAAACGGAACGACCAGAACCACCGAATCATCGGCGTACAGTCGCAACTGGGTGGAAAGTCGCTTACGGCGTTCGAATAGCCGACCAACTATTTTGCACACGGCACTCACGGCACTGCCCCACCACCTATATAAGCAGCCTTGCTGCCAGCAAGTGACACACTTCTCCTAGTCACTGCGAGTTGTTCAGACCATTTGCCCTGTGCCGTGACAGTTCAGTCTCCGGTCTCAGTCTCCAGTCGCTGTGGGCCTATTTAATGGTAAGTAAGTAATACAATAAAGTTAAATTTAATTATAATACCATTTTTCCTACAGTTAATTGCTATTTAAAACTCTAATTTGGTACTTTTAAAAATTACACATCAAATTTATAAACAGTTTAAATATTATTCAATCGAATGAAACAATTTGTTAATAAATATTATTTTAATTTATTTTTGAAATATTTAAAGAAATTTCATTGTTAATTCATTGGTGCATCCCAGGGTAATATGGTTATATTCGGTGTCATCAGAATGTGAGCTAGAAAGAAAAGTCAAAATTTGATTGTGTTTTTTTCATAAACAGAATAGTATTATAAATACACGGCAATATGAGAATCTGTAATGATTTAAAACTGGGCTTGGTTGATGATAAAAAGTCACATTGTTGATTTTCCTAAAAATCTTTTTTAAACTAAATAATATTCTACAGTTAACTGAATTAATCCAGAAAATAACATCATAAGTTAAATTTGAATATACACATGCGTAATAAACTGTTACAAGTCTGTTTGTGTTTACTAATTTAGAGAGAATGCAAATCATATAGTATACTCTGTATAATTTAGTGGCAACTGATGAAATTTGATCTTTCTAAGTCAAATTGTTATCAATAATTATGTCAAGAAATTGGGTATGTTCAATTAAGTTAAGTGATGAATCCAAAAAGATTACGCTAGTACAAAATATTGGAGATTTTAGACAAGAAATTTTACATCAAACATAATATGAAATAAATAAAATAAAAAATAGTCATCGTCGGGACTGACAATATGCAGGATCTAAATATGATAATTAATTTCAGTAAACACAAAGTACGTGACAAAGTTTTATTAAAAAACACTTTAATATCAAATACAGCTTATGGTGAAACAGCAACCCTTTTTAACATATAAGAAGGGCCTTATGAAATTAAAGAAAAATCGGTTCAAACACTTACAAACTATTTTGCCCATTTCGGGTCATTTTAATGGGCCATTACACATAAGTTTATTGAAAAGGTACCATGAGCCCACACCATACAATAAATAATTATTACCTTTACTTAACAATTCCTAATCACATGTGTTTCTTCCAGATGTCTAAACGTTAGGTACCATGAGCCCACACCATACAATAAATAATTATTACCTTTACTTAACAATTCCTAATCACATGTGTTTCTTCCAGATGTCTAAACGTTGGGGTGAGAAACATTACAAGAGAAGAGTGAACCCGCGGATGAATGATTTTAACAAGAGAGAATTTGCTGAAATGGTCCACGAAAACAAAACACTGGAAGATGAATGGAGAGTTAACTACTTCAAAAAACCAAGAATCTACCATAAAGAAAAGGAAAGAGCATGCAGGGAAAGAAGAAAAATGAAGGAAGATATAGAAAGGTGCCTGAGATGGAGGATAGATTGGGAAGAATATGAAGAGATCATGAAGAATGAAGGCTTAATAGACCCAAAGAAGGAGGTTCACCTCCTGGAAGAAGAGTTACAGAAATCAAAAGAAGTGAAGAAAAAAATAGAAGAAGACATTTTGGGAAAGAAAGCGGATGAAAATAAAAAAATAGAAGAGAAGAGGATAAAGAAGGAGAAAAATAAGAAGATTGAAGACGAGGATTTAAAGGAGATCTTCGATGAGATGATAATTGACGTAGAATGTGTATATTGGGAAGAATATGAAGAGGTCATGAAGAATGAAGACTTAATAGACCCAAAGAAGGAGGTTCACCTCCTGGAAGAAGAGTTACAGAAATCAAAAGAAGCGAAGAAAAAAATAGAAGAAGACATTTTGGGAAATAAAGCGGATGAAAAGAAAAAAATAGAAGAGAAGAGGATAAAGAAGGAGAAAAATAAGAAGATTGAAGACGAGGATTTAAAGGAGATCTTCGATGAGATGATAATTGACGTAGAATGTGTAAATTGGCTAAAGCCTGAGCTAAATAAGTATAAGTTAATTCAAATTGATTTTTATTGATTTTGAGTTTTTTTCAGTTTTTAATTGATTTTTTTAGTTTTTTATTTATTTTTTATTTTGATGATGGGTTAGACATACGAAACAACTATATGCACATCGAACAATAAAGTATAATTTTCATAAAAAAGTTTAAACTGCTCATTTTTATTCAAATTTTGGGACATTGTGATGTATCATTTTAGAAGTAGCCCGTTAAACTTTATCGTAACTTAAATTTTAAATATTTAAGTGTTGTGTACCATGAGTATGCCTATTCTATATTGTAAACATTAACACTACAATGAATTAATTACCGTAATAAGTTTACAAGTATTTGTAAAGTATACCATTATTGTTATTTTTGATAGTTATAAGTTGATTGTAAATAGTTTTAAATAGATATTTGAACACATTTCTGAAAACGATGTAATAAAATCAATACAAATGTTAAAACCTCAAATATTTGTGATGAAATTCATAAATTTCTAATTAATGAATGTGCGACTCTTTTTTTCATGACCCTTAACCAACGTGATCAATGTTTCATTGCTTAATGAAGTTTTCCTAACCTTTTAAAATGCAACAATGTTTATCCTATTTTTAAAAAAGGAGACCCCTTTAGTGAATAATTACAGACCTATCTCTATTCTCCAAGGGTTTTCAAAAATATATGAAACAGTTGTTCTTCATAAATTGACTAGTTACATTTAAAAATAACTTATTTTATGATTTACAGTTTGGTTTCAGACAAGGAAACAATACAAGCGATGCAATAAATGAGATAATTACTTCTATCTTGCATGCAATTGACAATGCTCAACACGCTGTTGGCGTCTTTTGTGACTTGTCTAAAGCATTTGACTGTGTAATTTCTATAAAAATATCAATTCTGGAGTTCCACAAGGATCTATTCTTGGACCTTTGTTTTTCTCAATTTATGTAAGTGATTTGTTATCAGTAGTAAAGAATTCTAAACTGTTTGCCGAGGTTACCGAAACAAAGGGGTTTTTCTTTGATTTTGTTTGACTTCAAAAATCGAAATTTACTCGTGGGTATATTTTTTCGTTCATGATGTTGTTCGCGAACAGCATGATGAACACATCCGGTGTGGTTCATGATGCTGTTCGAGAACAGCTATAAGCGAAGCTAAAACAAAAAATTCCCATGATAATTTTATCCAAAATCAAAAACACACTTCCCGTATAGCTGTTCTAGAACAGCTATGGGAACGCGAGTGATTTTTTTAAATGCTGTTCTGATGGTCAAAAAGAACAGCTATGTGAACACAAAAATTTACAAATCTCGCAAACGGTTTTCGAATCATTTTGCCGGGGTTTTTGCAATACATAAGTCATCATGACTGAAGATAACGCGACTCAGCTCCGTAAAAAGATAAACTCGGATATAAACGATCCGAACAGCTTTATGGGTTCGAAAAACGTATATGTCCTGACACATATCCAAACTAACTCCCCGATTGGTAAAAAAAACCCGGGTGTCGGTTGTTTGGACGTACTGCAGCGGTCAAATAGACGCACTCCATTCACAGATTACGCAGACGAATGGTTTTCGGAAGCAATGAATAACTCCAAAACGTTTCTGGTTAACGTTTTTGATACTATAGTTAACAAATCTAGATCTACGGGAAAGATGTCAATCGAGTTTATTCGCGATAATAATTGGTATATCTACGAAGAAGAAACAAATAAATCAAAAGGCGAAATACGTCTCGTCGAATAATAGTCGTCGTCGATAACATTCGAATGAAATGGGTCTAGTTACAACTCTCTACAGACACGCTCAACGGTCGCTATAATACACACCGAAAGTCAGAAACATAGTCATTTCTCGAAGTGGAATCGAGCACACAACATGACTTCGGATACGTCGCTGTATAGTTTGTCAGTAGAAGGTTATCGTTTCTACAGATCTGATGGTGAACCCTTCGACTCGTCCGTGATGACCTTCGTGCCGCCCTACAATGTCGCTACGGAAGTGGTAAAACCCAGTGCCGAAACGATAAAGTGCGAGGATAATGAAAGCTATATGAACAATTACTATCACGCATGCGTCGCCGAAAATACGGGATCGTTTACATTGGCACGGAGATGCGAACCATCTTGGAGTGGTCTATCTGACCAACAGAAAAACGTTATCGAAAAGGTCGAAGAGGAAGTAAGGGATTATAGGCGGTCCGGGATTTATTTTCGTTCCGTTATCATGGAAGGTCTCGGGGGTTGCGGAAAAACACGCCTCATGGCGTATATAATGAACCATTCTCCACCCTCTACTCATGTCATGTATTTGACTAAACAGAATAAACGCCTACAGGATTTTCTGTACGACGAGATAGGACAGGGCGAATTGATTTCACCGCCGCCTGTCGCCGACATGTCTAAATCGTCGGCGCGTGATTTCGAATCTCTACTCTGCAACGAGGGGGGTCGGTATGCTTGCACGGTGGAAAAACTGGTTTACAACAAATCTAGTTTTGCGGCGGCACGTCAAACGAATTCGCGTAAAGCGCTTCAGTGGAAAATGGAGATACCGGACGTCTTATTCGGGAAAGATCTCGCCGATCGCACTAGTAACGCTGTTATACTTCTGGACGAGTACACCATGATATCTCCTCCGCTACTGCACAAAATGCTACACTGCATTCGAAACCTTTTCAAAGCGCCCACCGTGTTGATCATGGGTGGTGACCAGTTCCAACTAGGCCCGATCGACTGGGACGCTCAGAACGACAAGTGTTATCGGGACAGATGTGGCGAAGAGGCTCCGGTCGAAGCGATAACTGCAAATAACGAATACTACGTGTCGGACGTCAGAGAGGAACTGACCAAGAGATTGGATCAAGCGCCGTTCGAATATCACATGGAGGGTTCACAGCGTTGTCGTGACGACCCCGAACTGGCAAAAATGGTCGTTTATTTGAGAAACAGTTGTAAAAAACGTACATCAGTAAAGGCGATAGAACGCAAGTTGGTGGCGTTCGGCCGCGCGCGCGGCATCCGCTTGTACCGATACGACGTCAACAGACGAGGGTGTAAAACCGGACAGTTGGTGTTCGAAAAAGAAGATGATCTCGGTAGTAGCGGTTCGGACGACGACGATCAACATTTGGGCGATGACGATTCATACGACACGCTCGATATGGAGGTGGACTGGTCCAGCCCTCCCGCTATGGACATGACGCCGTTTATAAATTTTTATGGCAAACTCTATGAGGAAATCTATCTGAGATACAACGACGGAACCTTGAATGATACCGAATTACCAAGTTTCATATACGAGAAAGCGTCGCGGTTCGCGCTCGCGAAATTTCCGATATTCATGGTGAAGAAAAACGACAAATGCAACATTTTATCGGACACGTTCCTGAAGACTTTGTATAACGGCATATACACGGAGCTGAGTAAAAAGTACGCCGATAAAGACGGTGTCCGCATCGGCATAAAACTATTGTTGGAAAAACTATGCGTATCCATGTCCATGGCGAACCAGGGCCCGGTACAACAGACGCTGATGACGGGCGTGCCATATAGGATGACGGAAACAATCAAGGAATGGAATAAATTGCCCGTCATCAGTAACGGAGAACTGGTCCTTTTGACGGGCATAATGTTTGACAAAAAACGGGCGATAAAAAACATTGTTCTCAAGACACTGCAGAGAAACACGGATCACTTTCTGTCGGTCACACCGGGATTCACACAAAACCGCCTCATCGAAACCGGAGTCAATCGTACGAGTGATTCATTCTTCGGATTTGTCAAACAGACCGATAGAGGAGGATCGAACGATTTGTTTTGTAAGAAGGCGCGGATAGACGACGCGGGAAGATCGTACGCGAAGCCGACAAAACAAATAACAGAAGCGCATTCGGAAATATACGACGGAAAAGGACAGGATACGAGACTGATGCGTCCCGACAATACCGCCGTAGTCGCGTTCATGTTACCTATGGTGCCGATGATATGTGAAAACATATATCAGATGCAAGGTAACACGATCGTATCGGATTGTTTTATCGACTTGTTGTCGACTAAACAAGACGATATCTACGTAGCTGTTTCTAGATTTCAAAAGACATCGGCTATCAGGGGAATAATACTTTCACAATAAAGACACTTTTATAATTGTATTTTTGACTTGTTTTATTGAGTTCCAAATGATTTTAACATACTTTCGTCCTCTTCAATATCGTTTAACAGACATTTTACGGTCAAATCGGACATGACCCATTCGCGTTGCATGTAGTTGATTACGTGGCCCAGATCGTAAATTACGTTATTGACTCGCAGAGTCAACCGATTGTCGTGGTTCACGATGACGTTCTGAAAAGCAGAATCCATTTTCTTTGCATTGTGTCCCTGTTTTCGTATCGTGGACTTGACCTCTATAAAACGTTTGGCGTAATCCAGAGTCTCGGCCGTTGCGGACACTTCATCTGTCGTCGTTTTGAACATGTTATTCACTCCGTCCGGCGTACCTTTGCTGCCGGATTCTGCGATATGCATCGCTTGCTCTTTCGCGTTCGGTCCTACGGGATAGATTCGTTTCTCGTTGTAACCCTCAAACGAACGACAGCGAACCAACATTACGAAACCATACGGGACGTACGGTCCGTACTGTTGAGACAGAGATACTAGAGTCTCGTTGAGTTGATCGTTGACCCTCGAAACGGAATTTTCGTGATTTTGCGTGTGACAAAACGCGAACGTGGAGCCGAAAAGACATCTGACGCGTTCGGCGTAGTCGTCCGATCGTGTGTACCGCTGTCTCAGGTGTTTTAGAACTCCGGATATCCTAAATGGGTTCGTCTGACTGAACGCCAGACGAGTACGATAAAAGTAACAATACATCCCGATCTTGGGAGAGAGGCGCATCAGGGTCTCGATGAAACATTTACCGCTGTTTACCAAGACGATAGACACGTTGTCTCCGTCGAAATCCAACTGCTTGTTGGTTATGATTTCCGAGGGCAACGAAATGTAGGAGTATTCGGTCGGTATCACCTTAGTAAAAGTAGTAATTGCGTCGGACGAAAACACTGGGTCACGCTTTACTAGAGCCGCCATTTTGTTCATATTGACGTTTTTGAAGACGCTTTCCATCACGTGCGCCGGGAGTCCGATTTCGTCGGGTTTTAACGTGGGATCCGGTAGAACCTTTCCGTACAGACAGTTTAACATCTTACCGGGCACGACGACCTGTTTCAAGAAACTCTTTCCGCCCTGTGTTTGATCTTTTATACTTTTATTGACCAAATCAGCCTCGTTCATCGATTTCCACAGACGCTGAAGAACGGCGTCCGTTATGCGAGATTGTTTATTTTTGCCGATTTTAGATTGCGTTTGTTGTCGCGACTTCTGCCCATCTGTGTTACAGCCGGATTTGTTCCAATTTTGCTGGATGAATATCTTTTTCTCCTGTAAATCACATGGTTCCATACCGTCCAGGCGACACAGACGTCGCAGAACGGTATCGTAATGGTGCGTACATTGAGCCATTGGTGGTGTGTTGATATATCTGCGCATATTGTATCTGTAACGCGTTTTCACAACCAATTGTTTCAAATTCATGTAGGCGTTGTTGAACCGTTCGCGCAACTTTTCGCGCCTAGCACGCACCTGCGGCGAACACGTCTTGTCACGAATTTTCGACCGACGATTCAGACGGTCGAAACAAGATTTCAATTTGAGAAGTTCGGCCGGCGTGATGGCGTATTTCTCCATATGTTCTAAATCCCACGCATCACCAACGCTATAACTGTCACCGACACCTTTAAACCCTCTATGTGGTGAGATGTGGCCGGACACATGACCGATTACGTACGGCCTGTCTGTGTCAAAATGTACTTTACCGGAGCGAGCGGGCGGCATGACTGATTGTCCTTTCGGACAATCCAATCAATAGCACTCGTTTGAGAATTCAAGGCGGGTAGGTCCAGACTTTTCTCCCGACCAAAGATAGAAAAAGAAGTCGGTAAAAGATTTACAAAGTTTTTATTGTGAATTGCAATCGATTTTACAATTTTCATAAATACATATATTCGTGGCTCTGATTTTGTTGTCAGAATCCGGACGGTTTTTGTCACACCTATCTTTCATAAAACGTAACCTTCCGTTGTCGTAATAGCATTCTACTATTATTCGCCGGTTTTTAATAGGATTAGGACGTTCTGCCCAGCTTTCGACCGTCTCCAGAGTCGGCAATTCCTCGACCGCGTATTCGGTGAGATCTGCCGATGTCACTTTTTTGGTGTCGAGATCCAATTCCAAATCTACCGTATCGGTATGTTTCAATTTGAAATAGCCGTATTCCGCGGCAGTAAAAGGCGATTTTTCGCGTTTTGAAAACGCCACTATCAATCCCTCACAATCGTTCTTCAACCGGCTGTCGTCTTGCAAATACTTGGGCAGCCGCAACACAAACCTTTCTATAACGGAGCGTCTGCCGTCATCGTCCGTAAACGCCTTGTCCAGCAGATCCAATAGCCCGTTGGATTTCAACGAATCGCCATTTCCACCAGTGAGATCCACAACGCTAGTTATGGTGATTGGCGGGCTGTGTCGGTGTTGATCGGCGGTGGCTTTTCTCTTGTGGTTTTCCATTTTTGTAATTTCGGAGAGTACTTGCAACGATACGTGGGCTGGTAGCGTCCGGTAAAGGTTACAAACGTGAGAGCTGTTGACGAATTGAGTCTTTATCGCTATTCCGGACGCGACGTTGCCTATGTTCCGTCCCGTATTGTGAATGGCGTTGTTTCTCCCGTAAACTGCGAAAATCGTATTGTGAGATTTAATCAGTACCGCCATGAGTTCCGTAATCACGTAGTAGCGTCTCGAGTTGTCTTTGCCGCCGGTCTCCACCACCTCCAATTGAAATATCATGTCGTTGTCGAACGGCAACGTCGTACGGAAGCTGCACATTCGTCCGCAGGCGTCTTTTATCACAATAAAACCATCGCAGAAATAAATCCCCGTCGCTCGTATTCCGTCCCACTTCGGCATTACGAAGAAGTCCAAATGTCCGTTCGCGCGTTCGCGCAGATCGGTCCTGCATCGGTTGTAGTCGAGAAAACGACGTTTGAACGTATCAAACAGACTATCCAGACGTTCCCGTTGGACCGAATTATTGTTTGCCGCGAACATCGCCAACCTCACTAGATCGTAGGACAGTAATTTTATCAGCATCTCGCACAGACGGCGCAAGTTGTTGGCTACTTCATTTTCGTTTAACTTTTTACCCGTTTCCAGTTCGATTTCTAAATAATAGATCGAATTACACGCGGTCCTCGCTTCTAATGTACCGCCGTAAAACGACTGCTCTCCGACAGTGACGCGCGCATTCCGCACTCCACCCTTCATCTTGTAGAAGCACAACCTCTTCTTGTTGTACGTGCGCATATATCGGCCGGTGGCGTGATCCTCTATTACGGTATTTTTCCACTCGTCCTCGGTCAAGACGCGCTCGATAGACTCTTTGTACGAGCCCGTGATGAAAATAACACGGCCGGTCAAACGTTGTACGTGCGGAAACTGCATTTCAATCATGTTAGAAGTTATCTTGTGATCGAATTTCCGATAATCTATAGGAACGTCACCAAAAGAAAGGCATTCTGCGTATCTGGTTAACAATCTATACCGACCGCGCGCGTTTTGCGGGTCTTCGTAAATGTCGATATTCTCTTCAAATGGTTTCGTTTCACTCTGGCTCGAGAGTAAAGAAACTATCCGCGGATAGAGCGTGCCGTCAAAAACTATTCCGCAAGTGGTTTCGTATTCGTGGCAGATAGACATCTTTCAGTCTAGTCGCGCTATGCACTGGCACGAAAATTAAACCCCTTGTGGGCCGGGGTGATCCTGTCGATAATATGACTCTCGACATTATCGATGGATTCACGGAGAAAATTCGGATTGAATTAAACAACGAAAAATAAGAAACATACATTTATTAAATTCAATAATTGCTTCCACATTCGACGGGGACGTTCAAAAACGTCTTGATATAAGGTTCGTTTATTTTGTAATATCTTTTCAATTCGCTTTGGTTGTCGTGATCCAGCTCGAACGGCGTGTGACAAGTGTCCTGCGTTATGTCTTCATTGACACTTTCTGGACATGACGGGGGTAGCGAATCCGGCTTGTAGACTGGTGACATCGGTGCGTATACTTCTTCTTCGGAGAATGCCCCGCTATCGTGGCGATACAGCGTTGAATTGCGGAATAATTTGTTTACATATTTTACACTCTCGTTGAGCCCACCTTCTGAAATCACCGAAATGAGCGGTCCGTGGCCCATTTTTCGATTGTGGTTCCTCTTCAACGAACACTCGGTAAAATACTCTATCGTGGATAATATCTTCACCAATCCGAAAACGAAAGAGTCCTCTCTGGTTTCGATCACGGGTTTGTATTTTTCTGTCAGGAAACAATAGAGAAAAGTGACCGAATTGTCAATAAATAACGCCTGTGACATTCCCATGAAGTAGAGCGTATCGCTGCAGTAAACGAGATTGCAAACGTCAAATCTGTGTTTGACGCCGCGATAGACCGACTCGTTGTACAGATCGACCGCGTTGAAGAGGTTGTCCAGTACGACATCGTACTTGTGGTTTCTGTAGACCGTGAGTGAGAAATATAGTTCACCACCGGGACTGTTTTCAAACTGATTGATGTCGAACTCGTGACTCACCGTATCCAGATACAATCCGCTCGATGTTGCCAACGTACCGAACACTTTACTCCTCAAATACACTACCAACTCTTGGACGGTGCCGAGTTTCATTTTAAATTTTTGCACGCATCTGAATACGAGGACCACCGTAGCCGATCTTTTCAAAGACATGATAGCGTCAAATTTTTTATCCATGTCGCATCTCTGCTTATCGCGAGAATCGCTTGTTTTTGTTTCGTCCGACATCTTCAACGCGTTTTCCAATAGACGTTTTACAGTGTCAATTCGACGTTCGCCCTGTGGCGCCTTGCCTCCCGTGGTTCTTTTCACGTTCAAATTAGATTGCTGTTTACAATGCTGAAAAAACTGAGCGACTATTTCGCCAAAGTATGTCCCTGGTTCGGGAACGCAATTGTTGTAACAGCGGAGTACTCTCAACAATTTCGCATCGTCAAATTTGCATTTTAGAAACTTTTCAAACGAACGATATATTTGATGCGTCCCATGCGCCATCAGTGTCAGGGAACCGGTCAGGGAGTTAGCCGAGGTTACGCGTCCGGCCGGATTCTTTTTCACCCAACAGTCGACTGTCTTCGCTATGAACGTACGGACGTCAACCGGAAGCACTGTGAATTTCTCTTCTTCGCACACGACGACACCGTAACGGCCGAGAAGTGCGAGTAATTCATTAGTCGATTTGTCCGCCGAGTCCGGTGGTCCATCCGAGATGCCGTCCTTGTCTTTTTCGTATACATTTACTAGTTTGCAATCACCCTTACCGCACCACACCTTTTGCATGTTCTTATTTCCGAATGAATTTCGTCCCCGCAACGTCTCTGTTCGTATGTGACCTCGTCGTCCTCGTGGCGGCAAGAAGTCGCCTTCAGAAGCGGTGAATATAAAAACGACTCGTAGTCTTCGCAACGCACCAAAAGCTTCCTGTCAGCTGCGGAAATTGATCCGTTTTCGGACGCAGAACGTATATCTCCCGACTCCCGGCCGAAGAAGAGGCGTGAACTGACGGATCGCATGCGGCGGAGTCTAGAACGTTTAGCGGTATTTAAAGGTGTTGATTTTTTATCGTCGACTGTAGTGTTTTTAGTCCCTTTTTTCGCCGCCGCCGCCAATCTGTTCTTCATACGAGTTTCGTATTTTTTGTGACGATTGAATACGGCCTCAACGATCGACAGCGGCTTCCAAAACGATTCGAACGACGAAAACGAAGAGTACAGAAACGGATAAAAAATCCTCTCGCAAAACCACTTGTTGAACAGCGCGTAAGAATCTTGTCGTTTGTTGAAAAAGTCCGATCTCATCATCAGTTCGTTTTCCAATGCTATCCGAGAAAGAACGCCTCCACCTCCTAGATCGTATTCGGTATGGTCCGATACGTTGAAGCAGACTAGATAGTTACAGGGACATAGATCGCCGTCGACACCAGCCAAGACCTCGGCAAAACCGTTGCTCCGGTCGTACAGTCTTCGCACGTGCGAATTGTTGACGTTTCGCGCCCACTGCCTCATGAAAAACGAATACTCCATAGTGCTACCCATCGGGAAAGCGGCCGAGGGGAAGTACGCGTGTTGTTTGTGCGCGGCGTGGTCGAATACCCAGCCTGACAGGCATTCTCTCACGTGAAAATCAACAAGCTGTCGGTTGTGCGCGCAAGATAAACGCGGAAGCGTTTCACGAGAGTTTTCGGTCGACGCGCTTTCGACATTTCCGTAGCACCTGACACGCAGTAGGGTTTCGAACGCAGTATAATAATCACGTTCGCCAACAACACCGTCAACGGAGCGCCCTCCGGGAATGACGTCCACAAACTCCTTCAGCACATAGGGCAATTCGTCGTAATCTAGCTTGACGGATCCGCTCAGCATCGCGAAGACCAATCACAAACATAAGTCGTTTGCAACACAATGGGTGGAGGCAAGAAACGAGCCGGTCTTTTCGCACTCGACCCTAGTGGCAATACGCTCTGCGTGGTCCGTTCCGCTCCTTACAAGATGATCTCGTCTACAAACACCGATAACGGCGGTGATAATAAACTGAAAATACAACTGGTCGACTATTGCGGCGTGGACGAGACACCACTGACCGATCCGATGCTCCAGACGTGGTCGTTACGACCTTTTCTCGAAATGTTACAGATACCGAGAGGGACCAGAGAGCGGGGCGACAACTGTTTGGCCGATACCGCATTGCGGGAGTTTTGCGAAGAGACGCTTTGCGCCAATAAAACTGTCACGCTGTCCGGCGACGGCCCGATAGAACTGAAATGGACGGACGACGGAAAATGTTGGAAATACGATATATTCATAGCCCGCACTCGCGAACTCTTGTATTTCGCTTTTGATCCGTCGTTGATGCGTCGCGTCAATATGCACGTCAGTAAAACCGACGGGGACTCGACATCGAACGATCGTGATTACACTTTCTACACTAGCGCGATAAGTCGCACAAGCGATGGAGTTATAAATCATCTGGTAGTGATCAACATCAGAGACTATATAGATTTTATGGTAAATTATCAGTTGAAATTTTATGAAACTCACAATTACAATACGCTTTTCGAGAAACTGATGACGGTAACGGCAGCGTCGCCGGTCGACGGACGTCTCACCCTGCCGAGCCCCGGAGATCAACCGACCGGCGGTAACCAGAAGAAAATTGTGAAAAATCTAATTTCGCCTGAAATGTACAAACGGGTCAAAAACAGCAGGGACCTCTACGTTATCGAATTCGATCTCTCGGTGTATTCTTCGACGGCGAAAAATTCGCTCATGTTCAAAATATGGAGCGGATGGTGGTGGGATTGGCTTTGGCGTTCGAAGATAGGAAAATCCATATGTGCGAATGCAATTTGTTGAAAAATAAAAATGTTATTCTAAATACACATTTATTTTTCTCCCAGTTTTTTAATCTTGGTAGGGGGTGGTCTCGAAGGAAGATTAGCAACGTAGGCCATCACCTCCGCTTTATGTGTAAAGTATGATCCATACCAATACGGCCTGACGATAAAATCCGTTTTGTCAAAACGCAACACCGCACTGGTCGGATCGGCGTTATATTCGGCGCCATTTGGATTCACGTCGATGTTGGGCACGATGGCCAGACGTCTGTCGTAACCCGGTTTGCGACAGGCGACCACGTGTTGTTGTCTCTTCAATTCGTATTCGCCGTCGTCGATGGATTCCCAAACGAACATAATGGACGAAGCGGCGACTCTCCGGTCCCCGTGTACAGAGTCGCAATCCGGAATCGTCATCGGCTGTATCGGAGCCCAATATTTGAAAAAGGTCAGACTTGCCGGAATACGAAAAACAAACTCGTTGCGTTCCAGAACGAATCGCGACATCGTGGCCGCGTCGAAAGGCGGTGGCATGGTTTTTACATCTTCGGGTAACGTGCCCTGCGTGACGAGCACTTTTCGTTTAGGGTCGGCGGCGGCCGTAGAGCGTAAATTCAAAACGTCCAAAATGTCCGCATCCAATTTTCCGACTTTTATCTCCGCAGACACGACCGGCAGTGGTGTGGAATCCGTTCGGGCGTTCGCCGGTCCGCGTTCGCCTCGCGTTCGCACAAAGTACTCTACGACGTACGCGTCGATGTTACGTTCGGTAGCGGTAAACCTGTAACAGGCGTTGGAATATCGACCGCCATTGAGCGGCAGGTAATCGTCGTCAAACACGACGGTGGTAACGGTCTCGGTCATCGGCTCGCAATACCCGGTTCCGGAAGGCGTTATCGTCAGACGACACTGTCCGTCCAAACTGAAACCGCGAAACGCGTCGAACGCACACGGGTTTGGAACGTAAACCGATTCCGCGCTGGTGTTAGAAAAAGATTTTGCCAATTTTTTCTCGACAAACGCGCCGCTGACGGAGAGGACCGGTGCCGTCGTGTGCGTGCCGGATACCGCCGGAGGCGTCGAAGTCAGCAACTCTTCGTACAGACACATCCCACCCGAACGATCTGAAACCGGTTTCGGTACACAAGACGGCAATCCGGTGTGCCTATCCTTACCCGGCTGTGTACAGTTCGGGTCGCCGCACGAAGCACATTCGAATTGGTGTATATCCACGTTCGGCGACATTTATTTCAACGGAACACGTGTTTTCGAGTGTACCAACTGTCCGGTTCCTCCGCAAGCGCGCACGATCGTACAGTCGGAAAATTCGTCTTTCTGATCGAATAGATCGGTCCAGAAACACCGACACGCCATGCGCAAACGACCGGACGGATCCAAGATCGGTGCGGGCGCACCGTACGCCGGATCACAAGAGACATTCTGCGGCGAAGACGTTTCGTAAAGCACACAGTAACCTTCGTCCGTGGAAACGTTCGGCTGCAACACCGTTCCGTCAGACAGGTGGACAGTACGCGATAAATGAAAACACGTGCGCGCGGGATCGTCACACCCTTTCCTTTGGTCACATTTACATATCGCCCCGACGTTAGATTCTTCGATGTCCACCCCGGTTTCCGAAATAGTTCCTGCGCCTTTTTCCGTCTCGTATTTGTTTATACGTCGAGTTGTTTTCTCATCGTGTTTACCCAATATCGTAGCGTTTATAACGCACAAAACTAAACTCACTATAGTAACGCTCATTATAATCAATACGACGAGAAATACCATCGTTCAGTTTTAAATGTCTTAGATTTGTATTTTCGCGAAAAAATAAATAGATAACCCCTTGAATGCCGGATCGATCTCATAGGGAATTAACCCGGCTATCACCCCGTCCTAAGTACGAAACCAGCCACAGACGCACGATAGAATTTACGCCGATGACGACTAGAACTGAACGAAACGTAAAAGTCGTATTCGCATATTTTGAAAATAAAAACATATAATCATGTATTTTCCCATTATCTGATTAAATGAGGTGCCATTACACTTGAGGGCTCGGTATCGGACACGCCTCAGCGCGAGAGTGTAAACAAACTATCACTCGGAAAAATTACCCTTTGCGACTGTCCGCTTCGACATCCACCGCAAGACTGAGCGTTTCCCCCACCACTTTTTGGTTCGGTCAACCCTTTACTCTCGACAACCCCCGACCACCGACCAATAGGATTCGAGTATTTTTCCCGCCAAAAATTTCGGCCAATCAGAAGGCTGCATTTTTTCGCGCGTCGAAAAATAGATCTCGACACGCCACCGAAATCGCATATATACGAGGTATCGTTCGCGCGCGACTCTTTAGCTCCTTGCCCATAATAATGACTCCTTCAAGGAAGGAGCAGCGGGGAGGGGCCGGCGCGTCGCTAGTTGGGTTTTTTTTTAAATGTTTGTTACACACATTTTTTACTCGAGAAAAGTTTTGAAATCCCCGATTGACTTTCCGTCAAAATGAAAAATAAAAACGCGCTGATTTACACCTCTTTCCGCGCCGACCCTAGACGTGACGATACGGCCGTTTTGGCGTCCGCAACGCGGGCGGCACTGACTCAAAACGGCAATATGGTCACGAAGTGGAGAGCGGAAAAAATACAAGTGTTTTTCGATCCGGCAGAATATGAAAATATGCGAGAAAAGATTTGAAATATCCGGCCTCCGTCAGAATATAAAAATATAAAAAACTCACGGGTGTATACCTTGATTGATTCCCGCACTAGTGCGGAGCTCGTGCAGTGCATGTTGGGTCATGCGCTGGGTGAGTTTACGAGGCAGCGGTTCAAACGGTTTTCAGACGATTTTTGTTGGTAAGTTTTCAATAGCAGCAATAGCGAAAAACAACCGAGGTGTTGGATTTAAAATTTGCTGATAGAGTAAAAAAAACCTTTTTACTGTCTATGTTACTCATTACACAAAATATAAACTAAAAACAAGTTTTACCGTCTATGTTATTCATTACCCATTCTCCTCTTTCGTGAAAAGCAAGATAGAGCCCTTACCACATTCGGGGCCGACGATACAAATAATTCATATATTTTCAAAATAGTAATGTATACATAAACGCGCGTGTTAATGTAGAGTCTTACCACAACCGAGGTTCGGGCTAAAAATAATTCATGTTTTATTTTTAAAGTGTTAAGGTTGAAATTCACGTTCGACATACGAACGTTTATAGTAAAAGGGATAAGTGTCATGAATCGAAAGTTGAGCCGCAGCAGGTGTAGTGGCACGGACCACATGAGATATACGCGCTCGCTTTGTGCGGCGCGTCAAACTAACAAGGAAGATACCGATCCAGAACCGGCAAATGAGTCGGATTCCTCGGACGAAGAAACCAACTCGGTTAAATCAGGTTGTTCCAAGTGTGAGGGTTCGGATCATAGGAAATCGACTAGTTCACGATGTCCGCTGAGCAAAAATAAAAAGAAGGAAGTGTATATTAGAAAAAAAGGGATTAGAGCGGTGAAAGATAAAATTTCCGGTTGCTCGAGATGCGGCGGCACGGATCACAAGAGATCGTCTAGTTTCCGATGTCCGTTTAACAAGAAGAGAAAATTAAAGTTGAAATCGACCGTCAACGAATCCGATAGTAGCGATTGTGACGGCACAAAAAATGATACGCGTCGTTCGTCATCTCCGTTGACCGTATCGGAAAAATCCGCGGACGGTTCTGTGAAAAAATACGAATTCATACGGGAAGATGACGGGAGTCTGGTCTGCCCTCTGTTAAACGAGAAAGAAAATCTAGAAATGATCGCCAAGATCGATCAGAACCTACGGGAAACCGCTCTGCACTTCAGTCGACTTTCGAAAATACTGAATCGAGACTTTTTCGGGCCGGAGAAAAAGAAACGGTAAAAAACAACCGCTCGGAAAAAAATTTCAAAGTCCCGTTTGTGACCGTGCCCTTCGACGTCCGCCGCAAGACTGAGAGTTTCCCCCACCACTTTTTGTTTCGGTCAACCCAATACTCTCGACAACCCCCGACCACCGACCAATAGGATTCGAGTATTTTTCCCGCCAAAAATTTCGGCCAATCAGAAGGCTGCATTTTTTCGCGCGTCGAAAATTAGATCTCGACACGCCACCGAAATCGCATATATACGAGGTACCGTTCGCGCGCGACTCTTTAGCTCCTTGCCCATAATAATGACTCCTTCAAGGAAGGAGCAGCGGGGAGGGGCCGGCGCGTCGCTGATTGGGGGGGGGTTTAAAATATTTGTTACACACATTTTTTACTCGAGAAAAGTTTTGAAATCGACGGCCGACTCTACGTCAAAAAGAAAAACTAAAACTCGCGGATTTACACATCTCTTCGCGCCAAACCTAAACGTGACGATAAGTCCTTTTAGGCCTACGTGAAGAGCGGGAAAAATGGCTATGTTTTGTGGTCTGGCAAAAAATAAAATTCGGTGAAAAAAAGTTTTGATATCCCCGGTTGACTCTTCACCAAAAATAAAAAAACGAACTCACGGTTTTACAGTTCTGTTCGCGCCGACCCTGGGCGAGACGATACGGCCGTTTCGACGTCGTATTAGCGGTAATTGAGTTCTGTTTAGACCCGCGCTGACCCAAAACGGCAATATGGACACGGCGTGAAGAGCGGTGAAAATGTTTGTGTTTGCGGTCCGGCAGAAAATAAAATTTGGTGAAAAAAGATTTGAAATATTTGGCCGACTTTTAAATAGAAAAATATAACACACGGTTTTACACCTCTGTTTGCGGCGTCCTACGGTACGTCCGTTTTTACGTCGTATTAGCGTTAACTGAGTTCGTTTGAGCGTCACACCGACGGGCTTCACTGACCCAAAACGGCAATATGGACACGGCGTGAAGAGCGGTGAAAATTTTGTGTTTTGCGGTCCTGCAGAAAATAAATTTTGGCGAAAAAAGTTTTGAAATATTTGGCCGACTTTTAAATAGAAAAATATAACACACGGTTTTACACCTCTGTTTGCGGCGTCCTACGGTACGTCCGTTTTTACGTCGTATTAGCGTTAACTGAGTTCGTTTGAGCGTCACACCGACGGGCTTCACTGACCCAAAACGGCAATAAGGACACGGCGTGAAGAGCGGTGAAAATTTTGTGTTTTGCGGTCCTGCAGAAAATAAATTTTGGCGAAAAAAGTTTTGAAATATTTGGCCGACTTTTAAATAGAAAAATATAACACACGGTTTTACACCTCTGTTTGCGGCGTCCTACGGTACGTCCGTTTTTACGTCGTACTAGCGTTAACTGAGTTCGCTTGAGCGTCACACCGACGGGCGTCACTGACCCTAAACGGCAATATGGACACGGCGTGAAGAGCGGTGAAAAAGTCAAGAGTTTTGCGATCCCGCAGAAAATAAAATTCGGCGAAAAAAGTTTTGAAATATTTTGCCGACTTTTAAATAGAAAAATATAACACACGGTTTTACACCTCTGTTTGCGGCTACGTCCGTTTTTACGTCGTACTAGCGTTAACTGAGTTCGCTTGAGCGTCGAACCGACGGGCGTCACTGACCCAAAACGGCAATATGGACACGGCGTGAAGAGCGGTGAAAATTTTGTGTTTTGCGGTCCTGCAGAAAATAAATTTTGGCGAAAAAAGTTTTGAAATATTTGGCCGACTTTTAAATAGAAAAATATAACACACGGTTTTACACCTCTGTTTGCAGCGTCCTACGGTAGTCCGTTTTTACGTCGTATTAGCGTTAACTGAGTTCGCTTGAGCGTCGCACCGACTCAGTACGCAGCACGCGAAGTGTGTCTCTGCAAAACGGCAATATGGTCACGTCTCGAGTTAGCGGTGAAAAATGTTTTTTGTTGCGGTCCGGCAGAAAATAAAATTCTGCGAAAAAAGTTTTGAAATCCCTGACCGACTTTTGGTCAAAAATAAAAATGGAAAAAACACAGTTTTACAACCCCTTCACTCCGACCCAAGACGTGATTATACGGCCGTTTCGGTGAGAGCGGTGACAATGTTTGTATTTTGTATTTTAGCTGAAAATAAAATTCGGTCGTGATGTAACTGATTTAGAATGGTGAAATGTTAACCATCCCGTGCGGGTCACCGATCTGTTCCAACCCCGTTCTGACGAAACATTTATTAGGTAAATCTGTAAAATATCCAATAGCAAAAAAACCCCCCCAGTCAGCGACGCGCCGGCCCCTCCCCGCTGCTCCTTCCTTGAAGGAGCCATTATAATGGGCAAGGAGCTAAAGAGTCGCGCGCGAACGATACCCTGTATATATAGATTTTTGGGGTCACGTCGAGACTATTTTTTCAACACACAAAAAAATCCGGCCTTCTGATTGGTCAAAAAATTTGGCGGGAAAAATACTCGAATCCTATTGGTCGGCGTTCGAGGATTGTCGAGAGTATAAGATCGACAGAACCAAAAAGTGGTGGGGGGAATGATCAGTCTGGCGGTGGACGGCGAAGGGGACGGTCACAAAAGGGACTTTGAAATATTTCAGCCTTAAATCGGACGCGGCAGAGACAATCTCAAAGAGGGGTTTTCTGAGTAACACGCGGTGTGATCCAAAAGTTTACACACGGATATGTGAGATATTTTCGCGTAAAGACAGGGAGCCAAAATGGATTCGGCAGTCTGAATCCTGTGTTCGAAACGTACTCTATCGCGTACGCACATAGATATTCTATCTTCGTCGTCTCGAAAATAGAATGTGGTGGCAACGGGATTGGTGAAAGTAACCTTTACTATATTTCGGTAGAACTGAGACATCTGTGGGAAGACAAAAGGTTGTTTAGCGAAAAATACAAAAGATTGTTTAGCGAGAAAGTTTATTAATCTCGAGAAATATACAAGTTCAGTCGCGAAAAGCTTTTGAATCGAACCAAATGTAGTATTCGTCTTTGATGGCTTCTCTCGAAGATGCGAAATCAGTTTCAAAAAACTGCTTTATCCCAAAGTAATTTATGTTCTTCTTCGCGGCGAACGTTTGGAGTGATCTGTAGACGGACTCGGCGGGAACGCGGTTCGTGTCCGTTCTTGCGCCGGTAATCTGCTTCCATTCTTGATAAGGCAGAGTCAGACTTAACCATTCGCTCCGAACGGCTTCCGACGAGGCGGGCAGCGTCGTAAAGTCGACGGGCATATCGAGTCGTTTGAAAAAGCGCAGCCAACTGAAGTGGGTCGTGATGTTGACGAGACCGTGCACTATGCGATCGGTGGGTGGCGAGGAAGAGACGTACAGGCGGGAAGTTTTATTCTGCACAAGAAAAAGGGACGACGTCGACTTGTTGTACTCTATGGGAAGAATGTTTTGGCGCACGGCCGTGTCCTCGTCGAAAAGGTCTATTTCGTCTTTCGTGTCGCTGTTCGACTTTAGAAACGCCTTTTCGCCCGCTGCGAGTAGCGAAGGTAATTCGTGTCGATAGGCGACTTCCCAACGAGGAGCCGAGACGCTCGGTCCGCGTATCCAATTCAGCATGGCGTCGCTGATCTTCTGGCGTTTGCAAAACCAGAACGGTATGTCGAAAAGCGTCAGCCGATTGATGGCCGCCTCATCGCTGGTCGGCGGCAGCGTGTTACAGTTGAACATGATTTTTCCCGTAGCGTACGCTTCGTTCATGACGTTACCGTAGTTCATTCTGAACTTGAACGTGCTCTCGGATACGATTTTCTTTAATTCGTTCGAATTGGCCTGCGAAAACTCGTTTGCAAACAAGACGAAATTTCTCACATACTCGGCTTTTTCGGGCGCGTTTTCCTTTCCGCCTTTTGGGTCATTGATACAAGTGCTGTTCGCGCACGCCCTCTTCACGATAGCGTCGAACAGATAGGATTTTCCAGCGTTCGAATTGCTTTTCCACACGAATATCGTTTTCGCCCACTGACCCGGCCATTCGACGGCTAAAAACACTTTTAAATACAAGTCCAGGTGTTCTTGATCGTACGCGCTCATAATCAGCAGAAACATCACGGCCGTACAGAGGTTCCTGGCCGCTTCTCCTTCTGTTCTGTCAAACTCTCCGAACGAAGGGTAACGATCGACGTTGCCCTTCATGTACTCGTAGAGTACACTATACACCTGTACCGGGTCTAGTCCGACAAAGAAGTTTGACTCGAATCTCTGTTCGGACAACCATCGGGCGTGGAGCAAAAGCGACAGACGGTCGTTCGACAATATGGCCCCCGTCCTGCGGCACCACACCTTCTCCGGCGGGTCTCGGCTGTTTGACACAAGGGCGAAAGTACCGGTGTTGATTTCGCCTTCGTATGTGCGACTTTCGTCAGCGAATCGTCCGTCCGCCTCGCGGTACATGGACTCTAGCACGTCCGGACACAGCGATGTTGTTTTCGATTTGACGGTGTGCGTGGTCAGGATGAACGCTAGGAGTTTCAGCCTCATCGGTAGATTTTTGGCCGCCACCATCATGCCGTCGAAAACGCTCGGGGAGCGGTCGTTGCCGATCGCGTCGATCAGTTTACCCAGTCTGTCATTGTCTATGTGTCTTTTAGTTTCCAGACGCATGATCGTACGCAACGTCTCGCGTGCGAACATGTTTTCCCCGCCGCGTGCCGACGACAACAACGCGGGCGTTGTTCTTTTGTGAGATCTTCCTACTATCCTCTTGTCTAGCATGCGGTCACATACCGCGTTCAACCAATTCTCGTCCGCGTAAAATTCCTGCTCGAATTTCGTATCGTCGTCCCAGACTCGATCGCCGCCGCTGCTTAGACTCTCGTCGCTCGTGAAATCGGCGCTACTGTTGTTATCCGCAGTTTCCAAGCCGATTCCCCCCGCCGTCATAAAGTCCCCGTCTTCTCTCGTCACGCAGCAATCCTGCATCACGTCGAACCCGAATTGGCCGAATAGAGTTTTCATGCGAAGCATCTTATCCGGGATTTCCGCCGCCAACACCGGTCTGACGTCGAACCGACCGCCGGCGGTCGATCCGGCCGGTTCGCTTTCGCCGGACGACCGTTTGCCGAAACTGCTCCAGTCGTCGGCGAACGCGCGGATTCTCTGCTCCAAATTGTCGTTCAGTCCCTCGACGTGTTTCATACTGGATTCGCCAAAAAAAAGGATGATCAATTCGCGAACGTCGAGTTCATTGCACAGGCGTTCTATCGATACAAAGAGGTTTTCCCGCTTCGCGTATACGTGTCGCATGTTGAAAACGACTTCGAACAGGAACAAAGAGTAAAACGTGTATAATAGCCGTATTTTGGCGTTGGCAGCGAGATTCGGCGGGTGTTCGGCGGCAATTTCGTTCGTGTACATGTCGTTTAAAAACTTCTCCACGTATTCGCACGTTTCCAATTCGGATTTACATTTGTAATTGGATCTTTCAAATAGGTTCAGCGTCCGTATGTAATCCATTACGGATAGGCAACAAAAAGAACCGCGTTCCATCTCGTCTTTTGACATGTACAATCTGCGGATTTCCTCTTTTTCTTCCAGGAACGGCGGTACGATCGGTTGGCGCAACAGGAGATTCACGTACGACCGGTCTATGGCGGACGTGAGATTCACGGCGGCGGTCCTGCATTCGGCCACCACGTCGTAAACGGTCATATTGAAGCGAGTTCGGTCAATCAAATAGTTCTTGTGTACCCGTTTCATCCTCGTGACGCAACCGCCGCAAAACATCTCGTACATCTTGAGAGCGGCGTTGATGTGGAAACAACAGCCCAACCGGTCGGATCGCAGATCGCTCTCGTAAATCAACTGACTGCCGTGAGGCATGCGCCAGGCTGTGCGCGCGTCTTTGAACGCTGTCTGGACGTCGCCTTTCGTATTTTTGTTCGACGTAGCTAAATGAGCGACGCTGGACTCTATGGCGTCGTCTTCGAGCGTATCGTAATTATCGTTCGCAAACACCATTTTATCGTCGTAAATCGATACGGGCCTCAGGTAGTATCTTATCACAGCCTCCCACATATGCTTGTCTTTGTAGTCGTACGTGATTTCGGACGCCGGACCGATATTATTTCTCGCGCACATTTTTCGTCTTCTTCCGGCGCCACCGAGCAACTGATTCACCTCTTCCGCCGTGACGTCACCACAACCTTCGTGGTCTTCTTTTCCTTTTTTCACCACCGTTAATTCTGACACACCGTCACTGTAATCGTCGTCAATTTTCCTCTTGCGTCTCCTCCACTCGGGATCTTTGTTTTTTGGCGTTGTCACCGCCGCCGCGTTGGATTTCTTTGCCGCCCCAACTTTTTTCGCTGTTCCCCGCTTTTGGCTTTTTCGTCGCATCTTTAGAAACCCCTCGGGTCCTCTCAGTGAGATTGCGCAATCGTTGAAACCTTCGAAAATCTCTTGTAACGTCAGCGTTTTACAGTTTCGATGATCGTACATTAGAAAATACCTTATCACGGCCGTGACCATCAGAGCGTCGTGATGCACCTCGTCCATAATCCTGTCGATGGTGCCAAACGGGAACGAATGGTAATAGTATAATAGAGCGTATAGCGACATATCGCTCAGGTTTTTCTCTTCGTGAACGATCAGCGACGCGAGCAGGGTGTAATTGTTCGTAACGGCATTGTAATCGATCAATTCGCCACCTTTTTCAACACCTGCACCTTCTCCGTCAAACATCGAGGCAGAACAGTCTAAATCGTCGTCGTAGCCCGATGCGGGGTGAAAACGCCGTTTGGCAAACGTTTCGGCAGTGACTTGGTGGTTGACGACCGTACGATTCAGAGAGGACATGTCTCGCCTTTCGTTCGCTTTTTGTATTTTCCACAAGTCGGAAAAAACCGCCGTTGTCATATTGAATAGCTGTGTGCACACACGTATCAACGCTCCGACGAGGCGCGCCTTGTGTGGCCTCGCTTCCCGTTCAAACTCCTCTTCTACAAACGTTCGGTCCTTGTTGTCGTCGTCGTTGACCCCCTCGGTACGTTTAAAAGGCGTCATTAGATGAACGATGGAAGTGACGACCTCCTCTAGTTCCCAAGGTAGGAAAAAAGTTCCGACACTTTCGTCACGAAATACAAACTTGAACATGGCCAGTAACACGGGGTTCCGCAAGTGTTGATCGTAATACGAAATTTTCACTTCCTTCCATTCGCGGCCGAGCGATATATCGCTTTGATACACGGCCCTATTAACGTTGGCGAGTTGAACTAGCAATTTGTATTCGCGCGTGAGGTTCGAACTGCTCCCTTCGATCACGTAAACGCGTTGATTACCGTTGCTGAGACGCACTTTAGATATGGCCGCTTCCTCCTCTTCGGCGCACAACAATGACGCTTTGTACTGTTTGTCAGCAAAAGCGCTAGTTTTGTCGTCCTCACATGCGTAAGGTAGTCTCTCGATAACGTTTAGAGGGGGAGCTTCCGTATCGTTTTCACCGCGTTTCGCCCTCCGTTTCTGACGATCTGCGAAGTAGGAAGTTTGTAGTGGCGCGCGTTGGTTCTTGACGCTCGGACAGTGAAAAGAAGACAACAACGATGATTCGGTATATTTCGAAACTATCGACACCTCGTCGTCATATGTTGCTCCGGAAACGGGCTTACAGCTGTTCACCGGCTGTGAAATAGTTTCATTGGGTGTTACGAAATCAGAAAGTGGCGGCGTTCCGTCTTCCTCGTCTCTGTAAACCGACGTGTTTTGGCCGTCCGCTGGCGAGACGGAACGAAATACCATTCCACCCGAATATTCCTTGTATAACTTATTGTCACCAGCTTCGTATTCCGTGCAAACCATCTTACGATCGTCCACTCCGTCCGACGATGATTCCGTATGCATCGTATCGCTTTCGCCTTCTTCGTCTTCTGTACAGACCACTTTCTGATCGCCTTCTTCGTCTTCCGTACAAACCACTTCTTTCCGATCGTCCGACAATCCCGAGTGCAAAGTGCCATCGCCTTCTTCGTCTTCTGTATAAACCACCTTCCGATTGTCCACTTCGTTAGACAATGATTCAGCCTCGCTACGACCGTTCGATGTGGTGAAATCAGCCGCCTCGATGTGGTCGTCTAAAACTAGTTTCCTTTTGCGGTTTGTATCGTCTTCACTCGTAGAAAAAATGTCGCGCTTCCGCTTCGCCACAATAGCGATTGATTCCGGTGTCCGGAAACGCGGGGGTTCAACTACGTTAACGCTGTAGTGCCTGGAGAAGGCTATAGAAGAAAAACACTTTAAAGTTTCTACGTCCATATCGGCCCAATTGAGATGGACTTTATTCCATTTTGTTCCACATCCTTTCACCATGCGGTACGATCTAGTGTGACTGGTGGAATTTGAGTGTGTGGCCGTGGGTAACGGCATTTGCGTGCAACCTCGATCGACGCTTGCGTTGGAAATCTGCGCGTGACGGAACGCACCGACAAGCCCGTCCATCAGAGCATTTTCGGCGTTAGAGGCGGTGGCGGAATCGTAGGCCAGAGTGTTGAAAAAAACGTGGAAACCACAAGTGTCTTTTCCGTTTGTCATGTACACGCCGTCCTCTACGGTACGATCGAATACGTTTTCTATCGTCGTTACGATAAGTTCGACCAGCTTTGTAATTCTTAAGTGGCGACTATTCACGATCTTATTTCCGCGTTTGCACGACAGACAATCTACGTCTATCCACACTTTTCTTCTATCAGCGCGCGAGAGACACGTAAAGTCAGTTTTCGGCAAATTTCTATGAGATCTCTTGCATTCCTTTATCAGTTCTATCAGTTTTGAGAAAACACAATCTACATCTTTTTCGTCGTACAGCACGTAGTTTTTCTGCAACGTTTTCGAAGATATCTGAACATAGCGGTCGCCCTTTAATTTGTCACTCTTTTTAATGGCGAATTTTTCGAGGCCCAGATAATTACTCACGTGCGTGTGTTTCAATAGCAGAGTTTCCGAATCTGTCGAAACATCGGATCTCAATGACGAGCAGCTCGAGACGACGCTCCCCGCGGTGCTCATCTTTGACAAATGACGGGAGTTTTGGCGGCGGGAATATTACAAACATGAGTCACGTTGACGGTTTCGACTCACCCTCTTCGTGTTAGAGTGAAGATATGACTCGGGGTTTGAAACAATTCATTCAACCGAACATGATCAACGACCAGTCGACGTCGTCTTCCGTTTCGTCCTCGGTCTCAAGACCTTCCGAAACTGAAGGACGGCAATTTTTGCGCAACGCCAGGGGTGTTATACTTCACACGACTCTTGTGGCAAAAGGCGAGGACCGTAAACCGGCGCTGACCTGTAAATTCTTGTTGGGAACCAATCTTTACGAGGACGAGCCGGTCCCCACTCCGTACGTCCCGCCAATTTTTATTCTTATTTCGTACGAACGGACTCCGTACACCCGATACGCTTTTCATTGGGACACGCCCGGTTCGGATGACGTGTCGAAAACAATCAGACGAACCGATCTCGTTTTCAAGGAAAACAAGGCGCTCGTTTTCGAGATGTTGAAAACGGCTGATTGCCCTCCGAGCGCAATACAGTACAGTTTCCTGCGCTTCGAACATGCCGGTTCTCTGCAGTCCACCTTCACCGAAGTTTTTCCGACGCCGGCCCTAAGAATCGGCTGTTTGGCGCGATTGACTTTTGATTCGTTGCGAAAACGAAACAACGCTCTCACCTTTCTGCGCGACAACGGAGCGACCAATTCCGATTTGTACGCGATAAACTTTAGTTCAAATAACTGCATGACTACGGTCACTAGATACCTGGAGCCTCTATTTAGGCACGCATTGAAAATACAAAACGCTTGGACTACTGAACCCAGGGCCGATGACGATGACGGGGAAGCGGCGTTTGATGTTAACTTTCATCTCATGGACTTTGGTGACGCCGGGGATACAGAAGAGGACCGAGAAAGGCCGATATTCTTTCTCGGTTCGTCCCGGCCAGCGGCTTCTTCACAGGCGCGCACGTTGGTCAGGGAACGCGCGGCTCGCTCGAGCCCATTGGCGGTGCACGACGTCAGCCGTTTCTACAGGCATCCGATTTTTGGAAATAAAAATGGAGCCGCACTATTGCAGTCACTACCCGTGGTCTACGTGCGCTGCGAACGGGATTTCGTGTGTCTTAGCGCTTGTACAGAGTACAAAGAACTAATAGTAATTTTTCACGTATATTACGTTTGGAACATCGATTTGGTTGTTCTTCTAGGTGGGATACCCACCGAGGCAGAAACGCACACGGCACGTTCGCGCTGTGAAGTTTTCGAAAATAGTACTGTCGCCTATACGAGAATGTTGGACGACGCCAAATCGTGTTTTTGGAAAATGGATTCAAACGCTTACTTGCGGTTGGTGTTCAATTCGCAACAAGACGACGACAGACACGCTCGTTTTGTCCTCCCGGAGCTGGCCGCGAGAGGCCAAATATCGGCGGGAAAAATTGCATTGCAATCTAAAATCGAAGGTTCGCACAATAGCAATGACGATGGTATCGACTTGTTCCCCAATTCCATCACGTTGGACTGTTCGAAACTGGCTGAAAATCTCGACAAACGCGTTTCTGCGTTCGCGGCCGCATATGACAAGAACGTGCGATCAGCGGTAGCGTTCGCTAATGCGGACGGCGCCGCGCATATACCTCTCGATGTGTTGACGGCACGACAACGGCGGGTAGAGGACATGCTGTTGCGATTTAAAACGGAACGAGTGGCCGAGTTTGCGTTTAATACGGCGACCGAAATGTATCTGGGTGTATTGGACTTGTATGGTGTCACTCGGACCGACAGCGGAGATTGTATGAAGTACGATCCGGTCGCAAACTACGCGTTCGTGCACACTCTGATTAACGAATCGGTGTACACGAGCTCGACGACTTTCACAGACGATCTTCGCGATGCGGTGATGAAAAAAAATACCACCGGAGGAAAAGAAAATCTCATCCCGCCGCCTTTAAAAGATAACGACGGCGGCGGTGTATACTACACGCGAGAGGACAGTGAGATTTGCGAGTTCGACATAGAATCGGCGTATCCCGCAATAGCTGGTCAGTTCAACGTTTCGCCGGAGACTACTTGTGTTGTTAGCAAAACGACTTTCGACCGATCGGAAGAACGATCGCGAGGATCTTTGACCACCTGTGACGGCAAATCTTTCGAACTCGACCGATGGTTTTTCATTGTGCCGTACGTGGGATCGCGACAAAAAGACGAAGAAAATTCTGTAATTGTATCGCTCGCTCCACAAGTCTACAGAGGTTTCGCCAGTGCCGTTTTAAAATCGTTGGTTTTCAAAAGGAGAACAAACGATCGGACGATATCTTATTTCTTTAAAAGGTTGGCAAATCGAATATGCGGCAGCATGGGACAAAATGGGAGTGACCTGTTCGCCCCGCACTGTTTGGCAGCGGTGGTGTCGTTATGTCGAACCGTCGTAGAGCGCACGTTAGAGAGGCTGAAACAAGAGACGAAAACGTTGCGCGTACAAACCGACGGCGGATTGTTGCAGACTAATGGAAAGTCGGGAAATTTGGTAATACGTGTCCGTCAAGCTTTTACAAACACCGTAGACGAACTGTTAAACGGAAACGGCGCAGAATACGGAATCGCGGTCGAGTCTAGGACGTTACGGCTCAACGTGCGCTACGTCAACATGTGTTTTATTTCAAAGATCACCAATAAGTTCGCCGTGAGATATGCGGATGACGAAAAAGTGCTGAGAGGTCATCCGGCCGCGGTCGTCCCGTGCGCCGCGGCCGAAGACGCCGTGACCGGGGCGGTCTTGGAAACGTTGGACTATTTCGACGATCCCGACGCGGGGGACTTGAGCTGCGAAGCGTTGCTGAGAAAATTGATATATGACGTTCGAGCACGTCTGACGAACGCGTCCATCCGCGTTGACGACAGCGACGATTTTTACTTTTTAGAGCGAACGGTTCCGTTCGAAAACCCGCGGGAGGAGAAGGCGGTTTTAGACAATATCGTCTACGACCAACATTGCAAATTTGGGGACGCGGTGCCCGTATGGCCGGTCGTACATTTCGAAGGTGATAACTCTTTTACGGGGTACGTGTGTAACCCCAGCAGGTTGCGGAAACCAGTATTCGTCAACAAACTGTTCGTTATGAGCAAATTTATAAACACATGGGTGTTAGAATTATGTCACTATTGGTGTTCAGATTTCGATTCGGAAAAGTACCAAATGCTGTTTCATATGAACCTTTCGAAAGCTAGCCGGGATTATGTGAACTTTACAAGAATGCTATCGGATAATGTGAAAGAAAACCAATATGGAATGTAACACATTTGATTTATTTGTACAAATAAATATATCAAGGACTAAACATAGTGGTTTTATTTTTTATCATGTTTTTTATTTTCCTTCTCATAGGCGTTGAGATGACTTGCTTTCTTGTGAAGATGTTGTTTACAAAAGTGACGACCTGCTGCAACGTCCTGTTCCGCAGAGCGGGTTCTTCTTCCCACACAGTTTTCACTTCTTTTCGAGGCGGGTTAACGTCCACGGCAAAATTGCGGCTGAACCTTTCGTAAATAATCTTTTTTTCTTCATCAGACCATCTCAGTTTTTTGTGCGCGTTCTTTGGAGGAGTGCGCAGTAAGGCGCTATCGTCAATCCCGGTTTCTTCCTCCGAGAGAGGGAGTGGTGAGTCCGGTGACGGTTCTACCGTTCCGGACGGTCCGGCAGTCGGAGAGTCGGGTCTTATCTCGAGATCGGGACACTCGGTAGTTTTTCTTGGGTGTATCACTTTCAATTGTTTTCCACCCGAATTTCCCGGTGCGCTCGAGGGGTGTTGTACAGTTTCTTGATCCGATGCGTCCCCTCGCGCGTATGAATGTTCGTGAAATATCAACCGCCGGTCGTGTTCACTGTCTGCTTCCGGTTCCGAGGGAATGCCGACAAAATTGCTTCGCACGTACGAATGTTCGTAGCTGATTCGTTCCGTTTCGTACTCCATGGGAACGCAAAAATCATCACTTTTCAGCATCGCGTTTTCGTTATCCATAGGCATCTCAGGTAGTGATAGAATGGAGTCGTCACTGAAGTCTGCAGGCGGAAATTCGACACTCGGTTCGGGGCGAGTCGACGTTGACGGTTTTATCATCTCCAATAATTTATGGCCCACTTTATATTTTTGAATCAAGGGCAGAGGCATTTCGTAGTAGCTTTCGTGCGTCTTGAGATCGTGACCCATAAATTTGGACAATCGCTTTGTGTACGTCTCGTTGTGAGGTTGCAACTGAGACGAGGTCGCCGCGTGATGTCTCAAGGCGTTGGCAGTGAATGTCGATGGAAACTTCAAACCGGCTTTGTTTGCAATTTCTCTCAGAACGGCCGATCCGTCAAACAGTTCCGCTCCATCGCGTCTTCCGAACAAGTATTTACTCGTTATGCCGATCTTTTCTCTCGACTCAATCAGAACTTCAACGGCTTCGTGGAAAATTTTCGTCAGGAGAACCGGTACTTTTTTCGTGTTTTTATTAGCCGGGACGTAGAAGATGGACAGCTCGTTACCGGATCGTATCTCTTCTTCGGTAAGGACGTTTTGTGCCTCCTTACCGTAATCTGTCCTTTTGTTCAGAGTCGACCGATACGCTTCCAGTGTTATCTCGACGGTCTCGTTGGGTCTTCGTCTGTTGAAAGAAATGATATGAACAATTATGAGCTTGGCTAATTTTTCATAGTTTTTCGTAGTCGGTAACTGTTGAAGCAAAGACACGTAAGACGGACATTTTTCATGTATGTACTTGTTGAACGTTCTTATATCTTCCGGATCAGGCAACAGGTCTTCTTTTACAACTTTCATTTGTTTCCGGCTTTTTTCGCTGTTGGAACTGACCTGTGTGGACCAGTCTTTGTTCATGAGATGCAAAAAGTCATCCATTTCGCATATGATTTCGGTCTTTTGAGTTCTCGTGAGAAGGTCATTTTTTATAGCTTCAGATTTCACGATATTGGCGCAGCTTTTCAGCGACGAACAGAGAGCCGCCGGAACGGTCGGGGTTTTCGTGCTGCCGTCCACAGAGTCGTAATTGCTCATTTCTCGAACGGACTCCACCAACAGGTCGAAATTCTTCGGTTCGATGCAGTTACGGAATTCTTGAATCTCCGGGTTTCGCTCCCGCATGGCGAGAAACAGACGTGCCAGAGCGCGCATCCTCGTTGAACAGTAATAAATCTGCTTCACTCCCCGGTGGTTGAATCTGAAGTTGGATCCGAATTTACCAATTAGGCTGTCGCTTTGTACCACAACGGTGTATTTGTCCTTTTGCATTTTCGGGAACACTTCTTCTTTTAATAGTCTGTTTGCGTTTTCGTTGCATCTCAACAGAAGTGTACCGTGATCTCGCAGAACAGTATTTTTCTTTTTCGCCGGACGTTCTTCCGGCGGACGTTCTGTACAATTCGCCAAATGTTTGTACAGCGAAATTTTCTTAAACAGTCCTAAACAATAGTTGCACGTCACGTGTGTCGTGTTATCCACAGTGTATTTAGAAGATCTTTTGACCGGTAAAAGTTTGCTGTTTCTTACGCCTTCCACGACTTGCTGGTTGTATTTTCTATTTCCCATATTTTTTATTTTGTTCGTAATCAACATTCGTTTTATTTTTCTTTTGACGGGAGTTTCGTCTGACAACGCGATGTAATCTTTTACTTCTTCCCGATCGTAGTGACGTTGAACCAAATGCCTGCTGTAGTTGGTGATTACTTTTTCACAGAACGGGCAAAAGTTTTTTCGTTTCTTGAGTTTGCCGACTTCTTCCGTCTGCTCTGGTCGTTCTGGACCGGGTTGGGCTCGTTCTGCGGTGGTCTCGCCCAGTGGTAGTTGAAAGCGGTAAGGTCGGATCCTGGCACAGGTCTGGTGCTCATCTGAGAAGAAAAGAGACAAAAATATTAAACAATCAAATTAGTAGTGTGTGGAAATGAGACTTCTGAGCCACGTGATTGACCACAAAACACCTGGCGTTGGGCAGATGGCAGCTGGCGCGGGGCAGATGGTTGCTACTACATTCGCCGCCAAAGTAATGTAATCCGTCGTCGTAATTCTTGTATTTTATTTTGTCGGTTCATTTGATATGTTTTACAGTTACATATGCAATAGCTGAAACACTCGCACTTAAGACAAGCTTTCCCGTCAACTTGATCGTCTGGTATTTTAAAACATTTTAACTCGCAACAATAAGTCTCCAAATTGTTACCGAGTGGTAGATTATTCACCGGTGGCACCGACATGTTAGCTGCAGCGTGTGTTAGACAATACTGAGACTAATCTCAGCGCTCCCCCTCTTTTATACCATGACGTATATATTACGCAGCACATCCGGTCACGTGACCGGAAGCTGTCAATCACTCGACCTAGAAGTCTCATTTCGTCCGATATATATGATGTGTGTGATATGCAAATTTCGACCTTGCGGTTTAGAATACTAATAATGAAATAATAAGACTGATGATCCGATCTCTCGGTATGATCATGTTGCTAACAGTCTAACTATAGAACTCATATAAATATATGCTGTTGGGCTTGTTGATAAAATAAATAGTTAAATAGCTTGTAATTACCTGTAGATGACCGATCGCTGTCATCGTTCTCTGATTGGCTACTATCCGAAAGATTCAGCTTTTCTATTCCAAATCCGTCATCAAAAGTCTCATCATTGGAAATGTCCTAAAATACAAATTTAATCATTAGAACATCTGATAAGTGGGGGTTATTCAGTCATTCAAAAATCGTCATATGGCGAACAAATACAATCGTGTATCCAACATATGATCTCCTTGGGGTTATGCAATCATTACAAAATAACCATTTGTTGAACAAATGCTGTATTCAACATATAATCTTCAAGAGGTTATGCAATCATACAAAAACAAAAAACTGAAAGGCGAACAAATAGAATATCGTACGCAACATATAATCTCCAAGAGGTTATGCAATCATACAAAAACAAAGAACTGAAAGGCGAACAAATAGAATATCGTACGCAACATATAATCTCCAAGAGGTTATGCAATCATACAAAAACCAAAAACTGAAAGGCGAACAAATAGAATATCGTACGCAACATATAATCTCCAAGAGGTTATGCAATCATACAAAAACCAAAAACTGAAAGGCGAACAAATAGAATCTCGTACGCAACATATAATCTCCAAGAGGTTATGCAATCATACAAAAACCAAAAACTGAAAGGCGAACAAATAGAATCTCGTACGCAACATATAATCTCCAAGAGGTTATGCAATCATACAAAAACCAAAAACTGAAAGGCGAACAAATAGAATCTCGTACGCAACATATAATCTCCAAGAGGTTATGCAATCATACAAAAACCAAAAACTGAAAGGCGAACAAATAGAATCTCGTACGCAACATATAATCTCCAAGAGGTTATGCAATCATACAAAAACCAAAAACTGAAAGGCGAACAAATAGAATCTCCAAGAGGTTATGCAATCGTACAAAATCACAGAAAGCTATAAAATAAACAACTCACCTCAATACTTAAATATTCCATTTCTTCCATGTTTAGATTCTTCAGCTTTGTAATGTCTCGATGATGCGGGTGATTATCAACCAAAAGAAGATAGTCTTACGATTATGTTTTGCGATCAATGGAAAACAATACTAGCAACTTGAGCGTCCGAGTCTCGACTGAACGCTGATCCGCCACGCGCGCACTTTTATACGCAGTGGGGGGTCCGAGATCCCGAACAATCGAGTGATCGGCGAATCTTGGATCGGTTTCCCGAATAACTTCCTGAATCCAGAGGGGTTTTCGGAAAGTAATATTATTTATTTTATGTACTCATAAACCAATACTTTATCCAATTTTAGTTTTGTAGTGTGTATCGTAAGAAGATGTTTAAAAATTGGCACCCAATGACATATTGGACAGTATACGTAACGAGATATGTGGTCTCGATATAAAGCCAGATGACTTTTTTGCTCTTAACGTGTTCTATTTATAAAATAATGAAAAGAAAAGGCGACTATTAGTGATTTTATCAGTTTTTATTAAAAAATAAATTTATTATGCGTTACAATTTTCACATTCTTTGGAAACATCGAGAATCCCGTGATCACCCTGTTCATTACTGGTCGGCATCAGCGTAAATTTTATTGCGTTTGCAGCCGGTCGCGTGCGTAAGTAGTACATGCCAGTCTTTAGACCTTTCGCCCAGCCGTAAAAAAGCAGATCGGACAGAGAGTCGGCAGTGGGATTGGAGAGATACAAATTCATCGATTGGGACTGATCCACGTAGGGGGCACGATCGGCGGCCATATCGATCAACAGTCTTGGTGATATCTCCCACGCGGTTCTGAACACGAGGAGTTCTCGTTCGTCGAGGATGTCCCCCAGCCCCCGCACCGATCCGTCGTCACGCTGTATACGGCGCACGGTGTCCTCATTGTATTTACCTTTAGCGCGTAAGGCTTTCACCAGAAAAGGGTTCACCATCTGAAATTCGCCACTTCTGGTTCTCCGCAGATACAGATTGGAAATCAGCGGTTCGAAAGACTCGTTGCACCCGGTGATCTGTGACGTTGTTACCGTTGGCATAAGCGCGATCAAAAGGGAGTTATGCGTCCCGTGCATCATCACCTCGCGCCTGAGCGAATCCCATTTCAACCGGCGATTCGCCGGTTCCCAATGGTCAAACTGCAACACGCCTTTAGCGAGTTCTGTCAGTTTAAAATTTTCAAAACACCCACTGTGTCGCGCTTGTCGGCAACTGGCCAAAACGGCGTAATAGTATATTCGCTCGAAGATTTCCCGGTTCAGTTCCATCGACACGGGAGAACCCCAATACGTATTCAGTGAAAATAACACGTCCGCCAATCCTTGCACGCCGATCCCAATGGATGCGCTACCCGTCTCTTCTCCGTCTATCGCTTTCGACCTGGTGTGCATTCGATTCAGCGAATATACTAAATTCTCTACAGTATCTTCCAGTCTGTTCCACTGCAATACCGCTGTATCTTTCTCGCCGCCAACTTCGTTTCTTTCCTTTTGTAAAAACGCGGGAAGACATACACTGGCCAATTTGCAGGTGGCGATCGCATCCGGCGTGCTGAATTGTATAACTTCGGTGCACAAGTTCGAACATCGAATTGGTCCCAAATCACGGTGGACACTTTTTTCGATGCAACTGTCCTTGTACAACACGTACGGCGTACCGGTGCTGGTTTGACTCTTCAACATTTTCGTCCACAACATGCGCGCATTGACTTGAGTAACGAACGCACCTTCAGATTCCAGTCGCACATACTCTTTTTCAAACTCGTCGCCGTACAACGGCAACAAAAGACGACCGGCTTCGGATTCGGGGTCAAACAGAGACCATTGTCCATCTTCGTGGATGCGTTTCATAAACAGGTCCGGCGTCCAAAGGGCGGTGAACAGATCGCGACAGCGTTTTCTTTCGTCGCCGTGATTTTTGCGCACCTCCAGAAATTCTGAAATGTCCGGATGCCAGGGTTCGAGATAAACAGCGACGGCCCCCGGTCGGCTCGAGTTGTTATGTTTCATCATGTTGATGGTTTCGTTGATGAGTCTCATCGCGGAAAGTATCCCCCCGTATCTTCGCAGATTAAAGTGTGTCAGGGAAATACCGACGCCACCGTTGTTTTCCAGACACGTGGCCACGGTGTTTAGGATTTCAAAGAGATCGCACACTGCGTTCATTCGCGGCTCGCCGATCAGAAAACAACTAGAAATGTTGGCGCTTCGTTCCAGCCCGCTGTTTGCAAGTACCGGTGTGGCGAACATACAGCGTCGGTTTATTAGATCGTCGAACGTGCGCAACACACGTTCTCGTTCTCCTTCGTGCAGATACAGGGCTGTCCGCATAAATGTTTCTCCGAGAGTCTCGAGCGGATCCCCCTTTTCCGAACGGAGTGTGTAAACTTCCATCGCGGTACGCATGGCCAAATGGTCGAACCCGTACTCCAGATGGGTTACGGATCCTAGCAGTTCTTCTATCGCCTTCGTTCCACCGAACCGATCGACCGCTTTCATAAAGGCGTCAGTCAAAAGACCGCGTTCGTGCAGTCTCAGATAGGAGCAGCCAACCCCATCAGGGATATAACACTCCTCGAGCCACTTTACGGCTGCAGAGATCCCGCCGGTCGGCCCCTGTATTTCACGAACGCCCAAGTCAGCCGGCGCGTGAAAATCGGTGTTGGAAAAAGCCACGCGCCACCGTGTGTAAAACGCGATTACGTTACCGGCCACCAGACTCATCTCCGGACAGTAAAGTACCCTCGCCGAGGCGGCGTCAGACAGATATCGCGCGTAAGTGCGATAGTCGAATTTAGCCCCCTCTGTGATCCGATGTGCAGACGACGCCATCATCTTGGAGAACTGTTTCACGTCAAAGTAGGAAATCCTCGGACACTCGTGCGCGCGACAGAACGTCTCGAACACCTCGTCCCACGCTCCTCGCTGGGTTTTCAAAACTGCCGCCATATCGTCCGGAGTACAAATTAACGCTCGAGCCGGGCGCGAACCCTATAACTACATTACAGGGAGGTCGGTCGTGAGAAACGTTTCGACCATGCGGAAATGTTGCACGTCTGAGAGACTTTGGACGACCTACAGTAAGGGCAGGATATTTTGAACGAGCCCAATCGGTCAAAATCGTGTTTACTACTTTCGATCACCCACTCCCAAAGACAAGAAACGTGAAATTTGTCGTTGTGCATGCAAGGCAATAACCTTGTGGTCGGCGGACGAATAATCGTCCCAAAACATATATAACACGTCTTTTTTCTCCCTTTACCATCGTACCGTCGGTCCAAACGGTCCGAGTCGGAGTCCTCGTCGTCCGAATACGCGTTGACGCTAAACGACTTGAAAAGTATCCTCCCGACGATCGCGACGCACTTCTTTGTCATATACCTCAGCGCCCGGCCGACGAGAACGAGTCTCGCGGTCAGGCAATCGGCGATTCGGCTTAAACATATTTCCACCCCCGTCGTCGTTGGTTATACGGATCGAATCCGAGGTGATGAATACGAACAGGGTGTAAACGTGGAAACGTAATTGGTACAAATATACAACGGCTTACAGTTTAACACCATTCCGATCCGATCGCGCAACCATTCGATATATTCCCTGGAGCCGCCGTATGGAGTTTTATGCTGGCATATGTGTAATTTGAATATCGACTCGTCTTCCACGTTTTCGGCGATATTGAGTCGCGTGGAAACGAACATGAACGAAACGTTCACGCGTTCGACGATCATATCTAAAACGCGTGCGTCATACACGGACGGAGTAACGAACGTGTATATCACGTCGTACGTCTCCGGTACTTTGTTCAAGCGTACAATCTGCATGGACATTGGATTCATATTTATTGCGGTCTCCACGTTTTTTGCAGCCGTATCAATTACTACAGCGCAAATTTCGTTTTGGCACTCGTAACAACCGCAAGTGTAAAAGCGCACTCGATCCCCGCGAAGAGGCGGCCTGTCGCAATCCCATATGGAACCGGGTGGCCATACGTAACGTATCAAATCCACATAATCGACCGGGTCGTTTTTAGAAATCGCTAGTGCAGTGACGCGGTCCACGCAACACCGATTGTACCAAAAAGAATAATGCATGGTAAAAATGATCTCTTATCATTTGCAGAAATGATTTATTGAGAAAAAAAAATATTTCAATCGCTTATACGAAAATAGGTTCGGACGAGATTTCGGCCACCGGCCTCCTTCCGTCGAACGTCTTCCAAGTCGGGAATAAAACGCAAACGTTCTTCATCCGCCTTTATTTTATACGCCAAACACGGAATTTCGTCTTTCAGAAGCCATACCAACTGCAGGTATTTCAATGCCGCGTTCATATCGCTAAATTCATAAACACTCCGGCCATTTTCTTCGTAAGCGTTCTTTTCTCGTACGTCCTTCCAGTCTATAAGTCTAGACGTCCAAGCTGCGCGAGGTACCAGAGACGTTTTCGAGTCCTCTCCGGTTTTCAATCTCAACACGCGCGAAGTGGTAATCACCGTACAGGGTAGTTTTTCCAATAACAGGACAGTATCACTTTCCGCGATTTTGTACATTTGGATAACTTCATTCATACTGCCGTTGAACCAACGAACGAGCTCGTCGTTCGATAGGCACATCTCGAGAGATGGACGAATCGAGAGATCGCGTCGACTGGAACGAGATGATCGACGACGAGGAGAGCAGAGAAGCAAATATCGGTTACCGCGTACCGACCGTTATCGTATACCGGTGTTGGAAACCCCCTCCTCGAGTCGTCGACGAAGGCCGCTCACACTACCAACCCCCACCACGATCGAGTTGTAAACGGCTTGGCCGAAGCGAGCGGCAGAACTCCGTTTACCGTCAGGAATAATTGACAACTCGAGCTCGCTGAGGTAAAGACATATGACAAAAACATCGTAGAAAATACTTCAGCTTCGTTTTACCTACGTAACGCGGATCGATTTTGAACTCCGTTCGTCTGTATGCTGGAAACCAAAATGCGGTTTAATCGTTGGATCCCACTCACGATGACCATCGAGCCGACACCCGTAATGATTGTAGATAATTAGAAGTAACGTAGTTAAAATTTTTGATTGTAATAAATAAACATTTGTACACTAACGATCGTTGTTTGTATTTTAACCATTTGTAGGAGGGGGGCTCGCTGTTACGGTCGTATTTCCATTTTCCCGTCGATCTCAGGAGATGTTAGCCGACACACCTGTACGTATGGGTGGGGACTGACTCAGACCAGTGAGCTGCCGAATCACCAGTGACAGCACTTTGTAGTATACGATTTGTCCAGCAGTATTACCGTCCTTCTGCTCCTCTCTAGCACGTTGACTGCGGAAGTGGCTTGGTTCATGAATTTGCAAATGGGGATATTGATCAGAACGCGCGGGTAACCGCTTTAAATTTCTAGTTAACCACGTGAAGGTCAGTTACCCGCGCAAGTGTGTAAAAAATTCAAAGTCCCCTTTGCGACCGTCCCCTTCGATGTCAACCGCGAGACTGATCATTTCCCCCACCACTTTTCGGTTCGGTCGACCCTATACTCTCGACAACCCCCGACCACTGACCAATAGGATTCGAGTATTTTTCCCGCCAAAAATTTCGGCCAATCAGAGAGCCGGATTTTTTTGTCCGTCGAAAAATATATCTCGACGCGCCACCAAAAATGCATATATACGAGGTACCGTTCGCGCGCGACTCTTTAGCTCCTTGCCCATAATAATGACTCCTTCAAGGAAGGAGCAGCGGGGAGGGGCCGGCGCGTCGCTTACTGGGGTGGTTTTTTTAAAAAAATATTTGTTACAAACATTTTTTTTACTCGAGAAAAGTTTTGAAATCCCCGACCGACTTTCCGTCAAAATAAAAAATAAAAACGCGCCGATTTACACCTCTTTTCGCGCCGACCCTAGACGTGACGATACGGCCGTTTCACCGTCGTATTTGTGTTAACCGAGTTCTGCGATGACCCGCGTTGCTGGCGGCATTGACTCAAAACGGCAATATGGACATGAAGTGGAGAGCGGCAAAAACGTACGAGTTTTACGGTCCAACAGAATATAAAACTCTGCGAGAAAAGTTTTGAAATCTCCGGCCTCGAGAAAAGTTTGAAATCTCCGGCCTCGAGAAAAGTTTTGAAATCTCCGGCCTCCGATTTTCAGTCAATAAAAATACCCGTCCAATATAACGGATGTTGTCAGTAAAGGGGTTACGCTACTATTGCTATATCGGTGCTTGTAATTTGTTTTCTCACCCTTCAAAACAGAGGACATTTTTAAAAATTCCATTACTATTTGCCGTGGGTACGGCCAAAGTACACATTTTATTTCTACGGACTCGGTCGAACAAAGAAGGGCCGAATCCGATATATATTTGCTATAATTTCATTATTACTTGCCGTGGGTACGGCCAAAGTACACATTTTATTTCTACGGACTCGGCCGAACAAAGAAGGGCCGAATCCGATATATATTTGCTATAATTCCATTATTACTTACGGCCAAAGTACACATTTTATTCCTACGGACTCGGCCGAACAAAGAAGGGCCGAATCCGAGATTCCATTACTACTTGCCGTGGGTACGGCCAAAGTACACATTTTATTTGTAATGACTCGGCCGAACCAGAAGGGCTGAATTCGGGGCCGAATATCAGATATATTTGCGATATTGGGTTCGGCCAATTCAGAGTGTCAAAGGGATATCGAATAAATATAATAACAAAGAATATATCAGATGTATTTACAGTCAAATCATAAAATTACAAAAATATATTTACAGTAAAATAATGAAAAATATAATATAAAATTTATTTACAATCAAATCATGACAAAATCTTAAACAACCTATACGAATGTATTTACAATCAACAAGTCCTTTGGGTTTAAGTTTCTACTACAACGCAGACTTCAAATAATCGTCCAACGAAATGTTTTCTTCGTCCGAGTCCTCTGCGACCACCTCTCTGCCGATGCCGCGCAGTTCCATGGCGTAGGCGAGCGGCAACGTCCAATTTATTTTAACATCCTTTTCGTCGTCGTTCTCCTTTCTCAGCTCGATAATACTTTTATCCTTTTTGGCTCGAATCAAGAGCGTATTCAAACATAATACGCGCGTCGTCACCCGGCGATGAAGAGCCTCGTTATTTTCTTTCTGTTTTTTGTTTAAATTTACACCAAAAAGAATATATACTATCATATCGCTGACGTTTCCCATTTCGTAGAGGAAAGATGTCGTTTCCTTGTCGCACGTACCGAAAATGCTCGCATCGAGCGTGTCAACGTATCGATCGAAATTCTTCTGTAAATATTCGACTTTATCCTGTCCTCCCTTCTCGATCAATTCTGTTTCTTGTTCGGCGACGAATTTAGAAATTATATTTGCAAATTTACACACCCAATCTTTTAATCCCGCCAATTCTATTTCTACTAAACTTTTGTTTTTGTCATACAGACCCAAAAGTTTACTGCATACAACGAGCGCCTCCATTTTTTGTTCGTCATTTGTGGTATTAGCTTTTATGGCGAGAATGATTTCTGATTGTTCGAGGCAATATCTACCTAGTGCCGAATATGTTATGGACTTCACCAAAGTTTTGATAACATTGCCGAAAGACACTTTGGTGTGGTCGTTTTTCTCGATAAATTTTTCAATCAACTCATCGACCACCTTTTTTGTAGCTTCCGCAATGTATTTATTGAATTTCATGGAGCTGAGTACCTTTTCTTTTCTTTGTACTTTAGGATTTTCATGGTCTATTACGATCCACCTCAACTTATTCGTGGGTGTTGGGGGTTGGCGGAAGCCCGTGTTTCTTCTGTCACGTCCGCTTCTTATGTTCGTATCACTACAAACGCTCGCCGAATCTTCGATGTCATCCAACCCGTCGTCCGACTGACTTAAATGGGGCTCCGTCAAAGTATTTTTAAAATTTACCCGCCGCTGTTCGGTATTTTGTTGTCGGACGGGTTTTGCTGTCTTTGTTGAAGAAGACGACGCGCAATCACCGATTTTGGCGACGCGCTCCAGCCTTTCAAATCTGTTTATAGCGAATTCTTCATTCGATGTTTTTGTTTTCTTCAATGATGACGGCGGAGGCAGTGAGTATGGACGCGAAGGTCTTTTTTTAGCTATCTTCGCAGATTTCACCGAACTCTCGGAATCGGAATCTTCGTTTGTCAATATAGTTTTATTCAATGATGATGGTGGGGGCAATGAATGCGTGGGTGAACCTCTTTTCTTAGTCGATTTTACCGAACTCTCAGAATCCGAACCTCCCGTTATTGATTTATTTCTTTTTGACGGTGCTGGTGTAGGCGACGAGTGCATATTTGAAGGTCTTTTCCTACCTACCGTTGTAGATCTCACCGAACTCTCGGAATCAGAGAAATTATCGCCGGTGATTTTGTTTGTTTTTTTCGGTAATGTCTTGATTCCGGTAGGAATGTATGATGTTTTGGTTTGTGTACTCGTGTTCATTTCTCCGTCAGATGCCCGGGACGAGGGAATATACGGTTCCGGCGCGGGTCCGTTGTCGCTGAAAATCTCGTTTAAATCTATATCGGCGAGATGTCCGAGATGATTCACCTCACTCATTTCTTTGCAGTTCTCTTCTATCGCCACAATACTAATTCCTCCGTGAGAAATGCTGATATCCGTAGGATTCAAACCACAAACTCTATAAATACTGTCTTCGATGTCGTCTTCTCTGAGTGGGGAAGAGTCCAACGCGAATACTATGGGTTGTGAATCGAAGTTATCGTATTGATTCGAAATGCTGCTGCTGATCCTCAAATCTTGTTCCAGACGTTGTCGCTTAGCAACCTTTTCTTGATAATGATTTAAAAAAGATTGATTTTCACTGGTTGCACCCTGCACAATAGTTGACATGACGAATCATACTGTTCATTTTTCAATATAAACTAATGATAAAATATAAATATCGTTAACACCACCAACAAACTCGTATAACACGTCTGAAAGCCACGACTCCTGCTACAAAACTGAATTCAAGTGTGGTAAGCGCCGCCTTTTATAGCCGAGTGATAAGAGAGAGGGAAGTGAAGGGGCCCATCACGTGACGCCAGTGTAACGAGGTCAGCAAGAAAGCGTTGGTGGGGGGTGGAAAAACCCACCGCGGCCGTAACGAGGTCAGCAAGAAAGCGTTGGTGGGGCGTGGGAATACCCACCGCATATTTTTTGCCGCTGAACGATTAATCGGTATTCCGATCCGGTTTTGAATATTCGATATCATTTTGCCCTCCCTTCTCAAAAGATTGTTTGGCGATTCAAATTCTTCGTAAATATCGAAACAGACGAGAGCTACAATTGTTTGAACATAAAGTTCCAAATACAATATACGTGGACCTTGACATTACCCACTTCAAAAAAATGTTGCTCTGCCCTGATTTGTTTATTTTCCAAAAATAACGTGATTATTTGTCGTGATTGTTACAGCGAACAATTCGAGTTATGATATGAGATATTTGTACGAATCCTTTCAACACAAAACAATATTCAATAAATACAAGTGCGCCGCATATGGTTCTGCGTGTATAGAAGAAATCTTTTGGCGATGTGACTGTTTAACGGACTTCGACCCTGAGATTTTGAAAACAAATAAAATAAAAGGGGTGGGGATCGATCGCAGGAGGTGGATGCCCCATAAAGCAAGTGATCGGGTTCTCGTCTCTCCCACCACGCCGCGGATGCCCGCATAAATCAAGCGATTTGGTTATCATTTCTCCCACCACGCCCCTCTACCGCCGCCACGACCACCTTCCGCCTCCCCCACCACGACCGCCGTCCTCTCCCACCATGATAAATAGCGCGGGTCGTTCTCGGTGGGCAGTATTCTGTCGGTCTTCTTACTGAAACGTCATGGAGGCGGGAAAGTCACGGTCATTACCTTCGGAAAAAGCTGCGATTGAGACGATGTTCGTCGATTACAATTTCCTGTTTTCGAAAGGGGGCAAACAGGTTATCAAGGAATTGGCAGTAGTAGGGAATACGACCAACGGTGACCAGTTTCAACAGTGTTTCATCATAGATAGTCCGCGTCATATGAATGTGCCCGTATTCATAAACAATTATAGAGATAACTACAAACTAATACAATCGCACGGAATCACTTGGAATGATGGTGATGTTCCAATATCAGTTGTGAAGATATTCAATGATCTAGAAGATTCATCGGTGATAGTAGTCAAGACGACATGGAAGAGGTATTATTTGAAAAAGTGGTTTCCAAATCTCCACTTTGCGACTATATACGCGATGGACACTCTCGTAGTCAACGATTGGTCTCAGAAGTTGCCACTAAAACCTCTGGTGTGCTCATTCCACGCACTCAAACCATCCAAGACTTGCGCGCTGAACTACGCGCGGCTGATGAGCATACGCTTTGCGGCTCAGCGAACCTTGAAGAGGGGCATCTATTCAAAGAAGTAAGAAGGAACTTTTTTCTTGTGTATCACTGTTGTTATCAAATTTATGTATGACGTTCATGTTATATATGTTTTTTTGTAAATTAAAATTGGTAACAATTGTATTTGTGAAATTGGTATATTTTATTGTATATCACTGTTTTTATCAAATTTATGTATGTATGATGTTCATGTTATATATTTTTTTTGGAAATTAAAATTTGTAACGATTGTATTTGTGAAATTGGTATATTTTATTGTATATCACTGTTTATATCAAATTTATATATGTATGTTCATGTTTTTTTGTAAATTCAATTTGGCAACGATTGTATATCATTGTTTATATCAAATATAATGTCAACTCTATATGTGTATGATCATTTTACCCAAAGTTTTAAAAGACGATATGCGAATACGTCGATCCGATTGTAATTTTTGACTTTCGGATCGACGTATTCGCAAATCTTTTTTAAAAAATATATTAAACCATGTCGGGAAACCGATACAATATGTCAGTCAATAACAATATTGGTAGCGGTGATCTAACCGTGGCCATCGGTGATTTTTTCGAGTAGGCGATTCACTTTTCGACGTTTGGTGTTAATGCGACCGGAAATGTTTTTCATGCTTTTTAAATACGATTGAAAGAGTTTGTAAAACGTCGACGTGAATATCGGATTATGCGCGAACCCTCTAAACACGTCACACCTGTCTAAATAACCGAATATATCTTGTATACTGGTGTCGTCCATACCCAAGGAGCATTTTGCCATCGCCACCAGTATATCTCGAATGAAAAAGTGACGCTGACTCCGTTTTGGCGCGTTTCGCGTATCGGTCCACAGATAAACACACAACTGTACCATACTAATGCTGGACGCGAGCATGCCAACCGGATCGAGTTTTATGTAACCGCAACATCTATTTTTACCGTAATTATTGTTTTTTGGCGAATTTATATCGCCTTCGTTGTTTGCGTTCAGACAGACGCGACGATTTTTGCAACGTTCGAATATTAATTCTACAGTAGCGCTCCGTACGCCAGGCAATGCTTCGATCACCTTAGCGATCTTCGGGTTGTGGACGGTAGTCACGATATTTTCCAATATCTTCCTGTTGTATTGAGCTTTGGACGGAGGCGTTATCGAGCCCGTCCCGATATTCAATCCGGCCGTCTCTCTCAACAACAGTTTCATCCTGGATCGTATAATATTTTCGTCCAAACTGCCCACTAACATCGCTAGTCTTGCGGGCACTTTATCAAGCAGCCCGGGAGAAACGACATTTTTCATATTGACGACGAAAATTTCTTCCCGGCCGTCCTTGTCATACATGAGATAGGCGAGTATTTGCAGCATGTACGTTTGATTGTGTATGACTGGCGGAACTTCGAGAATGAGCGACAACAATGTTTTGTACGATGCCGAACATTCGTTTTCCGGCGCGCATTCGCAATCAAACGGGTTGACGGGGTTGTGGCGTATGTGTTTGCGCACGAAATGCATGAGATCGTCGAAATCATTCGCCTCTCTTTTCATCGTAGTTTTGAACAGATCGCGCAGCATGGCACCACACGCGATCAGAGCCATACAACTGGACGTGTAATAGACGGGCGTTTCGAGCATGTTCTTTATCATTTTATGAATTTCGTCGCCCAGCGCTCGTCTCGGATCATCGGCCGACATATTGCGGACAGAGTGAAAACTGCCGTTATTGGAATCCCAGCGTTTCAACAGGTGGTCGTGGTCCTCTCTCAAATTTTGAACGTCCTTGATCGTGTACGTGCCCATTATCATATCTGTAAAACATTTTACGACTCTGCAGAACATGTCGTGATCAGTTTTTGATATCGTCAATTGTACGGTTTCAGTAGAGAGTATCAGGCGATCTCCGTAATACATCACGGAAGCGTGTGCGGTAAGTTTCGTACAGTCCGCCGTTGGGGTTTGTGGGACATCGTCGTAACCCGCCCACTTCTGATCGGTCCCGAGTTCCGTCGGAAACTCGCCGCCTCGTTCGGCGATCAACCGTATTGCCTCGAGACTTTCGGTAACATCGAGAAACGTTTTTTCCGCATCGAAATCGCATACGGGTTCCTCTCCTGCGTTCGCAGTCATATCACTTATAACTTATTGAATTCCGGTGGTTGTTCGGGAAGATACACGTGATCGTGGTAACGGAAGCCTCGGTTCAGTTTATTGTGGCGCGGAATGATTGCCCAATCAAAATAACTGAAACGTTGTGTGTCGAAACGTTTGTCTCAACCGCCGCGGAAAATACTTAGATAAAGGTAATCTCGGATACCGAGATGGATTAACGCGAGCTCAGCCGAACGCGTTAGCAAACTCATCCTAGTCCAATCTACCGTACATGTAAGTTTTAAAAACAACTTTGTCAGCACGCACCGCCGGGATGAGTGATATTGGACTTCCGAGATTAACGGAAATTTTCCGTGGGGGACATTGGATGAAAACGGAATCTACAATTTTAGATAAGAAATTGTCAGGAGTTGTCGGAGAACGCGTGTGTATACGTTTGAAGAAACCTCGAAGCATGACGGTCAACATTGAAGAAGAAAAGGAGAAGCTTCCGATGGATGGTGTAAAAGACCTTGAAGGTTGGAGAGTACGCGAATTAGGAGAAGCGGCAGTAGCTGGAACTATAAAATCCAACAAAACAAGAATATATACCGCTTCATACAGACATTTTCGTTCTCGGCCGACACCTTACAGTAGCGTGGGATTCAGAAATGAGATTAAGGTGGTCCCAAACACGTTTGGACCCAAGGAGATGTATGATGTATACACGACTCCAAGGAGCAGCTACAACGTCCTAGATCTCAAGGAAGTATTCTCCTCCGAGAGTGTGTTTCCCGATGACAGGGGCCATAACTCACCCATCAAAGTGTTTTGCGTAATACAACAGAAAAAACTGAACGGGACTATCCGTTTCCAGAAAGGATGTAATGATAGAACATTTATGAGTCTATATCGCCACACAACCGAACCCGACGACGATATCTTGAAACTTGTTCGAACCCATCTGCCGAAAGAAATCTACTACGATCTGATGAAGTTCATGAATTACGACCAGGTTAAATGGCTCGCTGATAACGACGAACGTTTTGCGCGTAAATTAGCGAGTAAACGTTACAACCTGAATTCGTACGACAGAAGTAAATTTCCAAATATGTCAGTTTTATTACGGGCCGTACAAAAGGAAGCCGCCAAAGAGATGAGGTTTAGTTGTAATGAGGACATGTGGTTGGTTTCATTTGACGAATTCAAATATCCCGGTATAGCTGAACGATTCGCCGTGCAACCGGGCATATATAAATGGCAATCGGCCATATCGGTAACGAGCATGAAGTACGACAGCTGCAGATCGCGTTGTGAAAAATGTACGGAATTGTTTAATTGTCTACAAGGAAACATGCAGTTCAATCAAGAGAACACTTTAAAAGGAAACTCGCGGATTAAAATATTTATGTTGGAAGGATCTGAGGGTGTTGATATCGATTCGTGTTATGCTTCTCCGTATTACGAGGGCTCGAAGGTTTTGAGTGAGCACGACTACTTCGTTCACTTGTGGGTCGATTTCCTGGAAAATATATGGCTGCAAGACGTTCAAATTACTGATGAAAGGTTAAAATACAACCAATATATGAGTTTCTATAATTACAAGACGCTAATATTTAAGGATCCCGTCAAATTCTTTGGTACGCTAAAGGTTATGGATTTGATCGATGACGGAATTATAGCCTTCACATCCAGAATGGACGGAGAAGTTGTCGGATATCTCGTTGATGACAAAGAGTTCAGGTTGAGAGTACCAGCGTTAAATGTATCAAAACCAAAATCGGTCATAGGATTGAACTTTTTGCCAGATTCGCACTGTGTTGAAATGAAATCGGCCGTCAATCTCGTAAAACACATTCGGGAGCACGAAATCGCTAAAAAGATGCAAGACGCTTATGATCGTTTGCGTGATTTACATTATGCATTGTCAAATGCGGTTGATGAAACCACGGATGTGGTTATTCGACTCAATATAATCGTAACGGAAGCGGATATCCAAAGTTTACGTGAAATCATAACGAATAACTATGATTTGAAAACAATCTCTTATTTCAAAGAGAGAGTGGATAAGGACACGTTACACATTCACGAAATCTACGAAGAAGATTTCGATTTCTGTGCTAGGTACCTTTTTATTAAATTTGGGGAGCAACATTTTCCAGACGTTATCAGTCGCATCGCCAAACTGATGTTTTCCAGATGTTCGCACGAACGGCTAAATTCCACAAATATCTGTTCGTTGAAAATAATCAACCCCGTTGGTTTACGCTCGGTGTATTCAGTTGTAACCGGGCTCATTTTGGACACTGATATTGTGTAATATATCATTATTTGAAATTATGATTTTTTTTCACCTCACAGTTATGTATCTCTTTAGCGGTGGCCGGAACAAAAATAATACGCCGGTTCCGGCCAAATGTCAAATGTGTATTTCAATCTCGGCCTAGATCATGAGAGTGTATATAGAGTCCGCGGATATATGCATGTATCTCTCTAGCGGTGGCCGGAACAAAAATAATACGCCGGTTCCGGCCAAATGTCAAATGTGTATTTCAATCTCGGCCTAGATCATGAGAGTGTATATAGAGTCCGCGGATATATGCATGTATCTCTCTAGCGGTGGCCGGAACAGAAATAATACGCCGGTTCCGGCCAAATGTCAAATGTGTATTTCAATCTCGGCCTAGATAATGAGAGTGTATATAGAGTCCGCGGATATATGCATGTATCTCTCTAGCGGTGGCCGGAACAGAAATAATACGCCGGTTCCGGCCAAATGTCAAATGTGTATTTCAATCTCGGCCTAGATCATGAGAGTGTATATAGAGTCCGCGGATATATGCATGTATCTCTCTAGCGGTGGCCGGAACAGAAATAATACGCCGGTTCCGGCCAAATGTCAAATGTGTATTTCAATCTCGGCCTAGATCATGAGAGTGTATATAGAGTCCGCGGATATATGCATGTATCTCTCTAGCGGTGGCCGGAACAGAAATAATACGCCGGTTCCGGCCAAATGTCAAATGTGTATTTCAATCTCGGCCTAGATCATGAGAGTGTATATAGAGTCCGCGGATATATGCATGTATCTCTCTAGCGGTGGCCGGAACAAAAATAATACGCCGGCTCGTCACCGCCCAACTATTGAATTTGAATGTTCTTCCCGCCGAATGTTTTGGCCAATCAAAGGGCTGGAAACGTTGCATGTCGAAACCTTTGTCTCAACTGCCAATGAAAATGCATAATAAAGGTCATATCGGAATCCGAGATAGATTCACTCGAGCTCAGCCAAACGCATTAGCCAACTCACACTCGTCAAATCTGCCATATATGTAAATTTGTACAAACTTGTAAGCACACACGTCTCCGGGATGAGCGATACTGAAATACCGAAGTTAACGGAAATGTTCAATGGGGGACATATGATGGATGCGGAATCTGAAATATTAGATAAGCAATTGTCAGCGGTTGTCGGAGAACGCGTATGTATACATTTGAAGAAACCTTGCAACGTGGAGGTAAAAATTGAACATAAGGACGATCTTTCGATGGTTGGTCGTTCTCGGGCGACACCTTACAGCGGCGTGGGATTCAGAAATGAGATAAAAGTGGCCCCAAAAATGTTAGGGCCCGAAAAGGATATACATGTTGTATACACGACTCCAATATGCAGCTATAACGTAATAGATCTCAAGGAAATATTCCCCTCCGAGAGCGTGTTTCCCGATGACAGGGGCCATAACTCACCCATCAAAGTGTTTTGTGTAATACAACAAAAAAAACTGAACGGGATTTTTCGTTTCCAAAAACAATATACTGATAGAAAATTTATGGGTTTATATCGCCACACAATCGAACCCGACTACGAGATCTTGAAAACCGTTCGAACCCAACTGCCAAAAGAAATATACTACGATTTGATGAAATTCATGAATTATGACCAGGTTAAATGGCTTGCCGATAACGATGAACATTTTGCGCGCAAGTTAGCGAGTAAACGTTACAACCTGAATTCGTACGACAGAAGTAAATTTCCGAATATGTCAATTTTGTTACGGGCCGTACAAAGGGAAGCCGCCAAAGAAATGAGGTTTAGCTGTAACGAGGACATGTGGTTGGTTTCATTAGGCGACTTCACAAACTCCGGTATAGCCAAAAGGTTCGCCGTGGAACCAGGTATATACAAATGGCATTCGGCCGTATTGGTAACGAGTATGAAGTACGACACCTGCAGATCACGATGTGAAGTGTGTACTATATGTTTGAACAATTTACAAAGGTGGATGCAGTTTAATCAAGATAAAACTATAAAAGGAAACTCGCGGATTAAGATATTTCTGTTGGAAGGATCTGAAGGTGTTGACATCGATTCGTGTTATGCTTCTCCATATTACGAAGGCTCGAAGGTTTTGAGTGAGCACGATTACTCCGTTCACATGTGGGTCGAAAACCTGGAAAATATATGGCTGGAAGACGTTAATTTTACTGACAAAGATCACCAACTTACAAGTTTCTATAGATTCAAGACTCTGATATTTAAAGATCCCGTCAAATTTTTCGGGACGCTTAAGGTCATGGATTTGATCGATGATCAAATTATAGCTTTCACATCTAAAATGGACGGAGAAGTTGTCGGATATCTCGTTCATGATGAAGAGTTCAGGTTAAGAGTACCATCGGTACGGTTATCCGACCAAAACAACCCAAAATCAGTCATGGGATTGAACTTTCTTCCATCTAAGCTCTGTCGCGAAATGCAAGCTGCCGCCAGATTTGTAAAACACATACGGGAGCACGAACTATTGAAAAAGATGGAAGACGCTATTCATCGCTTGTCCGATTTATATTATGCATTTGTCAATGAAGTTGACGAATCTATGAAGATAAACATTCGACTTAATATAAATGAAACAAAAGCGGAAATCCGAAATGTTCGTTAAATCAGAAAGAATAACTGTGATTTGAAAACAACCTATAATTTCAAAGAGAGGATCGATAAGGACACGATACACATTCACGAAATCTATGAAGAGGATTTCGATTTCTGTGCTAGGTACCTTTTTATTAAATTGGGGGAACACCATTCTCCAGACGTCATCAATCGCATCGCCAAACTAATGTTTTCCAGGTGTTCGCACGAACGGCTGAATTCCAAAAATGTCTGTTCGTTGAAAATTATCAACCCCGTTAGTTTACGCTCGGCGTATTCAGTTGTAACCGGGCTCGCTTTGGACACTAATATTGTGTAAAATATAATTTTTTGAAATTATGAATTTTGTTCACCTCACAATTATGTGTATGTTTTTGTTCACCTCACAATAATGTGTATGTATCTCTGTAGTAGCGGCCGGGGCCAAAATAATACGCCGATTTCGGCCTAAGTGTCGTAAGTGTATTTCGATCTCGGCCTGGATCACGAGAGTGTATATCGAGCCCGGCCGAGACCGCGGATATGTGTATGCATCTCTGTAGTAGTGACCGGAACAAAAAAATAATACGCCGGTCCTGGCCGAAATTTTGTATGTGTAGTATTTCGATCCGGCCGAAAGTGTTGCTATCGGGTATATGGTTTTGGAAATGGGAAAAATATAATTTTGCAAACAATATTTATTGACAAAATTTCATAATTTTGTAAACAATATTTATTGACAGAATGTCATATGTATCATCACTTTACTGTGGGAATTCATTGAATTTCACAACACGATCATCGATCAATAAAAGCTTTATGGCGTGTCTAGTGTAGATCTGAAGTTTGAATGCCGCTTGATTTTTATCCAAAATTTGAACTCGACATCTGCAGTACGACGACATGTAAACTGCATCTTCAATAACTTCGGCTGCCTCCATTTTTAAAACACCCTTTCCGATATTATCTTTGTCGTTTTCCACAGTCAGGTATTTCATTTTAACCATTTTACCACTGTTTCCAGCGGTTGGTAGTATGTCTATGGTTTCTCGCTTGGCCAACGGTAGGGTGATCAATCGCAGATATGAACGTAGGCGATCGGAGTCGGAGGTGTTTCTACCAGCTTTCGAGTTAGAAAAAACTTCCATCATTTGCAGGCTGTTTTTAGGGGTGTCAGTCATCTCTTGGTGCGCATCGTTGTGTTCGTTTTTATTCCGCATTTCGTGATGTGGATCATTCGCTTCTCCAATTTCCTTTTTTGCTTTGTTGATTTCCTTGGAAGCCATGTGGTACAGTACGTCGTACATGTCGTTTATTGCCCTGTTGATATATTCACCGAAAAACGGATGCGGAATAACATGGTACTTGTTGAACTCACCCCCGTCGCGTTGAGCGCAACCGATGAATATGAATCGAAACGGGTTGTTGAACATCAGCTCTATATAATTCGAATCGTTTTTGCTTTTGGCCTCCATGGAACGAAACGATATGTTTTCCATCAGAAACTTTTTGCTCAGTACACAGGAGATCGGTTTTATTTGATTTATGTAGATCGGATTGTTTCGATGATCCAGCATCGAAAATAGCGATTCTAACATCCGCGGCAGATGGACGTGGGCGTTTTCGTAGTTGTTCTCTTCTAGTTGGCGCATGTGGTACTCAGCCGCGCGCATTTGGATCGCTAATTTACGATTGTTTAGAGACAACAGCGTTGACTTGTACTGCACGATATGGATAAAGGTATTATAGACGTTGGTCAAAATGACGCTGGCTCCCTCGTATCCGGGCAACGGGCTTCGTAGATCCACAATTTCGTTTCCGTAAACGAAACGATCCACCGTAGGGCGAATTTTCAAATTGTTGATTTCCGCTTCGGCCATGTCATTATAATCGTCACCGTCCGCCTTTGCCGGTTGGTCTTCCGTGAACAGCTTCCTTCTTGCGCGTTTCTTCTTTTCGTCTGGAATGCCGTCGATCGCATCTCGTCGACGTTTAACTGATCCCATGACATTGGTACAATCGCCGGAAGTTGACGCAAAAATCCCCTCTTGATATTGCATCTCTGAAAGTATGTCGAAATCATAATCCTCTCCCGTCGCATCTGTTTCCTCAAGCGGTACAGTTGAAGTATGTGTCTCTTCTGCTGTTGCTTCCATTTCCGCGAACTATAGGGTCAGAGAACGTGCTTCTACTCGGCGTGACGATTGGGAAGACTGTTCATCTGTCAAAGGGAACTTGCCTTTATCGGTTGTGGTGGGGGGGGAGAATTAAATGTCGACCGAATGGTTCTGAGGTCATACGACAAATGAACGGGTAGAGGGGGATCTTACACTGTGTCTGATGAGCGGAACATCTTCTCGGTCCGACTCGTAAAGTTCCTCGGTAAAGTAAAATAACAAAACCTGGTCGATAACCACTTTTAAAAATAATATAAACGTAAAAATCAAAAGGGTAAACATGAGAAAAATAGATGCAAAGAGAAACAAATACCCGAGGCCAACGAGTATAACAGTAGAGACGTCTACGGACATGCTGAGCGTGATGCACTCGTTATTGTGTCTGCCGAGCTACTGTGACAATACTCAATGCTCGGGAGAGTGGGGGGGTGTATGTTCTTCTCGTCGCGCGCCTGCGTTTCTGACATAATTTATCCTTTCTTTCAGTGGATATACGCGCACCTCGTTCGTTCTCGCTTCACCCAGAAACGTGTTCGGAGTGTACTTGGATATATTCTCGTCCAATTTGTCATCGGACAAACCCCAAATTTTTATATCGTTGGGAACAATTTTATCAGCCAGTGCCCTAAGCGACGTTAACGCCTCTCGTTTATTTTTATCTCCGTCATTGTAATCGACCGTTTTACTCACTAAACTGCCGATCAGATTTTCGACGACTTTTAATGACGGTCGGAATTTCTGATCGATGGCTTGATGTATTTTTGTATCTCCTACACACATCTCGAGCCGATCTAGTACTTGTATAGCGTTCAACAACCATTTAACCGCCAAATCAGAATTTAACAGTTCTTTGTCTTGACTGGGGGGTGTGTTTAGGTATTTGGCCGCGTAATAATAATAATTCGTCACGTCCGCTTTTTCTAGTGTTCGCAATCGCTTATCCGAGACGTCCAGTGTTAGGGCCAGTAGTAAATTTTTTGGAAGTTTATCGTCTAATCGCATGAATATCCTTCTGAAATTCATTGTTGTTAGCAACTGTTTACATGTTCGCACACGACCCAAACGATTTGTACAAATGCCCTTAATTTCCCTCGGAAAGCCTTCGGCCAACTGTCTACGCACGTCTCCTTGCGAATGGTCTAAATTAGTGTACATGGATTTATCTGTATATTTTGCAGGGTTTCTCAGGCGCCCCTTTGTGATGCGTTCGTCATCGTTTAAGCCTCCCTGAGCCAGGATCCTTCTTTTTTCAGCCAGCCGCCTTTGCCGTTTTCGTTCTCGCTCAGGTGACACGGAACCGGCTGCAGAATCGCTGTCGCTCGAATCGCTCTCATCGTCGTCGCTTGCCGACGACCCGCGCGAACGCCGACGCACGGCCGGGGGAGGACTCCGTTTGCGCGGAGATCTGACAGGCTTTCCGGTTGCCGAATCGGTTAGCGGAGTAGATTTGGGTTGCGACGATCCGGCAGACGTTCCGGCAACGTTGTACGTGGCGAGTTCTGGACGTTGAAAAGTTTTTGCGAAAGACGGTAATGTCGTTTGGATGTCTGCACCGGGAGTTGGTGGACGCGGCGATAATGGCATTAAATTGGTATACTGCAGTTGGTCGTTGTCATCTTCACTTGATCCGTCGTCCAAGTTTGGCATGTAATAATTCGCGGGAAACGCCATTATAACCTAACTTATAATGTCTCACTTATTTTTCTGAACCACTTTCTTTTGAACCGAATTCTTTTTGGACGCGACTGTGTTTTTATTTGCCGTTTTCAAACTTTTTTTCTCTGTTTTGTCTTTCTTTTTTGTCGAGGTACTCGCGGTTTCTTTCGACGGGGACGGAGATCGCTTTGAAGATCCACTGCCGAACGAGGTCTTGGTATTCTCCGTCTTTTTCTTATTACCAGACGCGCGGGGACTCGAAGAACGTCCTCCGGAACCGGGAAAACTTTTATTTTTAGTCGGTGATTTATTTTTACCACTCGCGCTATTTTTCGAGGGGCTCGGAGATCGACCTCTATTACTGTCGCTACTGCTGGAACGCCCACTTTTGATTTTTCCAGTCTTTTTCTTTTTACTCAGAGAACATACCTCGGAACTATCGCGGCCACTCGACCGACAACGATTCGATCTTTCAACTTTTCCGCCAATCAACCGTCGGCTTGCGCTATCCGACCTACTCAGACCGACACTACCTTTTGGACCGTTCTTTCGAGAAGGTGAAGGACTCGGACTCTTGTTCCTTCTAGCCCCACCATATTCACCGGACGACGATATTATGCGATAGGGACTGCGGTTCCGTTTATTACGGATTGCGCCCGGAAATAGATTATGTTTTGCGATCGGTTTGAACGTCACATCGGGGACCGTACCACCGACATTCGTCGAAACCGTTTGAGAGTACGATTCGATGTTGTCCAAATCGCTCGGCATGACTGTGGAAATATTACTTATATATAGGCGCACTAATGACTATTTACTGGCTTCGCGACACCGTCGTCGATGTCACGACCGACGTGCTGGCGCGTGGGGCGATGGTACCGCGCTTGGCATTACTGATAAATTCGCTCTCTGCAAAGCACGATTTCGTTACAACAAAGCCTAAATACGCCGTAATAGCGGTCAGGAAATAAAACGCCGAGGGGCTCAACTCTGACGTCCAAAACACCAGAAAGCCCATTAAAAGCACTATCGCAACAATGTTCAAATAGCGATTGTTCACGACGTTCGCCTCGTAAACGCGAATGGGTACGGTTTCCATTTTGGGATCTCTTACAAACACACCATCTCGTCCGTCTACCGATTTTTTTATCGCGAAAAAAAAGATAAGTCAGAATGGGCTCCATTATTTATATATTCATAGTAAACGCGATTATATACACCATAGTTTGTTTAATATTTTCCGAAAGCGCCAAACCCGACATCACCAAACCGCTCACAGTCCACACGGAGGACGTCAAAGAGGCTGCTGCGAAGCAATCGGATTGCCGAAACGACGTGTCCCGCGTAATAGAAGGGCCCGGTGGAACTAATCACTACTGCGTACCCCTTTGGCCGGATATTTTCGGCGGTCCTGATGGCGGTGATATCATCGTATGCGGCGGTGCCGTACACGACAAAATCACAGATCGGGTATACATATCCCGTTTACCGGCGGTCAGTGAATTTCCCGCACCGACAACCGACCCGCGGTTAGAAACTATCGACGTAGAAAGGAGGGAATATAGATGGAGGTGTGCTATAGAAAAATCCGCTGTAGATCACATGGCAAACGCCTATGTCCCGTCGCCGATCGATCGATTGCGGACGATACGAAACTATTGCGCTAAATTTATTTATAGGTCAGTCGCGCTGATAGGGTTTTCCGCTGGTCGCGATCGCGGGTGCGACTGTTTAACTAGTCACGGAAAGATTCACGTTCACGCCGATAGATGGATGTTTTCGCGCGTAACCGGTGAAGAAACATCTTCGCCTGGAAAGGCACCCCCGCCTTATCCCTTATCGGACGGAATGACGTCGTATCCGTACGCGTGTTCACCTTGCATGGCCGGGGGCGGACTGGACGCCGGATCATACATCGTTACTGTGGCGCGCGGTTGTGTTAAATCGTACGAACGACCGCTGATAGGAAGACTAGACGCGGACGTATTGGAGGAATTCGGTTCGGTCCTCGACCGTTTTCCTTGTGGCGTCACGGGATTCGGTGGTCGTACCGCTTCGTGTTCGACCGCGACCGCGTATGTGGGAATTGGTCTTTCAGAATTTGGCAGACGAGTGATCGGTCTGCCAAAAATTTGAATTTTGATTCGGTTCGCGTTAGAGGTAAGATAGACGAATGTTCAATCTCCGATATTTGACTCATGCCGAACACGAGATACGAAACCGATATTGACACGAATTTCGTAATGGCATACGATACGTACAACCAACAGGTCGTGGACGAAGAAAGAGCATTGATGCGATCTCGCCGCAACGAACCGAAAAACGGCCAGCCGAAGGATTCCCTTCCAACCTCGCCATCTGACCATCGCCGTCTCGAGCCGGTGACGGCCGATAGAGTCTCACAACCGGTCGACCGTACGCTCCTCATGACCGTAAACGAAGAGGAGATGTCCTGGAAAAAGCTTCCATTCCCACCAAAACCTCCGCGATGCGTCGTCGATTCTCCCGTGGTGCCTAGCGTCGCTCGCTCATTGGTCACCGCGATGCTGATCGGATACACGACGGCTCTGTTGACGTACTGTTTTTCTTCTTGCGGGAGCGATGATGGCGATCGACGGCGGGAAACGGTCAGCCGATAAGTCAAAGAGTATGTCGGTGGCGAGATCGAAAAAAACTACCTACCTCCAACGGCTGGTGGAGGCCGGTGACGATCTCGAAGACGCAAACGTGAACATTCACCAGTTTGACCACACAATGTCTACGCAAAAACTTTTGGATTGTTATTTCTCTTTGGTGCGTTTTGATTTAGAATTAAAAACCGATTATTCGATACGTGCGAGCGAGACGAACCCGTACCACCTGTTGGCGCTTCACGTAATGTTGGTTAAGAAACAGTTCGATATCGACAACCTGTTGATGATGGTCAATAAAAACACAGTACGTTCGCACCTCTCGATATTACAGAGGTTGTTTACAAACAACCGAGCTTCCGGAGAAGTAGTTGCAATATTGAACAAAGTCACCGATCTCAATCCGAGATCCGAGACCGTCGGTGCGAAAGGAGAGAGTACGTCGGCAACCCCGCTTCCCGCCGGCCTTTCTCGATTCGACATGAGTGTTGCCGGTGGTTTCAACACCATCATCGGACAGGACGCCGCCGTGCAGAAGGTGAAACGACTGGTCCGCGAAACGGTGACGGTTTCACAACCACTGTCAATGGTCTTGTACGGCCCGCCGGGAACTGGGAAAACCTCCATGGCGTTGGCCGTCGGCCGCGAGTTCAATCTCACGGTGTATACGATAGCGGTGGCGTCGTTGGGCGGACACTACGTGGGAGAACGCGAGAAGAACACCGTGGAGATTTTCAATTTTTTAGAAAATCGCAACGAGGATTTACTATTGTTTATAGACGAAGCCGATAGTTTTCTCGCAGCAGCGGCTCCAAACGATTCTCAACAGGTGGAGTATACTCGCGCAGTCACGACCGGACTTTTCGAACGATTCCTGAGACATAAGCGCGACACCGGCGAGCGACGACGTGGGCGTGTACTGATGATGGCGACAAACTTCAAAGAGCGAATGGCCGAAGACATTTTACGCCGATCTTCGGCGATACTGATCGACCTGCCCCGTTCATCCGATGATATGACGCGACTGGCGCATTTCTATCGGGAGAAATTCCGTATCAACATGACGGAAAAACGGCTCGATCGCATCGTACGTTATTCGCTGAGATTGGGACTGGCGCCATCGCACCTGTCTCAGGTTATGCGCCGGATATCCGCGCAGGTGTTGTTGGAAATTTTGAAACGTGGTGTGGTTGTTCAACGACGCGACCGGAAGACGAGTGGCGATTCGCCACACAGATCTCTGGTATCACCCGTTTACACGATAAGTGGGACGACAATAAAAACGCCACTCGACAAGAATGACGACGTCGCGTTAGTGATCTACAATTCCAAACACGGAGTTCATCGAAAAGGGAAACGCGTGATGCTCTTGAGTGGTAATTCCCAAATATCGGCGAATGCCATCTATCCGTATTACGACGGTGATATCGAAAGGTTTTTCCGCACTTTTGCAGAATTTGATGCTATGATAAACGAACTGGAAGGAGACGACAGTACACGAGATCCGGACTACGTAAGACCCGACGACCCCTGGGTCGATGACGACGAAGGGACCGACAGCGACCCTGGGTTTATTCCGACCGCCGGCGAAACTACAGAACGGATGGAACCGCCGCCTAATCGCCGGGTAATAAGTATATCGGACGAGGCTTGGTTGTTCCATAACCGTACTGGTAAAATAAGTTAACGGGCGGGAAGAGGATGACGTCATGTCGGTTCAACTCCTACCGCGAACACGCGTCCGACGGTTTGTGTTCGCTGTTTCCAAACATCGCGGACTATCGAGTGCATCAACGGGACAGATCAAATAACGGCATCGTTGGTAGTCGATTTGGCCTTTTGTTTCACGGTGACGAGGGTGATGTTGAAAACCAACTCCATGTACACGAAAATGCCCAATATTCAACCGACAGGTGGAGCGGAAAACCGCTGGCACTCGTGTTGGAAAATCAAGATCCCTGTACGATGCACAATTTCTCATTAAACCGCCGCCTATGTTCTATTTCAACCGAAATAGAAATATACGATATACACGTAGCCGAATACGAGCCGAAAAATGCCATAGAGTTTTGGACCGTGGTCACCGCAATGTTGAGGAAGTGGGACACGTTCCACGAACGAGAGGGTTATTGGCCATCCTTCTGCACAGTTACGGACGCTGTTATCAATTTGGACCGGTTCCCGTATGTCGACGACAACGGAGCGCTGAGATCGTTGAGACCGGTGCACTTTGTAAAGGACTGTTCCAGTTTCGCCGCCGCTATGGAGAGGCTGGTAACTATGTGGTTCAAAAACTATTACCGTTACGTGTTAAGCGTTACAGACGAGGATAAACTGCGTGACATACTCTCAGGTGGTGGGTCAAACGAGGCGTTCGTCACGAGCGGCGGTAATTGCGTGAAAGCCAGACGTATCGAGTGCGACCCGCGGGACTATGCGGCCGGATTCTGGGAAAAACACGATTCGGAAAAGTACAAGGCATGTTTCACTAACGATGAACACGCCGATTTTACCTCGTTAACGTGCCAGCTAAAGCATATCATGGACAGCACGTCGCTGGATTTAATGAAAAACGGAAGTCGTAAAACGATCGATAACGACGGAGCGGACGGTGATGATGTATCAGACACCCCGGCGTCTGTCATAAATATGGAGCGGCTTCGGTCTAAACGTTTGTTTCACGCCATAGTTGTAGACACTTTCGGTAATCACCGCGAATATCCACACACGATTATGTGTAGGGATTTCATTGTCAAAAACCGCGAATGGTGTTCAGTGTGGCTTAAAATCCTGCGTGTGTTCAGCGAGTATCGTCTACGTCGTTTGAAACAAGAGTACGTCGACGAAAGGGAAGAGGAAGAGGCAAAAACAGGTATAAGGCAAGCGATGAAAGAATGGAACGTCTGGTTCCCACCGCTTTCTGTGTCTACGAAACTACGTGAAAAAGATTTCAACAAGATGACTCGAAGAAAGAGGAAAAACGATTCGATCGCCCGTAAACTCGGCCGGCTGGCCGCGGACGTTAATCACGAGAAGATTAGACGCGAAGAAGATGAATAAAAGGTTAATTGAATTGGTATTTTTTTCGTGAGCAAGATGTTGTCATCTCCGCCGGCCGGCACTTGATAAGTGAACAAAATAATCAAATAGAAATGAAACGAAGGACGTTAATCGTTTTGGCGTTTTTCGTTGTCGGTTCGTTCGTACTGTTTTTAGCCAGAATGAACGGTGTTAAACCTCTCCTCAACATTGGTTGTTACGAAGATGAAAATCCTGTTACCTCGACGGATGACGGGAAAAATGTAACGGACACTATACAACATCCCACCTCTACACGAACTTTAACCGTTCAAGAGGGTACGGTGACCACCAAAGAACCTATTTCTGGCTCGGACGAAACAGCTTCCGAAACTACTATAGTTACCGATCTCCCGCGGAGGAGTAAAATATCCGTGGAGGAAACAGCCTATACTAAACAGATTGACATTGATAAAACCTCTTCCGCCTCGGCAGAATATTTAGACACATACACATCGAAATCTAAAGAGAATACAACGTCTGCGGCGGAGACAATTTCTGTAAAACCATCTATTCCCACGATCGAGACTCCAACAGTGAAAACGAAGAATGCTTCATCCGCGGCGGAGACAATTCCTCATAAATCATTTACGCCCACAACTGAGACAAAGGGAACTCCGTCCACAGCGGACACAATTCCTGAAAAATCATTTACACATACGATCAAGACGGTTACGCCACCGGTGGACGTATTTCCCCTTCAGACCGTGAAAACGGCGGAAACGAAGAACGCTTCGTCCGCGGCGAAGACAATTCCTGAAAAACCATTTACGCCCACGATCAAGACGGTTACGCCACCGGTGGACGTAGTTCCCCTTCCGACCGTGAAAACGACGGAAATGAAGAACGCTTCGTCGCCCGTGGTGGATACAATTCCTGAAAACCCATTCACGCCGGTGGATACAATTCCTGAAAACCCATTCACGCCAACGATCGAGCCGGAAGCGTTACCGGGCGCGTTGGATAAAATTCCTAAAAAATCATTCACATTAAACGTAACTCCACCTGCGGTGGATACAATTCCTGAAAAACCATTCACGCCCACGATCGAGTCGGAAGCGTTACCGCCATTAAACGTAACTCCACCTGCGGTAGATACAATTCCTGAAAAACCATTCACGCCCACGATCGAACCGGAAGCGTTACCACCGGGAAAGAACACTTCATTAAACGTAACTCCGCCCGCGGTGGATACAATTCCTGAAAAACCATTCACGCCCACATTTGAGCCAGAAGCGTTACCGCCATTAAACCTAACTCCGCCCGAGGTGGATAAAATTCCTGAAAACCCATTCACGCCCATGATCGAGCCGGAAGCGTTACCACCGGGGAAGAACACTTCATTAAACGTAACTCTGCCCGCTGTGGATACAATTCCTGAAAAACCATTCACGCCCACATTTGAGCCAGAAGCGTTACCGCCATTAAACCTAACTCCGCCCGAGGTGGATAAAATTCCTGAAAACCCATTCACGCCCATGATCGAGCCGGAAGCGTTACCACCGGGGAAGAACACTTCATTAAACGTAACTCCGCCCGCGGTGGATACAATTCCTGAAAAACCATTCACGCCCACATTTGAGCCAGAAGCGTTACCGCCATTAAACCTAACTCCGCCCGAGGTGGATAAAATTCCTGAAAACCCATTCACGCCCATGATCGAGCCGGAAGCGTTACCACCGGGGAAGAACACTTCATTAAACGTAACTCTGCCCGCTGTGGATACAATTCCTGAAAAACCATTCACGCCCACATTTGAGCCAGAAGCGTTACCGCCATTAAACCTAACTCCGCCCGAGGTGGATAAAATTCCTGAAAACCCATTCACGCCCATGATCGAGCCGGAAGCGTTACCACCGGGGAAGAACACTTCATTAAACGTAACTCTGCCCGCGGTGGATACAATTCCTGAAAAACCATTCACGCCCACATTTGAGCCAGAAGCGTTACCGCCATTAAACGTAACTCCACCCGCGGTGGATACAATTCCTGAAAAACCATTCACGCCCACATTTGAGCCAGAAGCGTTACCGCCATTAAACCTAACTCCGCCCGTGGTGGATAAAATTCCTGAAAACCCATTCACGCCCATAATCGAACCGGAAGCGTTACCACCATTAAACGTAACTCCGCCCGCGGAGGATACAATTCCTGAAAAACCATTCACGCCTACGATCGAACCGGAAGTGTTACCGCCGGGGAAGAACCCTTCATTAAATGTAACTCCACCCGCGGTGGATACAATTCCTGAAAAACCATTCACGCCCACATTTGAGCCAGAAGCGTTACCGCCATTAAACCTAACTCCGCCCGAGGTGGATAAAATTCCTGAAAACCCATTCACGCCCATGATAGAGCCGGAAGCGTTACCACCGGGGAAGAACACTTCATTAAACGTAACTCTGCCCGCTGTGGATACAATTCCTGAAAAACCATTCACGCCCACATTTGAGCCAGAAGCGTTACCGCCATTAAACCTAACTCCGCCCGAGGTGGATAAAATTCCTGAAAACCCATTCACGCCCATGATCGAGCCGGAAGCGTTACCACCGGGGAAGAACACTTCATTAAACGTAACTCTGCCCGCGGTGGATACAATTCCTGAAAAACCATTCACGCCCACATTTGAGCCAGAAGCGTTACCGCCATTAAACGTAACTCCACCCGCGGTGGATACAATTCCTGAAAAACCATTCACGCCCACATTTGAGCCAGAAGCGTTACCGCCATTAAACCTAACTCCGCCCGTGGTGGATAAAATTCCTGAAAACCCATTCACGCCCATAATCGAGCCGGAAGCGTTACCACCATTAAACGTAACTCCGCCCGCGGAGGATACAATTCCTGAAAAACCATTCACGCCTACGATCGAACCGGAAGTGTTACCGCCGGGGAAGAACCCTTCATTAAATGTAACTCCACCCGCGGTTGATACAATTCCTGAAAACCCATTCACGGGGAAGAACACTTCATTAAACGTAACTCCGCCCGCGGTTGATACAATTCCTGAAAACACATTCACGGGGAAGAACACTTCATTAAACGTAACTCCTCCCGTGGTGGATACAATTCCTGAAAAACCATTCACGCCCACTGAAGAGACTACTGGAGACGCAAGAGTAACTAATAATATTTCCGACGAAGCCGAAATTACAGAAACAAGAAACTCTTCGGAGGGGACCGATATCGCGGGTGACGGAATACGAGCCAAACGCGAAGCTGTTACTACGCTCAAGCACGGCGGACTTCACCTCGTCCAGGAAGCGGCCGTGATCGCTAATAAAGTGGAAGACTTTCAAAACGACCGGAGCAATGACAAACAAACAGTTACATTCGTTTTTGGCGATGCGGCGGTCGTTCTCCGCTCACGTATCGGCACCATGGTGGCCGAAAATGACGCGCTCACCTTGCCACCATACTACTTGGTGACATCGTCTTGCGCAAAAGCGTTGGACGGTGGTGTGAGCGTACCAGCAGGATGGTCGCACAAAATGGTAGGCGTCCATGACGACATCGGTTACGCGGTACTTTACGAACCTTCTCCGTCTGACTTGCGACTGTACAACGCGTCGCCAATCGGGATATACGGTCCCACCATTTTGGCGGTCGGTGATTGCGCTTTCCGTTTCGCGTTCCGTCCAGAAGAGGCTAAACTGCTTCCACTGACGTCCGCGCCAGACGGCGGTCTCGAAATGTTGTTTATCGTTGACACGGGTCTGCTGAGAGCACAATCGGACGGTCCGCGTAGATCGCACTCACGAAAAACGACAGTAGGCGTGATTCGAGTTCAACTGGATACCGCCGGACATCCCGAGTCGGTTTCACGGACGCTACGACGTCTTCACAGAATGCTCTCGTCCGAACGCAAAGACGTGTTCGGTATCGCTAACAATCCGGAAGGAAATGCCCTGTTGGCGGGCGTGCTGTTCGAGATAATCGGTGAGACCGAAGTGGAAGGAGCGGTGCGCGCTGTGTCCGCCGAATGGTACGATGCACAGAAAGACATCGGTTCAAACGCTGATCTGGTGACCGTCGATGCTGAGAAATGTGGCAACGTCGTACACGTATATGGATTCATCGTGGACGAAATTACGAGAACCGATTACCGACTTTACGGAAGAGCGACGACCGCCGAAAATTCCCACGCAAAAGTCCTACTCTGCGACAGCGCGAGTCGGAACGATCCGGGTGAAGAATGGGAGAGCGTGACCGACACTACGAGTTTTGACGAAAAGTTCGACACGGACACTACAAGCGTGAACACTTTGACGTCGACCTCCTACACAACGAGCGATGACGAGCTTGCGAGTTGCGACGACGACCAATCGGTAGTCGTCAAGATTGAGAAAGCGTTACAAAATCTGTTGAGGAAAAACGCGGAGCCGTAGTTCCGGACCCCGCATAAGATTGTAAGGTTTCACGACATTTAGTGCGATGATTTTTGTAATAGTAGTTGGTATCGTTACCACGGTAGCTGTTGGTATCGGAGCAGTGTTTTGCGTCACTAGGTTTTGCCATTTTAAGAGAAAATCAAACGTGACAAACCTGAGTGCAGTCATTATAGATCGCCTACCCCCGTATTCCGAAGTAAGTTCGACCGCGCATTTCAACCCGTTTCCGTTAGTTTTCCCAGAACCGCCACAGTGCAGCTGCACAAAGTGTGCGGAGGGCGGGGAGCCAGTCCCACTCTCGACCTTCGAACGGCATCCCCACCCCATCCCGTCGTTATCATCGTTCTCGACGTCGCCATCGTCCTCGGTGTCTATCTCTCTGCCGCCGCCACCGCAGTACACCGAAGAAACCGGAAGCGATAGGACGATCCCCTTTCCAGAGCGCACCTTGTAGTAAACAAAACATTTTTCGCTTTCTGTCAGTCCAACGAAACATCGGCAGTCTTTGCTTTTTTGTCGACCTCTCGAGTCAGCCAGACTATAAAACTCGACAACCGACCCGATTGTCTTCACATAGTACCAGCTTGCTGTTCGCCGTATAACATGGCTGCTGAATTCGCACAGAGCCGAGATTCCCCAACCAACACCACCGCAGAACAGGATTTGGCTTCGTATTTAGACACGGAAATGTTCGACACACTGCCGCTGACCAAATCGGAAGGGAAATTCGCTCACAATATGAAAGTAGAGAAATTGTTTTTCCACTACGGACATAACACCGATAACGATAAGAGCAACTCCGGCACCTCTAACCAGATGAACAGCGTCTTGGCCACAGCTAATTCCATCGTAGATGCCTGGAAAAAAAAGGCCGAAGCGTTGGCACTAGAACCTGTCGACGAGATGATATTTTACCAACGCCATTTCAACGGTCTGTTTGACATCCTTTCCATTTCACTGTTTGGCGATCGATCGATGTGTCAAATGAAAAACGGCCAACCAAAAACTAACGATGCTAACACGATTTCTCAAGACAAACCGATACGAGACAACAAGGAGGTGAAAAGAAAGCGCAATACTACGAGCAACGATTGCGAATATATCATATTTGAAAAAGACGGGAAGTTTGTCTACAGACGTTTAGAGTCAGCCGTTAAATACGCTAAAAGGGGTAAAATCGACCGCTACATTTGCATCGCACCGAGGAACGACGAATGCAAGGACCACACGAAGGCTTTAGCCACAAAACTCCGACAACACGATCCGAAGATCCTGAGTGGTAACGAAATGATGTTTAACGGTAGCTACGAAGATCTATATAACGAACTGCGCAGACTGGTTTGCGAAATTTCTATGGACCGTTTTGCCACCGTAAAATATATCACCCGCAACGCAGACAGTGAATACGGTGCTTTAGAGGTCGGGGAAGGAGCGATGGAAACGGACGATGATGAAACACAACCTCCGCCGGAAAAAAAGATAAAAAATAAGGAAACGAAAAAGGGAGCGACTGGGAAAAAGGCGCGTACTTTGTACAAGGCGGAAGACGTTCATCGCACCTTCTTTGAGGAAGACACCGATTTAGAAGAAAATGTGAACAATGACCACGATGCGGATGCCAAACTAAATGATATAAACGAATCAGCCGTGGAATCGATATTGAACATCCAACGGGAAGTAATGGGATATAACAACAATCACAGCCCGTTTGATTTGCCACCGATTTCACTCGCGCAAAAGACCGATAGCAAAAGTGGAAGTGAACAAAAAATCAAAATTAAAAACAATAAGAAAAACAACCGCGACTCTGAAAAAATACCGATTGATCACTAGTTTTTATTATTTTGTCTCAGTAAAATTGTAGACTTACAAATACCGATTGATCACTAGTTTTTATTATTTGTCTCAATAAAATTGTAGACTTTCAATAAGCTTCCTCATTTACTCCTCCTTTAGTTAGAATATGTGTTGTCCAAACGAGATACATATACAACTTTTCACTGTAGGATAAGATTACCCATTCACAGTTACTGTATATTTCTTTATGCGAATATCTGGGGGGTGTTGCCCACTTGGCCATCGCCCGTTACGCGATTCGATATTGATTGTATTTCAGGTGAAAATTAAACTCGGCCGGGGACAATTAAAATATACACCTTTATTCCGGCTTCCTCCCGGTCATCTACCAACTATTTTGGCACCGTAGGGACGGCAATTACAACTAACCGTCAACACAAGCGTTTGACGTGCAGAGCGGTGGAAATGTTTGTGTTTTGCATTTCGGCTGAAACCCCTGGGACACAACTATTTCTACAATACACCCGACTGGCGGTTAATCTGGAAAACACGAACTTATCCCTTTCCGTTCTCCGTACAGGTCCCTAGCTCACAGAAAGGGCGCGCGAGATATTGATCAGAACGCGCGGGTAACCGCTTTAAATTTTTGGTTAACCGCGTGAGGGTCGGTTACCCGCGCGTGAGTGTGAAAAATTCAAAGTCCCCTTTGCGACCATCTTCTTCGACGTCTAACATAAAACTGAGCATTTCCCCCACCACTTTTCGGTTCGGTCGACCCTATACTCTCGACAACCCCCGGTTGCTGACCAATAGGATTCGAGTATTTTTCCCGCCAAAAATTTCAGCCAATCAGAAGGCCGTATTTTTCCGCGCGTCGAAAATTACATCTCGACACGCCACCGAAAATGCATATATACGAGGTACCGTTCGCGCGCGACTCTTTAGCTCCTTGCCCATAATAATGACTCCTTCAAGGAAGGAGCAGCAGGGAGGGGCCGGCGCGTCGCTGACTGGGGGGGGTTAATTTGTTACACACATTTTTACTCGAGAAAAGTTTTGAAATCTCCAACCGACTTTCCGTCAAAATAAAAAATAAAAATGCACTGATTTACACCTCTTTTCGCGCCGATCCTAGATGTGACGATACGGCCGTTTCGGCGTCGTATTTGCCTAAACCGAGTTCTGCGATGGTCCGCAAGTGGACGGCATTGACTTAAAACGGCAATATGGACACGAAGTGCAGAGTGTCAAAAACGTATGAGTTTTGCGGTCCGGCAGAATATAAAACTCTGCGAGAAAAGTTTTGAAATCTCCGGCCTCAGTCAGAATGTAAAAATAAAAAACGCACGGACTTAAAAATTTGTACCTCTATTCGGGTAACCGAACGCCCACAGCGCTGTGTGACGGCGGTGCTAATAGCTATTTTGGATTCGTAATGACAGACGAGAAGAGCGGTCGGCAGAATATAAAACTCTGCGAGAAAAGTTTTGAAATCTCCGGCCTGTCAGAATGTAAAAATAAAAAACGTACGGATTTAAAAATTTGTACCTCTATTCGGGTAACCGAACGCCCACAGCGCTGTGTGACGGCGGTGCTAATAGCTATTTTGGATTCGTAATGACAGACGAGGAGAGCGGTAATTTTTTTTCGTTTTTTATGTCTCGCCAAAAAATAAAATCCGGCCAGAACAAAAATTTTCTCTGATGAAAAAATTCGTATCCAACAGTAATAAAAAAAAATCCCACCCTGCGACGCGCCGGCCCCTCCCCGCTGCTCCTTCCTTGAAGGAGTCATTTTAATGGGCAAGGAGCTAAAGAGTCGCGCGCGAACGATACCCTGTATATATGCATTTTGGGGGTTAAGTCGAGACGTTTTTTCCAACGATCGAAAAAATCCGGGCCTCTGATTGGTCAAAAAATTTGGCGGGAAAAATACTCGAATCCTATTGGTTGGCGGTTGGGAGTTGTCGAAGATTAGGGGTTGACAGAGCCGAAAAGTGGTGGGGGAAACGTTCAGTCTCGTGACGGACGGCGGAGTGGAAGGTCGTTTTGGCACTTTGAAATTTTAGCCGAGCTCACGGGTTCGGCCGCGAAATCTATAAGTTTGTAAATCATGGTGTTGAGCAGTACTGTTGCGTATGTAGCCGGTCCGTTGGACGCGGCCGATATAGCTATGCTGCGCAATACGGCGTTTTGCAGCGTCACTGCTTTCGTAGTCGTCCTGGTCGGTCTGCCCAAACTGTTAACGTTGGTGTTTTACTTTTTGTTAATCGTCCTAATCGCGGTTCTGACTTGGTTGTATTCATTAGACGGCCAAAAGAGAACGGCGGTAATCGGGCGGATAAAAGAGGTATGCGACTCGTTGATGCGCACCTGCATAGACGAAGCTCTGGGGGGAGATGGGAAAGGTAAGGACGCCGCAACGTCCGACGGAAGATCCTACGTAGCAGAAAAGCCCATTGTGAAGAATAAGGTCAATGACGTTTCTATAGCGGAGGAAGGAGAAGAGGAAGAAGAAATCGTCCAAGATTTCGTTAAATTATTCGAATAATTCGGAAATAGTAGTAAGGAACGAAGTATGAAGCGAGCCCAATCGTACTTGTCGTCATCGAGCTCCGACAGCGAAGATTTCGAGTGGAGCAATTTCGGCAAGTCGGCGCGCGTTAAAGTAGCGAAAAGAAATATAACCCTAGACGATGACGAAAGCGAGAGCGATAGCACCGATTCCGAATCAACGGTGGTTATTGAAAGCGAGACCGACAGCGACGAATCAGACGCCGGAGTTCTCACGCCTTCCGAGAGCGCCAAAGATTCCGTCAGCATGTTCGTTACCAAAGCAAATACGACCAAGGCACTCGACAGTTTGATGCCGAAAGCGGGTAAAATTGACAGTAAACCACAACGTGTATTGAAAATAGAATTTTATACCCACCTCTTGCCTTTTTTTGTTAAAACGGATATTTTCGAAATAGAAATGATTTCGATACCGGCAGAATTCGTATCTACGATAATTAAAAACCAGGGCGTAATCAAAACCTTTTTGTTTGAAAATGTTCGTCTTTTCAGTTTCGACAACGCGACTCTGCTCATAGACCATCGGTTCAACCGTTCAAAGGTTTGTCCGACCACCGACTATATCGTGAAAATCGTCGGGAAACCGCTGAGTCACGCCAAAGTCAAGTTTCCGCGAGTGCTCACGAAAGAAACTAACGTTTTCGTCGGCGTCGGCGAGCATTCGTATCCAAGTTGGCATTTTGTGGGTTCTTACGTCCTCAATTCGCACGTGGCGTTGACTAGACCTACAAGACCCAGAATTGAAGGCAAACGAAAAAAGATAAAAAATAAAGCGAGGGGAAATCTCCCCGGACATCAGTTTTCGGAAGGTCTTCCGCCGTCGTTCTGGTGGAACTCGTACCCTCCGGGTGTCGTTAACGACTTTCGTAACTTTGAGGCGAAAATTTATGAAGCCCTTCAAGAACGTCCGGTAGTGTTGGATTTTCTATTTTCACTGGGGAATGTGGCCGCCGACAAGAAAGACGCGATCGTCGCGTTTCGTACCCGGGCCAAGTGGGAACCGAACAACGCCAACGATCCGATCGTCCCGGCAGCTCACACGGTGCATATCATGTTGTGTTTCGGATTTCGAGTACTCAGTTTCGGCGTGCTGTGTGAATATCCCAAAACAGAGACGGCCGCTTGGCTCGATAAAGATCAAGGTTCCGGTTACCGGCCGACCATCAAAAAAACACCCGTAATGAGGATGGTATACACGCTCGATACGACCGATAGCGTTAAAACGTTTTTGAGGGTCATGGAAACGCACGAGAAGGTGATGAAAAACCGCGTCTTGCGATCGCGTCTCTTTTACCAGCAGACCATCGGCTGGGATAAAGTCGGCTGCAGTTACGTGTATCCAAACAGTTCGCTATACATGGTGTTGGGCTCGTGCAACATCTTTTATCAAAAGAGAGAAATGACCGAATGTACGAGAACGCTGACCGTCAGCAAACTGAACGATCTGACAGATCGGGCCAGAGACGAATTTGATGATATCATAGAGACGAAGAAAAGTAGGAAACCCCAAAATAGAGCGAACGTCACGGAAGCCGGTGCAAAAAGGAAGTCAAGCAATACCGCATGCCGGATTACAACCGCCACGAGCATATCGCCCGGGCCGGTTGTGACCGGCCCACCCGCTGCCACCCGCACCGCGGATAACACTTCAAAACGCCCGTGCGATGCAACGAACAAAAGGCGACCAGCCACCGACACGACCGACGTTCCACAAAAAAAAAGCTATGAAATCGGCGCGGGCGAAAAAAAGCCGGTCCCTTTCGAAAAAAACCCACACTCTTTCGCCCGCCCCCGTGTCGCACGAGCCGGTGGGCTTGGGTGAGACTTTCTCCGCAGACGGTGATAAGTAAATATATCGACAGACAATGATTTCCGGTTACGTGATACCGCTATTGGTGTTCGCCATATTCGTCGCCATCGTTGTCGTGACCGCTACCAAAGACGCGGCTGACGCGGACGACGAAGCCCGAACGTCCGAATACACAGACGGTGGTGAATCCGAAATAGAACCCGCTGAAACAGAGCCGGCAGAAGAGCTTTTAAAAACCGGTTACGCCGCCGACATCATGACGAACGCCGGTGCGATAGAAATGTTAGAAAGGAAATTATACGACATCGAAGGAACGATGAGTAGTAGGGCGGAAGAGTATCAAAACAGAATACAGGCACTACAAAAACAGATGATGGATGAGCGCGGCGAGAACAACGAGAACGCCGAGCGTCTGAGATCGATGGAAGAAACGTTGCGGAACGAAAGGGAGCGGTTCGACAAAGTCGACGCGAAACTCAAAGAAGAGCACGAATGGTTGTTATCGGAACGAGGCCGCCTCCAGGATCTCGAGTTCAGACTCGACGGCGAGCGCAAACGAAATGAACAATTGAACAGTGAACTTTTAGCGGAACGTGAACGCGCGGCAGCGGCAGCGGCAGCAAAAATCAGACATGTCGTCCCCGAATTTGAACGTCCGCCGGATCAGGCTCAGAGAAAAGACCTCCCCGGGACGGTGGCAAACGTTCCCGAACGTTCGCCGGCGGCACCAGTGATGACGTATCACCTTCCCCAACGTCCGCCGGCGGTACCAGTGACGATGTTTCAAAACGTTCCCCAACACTCGCCGGCAATACCAGTGACGACGTCTCAAAACGTTCCCCAACGCCCACCGGCGGTACCAGTGACGACGTCTCAAAACGTTCCCCAACGCCCGCCGGCGGTACCAGTGACGACGTCTCAAAACGTTCCCCAACGTCCGCCAGTGGCATCCCCGAGGATATCTCAAAACGTTCCTCAGCTTCCGCCGGCAGCACCCGCGAAGACGTCTCAAAACGTTCCCGATCGTTCGCCGGCAGTACCCACCCAAAACGTTCCCGAACGTCCACCAGCACCTGTTCCGAGAAAGGAGGCGATAGCCTCACCTGTACAAACGACGCAAAACAGCAGCCAGCGTACACCGGCTCCAATAGCGGAAGCGGTGCCGATGCACGTTCAGTTACAAATACCGAGTGAACGTCGCGATGGCGAGGGCAATAAGGTCGTTTCACCACCTTTGGTCGGAAAGATATTGGCCACCGTGACGGGTCCGTCACAATTTGAAAAATCAAATAAAGAAACTGAATCTAAAAGTAAAGACGACGTTGGTATGATCGCGCCCCCGCAGCCTCAACCGGCCCCTCGCGGTGACATCGACAAACGTTTCGTCAAACACGATGAGGTCGCGCGCGACAAAGACTCCATAGACATCTCGAGTCTCAGTATTGTGATGACGCCTGAGATGACCCAAGTGCTTGAAAAGTGTGTCGGATCATCGAACATCAACAACAGATATTGTATCGTCAAGATTGTTAATTCCGCGTTACCCGCGGGAGCTAGCAAGGAGAGGAAGGTCAAAAAGAGCATCATTGTGGGTGAAAACGATAAAGGCCAACCCAAGAGGTACGCTCGGATGAGGATCGTGAAGAAAGGCGATACGCCCGCGTCGATGGTGTTCCACGACTTTACGCCCGTGGTCAAGGACAGTATAAAATACGATTTCAAAACCGACACCGTGACCGACGAGAAGGGATGCGAATGGAAAGATTTCCCCGTACAAGCAGTTTACTTGGGTACGGAGCGATTGGAGAAAATTTCGTCCGTTAATCTGTTGATCAACCATGACAAACAGGACAAACCGACAAAGAAACAAAATAAAAATGCCGGTGGAAAGGCAAAAAAAGGAAAACGATAAATATGTAAATATATGTTTATAAATAATAAAAATACTGTTGGTAAAGTTTATAAATGTATCATTAACAAGTAGCGATCGATGACACTGGCAGTGACGGTGTTCTTTTTGAACGGGCCGTTATCTTAATCGGATCAGAGATTAAAGTTGAAATCTTTTAAAATATCCTCCTCGGGCGAAACCCGAACTTCCATTGGACCGATTGTGATTTCCGGTTTCATTTCGATCAGACTATACCTCATGTCTGGAAAAATAATCTCAGTCGACCCAAAGTCTGTCGTTATTCCCGCTTCGACTTCTTCGTACAACTCCATGTTCTTGAAAACGAAACTAAATTGAGGGAAAATCGTATAAAGGGATTTTGGGATTTCCGAACAATCTTTTCCTTTCCATTTCAACTTGAACACGCGCATGACGCAATCGCTCCGCTGGAGATTTTCGGGATACCCGTTTAGAACTCTCAATAGTTTTTTACCCTTTTCTACGTAGTAGGTCGTGGTGTACTGCGACATGTTGGTTGTCACGATTATATCATCGGCCTTAATCAGACATTCGGCGGGTTTGAAACGGGCCGGATCCGTCTCGTGTAGTTTAATCAACGTGCCTGCCGCGATGACATCTTCGAGTCTGTAGTCGATAGTATGAGACGAGCAAGCTATCGCTTCACGCACATCGTCGTTGAAAGACAGAACGTATGTGTAGAAATCTTGGTGTTCCGGTTGAACGTAAGATATTCCGAGAGATTTCAGTAGCGTCAGAATTTCGTTCACTGACAGTACGTCGTAAAAGTAGACACCGTCGTCAAAGTCACCGTCTCCCATCATCCTAGACACAATTTCCTCCGAGCCAAAGAGATCGTCAACCACGCTCAACACCGAAATGTCCGTCACAAAATCATTCCGGTCCCTGAAAAAATAAATCGCCGGGCGGTCTGCTCTCCCAGCGATCTCGAACTTGTATTCGGTCCTCAGTACGCGCGGTTGTTTAGGAGAGACCTGTTTGTGAGCCAACGTGAGTTGTTCGTTTTTCAATCTCAGCACAACCATGGTGACGAACATGTCCATGTAGTTGGTGAAAACTTCATCGTCCGCAGAACAAACCTCCGCCGTTGTTATTTTTGGCAAAAACGTTTTTATCGGATCTATAACACCCGTCCCTTTGATAATGTCCCAACCCAAATGGGAAAGGTCGACTTCCGGAATGGACGCTAGGTAATTGTATGTTTCTTTGAAACGTTTTCGCGATCGTTGTTGCGCGAAGAACTGATTCGGTGCGACTGGAAACAGCTGATCCAACGCTCTTTCGCCGACAACGACGAAAGTCACATCCTGCAAGAGTCTTTCCGATTTAACGCGTTGTAAAGGGACGCGTTGTATCGGCTTTACGATGTTGTCAGAATGCAAGATCTTTGTCCAGTAATATCCCGGAGGGCCGGTGACGCACGTGTCCGGCGTAGGCACCGTCTGGCGGGCGAACAACGCCGGGACTTCCCGGTCGTCGAATTTGATGAATACCGTAGGTCTTATGTCGAACGTGTACATTATTTTGATGTAGATGTTCGCCAGCATGGCCAGTCTGTCTATCAACACGTCAATTTCGTTTTCCCCCTCCATTTTCTGTCTTTTACTCGTCAATAGAGATTCCAACTCTTTTGTACAAAAAATACTGTAATACAAATATCCATTCTGCTGACGAAACAATTCGTCCGCGTCGCCGCTGCAACTCCCCCGTATCTCTTCGGCGTAGATATTCTTTACCTTTTTCTCGGGGCCTCTCTTCGATCTTTTTTCGGGCCCTTTTGTTTTTGCTTGATCGTCGTTAGTGACTACAGTCTGTTTAAGTTCATCACCGTCCTTAAGCAACCGAATCCACCCGTCCACCAGTTTCATAACTTTTCTTCGAAAAGCGTCTCTGTTGATTCGTTGGAAACGTTCTCGATCCACTGTCGTAGCACTGCCGGTGCGTGTGGCGATTTTATTTTTTTTACGTTTAATGCCACCACGCTTTCCGTTGTTATCCGACGACATGGAACTCTTCTCCTCCTCTTTTATGATTTCTTTCGCTCGTGCAAGAAGACTGTTCTGAAGCTCGAGATCCGGCGGTGTCAATTTTACGGCGGATAAAATATTATCACCACAACGTACGACGGCAACTACTTGTTCTTCTCGATTTACAAGATCGCGCATTTTTTCAGATTCATAAAACATTTCGTTATCCATTAATTCTATACCTTCGTTCTTCTTCACGGGTGCGTCGGGTTAAAACAGATGTAGACCGCTCGACTAGTATCCCAAAGCTGACTGACTGCCGGCACGCTGATTGCTCTCCCCCTCTCCCCACCCTTGAGGGCGTGGCCGGGACTGAACCCCCCTCCCCTCCCACTCAACGGTTGTTACCGCGATTCTAACTAACCGCTATCAAAAAATACGTACGTGCGCAGGTTGCGCCTAGAGTCGTATTTTATCGTACCTAAATTTTCTTCCGCCAGAAGGAGTGAAGTTTTAGCGAGTGTTTCATTTTCATCAGACTGCTGTTCGTCTTGCGATATGCTCGACCGAATCGACGCGATACATGCCCTTTTCTCATGCGCGTCAACTAATACGACGATTTTACCGACCGTGTCACAATATACAGAATATCTTAAATCTATTTTTATCCGAAAAATTTCATTTTTACGCTCGACAGTGGCGAAAGGTGAAATCTCGCGCTCCGCCAGCGACAAGGGTATTTTCGCTTGTTTTGTGTTTTTCGGCCTGTACAGAATCGTGATCGAAGCCGGTTGATCCGGCGAACCGTCATCACCGCCTCCGTAGGGTGCCACCGTTAAGGATACGTTTTTTAGATCTTCGGATTTGTAGGCGCATTTACTTTTGGACCTCTTTTCCACCGAATTGGTGACCACCGGTCGTACGGCGCCACCCAAATAATCCGTACCGTCCCGGGTCTGCACGAAGACTCGGACCGAACAGTAATTGAATTCAAACGTTCCGTCTGACGAATTTTCCTCCATATCAAAGTCACCGGCTTCGTCATCTCTTCCTTTTGCACCTCTCGCCGGTTTCTCATCCGCGTTAGGGACGGCAGTCGTCGATCCTTTGACGTCAGAATCCCCAGAAGAGGCGTTGCGTTTCTGTTTCTTCTTAATTTTAGCGGAACTGCCCGTATAGCAGCTGAGGCGTATATCCTCAGCGTCGTTGACGCTCTCTCTAGTTATACGAAAATACGTGGTGAACGTGAAGTAGGTGGTGGCCACTGTGCATCGGCTATAATGAACGTCCATATTTTTTTCGCGAACGGATGTGAATACGGCGCCGATGTTCTGGTCTTCGAACACTACCAACGCTGACGAAGCCTCTTCGGGCGTATAATTGGTCGTATTACGACGGCCGATGAGGTCCAACATCAGACCCTCGCTCTTGCCGGTGTCGATCACGCACGGTTCCAGGTGTGGACCGCAAGGTATGTCGGACAGTCTGTTCTTTTCCGAAAGAAATAGCGGCCGTTGTCCCATCAACCAGGCGGGCATCAGATCTCGGTTCGATTTTTCAATTTCCCCGTAGGCCAAATCGGTCAATTGCCCTATCGTGTGAAACGTGAATGCTCGGCTTTGCACGAACAGTATGCTAGCTCCGTCCGCCGCGTAAACGCGCCCGAACGAGTCACCGCCCTCAAAGGTGCGGCCGACGCCGTTTCTAAATTTCGAAAGACCCGCCGCGCCGAAAAGGGCCGAGCCGTTGCGATACTTGAACGCGCCCACGCGCGAATGGAGATTGAAATAGTACAACGACGATTCGTCACTCATCGGTTCGACGGCGCGCAAAAGGACAGACAGTCTCTGGTCGTCCAACCGTTTTTCCCTGAGTAGAATCTGTATGGCCGGCAGTTGTTCGCAATACGACCGGATGTACGCGTACATGCGCAGTCTACGATGGGCTATAAACGTTCTGTCATCGTAAACACCGTCGTAAGTGACGTCACCGCGTTTCGCGCCGACCGGCACGCGTTTCTCGTTCGGAGCGTTGACCCGTGAACTTTCAGTGGCGGTCGGACTCCGTTTGCCTATATCGCCGATCAGACTCTCAAACGCGTCATAACGGTTAGAAGGGTCCGTGAGAATTCCGTTTAACGTTTCCGCGTAGTCCGGCATCCGTCTGTCGGTCAATAGGCGATCACAAGCGATTTCCAACAGGCTGGCGTAGAGGAAAGCGACGCCGATGTACACGCGGTTGGAACTGTATCTCTCGTAGCCCAACGAGTACGTGAAATTCGCGCAGATGTTCTTTAATCCGTCCACTACGGCGCGCGTGGTGACCGAATATTCGTCCGCCGTGTAATACGGACGGGCGGTGACTGCTACGGCGGTTGCCCCGCGATTAATCGAGCATAACGTCACGTGAGCGTTTATGACGGCATACGTTATGCGACCGGAAAAGATGAACCAATCGTAGCCGAAAGGGACTACTCTGTTTTTGATCGGGGTTTTCGGTACGTATTGACTCACGAGCAGAACGAACGCCTTTCGGAACAAGTCCACGCGCGATTCACGATGACCGTCGTCCTCGACGGAGATTGACGTAACGGCGTCGGTGACATTGACCGGACTATCCACCGCCGATTCCGCGTAGACGAGATTCGTGAGAGCGACGAAAGCTTTTATGAAAGCGAAAATTTCGTGTGCGCCTACCGGATGCGTTTCTGCGTTGGCGAATTTCTCTACTTCACTTACGCACCTTTTCAACGGTTTTCCGCTCACAGGCGGCGGGGTCCAGTGTACGGCCATAGACATGCGTTTCTCATTGAACGCCGCAAACACGCGATACCATTCCAGATCGTTTCGTGTGTACGTCTCAACGACTTCGTTGTACGGCGGCGGGGGCGTCCAGCGGTCGGGACTGTTTTCGCCCCCCACTAACTCAGGTGGTGGGGCCGAAGGTAAAATGTCAACTTTCGACTCGCCGCCGATCGTATCTTCAGACTCGGACGCATTCGGCTGGATCGTTTCGCCAACTTCGGCCAAATTCGGCCAACCGAAATCTGTCTGCGTTGCTTTGCAGCTGGTTTCGGGTTCGACATCCTTTTCGTCTACGTCCGATTTGTTGCAGATGGTTTCTGGTTCGACAGACATCCAATTGCCCGGGGCCACTTCCGGTTCCACAACTTCGAGACCGACACCGCTGACCCCGCCACCCCCTTGTGTTTTTAACGAAATCTGTTCCTTGATGTAACATTCTAATTTCCAATAAACGTAATGCGTCAAAAGCATAACCGAACCCAATAAAGATACGAATAAAATTGCCCCGATTATGTATCGACTAACGGTCATGTTAGAGTGGTTTTCAGTGACTTACCATAATCGGATCCCGATCGTTACACGAATCATGATCCCCTGTCGGGTTCCCGATTGATCTCAAAGGATTTTTTAAAAAATAAAAACATTCGTTAATAAATAAATGTTATTTACAAAAAAAAGATTATTTCATTCTACAAACATATATACAAGTGAAACAATTTAAATCAAAATATAAAACTGTATTACAATAATAGACTAAAAAGATTAGATTATTTTCGCTGGTATAATTTACAAGAAAAGTTATTTACATTTTATGTGCATCGGTTTCTTTACTACGCTGTAACAATTCCTCTAGAACATCGTATCTCGTACCATTCTGCACCGCTTTCGTATACATTTTATCGAATTTCCTCATTTGTTTTTCAACAATCTTCTCAATCTCTTTGACTTTCCCGACACCACTGGGTGTCTTATAAGTCCCGCCGATTCTTCTCAGACCGTCGATATCTTCAAACGTAGTGTGGATAAGTCTCGCATTCATCTCCCTCCTTTCCTGCCACTGTCTGTGCCTTTCTGTCTTTCGCATTTTCCTTTCCTCTCCCGTGGGTGGCACCGACATTCCAAATTCCAATGCTAATTTGGTTAGTAATCCGAACCTTTCGACCAGAGAGGCGGTTTGATACAATTTACCGAACTCGTTCATATCGGATTCGACTTTGTCTTGGATGTCGACGATCGAATCCTCGACACCATACGCCTCACGCATTTTCATTATGCTCTCGTTGTCCACGGGAATCAAATTGTTTGTGATCCGGGATGACATTGCGGCTCTTTCCTTCTGCCTCTTCTCGCGTTCTATCTCCCTCTCCTCTCCGGTCGGTAGCGTTGAAATTTCAAATTCAGCTAACTCGGTTAATGCTCCGTACCTTTCGTCCAGAGAGGCTGTTTGATACATTTTACCGAACTCGTTCATATCGGATTCAACTTTGTCTTGGATATCGACGATCGAATCCTCGACACCGTACGCCTCGTGCATTTTCTTTATGCTCTCGTTGTCCACGGGAATCAAATTGTTCGTGATCCGGGACGACATTGCGGCTCTTTCCTTCTGCCTCCTCTCACGTTCAATCCCCCGCAATTTCCATATGTGTTGTGACGGCTCTGTCGATGACGTCCGAGAATTGATGAAATTCATATTCCGCACAAGTTTGTTCATTACAGTTTCATTATTTTTAGAACACATTATTTGTTTATATAACGAATCCCGAGACATTATTTTTCTTATTTCGTCCTCAGATTCCATGATCGTTCCCTCCGCCGAACTTCTATCTGATGGACGGTTTTCACTTCACTTCACTTCACTTCACTTCTGCCTCCGCCGGGATGGTTTTCTGCATAAATATGTCAGCTTGAACGACTCCAGCGGCTAGTTTCCAACTGGCGCGATCAGAGTGAAAGCGCGTATTCAAACGTGAGGAGGTGAGTGGGGGGCCGACCTCGACCCCTGAGCAATGGAGGGGATACGCCGGGAGGATTGTTGGTGGGGATTCGAGTAGAGATCCGCGAGTCCGTGCTTTCCCGACTCTCATCAACCCCAAAACAGATTCTCGGACCTTAAAAATATTTGCTCTGTAAGATTTTGTCCCTCCGAAACATATACGATTTCCACCCTAAATCCGGCAAACGGGGTGATATTGACTTTGAAAATCTTTTAGCGGTACTGTAGAGGTAACAAGACACAAGAGACAAAAAATATTTCATAAAAATGATTTATTTTCAAAGCGACAAAATTCGTAAATTTTTGGACATATATTGTTTTTCTACAAGTATAACTCCCCGTTTGCAACTGAAGTCGGAATCGTCGAATTCGATACGTTGGTGAAAAAAGTAGATTCCTCAAGCAAAATTTCGTTTTCGCCTTCAAATTCGATTGTCTGACTGAAAGATCGGGTCACCTTATCGTTTCCTGTTGTTGTTTTACGGGAAATTGCGCAGAGGAGTTTCCAGACTCCAAGAAGATTTTCGGATTTTCTAAAGTCTTCGCCAAACAGAACGACGCATCGGATTGAGTGTTCCTTCGTGTCCAATTCAACGATATCTCGTCGATCGTAATTTGTACTGATCGTGTCGTTCGAACAAGAATATAACACAAACAAAATTATCACAATGCTGGTAATACAATCCTTGAGATTAGAAATGTTTAAGAAACGTTTAGCCAAACGTCGTTCGGCTTTGAGTTGAAGCAATAAGTAACGCTCCTGTATAGTAAGATCGTGCCAGGCTTCTTCGATTTCTACGCAACTCATTATGTCCTCCTCTTTTCGTCGGGACGAGAGCAATTGACACAAACACCGGTCTTGTTGTAGGTTGGAATGATCTTGACAGGATACGACTCTCGACCAAAGCTAACCGATAAGCGAACAAATGTCGATTATCGTATTTTCGACGAGACCACCCCGACTCTTGGTTGGATAAACCGTCCTAGTTATTCACTCTCGGAGTAGCGTCGATCGCTAAAGATCCGACGAATTCAACATGAGCACATTTATCAAAAACATAATGAGACGGATACGTTTACGTAATTATATACGAGACAAACAAAGCGGTAATACTTCATACGAACAACGTTTGACAGCGCAGATGATACGCGCTCGTCGTTATTACATGGTTTTGATGTTTTGTATTGGCTTAACGTACGCGATATTTCAAGCCGTGATCTTCTCTTCGAGAATATCGTCGTGTTACACGCCGGAGATGAACACCGACATCGTTCAACTGGCCACAGAAAAACAAGATATCCGATGCGCCGTGGTTTCCCAACAAAATTCGGGAAAGGTATCGTCGAAAGAGAGTTTTCAAGATTCCGATGGACTTCTCGGTATCTGGAATATTTTTGAAGGAAAGAGTCACGACGTTAAAATCCGAATGAAAAATAGAGAGATAAATATGATAACAGTTGATTTCATCGTTAAGATAGAGAGGCAACGTGTCAACCTTTCCAAAAACTCCGGGTGATGGCCAGAACAGGATTTTCGACAGTAAGATCTCCGAAATGACCACCTACCTTGGTATTATATTTTTTTTCAATAAAATTTGTTAAACCTAAAATTTCAGTCTGATATGTACCCTTGATAGCATAAAGCCAAACACGAGTCTGAATCCTCGGCCGGGCGTAGGCGAAACACGTGAATATTAAAACAAGAATGCATCGCTAAATTCGCCTACTAATCAGAACGCCCGTCTCGAGTGAGTTCAAAGACCTGACCCGGAACAGGCTATGTCGGGGTTTCCGGATTCACTCGGGTTCTAGCTGCTACAAAATTACTACCGAAAAATAATTTACAAAATCCCGTTTGTGACCATCTTCTCAGACGTCCACCGTGAGACTGAGAGTTTCCCCCACCACTTTTTTTTCGGTCAACCCTCTACTCTCAACAACTCTGGACCGACGACCAATAGGATTCGAGTATTTTTCCCGCCAAAATGTTTAGCCAATCAGAGGGCGGGATTTTTTTGTGTGTCGAGTAAATCGTCTCGACAAAACCTCAAAAATCGATATATACGGGGTATCGTTCGCGCGCGACTCTTTAGCTCCTTGCCCATTATAATGACTCCTTCAAGGAAGGAGCAGCGGGGAGGGGCCGGCGCGTCGCAGGGTGGGATTTTTTTTACTGTTACTAAGAATTTTTCATCTCAGAAAAATTGTCTCCGCTAAGAGAATAATTTTGTCCTCGCCGCGGGAATAATTTCCGGGAGACAAAAAACAAAAATTGTACCGCTCTTCTCGCCCGTCATTACGATGGCGTGGTGAGCGTTCGGTTATCCGAATAGAGGTACAATTTTTTGCACATAAATAGTTGTGTCCCGAAACAGTACTTATTTTCAGTCGATACGTCCACACACATTTCTGAGAGCCGGCCGATGCCGATTTACTCTACATCGGCATCGGCCGAACCGAATTTTGCACAACCTCGGATTCGGCCGAACCCGAAATACATTAACTACCATGAAACAACCTCGGATTCGGCCGAACCCGAAATACATTAACTACCATGAAAAACATTCATTACCGTGGGCTCGGCCGTACCAGAGAAACACATACACTGCACCGTGCTCGGCCAAAACCGAGTTTGACTTCCACGAGCTCGGCCGAGTTGCGGTTTGTACATACGCTTTCCGCGGTCTCGGCTGAAACCGAGACAAGCTACTACATTGATACGGATTTGGCCGAGTTTTAGTGAATACCTCTTTTTTCTGTCCACAATACAAATGGGTTTGAGGAACAAGATAATGAGAACACAACAGTTACAATGTTATTTATATTTGCATATCTAAGAACTACAGTAATAAAGTTATTTACATATCTACATCAAATAAAAGGTAATGAGAACACAACAGTTACAATGTTATTTATATTTGCATATCTAAGAACTACAGTAATAAAGTTATTTACATATCTACATCAAATACAGTCGTAACGAATCCCCCGCTCAAGTCCAACACGACCTTGGAACCGTCTTCTTTTGTCCGGACGATGGACAAATCACATCCTTCTTTGGCGATTTTTGTACACAGTTTTGCCAAAAATGCTTCACAATCGCCTTCGGCCACTGCCTTGTCCCACTCGATTTTGAGTCCCATTTTTTTTACTAAAATGTAGTCGAAGAGCAGTTCGAGATCGCTGCGCCCCAAATAAGGTTTCGGCTGTTGGTCAATATTGAATGTAGAGCGATCCATCACTCCGACAAAGTCTTACGATCCACCCCTATTTCTCCACAAAGAAGTTCCTTTTTCTTTCGTGTCGTCTTCTTCGTCTTCTGACGATGACGATGGTGATGACGAATCAGACGCTTGTGATGCCGCAGGACTGAGGACGTTTTGTGCCGTCTCCGTGAAGACGGTTTTCTCGACTGACATCCTCGTCGGAGTGGTGGACGGTTTGTCGAGGGTGACTGCTGTTTTCTCGTTTAGATTGGTTCGTGGCGATATGGCGGCATCGGTGTCTTTGGAGGACTTATGTTCACCACTGTCCGCTCTTTCTTCTTCTTCTTCTGTGTCACTCTCAGGCTCGGTCGCTCTATCACCGCCATCTTCATTTTCCGTATCTCTCGAGGATACCTCGTTTGATGGATCCGTATTCACTTCGCCGGTCGTAACTGGTTTGACAATTATCGGGCTTTTGGGAGAATCAGTCTTTTTTTGTTTTTTTCCACGTCTTTTCGATGCCGTAGAGGTAGTCGAGGAGGATGACGATGATGACGATGAAGACGATGATGTTGACGATAAAGACGACGTGGAGGCTGACCTTTTTCTACCGGCCGTAATTTTCGCGACAGCCGTATCAAACAAGCCATTCGGAGTGTCGTCGTTCGCCTCTCTCGAAGTTCTCAGCCCACACTTGTTCGTGACTAGATTATTAAGCGACTCCAGTTGGCAATAAACGCATTCGCTGTAATCCCTACAACCCTTCCGAAACATGCACGCAGAAGATCGACGCATCGGTGTCACTAGCCTGGTATCGAATTCATTGTGCTTCTTTAGTTTATCCAACTGTTGTACCAAAGACTCGTAATCTTTGCATCTCTTTATTTTCTCTTCATCCAACACGGATGGTGTCGTCAACGTCGTAAACACTTTCACTCTGTTCAGTTTTAGAAAAGAATCAAAAATCGAGATGACTGAATCACACGAAGATCTATATTTGTTTATCGTATACTTTGCCGTGCACTTACCAGCCCGATCGTCCTTCTTCGACGGATACATGGCCATCCGTTGTGTATAAGATTTCCTTTCCAAATAGTCTTTTGATTTTGATTTTAAATAAAATATATTATACTCTCCGTCAATGAGAAATCCGAATGTCCCTTTCCCGCCTACCCAAAACAACTTTTTTTCTGCGACGTGACAGTCCTGGTTGGTGTTAACGGCCCTCGATGGTTCTGCGCTGCGGGGTGACGGGGGACGACTAACACTTCTGTGGGTCGAATAACGGCGATCCAACGACTGTCTCTTTGACGGTGTTTTCTCTCTGTAGCGGTCCCGGTCGTAGTGCGGTGACGATCGGTGACTGCCGCTGTTATGCCGCGGTCGATGGTATTCCTGAGCGACACTCTTGGATCTTGAGAAATTAAATCTCTCTCTCACACGATCTAGACTCCCGTTACGTCTTCGATCCGGGGCATAATACGGTCTGTAATCGTGATGAGAATAGCGGTGCCTTTCCATGATGTAAAAATATCAGCACTCGATGTCACAGTTTACTAATTTACGGACAGTTCTATAAAATTGTCACTATGTCGATTAATAATAGTAAAAGCGTATCACGTCAAGACAAAACTCCGGAGCGTGTATCGGTGCTAAACCAAAACTGAACAAACCTGCTCACCACCAGCCTATTTAAGCGATACCCCCCTCCCTTCCTCATTCCCAACACCAACCAGTGACCTCGAATCCCCTCTCCTTCGCCTTTCACCCGTTACGACAACGCCCACCTCGCGGGAAAGCGATGTTGGGAAATCGGCATACAATTGAATAAACCTATTCGATTGTTATATTTGACCATACAATTTGTATCGGTCAAACATATAACAAATTGTTGAAACAATTTGTTATTACGTTGTACGGCGGCTGCCCATATTTTTCTTCCATTACAACAGTCATCGGGATCCCGATTCGATGGATTTCAATCAATTCGAATTCTTTAACTCGCAAACCCGAAAATCGATATGTACGGAATATCGTTCGGGTGCAGTAAAAATATATATTTTTACGATTTACTTCTCACAATGGGCATTTGGTTATCCACAAGGGCGTGAAAATATGTGCAAACATAAAAGGTGGACTCATGGCCAGACTACACTTTCCGTCAAAACATAAAAACGTTTGTGTCGGCCGTTTCTTTGCCGTAACAGTGGTGACCTGGCGTGCTTATAGCTAGGATGGCACGAACGGTAAACCTACCGAGGGCGTTCGGTTGCCCGCTCGACCCATCAAAATCAGAGAACAATATTTGTTCTCATCCCCTTCTATTACATCGAACATGTGTGGTTCGAGAAATGTTTGTATTTTTGCGGCACGACTGGTAAACCTCACCGTGGGCATTCTGTTGCCCGCTTGACCCATCAAAATCAGAGAACAAAATTTTGTTCTCATCCCCTTCTATTACATCGGACATATGTGATTCGAGAACAGCTTGTGTTTTTGCGTCGTGTTGAAAAACGTCGATGGCTGAAATCAAGAATTATTCAGGTGAAAATATTTTCTTTGTACGTTGAAATACAAAAATATGACTTAACCCAGTGTCGGGTTGGCACTTTGGGCTTCCCCCAGAGCTTCGGCTATGCAGGTGCGCATTAGCGATTCGCATATCTCTTTTATCCGCCCAATTACCGCCGTTCTCTTTTGGCCGTCTAAAGGATACAACAAAGTCAGAACCGCAATGAGGACGATTAACAAAAAGTAAAACCACAACGTTAACAGTTTGGGCAGACCTGCCGTATCAAGAATGGAAGCAGATTACCGGCGCAAGAACGGACACGAACCAGAGGAGTTTGAACCCCGCGTCACCAAACCCGCGTTCCCGCCAGAGTACGTTTAGAACACAGGATTCAGACTGCCGAATCCATTTTGGCTCCATGTCTTTACGCGAAAATACATCACATATCCGTGTGTAAACTTTTGAATCACACCGCGTGTTACTCAGAAAAACCCTCTTTGAGATTGTCTCTGTTGCGTCCGTTTTTAGGCTGAAATATTTCAAAGTCCCTTTTGCGACCGTCCCCTTAGACGTTCGCCGTAAGACTGATCATTTCCCCCACCACTTTTTGGTTCGGTCGATCCTATACTCTCGACAATCCTCGAACGCCGACCAATAGGATTCGAGTATTTTTCCCGCCAAATTTTTTGACCAATCAGAAGGCCGGATTTTTTTGTGTGTCGAAAAAATAATCTCGACGTGACCTCAAAAATCTATATATACGAGGTACCGTTCGCGCGCGACTCTTTAGCTCCTTGCCCATTATAATGACTCCTTCAAGGAAGGAGCAGCGGGGAGGGGCCGGCGCGTCGCTGACTGGGTTTTTTTGCTATTGGATATTTTACAGATTTACCCAATACAAATTTTGTAGCCTGCCGTATTAAACTTTTTGTCAGATCGGTTACCCGCTCGGGATGGTTAACATTACACCATTCTAAATAAGTTACATCACGATCGTATTTTATTTTCAGCCAAACTGCAAAATACAAACATTTTCACCGCTCTCACCGAAACATGTCTTGGGTCGGAGTGAAGAGGGTGTGCGTTGCCCATGTTTTCGCATCCCACCGATTCACGGACCATGCTAAATCGGCACCTCGCGGAACAGAGGTGTAAAACCGTGTGTTATATTTTTCTATTTAAAAGTCGGCCAAATATTTCAAAACTTTTTTCGCCGAATTTTATTTTCTGCGGGACCGCAAAACACAAAATTTTCACCGCTCTTCACGCCGTGTCCATATTGCCGTTTTGGGTCAGTGACGCCCGTCGGTACGACGCTCAAACGAACTCAACTAACGCTAATACGACGTAAAAACGGACGTACCGTAGGACGCCGCAAATAGAGGTGTAAAACCGTGTGTTATATTTTTCTATTTAAAAGTCGGCCAAATATTTCAAAACTTTTTTCGCCGAATTTTATTTTCTGCGGGATCGAAAAACTCTGACTTTTTCACCGCTCTTCACGCCGTGTCCATATTGCCGTTTTGGGTCAGTGACGCCCGTCGGTGCGACGCTCAAACGAACTCAGTTAACGTTAACACGACGTAAAAACGGACGTACCGTAGGACGCCGCAAACAGATGTAAAACAGTGTGTTATATTTTTCTATTTAAAAGTCGGCCAAATATTTCAAAACTTTTTTCGCCGAATTTTATTTTCTGCTGGCCGCAAAACTCTGATTTTTTCACCGCTCTTCACGCCGTGTCCATATTGCCGTTTTGGGTCAGCGCGGGTCTAAACAGAACTCAATTACCGCTAATACGACGTCGAAACGGCCGTATCGTCTCGTCTAGTGTCGGCGCGAACAGAACTGTAAAACCGTGAGTTTTTTATTTTTGGCGAAGAGTCAGCCGGGGATATAAAAACTTTTTTTCACCGAATTTTATTTTTGCCGGACGACAAAACATAGCCATTTTTACCGCTATTCACGTAGGCCTAAAAAGCCTTATCGTCACGTTTAGGTTTGGCGCGAAGAGAGGTGTAAATCCGCGAGTTTTAGTTTTTCTTTTTGACGTAGAGTCGGCAGTCGATTTGAAAACTTTTCTCGAGTAAAAATGTGTGTAACAAATATTTTAAAAACCCCCCCAACTAGCGACGCGCCGGCCCCTCCCCGCTGCTCCTTCCTTGAAGGAGTCATTATTATGGGCAAGGAGCTAAAGAGTCGCGCGCGAACGGTACCTCGTATATATGCGATTTCGGTGGCGTGTCGAGATCTAATTTTCGACACGCCAAAAAATGCAGCCTTCTGATTGGCCGAAATTTTTGGCGGGAAAAATACTCGAATCCTATTGGTCGATGGTCGGGGGTTGTCGAGAGTATTGGGTTGACCGAAACAAAAAGTGGTGGGGGAAACTCTCAGTCTTGTGGCGGACGTCGAAGGGCACGGTCACAAACGGGACTTTGAAATTTTTTCCGAGCGATTGTTTTTTACCGTTACTTTTTCTGCGGTCCGAAAAAGTCTCGATTCAGTATTTTTGAAAGTCGACTGAAGGTAGCGGGCAGAACCGGACCCAGAAATAACCCTATGTCGGGTTGGCCGTGACGGAGTTTTTGGGCAAAGAGGTTTCCGGGTTAGCTCGATGGGTTCGCTTGAGACGGCCCAATGACAGTGCCAAACCGGCTTCTCTATAATCGCTGGTAATTTTGGTTTCAACCAAGACCGTCATTTGACCATAGTAATCAACAACTATAGAAACGGTCGATTGTTAGTGTTTTATTCAAATAAAAGAAACAAAAAGTGTACTTTGCACATTTTTTTCAGTCCAATTTATTTGGCTCAATTCTTCTTCTCAAGACCTTTGATACACATACACTTCTTCCGGGTTCGGCTTAGCCTGAGAAATACTTACGGTCTCGGTTGAGACCGTGGAAATTTTTTTGTTAACATACATTTGATACACTTCTTGCGGGTTCGGCTGAGCCTGATAAAGACTTTTACGGTCTCGGTTGAGACCGTGGCAATTTTTTTGGTAACAAATTTGATACACATACACTTCTTCCGGGTTTGGCTGAGCCTGAGAAAGACTTTTACGGTCTCGGTTGAGATCGTGGCAATTTTTTTGGTAACAAATTTGATACACATACACTTCTTCCGGGTTCGGCTGAGCCTGAGAAAGACTTTTACGGTCTCGGTTGAGATCGTGGCAATTTTTTTGGTAACATAAATTTGATACACATACACTTCTTCCGGGTTCGGCTTAACCGAAAAAGACTTTTACGGTCTCGGTTGAGACCGTGGCAATTTTTTTGGTAACATAAATTTGATACACATACACTTCTTCCGGGTTCGGCTGAACCGAGAAAGACTTTTACGGTCTCGATTGAGACCGTGGACATTTTTTTGGTAACATAAATTTGATACACATACACTTCTTCCGGGTTCGGCTTAACCGAAAAAGACTTTTACGGTCTCGGTTGAGACCGTGGCAATTTTTTTGGTAACATAAATTTGATACACATACACTTCTTCCGGGTTCGGCTGAACCGAGAAAGACTTTTACGGTCTCGATTGAGACCGTGGACATTTTTTTGGTAACATAAATTTGATACACATACACTTCTTCCGGGTTCGGCTGAGCCTGAGAAAGACTTTTACGGTCTCGGTTGAGACCGTGGCAATTTTTTGGTAACATAATGACCAACAACCATAGAAACGGGATAATTGAAAAAACAGGTGTATATATATTACAATTTTTATTTACAAATTACTAAAATCTAACAAAACCGGGTGTGTGTATATATATTACAATTTTTCTTTACAAATTACTAAAATCTAACAAAACTGGGTGTGTATATATATTTAGTCTAAAATCTAACAAGAAAATATGATTATTTATAATACATTTAGGCGGTTTAGTATTCACCAACGAAGGGAGATCTTGTTGCTGTAATGGTTGCGCAGTGCCCAAACTCTATTGTTTGTGCACGGTCGTGACGAAATGTCCACGTTGGTGTGATGGCCGCAGGCTTCGATACGGGGATCGAAATTGATCTCCTCCCTCTTCGGTAGAATGACATATTTGAATTTGCATACTTTGGTCAGATAATGACGAACGGTCTGGTCGTACGTGATCAACCTGATGAATTTGTTTGCGCCTCTTTCGCTTTCCATTTCACACCAGTTTTCACGATACACATAACGGGTGAACTGTTGTATGAAATCGTCAAAATTACAGATACGGATACTATCCGAAATGGAGTTTTTCGTCACCCACGACATGCCGTGAGTCATTGACGAAATCTCTCGATTTTCGTTAACGCACTGTTTTCCTTCTTCTTGAAGATAATTTATGATCCAATGTGAAAGTAGTGGTGGGCCGGAAATACGAATGACGCTTACCTCTTTCGGTCTAAGCCTGGTCAACATGAGTGGATCCGACACACAGATTTTCGGTTTGTACAACGACAGTAGAAAATTCATTTCTACGAAATATGTGCAGTCAGTCGTTATCATCAAATTATTGTAACCTTCGAGTTCAATCGACACATCTCTGAATCCCTTAGGTACGCGTCTCCCTCGTCTCCGCCCGTCCCGTTGTTTTTGCGTTTCCTCTTCGTCCGCTAGCTGAACATCTCCGTTGTCGCCGAAACGAGTGGTTTGATTATTATGCGGACTTCTGCTGCGCGACCTCGGATCACGAATTTCATATCTGGAAATCCGATCAACACCGCTTATTTTTTCTACGATCTGCTCTTCGTGGATTTCGACTTCCATTTCACTGCTGACCAAAGCGGTATCGCTGGTTTCAAAAGTGACAGGTTGTGTTTCCTCTTTTTTGATTTTTGCTACGATCTGCTCTTTGTTGTTTTCGCCTTCCATTTCACTGCTGACGATCTGCTCATTGTTGTTTTCGCCTTCCATTTCACTGCTGACCAAAGCGGTATCGCTGGTATCAAAAGTGACAGGTTGTGTTTCCTCTTTTTTGATTTTTGCTACGATCTGCTCTTTGTTGTTTTCGCCTTCCATTTCACTGCTGACGATCTGCTCATTGTTGTTTTCGCCTTCCATTTCACTGCTGACCAAAGCGGTATCGCTGGTATCAAAAATGACGGGTTGTGTTTCCTCTTTTTTGATTTTTTCTACGATCTGCTCTTTGTTGTTTTCGCCTTCCATTTCACTGCTGACGATCTGCTCATTGTTGTTTTCGCCTTCCATTTCACTGCTGACGATCTGCTCATTGTTGTTTTCACCTTCCATTTCACTGATGACGACCTGCTCATTGTTGTTTTCGACTTCCATTTCACTGCTAATCAAAACAGTATCGCAGGTAACGAAGGTGATGGGTTGTGTTTCCTCTTTTTCGTTATTGGCTTCTAAGTTCAGCTCATAGATTTTTTCTACGATCTGCTCTTTGTTGTTTTCTACTTCCATCTCACTGCTAGTTATCTTCTCTTCGCTGGTAATAGCGGTAGCTGCCTGCTTTCCGTTGATGTCTTCGTCCTGTGCCTGTTTCAATAACGTCATCAAACGTGTCTTGAAATCTTCATTCTCCATAATATATTTTACTATCTCTCCCAACTGACACTCTGGACGCTGGAACACTGAACACTCCATGCTTCACTGACTAAGACTTCCGAGAGTTGGAACAAACTGCCGAACTGACTTTGTATGTCCCGGAGACAACTATATATAGGCGAAGCTAGTGGTGGGGTATGAAAGTGAAAGTAGATGTGGGGGGGATATTCCACGCCCACCATACCCCCACGCTCCGTATCTCATCGGGTCACCGATTTCTTCTGACAACGGCAGTCACTGACGTAACGGCGTCAAACGCTTTGAGTTGAGTACGTTTGTAGTTTTGCGGTTCGTCGGAAAGTGTAATCTGACCGTGGACAAAATTTTTTTGTGAGAGAATTTACTTTTACACGCAGTGACGGTGGTGACAATTACGGCTTCCCGCTTGCTCCACCACCACCGTTACGGCGCCAAAACTGTCGACGCGAAGAGCGTTAAAAATGTTTTGTATTTTTGCGTTTATCCGGAAATTATAATCCGGCCGGGACAAAACTTTTCTGTGGTAAAAATATTTTTCTTTCAATCATAATAATAAAAAAATCCAACTAGCGACGCGCCGGCCCCTCCCCGCTGCTCCTTCCTTGAAGGAGTCATTATTATGGGCAAGGAGCTAAAGAGTCGCGCGCGAACGATACCTCGTATATATGCATTTTTTATGGCGTGTCGAGATATATTTTTCGACGGACAAAAAAATCCGGCTCTCTGATTGGCCGAAATTTTTGGCGGGAAAAATACTCGAATCCTATTGGTCGGTGGTCGGGGGTTGTCGAGAGTAAAGGGTTGACAGAACCGAAAAGTGGTGGGGGAAACGATCAGTCTCGCGGCTGACGTCGAAGGGGACGGTCGCAAAGGCAATTTTTCAACACCCGTAACCACTTTCGAGAACGAAGAGAGATGGCCGTAAATAGAATGTCTACGGTAGCATACCGAAAAAAAAAATATTTTCGGTGTGTTTCTTTTGTAATAAAATTTGTTAAACACGAAACGGCAGTCTACCCGAGCGACGCACTTTGGCGTTTTCCCCTCGCTCCTCATGTGAGAGGCACGGCCGAAACCTAAGAAATCCACCGGTTTCGGCCGTAGTAGAAAAAGTGAAAGAGTTTGGCCAATCTGGAAAAGGATATTTTGTGAAATAACGACAAACTTTTTTTCTAAAACATATATTTATTATTGTAACAATAACTAACATCGGCTACGATAAACGTCCGAAGCGAAACCCATCCCATTCTGATATGACGCGGGATATTGTGTTCTTCGCTGTTTTTCGTGCGAAGATTGCGCACGGTTTACTTCCTCTTCTACTCCGTTTCCGTAGACCCGTCGCTTTCGTCCGTTTGATCGCGCCTTCTGATTCGGTCGGTCGTAGTGGCGGTCGATGTTGTCGACATGATATTGCGCGTAGCCGTCTCCGTAACGAGGATAACCCCGTTGTTCCAAATAGTCGAATTCCGGATCGTATACTCTCCTCGTCATACGGCGTTGTCCGTGAAATTCACCGCTACGGTCTTCATCGTACAGATAGTCTCGATCGTCGTAGTACCTTTCTCTGCCGTCGTAGTATCCGTATACCCCGTTTTCGGCCTGATGACCGTATTCGCCGTGACTACGATGATGTTGGGGATCGTCACAGTTTACGGTCACAGAAAAGAACCGATTTGGCAAGTACTCGTCAACCTCACCACCGGAACGATGACGACGACCGCGACGTCCCCGACGAGTCGGGGTGCGGTTGTTTTGTTGGTGGTCTTCCTTTGGCCCGAATTGGCCCTCTCCTCCGTAGTTACGATTCGCCAACGACATATCACAAGCGCGTTTCCTCCGTGGATCGTTTCTTACCAATTCCCTAAACAGCGCGTCTTGTTGTCTGAGCCACAGGTGTTCGAGTATCGACATGTTCAGAAGAGAACATCTCTGATTCTTGTCAAATGACGTGACGGCACCGCCGCGAGAATGATCGTTGTAGCAAACGCAGACAATTCGACCCTTGCCGGATAGGTCGTACCTGGGATCCTTCGAGAGGACGTTGGAGACGTAAAGAAAGTCACCCGGAATGTGAGCGCCGGCGGCGTTGTCTCTTTGGTCGTATAGCAGTTTTTCGAACACGTGCATGTTGTTATATACAAACGGAAACGAGAACGTCGCCATGCGGATACCCCTGCTCTTGCAGAACGCGCGGTCCTCATCGTCTGCGGTATGACCGTCCACGTTGACTATAATGGGTTTCTGGAAGCGTGGCTGCTCGGCGGAATCGTTCGCTCGTTCGTATAGGTTCATTAACGCCTTTTTCTTGTTCGCCCCTTTCACGAACACGACACGGGCGCCCGATAAAATGCACAACACGTGTCTGTCGTCGTAGCGACACTCTCCGTCTTCCAACTTCAATCCGGTGTGTACATCGTAATGTCCGTTACCGTCGTCGGTGGGGATAAGGAGATGTGCAGGCACGTTATCGACTTCGTGTATCATGTTCAGCCCGGACACGATGGGACTGTTCAACATCCTGTATGCGAGCTCCTTGATCAGCGATCCGCGTCCACGGTGAAACACCAATTGCGCGTCCAATAACATGGCGTAATCCGACGACACAGCGGAGTGTTGTTCGCCGTTGTTGTCGTCTTCCCGAAGTAGCTCATCCTCTTCCTTTTCGGTCAGGTCCATGTCCTCTTCTTTTTCGGTCAGGCCCATGTTCGACACGAGGTCGGCGAGTAAAGCGGATTCGGTTTCCGCGGAAGCCGCGACGGCGTCGTTCGGCACTGTCATATTTTTATGTTATACCTACCAAAGCAATCTCACTTATACATTCCCCTCTGAAAATAAAAAAACACAAAAAGTCGAATTTACCGATACAAGAGGCTGGAAATAAACCCGTTGTATTTCACCTCGGTTGTGCCGTTTGGACGAATGTTTCTCTTGACCATACAGCCAGAAAGGCCGATTTCATCAGTCAGCATTATGTCCAGAGTGTTTTTATCGCTCACGTCCCCGCCGTAAGGATACGTCATCGTATCGTACAGCCTGACTTGATCCGCTACTGAAAACGTACCGGCGGCGTTTTCCGGCGGTGGATCCCGGGTGACCCGCAGCTTGGCCAACAATTTCCGTTGGTCGTGTTTCAATCGCGTTTTCGCTTCGTTATCTCCCGAATGAGTTATCGATCTCACGTCGACTCCGCTCATCAATATCGGACAGGCGTAGTAGACTTTGAATAGTTTATCGCGAGCTTCGATCATCAAACTGTATTCTTCTTCATCCACGGCGGTCCCGTCTTCGTACGAACGCATCGCTTCTTGAACGTTGATGTACGGACTGCGGTACACAGCTCTCCGCCCGCTCCGCTGTTGGTGGACGTGTAAGCATAGAAATTTGAACAACCGCATCAGTTCCATGTGGAGCGCGTCGTTCAGGGAATTTATGTATTGAGAACGCTCGGCGGCCGGGTCCCGCCCGCCCACGACTTCTATACCCCATTTGCTCTGTTTTCCGTACGCGAACGTGTGATAAAACTGTTTGAAGCGAAAATATTCGTTTTCGGGTGACGTTTTCATGTATTCGGGTCTCGTTACCAGTTTGACCAGATGGTACGGATTGGAGTCTAAAGCGAAATCTACGGAAGCGGGCATCTTACCGTCGACCTCAAACGGCTGCATGTCCACGTTCACGTACAGCATCAGGTCGGTGCAATAGTTGCAGACTATATCGCGCACTGTGTCAGCGTCTGTGTTGTCGTCCACCAATAGGAAACGTACCTCCACCAATTTTACGTCCGTGTCGTTTGTCGCGCTGAACGTTTTCATCGCACGCTCGTTCAACAGAAAAATACTAAAGACCAATTGGACAGCGCCGTGTGACCGGCCGGCGGTCATGGCGTGTCTGAACGCCCTTTTAAATTTGGCATACCGCTGGTCACCTACAAAGGGTCCACCCACGCAGATTTCGAACGGATCAATGTTGAAGGTCACTAAGCGATCAAAGCGTTCGGGCGCGTTTTGTAGCGTCACGTCACAAACGTATACATCCGCGTTTTTCGTCAGTCGTATGGGTTCGGTGACGTTATCTCCCCTATCCCTCGCGGCGTCTCGTAAATATGAGTATAACGCCTCCGCACATACGAGCAATACCGCCGTCCTCCCGCCTCGACCACCCTCGCCCCGACGCGTCGCTTCGGTTAGACCCAAAATGTTTTCCAAAAGCAGACGTTTGTCCCTCTCGTATTCGGACACGTCGAGAAAAATATCGGTGTACACGATTTCCATCGGTGCGACGGGGCGCTCTTTGTAAACGACGTTGCGATTGCACGCTTTCGCGGGTGGTTGCAAGGCGACCGGATCTGCATTCACACTGGACGATATAAAGTCGTTCTGTACCTCCATCGCGAATTATTTTTTTACGGGATTTTTCAACAACCTGGACATTCCACTTATACCTGTCGCGGATCTTGTAAAATGATAGAACACGGGCTTACGGTGGCGCGCGCTTTTCGGCAGCGCGTCGAGCATCTCGGCGACATCGTCGTCGTTTCCCTCGTCATTTCCGGCGTCGCTAACGCCGTCCGCCACCTCGGCGATCAGACTGGTGCCGGCGGCAACCGTTTTGCCGGCGCCCGTCGTTACTGTGGAGGGTGGTTTGCGTACGCCGGCCCCAGCTACCGTTTCCATATCGCCGACGAAAACTCTAAACTCTTCGGCCATCATGGACACCACCATGGTGTTGACTAGCATTTCACGCAACGCGACCCTTTCGGTTTCCGGTTCTAACGACGTATCTTGAAAATCCTCTCGATAGTCAAATTCTCCCTCGATCTCGTCGTCACTGTCACAGATCGGCAACGGTACCGAGGTGTTTAGAAGAGTTACGATCTCGTCTTCGGACGGTGGCTCACGCTTTCTTTTTGCGTTGTTGCTTGCCGTGTTGATTGAGCGTTCGAGTATTTTTGTACTTTTCGCTATGTTTCCAAACATTTCCTGCACGTGTATATCGATGACGAGCGGCCGATTCAGCAAAGGCGCGGTGCGCAGTTTATCGTTCGTGATAGGGTCAAAAAAGGAAAGGGTGTTGGCGTCGATCGTATCACGATAAACGCGTACGTCGGAAGACGACAACAGCATGTACAGCATTATCAGATCAGTTTTGTGCTTGCGCCCGATACGTCCGTTCAGTTCCATCCGTTCCAGCAAGCTTCTGAAATTCACAAACCCTACGAGAAACCCGGCTCGCATTCGGTACACGTCCCAGATGTTGGACGAATTGAATCGCGGGTCGTTGGCCACCGTACAGCCGCGAACCATCGCTTCGTGAACCAATCTGACCGCCTCGGTCTCTTCGGCCCATTCGTATTTCGTGGTGAAAAGGCGGACCAAACTCGTCACCAACGAGCCGAGTGTTGTACGGAACACGGAGCCGTTCCACAGACGCGCCATATTGATTTCGTCGAGCACGACGCCCAGACTGGAAGAGCCGCCGGTCACGACGCGTCTGAACCACGGATTTTCCGGATCCACTTGTTCCAGGCCCGTGGGTGGCGGGTCGGTCGAACCGGTGGCCCCTTCTCGGTTTCCCGAACCGCCGGCGGCGGCCTGACTCGTTCCTCCTCCACCCGCACCCGTCCCACCGCTAAGCGATATGGGAGTCCTGTCTGTTTGCCGCCGGCCGTGGTTAGCTCTGTAATTTTGTAAAAAATTCGGATATTGATGCGCCATTAAAATTTCATCGGCCTGATCTGCGATCGTGTCCATGACTGCGCCGGGATCGGTGCCGGTCCGACGCGCGTTTCCCATTATCGATAGTTGGTCTTTCAGGTTTTCACCGATCGTTTCCCATATTGCCGGGTTGGAAGTCATTTCGCTTTCGGCGGCGAACGTGTTTCCTAAAACAGTCCGTCTGGTCATTCCGGCGTTCTCCATGTCGTCCAGAGTCCTGAGTATCCTCCTGTCTGCTTCCGCCTCGAGGGGATTTCCCGCCATACCGAAAACTCCGATTCCGGGTGCTTCTAACGCGACGCCTTCCCGCGATCCCCCGGGTTCCACCAAGTCCCGGGCTTCTGGTCCATTTAATCGAGCGCGCGGTAAAATGTTTTGAACGATATTGTCCATTTGATTTTGTACCGGGGGCATTCTATTGTCGGCGGCTATTCTGCCACCTACACCCGCCCCACGACCCCTCCGATTTTTTTTAGATGCGGCCGATGCTCCGCGAAGAGCATTCTGCCGTAAACCCGCGGCGGTTCTACTCACGTTATCCGACCTGTTGGAATACAAATCCATCTCGGATACGCGTGGCCCTTTGGTGGCAAAGTGTTATTTTCGAGGGTACGGAAAAGGAGTTTAACGATGTAATTGTCTTCTTTTGAACTTTCCGTAGATCGCAGTAGAATTTTTGTGGATTCGTTGCAGCCCCTTTTAGTAACGTGACGTCACACAGGACAGTGCACGTAACGGTAGAGCGAGAATAAACTCAGCCCCTATAAACTTTCTCGACATACTTATTTTCCTTAATCACGGTGTTTTCGGGAGGATACTATTGTTTTTTGTTATTTTTATTTTACGCTCGATTTTTCCTTGTCGATCCGAATATCGAGAGATTCACTCGGAACCACTGACGGAACCGTCATCGGACGAACTGGACTCTTCGCTACTCGATTGGTTTTCGGACTCCGTCGTTTCGCCCGTCTGTTCAACAGGTCCGTCTTTGGAGGTGTCGGTGAGCGGGGTCACGTCGGACAATGCCACGTTTTCCGCGGCGGCGCATTCCCTCAGGTCCGGATACAATTGACGAGTCGTTTCGGTAGAGGTGGGGGGGTCGTCCGTCCGTACCAATCTCTCGACCACAACGGTACCGCCCCGCACATTTGTCTCTGCCGTTCTCTTGGGTCTCGTCCAGACGCGAGTCGCCTTCGAGACAATATTATCGCCGTTCGCACGCTCCATCAGTAACACTCACTTACATACCACCTGGGAAATGATGGCGAGTCGCGGACAACGAGATCTCAAAATCGGCTGGATACTCTCGCCCCCTCGGATATATTTCAACGCACGAGAATCCAATAAAAAACACTTTGATCTCTACTGGGACACCATTTATTGTGATTACAGCTATCTCACACACTACAATGCGGAACTGCCGTTTGAAGAAGCAAGCGGGATTACGCCGCAGTCACGGGATCGCGTTCACACCTCCACCGCGATTCGTCGCGAACGTTGCACGCGTCATCAGAAGCTGGGTCAAATCATTTTTCACAACCGTCAAACCATAATCGAATTGGACAATCATGATTATGAACTTTCAAATGTCGGTTCGGGTAAAAAGTTCTGTTTGAAACGAGCGTGTTTTCACGCGCTCGCTAAGGAATGGGATCCAATCGACGAGAGCGCGGGCTGCTTGTGTAAGAACGGTCGGTATTCGAACTGGTGTTCTTCGCCGGACGAGACCGAATTACAAAATATTTTAGTACCCTTTTTCGTAACGTACAATAATCGGACTTACGACATCGTCAATCATTTCAAAATGACACCGTCGCCTTCGTACGAGACGCGACAGTATATACGAGAAACCACTCGATCTCGGTTGGCAAACACGTGCGGCAACAGAAAACGCGTAGCCGTCTTCAGGACTGTAAAGCGGGCCAGGAATCGAGTACACCACGTTATGATTCAAGATATTTTCGCCGAGTCCGTCCGCGTTGAAACGGACTGTGGTTTTGAAGAGTCGTACACGCGACAACGCGCAACAGAATCACCGCCACCACCTCCACCGAAACGGAGGATAACTGAACTTTCTAGCGATTATCACGCTGCTCGCGCCGAGCGACTGACATTCGGCTCGACCTACTTGATGCACACGGTCGAATCCGAATATTGGAGAAAAAGAGCCAAAGCCATGGGAGCCGTGCCGATATGGAAGTCCAATTACACGTCGCACATTCCGATCGAATATCCCGGATTATTGATGTGTTTGGAATATTCAAAACCAAAAAAACTGGGAACGGGCATATTTGGCAATTATTTGAAAACGGTTCTGACGCAAATCAAAGAAAAACTAATTGGAGTTATCTCGTACAATAACAACAACGTGCTACCGGAAACACACAGACTATGTTTCGGCGGTGTACCAGTAACATCCGCCAGTAGTCCAACCGACCATCTCCCGTATCCCCGGGCGTGCACTCTGAGACTACCTTTTCTGAATCCGCCGGTATTGGAGCGGGCTGGAGCGAATTCGTTCAAACGGTCGGTTCTATACGAACACGCCATGCATATGGTGGTTTCGGAAGGGGATACGGTATGGACAGGTGACGTGCTGTACACACCATCCAAGTTAGACTATGCGAATATAGCCAGGTGGAAGGCTACGCCGTTAAAACAGATAATTTTGAAACCCGGCGTATACAGATGGTCGCCGTTTCTTCTCGGCGTGGAATTCGGATTAGAAACGAGAAAAAAAGAAATGTCGAACGCTTGCCGAGAATGCAGCAGATGGTTATCCGCGTGCGAGCAATACTTCGATTTGACCAGAGGAGAAATGGCACCTCATTATTATTTGATCGATACCGCCCTTACGTCGCGCAAAAAAAAACGGAAAGTGTTTGAATGGACCCCGCTCGGGTACGCGGAAGGAGAGAATTTCGACCGACTGATCCACGTGTGGGCAAGCGACAGGGAAGAGTTTATGAACAACGGAGTAGACGGAGCGTCGTTCAACTGGTGGAACAGCGTCGACGAGCATCTGGAATCGGTCAAGATGTACTGGCCGGACACGAGGTTCCGAGGACCCGCCGATTGCGAAATGAAGACCATAAATTGGGGCGCTAAAAACAGCATCAATCTTCGTCATCAATTGTTCGGTAACGCGTCAAAAATCGTGTTGAAGAATCCAACCACCTTCTTCGAGCGGTCGTTGATCAGTGTCGAAATCTGTTCCGGAAGCGCAAAATCGGGCGGTTACACGTTACTGGACGAGACAACTTTGGAAGTCGTAGGCGCAGTCCTTCTGGACGTGCGCGGTGCAGATCGCCACTTGTACGAATGTTTTGGACACTCCAACGGAAACGACAACCCCTGTTTTCACGATGATGCCGGTGCGGACAGGGCGGCGGACGAAAAATATCTCAGCGACGTACCGGCCGTTGGCGTTCACTTTTGCACCTTATCGTACGAGTTGGCTTTGTCGGCGTTGTCTCATCTCTGTACACACATTCGCACGCACGTTCCGTCGAATAATGTTCGCTTTGAGTGTCTAAGAAACGCATGGAATTTCACCCCGCACCAGTTCAACATTCGCCCGTCCGACGTCGCCCACGCTCATAGATGTTTCGCGAAAAGTCGGAAGGTCATCAAATCAATCCCCAATCACCGATCAGATATCGACGTGTCGGTCAACCTGACCTGCAGGCCTCGAGATCGACGTTGGTACGCGAGAAAAGACGGAACGCCCGGTGATTATTTGTGAAATGACAATAGAAATTATCTTTTATAAACAAACTCTTATTTCTTTCCTTCTTCCCGTCCGATTCGCGCCGAAAAATCTTTCTTGGAAATCCTTCCCTCGTAATGGGAAAACGTTCTGTGTACGGCTTCCTTGTCGCGGCCCGAAAATCTATCATTAGTATAATCACCAATCAGTATGCAGAACACGCGAGCGTCAATATCTCTGACCACGTGTAGAGACGGTGGTTTTATTGAGCTATTCCAAACGACGAGGAATCCAACATCCCTCTTATCGCCGCTCCTCTCGACGAATGCGTATACGGTTTTGCCGTGCGTGCGGCCTATTTTCTTTAAAGAGAACGGTTCACCGAGGCGCAAACGAACCAACTGGTCGTTCGGCATGATAAAAGCGGACCGGGCCAGACGATCGCGACTGCCCACGTAACGGCAAAGCGAACGCAGCGTCTCTGACGCCGGTTGTCGCTCCGTGGACTCGTCGGGGTGTTTCGACCACCCCGCCAGCCATTGGTCGCCGGCGATAGACGTCCACGGTTCGGGATCGTTTTCGCTAAACTGCATTCCGTAATCGCTGTTGTACAACGCGCGGTACAGTGATTTTAATTCCACCGTATCGGCGCATATGAAAATAGTGTCGTTTTTCCTGTCCACCCAACGAGGGACGTAAACACCGCGTTGCGTGTCCAAAACGACGCAGGCGTTCGTATCGCGAACGCCGCCCCCAAGAGCGGTGATCAAATCGCCGACGACCGTTTTGCCGTCAAATTCCACGGCCGACACCAAGTCCGCGGGTTCCATCGCGAATGCACTTATTTCCTCGCGGGCCCGCGTTAAGGAGTCAAAAAGATTTTGTGTTTCTCATTTTTGACGTTACGAGCGGACGTTTTAGACTGGGGTGTTACGTCATCTAGACCCACCGCCGCCAGATCGGTCATTGAAGACTCTAAACGATCATGAATAGGGTAATTTTCCGCCACGACGTCGGCCGCCGCGGGGCTACCGGCATAACCGTCGTACCACCGGGGGCCCGAAGTGGGGGTACCTGGCCGAGACCGACCACCCCGCCCGACTTTGAAGAGTTCATCGGCGTCGTCGATGTAGTCGTCTTCCATGTACGTAAACGAATACGGCGACCCAATCATGACGGGTCGGTCTTTCGACAAATCGAATTCGCCCGACTCGAAATTTAGAAAATCGTCTTCTCGGTCACTGTCGTTTACCGTCGGTCTCCTCGTCTCTGTAAATGGCTCTTCGTTCGCGCCGGCCGATGGGTTGGGCGTGGCGACGCCGACACCCGCGTTTCTCGGTCTTTTCATACACACGATAAATCCGACGTCTTGCAATATGGAATCGACAAAAGATACGTAAGCCTTATCGTACGCGTCGAGTTTCCACTTGTGTCTGGGTGAGAAGAAGCGATCGAGAAAGTGAAAAACCGCCGTCATGCCGAAATACCCGCAGAACTTTTTACAAAATTCTCGGTAACAATACTTTCGCGCGAACGACACGTGTCTACTGATTCCGCCATCTTCGTAATCGCCATCTTCTAAGCCCAAAACCGAAGCGCTGGTCAATTTGAAATTCATCCATACCGTGTTGTTCGCTTCGCACAACGTTCCGTCGTGTTCCTTGACGGACTCTAGCCAAGCCGGCGTTACTGCCACAGAACTGGTGAACGTATAGTCTTCCAACCCACCGTACGAATGTGCGAAAAGGATTTCTCCGTCGCAACCCCAGTTTGGATCGGACATTGTACGTAACTAAGCTAGAATTTGTTTGTTTTTCCCTTGTATTCGATTCAAACGTACTTACAATATTTTTTACGGGTGTGGTGGAAGCATATTTTCTTCCGGGCCGCTTTCCGTTACCGTAAACAAACTTCTGCCGCTAAAATCGAATATTGACGGACGGTGGGGGGTTAGGGTTGATTCATGGAGGGCGTGAGAACCGGCTTGATTTGTCATTTCTATGTCTTCCCCTCCAACGGTTAAGTTTTCCTGAACGTTTGCCGACGATGACTCGCCGGAAGTAGCGGGCACAGTAGCGGGCACACTGTATAAATCGTATGTGGAACGTTGCTTTTCGTATTCTCGCATGGCGTTCAAATACGATTGGGTGAGTCGGTCTCTGAATTGCGGCGGTATCCGGGATATTGTGTCTTTGAGTGTATTCATTCCGTCTACGCACGTCGTATCGGACAAGACGCGTGTGTTTATCGTTACTGTCTGCGGATTATTGGTAAACGCACCGCCGCCACTGAATTTGTCGTAAATAGGATTATAGAATTCCGTTTCTTTGTTGGCCTGTCGAACGATGATGCATTTTTGCGTCTGATCCGCTCCATCGTTCAGATCGTTTGACGTTTCCATTTTGAACGTGGCGTCCGTGTGTTCTACGACTTTAAGAATTGTCAAATCGGTAACGAGACTCGGATTGAAGTCGGCCGCGTAAAGTATGTCGTGGGTCCCGTAATATCTATACACGGTCCTCAACATCTGTCCCGCCGATTCCATCGACTTTGTCAAGGGTCCAAACTTCCAGTCACGCCACGGAAATTCGTTCCACAGACTCATTTTGACAAATGGACCGATCCAGCAGGTTTTCAAGAGGTAACGATCGTTCGTCATAGAGTATGTTCTCACTTTATCCGGATACGAGTCCGACATTGGGTTTAGACACCATTTCAGCGTGTCCACGTTAAACTCCATGACCAGCGGAGGGACGAGCCCGTTCATAATCCATTCGTTACCCGTGTCGTCGTTTTGATAAAAGATTATCCCGCGTTGTGACATGTCGTGGTTCACTTACCAAATAGTTGTTGGTAAATGCAACCGCGAATCGTGTCGGATTCCCGATCCGATATACAATACAAGTGTTGTGACAAACAGTCGGTTTCCCGTTCGATTAATTATTGGTTTTTAAAAACATTACGAATATGCCCGTTTGGATATAGTCAATCGGACATATTCGTAAGTTTTTATTTGATTTATTTGTAAAATAAAACAATATACACGGTATAAAACCAATCCATTTTCGACATTTATTTTAAAAGGCTACAAACAAGTACAATAACTAACTATTCTATATATAATAACATTAAATAGAAATCTGCGTATCTCACACATTTAAATATATCTAAAAAATGGACAATGTGAATTGAATTTATATACGCAAAAAATTATATTTAATAACATCAATTTAACTAAAAAACCAATATTTGTTGTTTTCAAAAGAAGATGATAGCCGGCTCGTACAGGAGTGAGGCGGGGGTTGGCTAGCTGCTGGTTGGAGTGTCTACGACGATTCTTGAGTCGCCAGAGTCTGTGATGATTTTCCTCGTGTCTCCTTGTGGTGGGCTGCAGCTTCATGCTCACAGGCGTATTGGATGTTGTTGCCGAATTTCCAAAAATAACAATTAATCCAAAGGCATTTGCAACACACCTCGTAAAACCCCTCATTATACTCGCGCTCTAACTTCACACATTTCGCCTTCTTTCCGCAAGATTCACATTTCTTCGGTGCCATTATAACGATCAACGAGCTGGAGTGAATCTAACAAACAACCTCGCGACGGCTTTCCTTCAGCTAGACTGAATCTCGTGGCGTTGACGAAGAAAACTCGTATAGTGGAGGGGAACTCGTATAGTGGAGGGGGTCAAGGGAGATTGGGTGGGGGGGATCTATCCGGGTTCCCGATATGCCTTTCGAATCTGTAGAGTCGGAAACAGTTGAAATATCTATAGAATCGTTCGCGGATTTTCAATACGACCTCGTTTGTAGCTCCCGGTGAATATCCTAATTTCGTACGGTAACGTACGAATACGAGTTCGGAGAGTTCTTTTATAGGATTCCAGACGGATTCGTTGTGTTCTTCAAAACGGAACAACGCGTTTCGCAGAGCGTGATAAACGTATTTCAACTCGTAAGTTTCCGTCCATTTCTCTTTGCAAGACTGGATAGGAGCGCTATTTGACGGGCCGTACAATAAATAGTCTTCCATAACGTACCGGTCGTTGTACGAGCGATTCGATTCTGAATTTTCCGTGTTTCCAAACAACCGGCCGCATCGAAAATTACAAATTGCCGGAGATAATCTCCTTTTCACGACCAGAAATTTCAACCATTGGCCTAGAAAATGGGTGGGATAAGTCATGCGTAAATCGAGCGTTGCCGTTGATGATATATGTAGCAAATGATCGCACCGCCGTTTTAGTAGTTCCGTCACTAAAGAAAGTACATGGTATTCTGTATGTAATTTGTTTTCAACGCAAAGAATTAAAATATCATCCAAGAATGTCGTTACGACTTTTAATTCTTTTATAGTATGTTCAACTTTTTCGTAATGAATTTCGATTTCAATACTCGTGAAGTTTCGTTTAGCTGTCATTCTTTCTTTCTGAGTACCCGTTGTTTTTTACAAATCGGAGTTTCGGATCATCTGTATATCAAAAGTGTCGCTTCACATGATTCAAATCAAATGTCCCCTATTTCTTACAATTCGGTATCCCGATCCGTCGTCAACGTACGATTAAGGAATACGACTATTCGGGATCCCGTATGACCGGTTGATTCTATCCCCACCACCGCCTATAAATTGCTCCGTCTTCGCCGGTCTGGCTCAGTTCAGAAGGAGACGTGACAACATAGTTATGGTTTGTGCGACTGTTTATTTTTCATTGATTGAAAATGATGAACCCAGGTTGGGTTCCGGTCGATGTTGTGCGTGCGGGACTGTGGGAGAGTTTCAAATGATGACAGGATCCCCGGTAATGTATCCATCTTCGCTGTGCCCGGGATGTTCACATCAAATCGCCGGGGAAGTGTTGAATTGTGGATTTTATTTTTTGGCTTGCAAATTTTGCCGTCACTCTTGCCGAATTTGCAGTGACGTCCCACCAAAAGACCTGGTGTTAACGATAACGTGTGAAGTGTGCACCACCACGTGTTCCGAACGTTTCAATTCGGACACGTTGACGGATTCCCTTTGGAAGGCGAACAAGTATATCGTCTTCCCATATGAAAGACAACAGAACGAGTGGTGTCGCGGCTGCGGCTACAACCCGCCGGCGTTGCCCCAAGTGACTCCGTTGGATTTATCAATCCGAAAAGTAGAATTGTCAGACCAACCGTCAGACCAGCCGTTGGATACAACAGATTGGGCCACTTTAGAACCCATTCTCGACTCGTTGGAGGAGAATTGGACCACAATTCCAACGGATGACGAGATGAAAACCTGGGTGCCACTTCCCTCATCAGAAGCGGAGTTTTTTGATATGAGGATGGTTTAGTTTATAGTTGTTGTTTCTGTTTGTAGATTGTATTGATTGTTTGTGATTGTTTGTATAAAATATTGAATTATTAATTATTGTATGTAGCTGTTTGTGGACTGTTGTAATTCACTAGTTTTGTATATAATTTGTATCAGTTTGTAGATTTTTATAATAATCAATTAGTTCTTTTATGTTTTGCATATAGTTATTTTTTGTACTCTGCTAGTTTTTTCACATGATTTGTATCAGTTTGTAGACTTTTGAATGAAATATTGAATAATTAATTTTATATTTTTATCAGTTTGTAAACTTTTATAATCAATTGTGAGAATCGATTGAATTTTTATATTTTTCATATAGTTATTGTATATGTTTGTGAACTTTTATAATCTGTTATTTGTTTTATATAATTTTGTATTAGTTTGTAGACTTTTATTAAATGTTGAATGTTTCTGTATTTTGTAGACTTTTATAAAATCAATTAATATTTTTATATTTTGTTTATAGTTATTTTATCTCTAGCCTAAAATCAATTTGTTTTATATCATGTATTATTGTAACAATAAGTCCAATAAAAATTCAAATAAAAAATACGAATATGTTTGTTTGGATATATCCAAACAAACATATTCGTATTTTTTAAAAACTAATAATTTATCTAGCGGGAACCCGATTCGATATTAAATATGATATAATTTCCGTTAACTGCATTAGCTGGGTTGATCGATTTTCTCCATCTATGCACAAAACGATGAGTCCTTTCATCGGACGATGCAGTTAACGGTCAAATATATCATTTTACCCGTAATTAATTTTTTCGGGTGCCGCCCGCGTTGCGGGTCATCGCAGGACTCGGTTAAAACAAATACGACGGTGAAACGGCCGTATCGTCACGTCTAGGGTCGGCGCGAAAAGAGGTGTAAATCGGCGCGTTTTTATTTTTCATTTTGACGGAAAGTCGGTCGGGGATTTCAAAACTTTTCTCGGGTAAAAAAAATGTTTGTAACAAATATTTTTTAAAAAACCACCCCAGTAAGCGACGCGCCGGCCCCTCCCCGCTGCTCCTTCCTTGAAGGAGTCATTATTATGGGCAAGGAGCTAAAGAGTCGCGCGCGAACGGTACCTCGTATATATGCATTTTTGGTGGCGTGTCGAGATATAATTTTCGACGAGCCAAAAAATCCTGCTCTCTGATTGGCTGAAATTTTTGGCGGGAAAAATACTCGAATCCTATTGGTCGGCAGCCGGGGGTTGTCGAGAGCATAGGGTCGACCGAACCAAAAAATGGTGGGGGAAATGCTCAGTCTTACGGCGGCCGTCGGAGAGGGTGGTCGCAAAGGGGACTTTGAATTTTTCACACTCTTCGCGCGGGTAACCGACCCCACGCGGTTAACCAAAGATTTAAAGCGGTTACCCGCGCGTTCTGATCAATATCTCGCGCGCCCCTTCTGTAAGCTAGGGACCTGTACGGAGAATGAAAAGGGATAAGTTCGTGTTTTCCAGAATAACCACCAGTCGAGTGTATTATGAGACTGGCGATTTGCATAACAAGAAAAAACGGCGAGTTACAGAGCAAGAAAAAAGGAAGCTTTGAGGGCCGGATAGATCGATCTTCCCCATCTATGCACAAAAAGTTGAGTCATTACACCGAAAGATATAGTTGAAGGTAAAATATATCATTTTTCATATCAAATCGGGTTCCCGCTCGATAAACTATTAGTTTTTAAAAAATACGAATATGTCCGTTTGACTTTATCCAAACGGGCATATTCGTAAATTTTATTGGATTTATTTGTAAAATAATACTGTACATGGTATAAAAATAATCTATTTTCAACATTTATTACAAAAGGCTACAAACAAATACAATAACTAACAATCTTATATATAAAAAACAATATACAAAAGGTCGAAATTTGCGTATTTCACACGTCCAATATATCGAACGTTGGGATTAAGAATTTAAAATGAATTAACAACTTATTTTCCAAAACGCATATAAAGACAAACAACAATAACAAATTTAGGTGCAATACTAAGCTTCCTTTGATAGGAAATCCTTCAAAAATATCGACATACACAAAACAATTATATTACTTTACAAATAAATTTAAAAATAAACCAATGAACTACAGTGGAACTTGGATAATTCGAACCTCAAGGGACCAGTGAAAAAATTCGAATTATCCTAAAATTCGAATTATGAAAGTTCTTTGAAAAGGGTAGAGAAAATACTAAAATTTCAAGTTTTTTCCCAAAAACCTTTATTGAACATAATATTACAAACGTTTTAACAATTAAAGTTCTTATATAGTATTTATTACGTTGCTAATGATTTATGTTCACAAAAAGCACATTACAGAAGACAGTATAGAATAAAACAGTAGGCCTAACGAAATCATTAATAACCTCAAAAGTTTAAAATGATAAGACATAGGCAAACCAAAATGTCCTGTTGGCCTATTTGATGAGAGTAGTAATACAGAAATGTAGTAAGTCTCAGGGAAATCTACTGTTTTTCAAAAAAGGTTGAGATTTTTACCTGTTTTCTACAATTAAGTCTCTCAGACATCACAAAAGAATCTAACAAATTTAAGGAACGGAAAACAGAATCACTTACGTCATTTCTACTTTCAAAAAATCGCCTAAGTTCTGTAATGTGGTTTGTTGCTTCGGCTGCACTCGGAACTGTTTTTTCGGCAACTTCTACAAGTTCGTCACCAGAAGCGTCGTCACCATCTTGTTTTTCGGAGCTCAGTACATCGGCGATGATTTCTGCGTCGCTCAGCTCACCACAAACAGCGACATTTTCGTCCACGTTGACAAAGTCCTCAAACGAAATGGCAGGATCGGCGATGACGTCATCCCAGCTGTCAACTGGAGGCACAGTTTCGACGGCGATTTCTTCATTGTCTTCCGTGCTTTTAAACCCTGCTTTTCTAAAACAATTCTCGATTGTTTGCGGAGTCACTTGGTCCCAAGCCTGTTTACACATTCGAGATGCCTGGAGAATGTCGAGCTTGATTTTGAGAGCGTCACAATCTTCAGTAAGGATGTTCTCCACTAACAAACGCCTATAAAAGTGTTTTAGATTTTTTATTATTCCCTGGTCCATGGGCTGAATCACGGAGGTCATGTTTGCAGGGAAAAAAATAACTTTCACATTTTCCATCAGAGGTATGGTGTTGTGGGCAGTACAGTTGTCAATGAAAACTATGACTTTTCGTTTTTCTTTGATGAACTTTTTGTCTAATTTCAACAGCCAGTTTTCAAAAAGACTTCCAGTCATCCACGCTCTTGGGCTGTTAACATACTCCACTGGTTTTGACTTTACGTTTTTGAAACAACGTGGATTTGCCGACTTGCCAATCATCAGCAGAGGGAGTTTTTCCGTCCCGTCCATGTTTGCACCAACTAGCAGCGTCAGTCTTTCTTTGCTTAGCTTTCCTCCGTGACACTTCTCGTCTTTAAATGCTAGCGTTCTGTCTGGGGTACATTTAAAAAAAAGGCCCGTCTCGTCAACATTGAAGATGTCCTTTGGGTTCCTGTCCTGTATCATTTCTTCCAAATCCTTTTTCCACTGGTTTGCTTCTTGCTGGTTAACAGCCCCGCTTTCTCCACAAACAAATTTGAACGAAATCTTATTTCGGTCCTTGAAGCCATCTAGCCACCCAGTGCTAGCTTTGAAATTTGATTTTCCTAGTTCGCTAGCAAACTGTTCCGCTTTGCCTCTCAAAAGTGGACCACTAATAGGAATCTTCTTATCTCTAGTTTGCTTGAACCATTTCAAAACACACTGGTCCACGTCTGGATTTACCGGTTCTCTCAATCTTTTTCGGCCTTTGCCACTCTCACTTTCGCACCCGAGAATTTTGTCTTTATTTTTTAGATATGTAGACAATGTGTTTGGAGGAATCCCGAAAGCCTTCGCAATCTCCGATTTTTTCTTCAGTCCCTTTTCCACTTCTTTAATTGCCGCTACTTTCTCCGCCAAAGTCAATGTTTTGTATGAAACCCGAGGCTTTGATGACGACATCTTAACTCTGTTCACACACTTACCACAGACAAAACAAAACTAAGACCACAATGCTAAACAAACCACTCGGACTACTGCAGTATAGAGCACGCACTACCAGACAGGTGTAAGGGTTGACACTGTTATGAGATGCGAGAGCGTTGCAAAACAATAGGAGGGTGGGTGGGAGGGGTTGGGCATTGACCTTGAGAGGAGCGCGGCAGACGGGTTAGTCACGTAGGCAAAACAATAGGGTAGGGCGGCGGGGTGGAAGGGGTGGGTACGCTGACCTCGGCGCAATAAAGCCTGCGCGCGAAAGGGCCGGCGAGGGGGCGCATGCCAATGAGACGACGTCGTTTTTCGGAAAGACCTGACCCGACATAGTGACTTCCGAACGACTTTTTAGGGGAAAAAACTTCGAATTATCCAAAATATAATTCGAATTAACCACGACTTTTTAGCATTGATTTTATACCAAATGCTAGGGACCAAGAGAAAAATTCGAATTAAAGAAGATTTCGAATTATAGAAGTTCGAATTAGCCACGTTCCACTGTATATATAGATATTCTTACAGTCTTTATTTACATACCTTAGATTTCTAAAATTACTTTTTAATTATTTACTGAATTAAAAATATTATATACAAACTTATGACCTCTACTCGTCTATGACTAATATTGGTGTTGGCTCGAGGACTAATTTGTACTTGATCCAATGACCATACGGCCCCGGGTTATCGTGTTCCCACCTATTTGGGCCGTAGCCGCATCCAAAGCAGGGAATGTCCCATCGTCGCTGACCAGGTTGTATGTATAGGTGGGTGGATTTCCACATGAAACCTCCATTTCCGCTCTCGAAGTAGAACGTTGTCGTTGTGCAACAAGCTCCGCAGGTTGATTGGACGTGGAGATCCTTCGGCGGGTCCTTTGTGCACTTTGAACAAGAGTGACCACAGCTGTCGCAGCCCTGATGGTATAATGGGTCTTTTAATAATGAGGTGTGTATCGAGTGATTGCACACCGGACAAATAAGTAAATCTCCTCTTGACAACCGCGTAAACCTTTTGAAATCTGTTCCGCCACACGAACAACACATACCGGTGGGACAAGGAGCCGGAAAACTAGCGAAGGATATTTTGATCTTTCCGCAGGACTGCATGTTCTTTTCGGTGGGCGTACGAGCATCGACTGAACGCCGACCCGAGACGGGCGCGCTTATATGCCCAACGAAGGAGCATTATACGGGATTCCGAACGGTCAGAAGACCGACGAGAACCGGATCGGTTCCCCGAGAAGTTCGGTCTATACAAGAGTGGTCGGAATCCCGATGAAAACATAGGTGTTTTTTAAAAAAATATAAAATTTACAGTATTATAAATCTTTATTGAAACATATTTTAAGTACGACAGAAAAAGTTATAAAAAACTATATACATACATAAACATAATATATTGATACGAATTTAAATAAATTATATTTGGACATGCGATCTTGTACAGGGAACTGGTATGGCGAAGAACAAATCAAATTACAAATAGTTATAACAACCAAAGAAATACTGTAAAATCACATAGCGCATTCTTCTAGTTTAGCAAAGAACTTGTTTTCGTGTCCGTAGCACGCGATCCTGTACAGGGAGCTGGTACGGCCCTTCTTGCGAATACACGATTTCCAAACACCATTCGCAGAACATTTTAAAGAATACCATTATATCCATATCGGTGGGCGCCAAAACAGAGAACGGTCCACCACAGATGACCGATGAGAACCGGATCAGTTCCCCAAGAAGTTCGGTATCCCGATGAAAACATAGGTGTTTTTTAAAAAATATAAAATTTACAGTACTATACATCTTGATTGAAACATATTGTAAGTACGATAGAAAAAGTTATAAAAACTATAGATACATAATATATTGATACAAATTTAAATAAATTTTATTTGAAGATGCGATCTTGTACAGGGAGCTGGTATGGTGAAGAACAAATCAAAATATAAATATTTTTACAACAGAAAAAGTTATAACAACAACAATACAGTAAAATCACATCGCGTATTCTTCCAGTTTAGCAAAGAACGTGTTTTCGTATTCGGAGCGCGCGATCCTGTACAGGGAGCTGGTACTGCCCTCTTCTTGCGAATACACGATTTTCAAACACCATTCGCAGAACATTTTAAAGAAAGCCATTATATCCATACCGGTGGACCCCAAAACAAAGGGTGGACAACGAGAATAGTCCATCATGCGGATGTCGAACAGCTCCGCCATTTCCAACCAAACGTCGTGGTCACCTCCTTTGGGATCGAAGAACCGTGAATTGAAGCGGTTCAGATTGCGTTGAATTTCGTATGACAGAGTTAAATCCGGATTCATACGTCCGCTGTTTAATTCAATTATGGGTTTGGCCGTGTAAATGTCACCAGGTCGCCAGTATTCAAATTTTGTTTCAGTCATCAAAAAACTCTCGTTGACACCAGCCATCGAATCGATGACGAGTGGCTCGACGAAGACGAAAATCGGATCAATAATTTTCACATCTGTCGGGAACCGTTTGCCGTTTTTAGGAACGTGGCTCAAACAAACGGCGGATCCACTCACCGATATCATGGCGATCTTGCGACAACCGTTGTTCGCACATTCGGGGATAGATTCTTTTGGAAACACTTCGTATTTTTTCTTGACGAACCTCTTGAATTGTGAGATGAGAAACCCATCGGCTCCTACAAAAGTCACATAACACACGACGTTCCACTCGTCATCTTTTAACGATTCTCTTGTTGAAAAAAATAATATGTAAAACTTAATGATGTTTGATAGTTGATTGCCGAAACCCTCCGCGGTAGAACCAACGGCGGACATAAAAGACGTGTCGATTTTTGGACACCCAGTACGGATGTGATTGACCGTTCCGAATTCATCGAAGAAAATCATCATGTATATTTCCAATAGTTTGACGCCCGCCCGACGAAAGAAGTCTTTCTTCGAATAGAGGTCGTTGCAGACATTTCTCGTTTGGTGAGACGCTCTGATGTTCAGCAAATATTCGCTCTCCGTCCGGAAACTGTACTGGAGTATGGAACGATCGACATTTTTCAGCGTGGGGTCTTTCATGTTCGTCCGCCGCGACCTGTGTTGTACCGCAAACTGAACGCCCCGACCTTCGTTCGCTCCGAGGAAGAGAAGGGGATCGAGCGGTGAGAAGGGGGGGGGCGTGACGTTTCGCAACTCCGTCGAGATTAGCGAGCCACAGAATGGAAAAGATAGTTGATATAGCGGTCGATATGACAATCGAAACTAGTACTCGCCTTGTCAGCACCGAACCCACGGGATCAAGATGAGTATCATCACACTGGAAGGTAATATAGGCGCCGGCAAGACCACGTTGGCCACCGCTCTCTACGAGGAATTCAAGCGGGCCGGGTGGAAAACTGTACATATCAAAGAACCTTTGGGTCTGTGGACGGACTTTCACGGGACCAATCTTTTAGAACTTCTGTACAGAGATATAGAGCGATGGGCGTTTACATTTCAGGCGAACGCACTCGTAGATATGACCGACTATGACAGACAGGCGATGAAGTTCGCACGCGACGGGTTCGTCGTAACAAAAGAGCGTTCTTCGTTCAGCGTTCGACATATTTTCAGCGAACATCTCTACGGTAACATGACGGAAGCGGAGCATCAAATTATGGAAAAATTAATCGATGCGATCAGGGATCCGCGGGAAGAAGTGACCGTTGACGGAAACCCCACTCCGGCCGACATCACACTGTACGTTCGCACGGAGCCGGAGACGTGTTACAAACGCGTCCACAAACGGGGACGTTTGGAAGAGACCGGTCGGGAAGAAAGCGAGTTGAACTTGGATTATCTGGTGCGGTTACACGAACAACACGAACGGGCTGCTCAGAAATTTTACGGGCGAACAATCGTCATTAACAACACACTATCCAACGTAACTGATCCGAAATCCATAATTTTCGGCGATGCGAATCTTTTTGATATACTTGTCAGTGAAATTCGTAAAAAAAACCGAGACGGAGATCAGCAAACTGATTAACACAGAGTCTGGACTCCATTGGACGTGTGTTACAGGACGCAAACTCACAATTAATACTGCTTTAATTTAATATTATTTGTTAAAGTAAATTGGAATAAACAATTGTTGGTAATAAAAATGGGATGGACATAAATTGTAACCCTGCCTTTTAAGAGGATTTCACAATCTTAAATGTACGTATTTATCCTGCTCAAAAAAGAAACTGAACAACCGAACTTGGATATATTTTATAATAGACCTAAGTATATATTTAAAAATTAGCATTACTAATATCGATACTGTAAATACATCGGATGAAAAATATCGAACATCGGCCTTTAAATATCGATATCAAACACTATTTCGCCCCTCTAACCCTTTTCACTGATAATTCGGAATCCCGATTGGGTGTCGTCAGGAGAGAGGGTGTGGCCGTCAGATGAGAGAGGGGGTATGGCCGTCAGAGGAGAGAGGGGGTATGGCCGTCAGAGGAGAGAGGGGGTATGGCCCCCATCGCCTATATTAGGAGCAGCGTTCCGCGGCAAATTCAGTACACAGCCGTTCAGCATGGAAACTTCTTGTGGAATTTACGATCTCCATACTGCAGAGGCCTCCAACCCGCTGCCACTTCGGGAGTTATGTTGCGTCTGCGGATCGGGATCATTTGAAAATATTGGCCGCATAGTCACGTATCCGTGCAAATTCAGGTGCTCGGTCTGCCGTCACGATGTCGTCCCGGACCAGCCGAGAACGCCGCAGATCTACAGGATCTGCGAGGTCTGCCGCCATTCTTGTTCCATCTGCGGCGGCAATAAGGGACCGAAGGACGTCGTCGTGAACATCGATTGCGGGGCGTGTCTTGCGAGGACTAAATACGACCTGGAGGTGGGAGACAACAGGAGCGGGCTTTGGACCACCGTCACAACGACAACCAAATTGGGCAGACGACGGTGGAACAAGGTCTGCACCGGTTGCGGGTACAACCCCGCCCCCTTCAGACATTTAACAAGCACATTTAGAATTAGTAATGGCAAGGTAAAAGTAGTGCCAGTTAATCAAATTGAAAATTTTAAAGTAGTTTATGATAATGTGTTAAAGGAGTGGAAGTTGCAAAACCTCCAAAAAGTCGTATCGAGTGATGGTAAAATTGTACAAGTGTAAATAGTAGTTGTATGTAAATTTAATCTTTTCATATTTGTAGTATTTTTGTATGTAGTATGTTTGATGTATGTATATCTTTTAATCATGTACAATTTAAAATGTTAATTTTCTTTATATATATTTGTAGTATTTTGTATGTAAAGTAGTACATGTATAGTAACTTGTAATCAATAAAGTTTTTTGTTATTCTTAGGGTGTTTGTAGTATTTTTTTAAAAAACCCCCTTCGATACATCGGGAAACCGATGATATCAAGTTGCGACATGGCAAAATTTGACATTTTAAAATAGTTGTGTGCACAATAATTATTGTAAATGTAAAATTTTTAACAAGAGTCCGGATCCCCTCGGACGTGTGTTATATATGAATTTGTTTACTACCGTTTTGTAAATTCAATAAGCCACGATTTATTTTGTTTCCTGTTACATTCACAGTCACGCTATGTGAATTTATTTTAGTTCTTATTTCGGAGGACGAGATCGGAGTTGAATCTTCGATATCCATATACGTAATATCTCCATTAAACTCTATATACATTTTTGAGTCATGTCGAGACTATTTTTTGCCATAAAAACCGGCCTCACCATCTCGTCCGTCGTAACCGTTGGCCGCTTCCTTTTTCTTGCGCTGCAACTCGCCAGTCTCGTAATATACCCGACTGGCGGTTAGTCTGGAAAACACGAGAACCTATCCCTTTTCGTTCTCCGTACAGGTCCCTAGCTCACATAAAGGGCGCTCGAGATATTGATCAGAACGCGCGGGTAACCGCTTTAAATTTCTAGTTAACCGCGTGAGGGTCGGTTACCCGCGCGAAGTGTGAAAAATTCAAAGTCCCCTTTGCGACCATCTTCTCAGACGGCCGCCGTAACACTGAGCATTTCCCCCACCACTTTTTGGTTCTGTCAACCCTTTACTCTCGACAACCCCCGACCGCCGACCAATAGGATTCGAGTATTTTTCCCGCCAAAAATTTCAGCCAATCAGAGAGCCGGATTTTTTTGTCCGTTGAAAATTATATCTCGACAAGCCACCAAAAATGCATATATACGAGGTACCGTTCGCGCGCGACTCTTTAGCTCCTTGCCCATAATAATGACTCCTTCAAGGAAGGAGCAGCGGGGAGGGGCCGGCGCGTCGCTTACTGGGGTGGTTTTTTTTTTAAATTTGTTAAACACATTTTTACTCGAGAAAAGTTTTGAAATCTCCGACCGACTTGCCGTCAAAATAAAAAATAAAAACGCACTGATTTACACCTCTTTTCGCGCCGATACCTGACGTGACGATACGGCCGTTTCGGCTTCGTATTCGCGTTAACCGAGTTCTGCGATGGCCCGCAACGCGGACAGCATTGACTCAAAACGGCAATATGGACACGAAGTGGAGAGCGGCAAAAACGGTCTGCCGACACGATGTCGTCACGGACCAACAGAGAACGCTGCAGATCCACAGGATCTGTGAGGTCTGCCGGCAACAGGAGCGGCCTTTGGGCCGCCGTGACAATGAAGATCAGACCGGGCGGACGACAGTGGAACGTGGTCTGCACCGGGTGCGAATACAACCCCGCCCTCCTCAGACACTCGTCAAGCACATTTACGATTAGTAAAGGCACAGTCAAAATAGTGCCAGTGAAAGATACCATAGTACATTTATAGGTTATGCACAATAATTGGACTAATGTTATTTTCGTTTTCTCCATGTTATTGTAGGTAAAATAGTACACGTATAGCCTGTAAACAATATAAAATTCTTAGGGTGTTTGTAGTATTAAAAAAAAAAACCATTCCAGCCATCGGGAAACCGATGATATCAAGTTACGACATGGTAAAATTTGACATTTTGACCCGCCGAAATACAGAAAAGAGGTTCGGATAGCTGTTCTAGAACACATATACGGACAAAGGGCGTTGTGCAATTATCTGCGGTAGGTGGATAATTACAAACGCACCATTGAAGCTGTTCTCAACGCTGTTCTCGAGCAGTTACGAGAACACACCATCAAACAAACAGGCTACATCGGCCAGAAATTACACCTAGAACTCGAATATTCACATCCAGGTCAACGCTAACTGTAGGAATTCAAAATAAGTCAACACTAACTGTAGGAATTCAAAATCGGTTTCCCGATCTAAATCCAACGATTTTTTAAAAAATACAAATATATCCGTTCGCTTGCTTTAGACAAACGAACGGATATATTTGTTTTATGTTTTATTTGTTTATTAATAAACAGTTACAATTTTCTTAAAAGCTATATATACAAAATACAGATATAATAAAAAATTACAAAATACAGATATAATAAAAAATTACAAAATACAGATATAATAAAAAATTATTAAACATTTATACATTTATACAATTGTTATTTTGGAGTCGCCGGCGAGGCGGCCGGTGGAGTCGCCGGCGAGGCGGCCGGTGGGGCGGCCGGTGGAGTCGCCGGTGGAGTGGCCGGCGAGGCGGCCGGTGGAGTGGCCGGTGGAGTCGCCGGCGGGGCGGCCGGTGGAGTGGCCGGTGGAGTGGCCGGTGGAGTCGCCGGTGGAGTGGCCGGCGAGGCGGCCGGTGGAGTCGCCGGCGGGGCGGCCGGTGGAGTGGCCGGCGGGGCGGCCGGTGGAGTGGCCGGCGGGGCGGCCGGTGGAGTGGCCGGCAGAGTAACCTCGGATCACCTTGGGCGGCTGGCGGGGCGGCTGGCGGGGCGGCTGGTGGAGTGGCCGGCGAGGCGGCCGGTGGAGTGGCCGGTGAAGTGGCCGGCGGGGCGGCCGGTGGAGTGGCTGGTGGAGTGGCCGATGTTTGATGGCAAAAGGTTGAGAACCCATCAATTTTGAAAAATAAATTTTGAAAAATGAATTTTGAAAAAAGGTAAAATTTCATTTGAACGGGTCCAACAAATCTAAATATTCCGAGTTTTTGAACTCTTCGTTGAGAGTTTTGTTTTGGAAAAGCAGATCAATTTTTAATTTTGTATGGTAGTGAAATTCCCGTAAAAACGGTCCAAACCGGTATACAGAGTTAGGACCGTTAGACCGTACAATTTCCTTGTATATGGCCGCACGATACAGAATTTCATTTCCTTTCATTTCGGAAATTCGACGATACTTTTGAATATTGTCAAAACATTCAAAAGTATCATCGAATTCCGGCCAGAAATATCGCACGAAATTCTTATCGGCGTCCGTCATAATTTTCAATTCGGAGGTAAAGACCCCTGAGGGGCGTTCCTCCATCTCGATTAAAAATTGTCTCGGTATATTAGATTTGTTTTTCCCTATAAGTTCGAAATCTTTCCCCATGAACTCTCGAAAGAGGATATCTACGTCAATCCGACTGAATAGATCTCGGTACGTGTATACCGGCGGCATTCCGAGATTCTCGCAGATCGGATTTATGTAATCCATTACTTCATCTGTCCTCCACTTTCGAAAGTCCTTAAGAAGTGTATCCATAGTTTCCTCGTTGCATTTGTAATTATAAAGATTTGAAAAATAATCGTAATTTACATAGGGGCTGATAGACTCTACAAATTTAATGTCTTGTTCATAATGTCTGATATTGTTAAAAAGGTTTTTAATACGTTGTGTGTGACCAAGATCACAAGTATCTATTGTATAATATAGAAAATGTATTTCACATCTTTCTATGAGTTCTTTAATGTTGTCCCCGCGCCATGTTTCATAGCGGTCTGTTACACGATGGCGCCCCAAGGAATAATATCCCTCAGGCAGTCGTGAACAGACATTGATTTGGTGGGGCCGGTGAGTCAAGAACCTTTCACCATCATAACTCGCCCGTCGTCCATGGTGGCTGGATTTTCGCCGACGCCGGTTACCAGCTTTCCCGTGCCGCACAAAACAAAGCACCGCCAAGGTGACTCCGAGGATCCCCGTACCCGCAGTAAAGTATGGTGTTTCTGAAATACACACAATATGAGATATAATTCTACACACGTAATAAATAAAAATATCCCCATCGCAGCAAACTTGCATACTTAGCGAATTTCCAATAAATATATAACATAACACTTAACAGGATTCATAAGAAATACATTCACAAACAAGCGATATTTAAAATATTAATTATTCTCCTTAAGAATAACATTGGGGATGAGTACGCAGGTTTGCTGCAAAAAGGAACACAAAATAACTTATGCAAATATCAATAAACTCATCTTAGTGTAGCCACATACCAAGTTTCATCCATGTACATTCATAAATAAGCGATATATAACATTTTTATTTTCATTTCCATAAGAACAATGGGGACCAAGTACCTAGGTTTGCTGCTACGGGAACCATAGACGAAATATTTTTTTGGTTGCAAACAACAATTAACCACAACCCGATGAAGCCATATACCAAATTTCGTCAGTTTATGTTCATAAATAAGCGAGATATACAATTTTTCTTTTTCTCCATAAGAATAACATTAGACAACATACTGTGTTTAGCACTTTCGATATCTCAGTAACCAATTGACTTAAAGCAATGATCAATATATCAAATTGTTTTTTATGATGAATTCAATGGTAAAAATCAAAATTTGATTTAAATAAAAATTAAATGTGGAAACCCCATAAACTCCATTTTTGGGTTACAAAACCCCCCCAAAAAACCCTTAGGATGGTGAGATTTGTCTGGTTTTTGAAATCGTTCAAACAATTGGTGCTTTACACATTTTTACCAAATTTCATTAAGATCGGACCTTTTTTACGAGAGTTATCGTGCTTACGGACATATATATAAATTTGAACGAATGGTGTTTTTGGCATCTGGGGACTTCAAAATGAAAAGTTATCATGGTCTCGGGCTTAAGTCTTACCATGAGACCTACGGTCATAGTTTCTTCCCTATAGGTGAAATTCGCTAAAACAGCTAACCATTACATTTCGGTGGAAAGATATATCGCTTAGAGAGGAAAATACGAAAAATAAAACTTCATTTTAATATTTAGTACCACATCACAATGTTTGACAATCTGGTATTTAAGGATACCACACAAAAATTTCTAAGCCAAAATAATATTTTTAAAGTATTTTCAGAAAATTATTGAAGAACTCTGCATCAAATACCATTATCTCATACAACGTGAAAAAATAATATTTGCCTTTAGCTGAGAGTTAGAAGAAGTGCGGAGCCGAAGCCCCAATAGGTTTTGATCTAATAAGTGTCCTTTCCATACCTGCTTTTTCATAAACTATTACTGTCATTGGGGACATATATCCGAAATCTATACAGGCCGGGTATGATTATGAATTTGTATTTTGAAGCCCATAATTTCAATTTGATATATATCATAGTATAGCGTTTAAAAACCATCTATTTCAGGTATAAATTAAGTAATTTAAATATAAATAATCTACCTTTATTTTAAAGTTAAAATAATTTTTCAATGTAAAAATTATAAATATGTTCACTAAATACAATACAAATTTTGAAAGAATTACCGAATTTGTATTTTGAAGCCCATAATTTCAATTTGATATATATCATAGTATAGCGTTTAAAAACCATCTATTTCAGGTATAAATTAAGTAATTTAAATATAAATAATCTACCTTTATTTTAAAGTTAAAATAATTTTTCAATGTAAAAATTATAAATATGTTCACTAAATACAATACAAATTTTGAAAGAATTACCGAATTTGTATTTTGAAGCCCATAATTTCAATTTGATATATATCATAGTATAGCGTTTAAAAACCATCTATTTCAGGTATAAATTAAGTAATTTAAATATAAATAATCTACCTTTATTTTAAAGTTAAAATAATTTTTCAATGTAAAAATTATAAATATGTTCACTAAATACAATACAAATTTTGAAAGAATTACCGAATTTGTATTTTGAAGCCCATAATTTCAATTTGATATATATCATAGTATAGCGTTTAAAAACCATCTATTTCAGGTATAAATTAAGTAATTTAAATATAAATAATCTACCTTTATTTTAAAGTTAAAATAATTTTTCAATGTAAAAATTATAAATATGTTCACTAAATACAATACAAATTTTGAAAGAATTACCTCCAACCAAGTATTATTTTTAAATAATTACCTTGTTGTCCAATACAGATGATCGCCAATACGAATACCAATAACAACTTCATGGTGAAGCTTTAACTCAACTCGCCAAACTGAGCTCACCTGTCCAAACGACCTGTATTTATACCCGGGGACGGGTGGTGGGGACAAACCGTTCAATCGGAATCCCGAGATACGTCCCCCACCACCAAAACCACTTTCGCCGTCCTTGGTTTGCGTGGAAATCTCGCCTGTAATTATCGCTCTACAGTCCACCGATGATAAAAATACTGATCAGCGATAACCACGAGACGATTTTTGGTGCTACAGCCGCCGCTTTTGAACGAAAAAGTCGGTTTCCATCAGCGCAACCGGGCAAGATCCCGCCGACCGCATTGTCGGATTTCAAAAATTCACCACTTTCGGTATCGTACTCCCAGTAGGTGTCGTTTCGTACGAAATACGAACGTCTGCTATGACTGAAAGCCGCGTGATAGCCGCGGCCGTCCAATGGACCGACGGGCCATCGGTCTTCGATGTATCCCAAATAGCGCGCTCTCATGGATCGCGGTTCCAACGACCAGTAGTACGGACCGGCAAACACTAATGTTTCTGCCCGCCATTTAAATATTGTGTCTATCGGGCCGAAATACGACAACCCCACTTCCGATCGGACCGACATGCGGCGGCGGAGGGACGGGCCGACCGCAGTTAACGCGTACTCGTACAGATCGTCACCCGTCACCACGACGACAGAACGACGCGTGCCGTCATAGTGAAAAGCGTCTATCCGCCCGAATCGCGGCAGGTCCCCGAAATGATCGACCAACCGGTGTGTTCCCATTTCGACGGGACGGCCGAAATACCATCGCCACAGCGCGCCGTTTTTTACCATGAAAATCTCCTCCTCGAAGTAGGTTATGTCGTCGTAAGGGCCGTGCCAACCGCAATGGGATACGGGTATCTCTTCTCTTTCGCCTTCCGTAGGTACCCTCTCGTTACCCGCTCCGTCGTCGTATAGATCGGAGTAGAGTTTGCGGACCGACATCGAATCTACGGCTGGAAGTTTCGGTGACAAGGCATCCACAGACTCGGTGGAATACCACGGGAACATGACTGACGATCTATCCCGGTTGTGTGACAGCCCAATCGAGTGACCGATTTCATGTACGGCGACGTGAAAAAGGCTAGTGGTCTCCCATTCGTCTTCTTCACGGTCGTACTCCCGCCGGCGCTGACCGGCGTACCATGTTTCATCACTGTCAAAGTGTACGTCACCTCCGGTTTCGTCGGTTTCACCCGGATAAAACGCGTGCGCTAAAATGCCTCCGGGCCCGTCAAACTCGTACGAACACCCACCGTGGTCACGCCGGCCGAACGACAAGACAATATCGGCCTGACGCGCGCGAGAAAATCTCAACGCGGTGCCGTTCGCCCACGTATCGAAGGCCGCCTGAAGCGCGGTATGTACGTATGGCGCGAAGCGAGCCGAAAGCCGGTAAAAGTCCGAAGACCGCCCCGCGTCCCAGCGCCATTTTATTTCATTTCCATCGCTCCATCTTCTGACGGATCTCTTCGCGATGCGCCCCGTCGATCTGGGATACTCATTATCCGGAAGACCGCAGCGGGGCGTATTCATCAACCGCACGGTCGCCTCGTCCAGCGTTCCGGTGACGTTGAGACTTGCGTATTCCTGAAACTTTGAGATTGCGACCGCCATACGCTGACGCTCTCGATCGACCGCAGCCTCCACGCCGTCACCGGTTTTGTACGGAAGAAGCGGCAGCGGTGTTTCGTCCGTGTAACCGTACGCTCGAAAATAATCCGCATACCGGCCCGGAAAGTCGAGATGGTGAATAGTGGCACGCCTACTCACCGGTACCGTTCCTGCGAGAAGTGGAAACAACACAATGTGCGCACATAAAACAACGCGTCGGAATCCGCACATCGCGGGATTCGATAGGCTTACCCTTCTTCCTCTTACGATCCTTCGGAAGATAAGAAATAATAACGATTACCTAACTGGGACGTTCGTTTTGATAACGATCTATCACGGGTGGGGTGGAATATATTACTACTTGATTTGTGCGCGGACGGTCTAATTACCGCCGCTGACCGCTGTACGTCGGGCCCAAGAGTTTTCACCTAGTAACGGTATCCATTTCGTGTTGTCGTACAACCAGTCTCTAGGGCCGACAACGCCTAAACGCAACAACGCGAAAAGCACTCCCCACAGGACGATCACCGCCGCCAGAACGTATCCCACGTACTGTATCCATTCAAAACCGCCGGATTCGGCGCGCTGCAAAAGCGGCGCGTTCAAATTACCACCGCGCTCACGCGCTGTCGTGTACACCGGTTGCGTACTCATAATGGTTCAATATACGTTTGTTTTTGTCCCTCAAATCACTTATATTGTGTCGCGGGATCTCCGCCGTACAACCTGTTCAGCACTTCGTGTTGGACGGTGTACAGTATCGGGATTGACAGGAGTCTCTCGCGTGAACAGTGATCGCTGAGAGCGTGCAACCGTTCCAAAGTCATTTCTTCGCGGTCGTCGCCCCCAGCGAAAAACGCAAACTCTACGTGCTTCAATTGGGGGTCCACGAAATTGATCTTGATCAGACGCACGCCCGGCCAAATGTCGCCGAGGTCGTGGACGGTCTCGCGGTACCGATCGTGCACTATCACGTGTAGGCCGTTTTGAAGCATCGCGATTTCCACCGTTCTGTGGGCATCCAGCGGACTTTGGTGCGGTGACACTGTCTCGGTACGCAGCACGCGAGGTACGTCGACGAGGTTTTCGCACTCCACCGATTCATCGGTCCCGTCGTCCGTCTCGTTCAACACGGTGTTTGTTTCGTCGTCGAACGGGCGCAACAACACCGAACAGTACACGGTACAAATTTCACCCGTGACGGGATCGGCGTGTTCGAACGTCCGTCCGCCGCCGTTGCGTGCCGTTGCGAAAGACACGGGATTGAATCCGAGAATTCCTAATACTCTGACGTCTACGTAAAGAACACTGGGCGCCTCGAATAGATCGCACCATAACTTGTTTGGACCGCCCACGATTGCCCGTTCTTCTTCCCGCTCCAACCTTTGTGAATCATCATCGTCATCCTCAACTTCAAAATCCAAATCTATTTCTATAATATCCGTTTTGCCACGTACGAAAGCTACCGCGCATCTGGCTCCGTCGCGCGATGGATCCGTATAGCCGTTGATCAGGTAATATTTCGTTAACAACAACGCCTTTTGCACATAGTCCTCGAATGTCGCATGAGACACGAATACCTTCTGACCCATTGTCTCCTCGTCCGTTCCCGTCATGAATATGGGTCTATGTATGATAATACCACGTCCTTCTTTGTGTTCGAGCATGCTCAAAACTTGGTCCGACTTTGACCAAACATAGTAGGTATACGCCCTCAACCAACGATGAAACACGCACATCGGAAACCACTCGTTGTTTCTTATCCTGCGTTTTGGGATTAGATATGACGAATTGATCGGTATGATCGGCATACCGAGAAATCCGGACAAAACGGCCAATCGCGTCGTGGCTTGTTTTTCTCTGTAGGCAAACTGCACGGCGGCAAATGCGGACATCACGACTCTGTCGAGTTCTACCCGCATTTCGCCGCAAACGGTGGCGGCGTTTATCGGCGTTATCAACAAACAGGCGCGCCAAGCCAGGGTGGGTCTTTGGCATTGGCACAGACTGGACACCGCCGACCGTCTGTACACCAGATCCGTAGTGCAATAATCGTCTGCTCTCAGCCAAAATATATTTGCGGTATAATAATATCTGCGATCATTCGTGCTGAATGTAAATTGTACGCAGTTGTTCAGTTTGTTAAACGAGGTGAACCGCAAACTAGACGACGGTGGGCGTTGATACCCACCCGCGCCGTCCATCGAATCGCCGTCGTTTCCGCGACCGCGTTTGGCACGTCTTGACGACCCGGCGGCGGACCTTTTGCCGGGACGTACACACCCGCCGTACCGCGGACAATCCACCACCGTCCCACCTGACAGCGTGACAACGTCAGAAATGAATTTGTCCAATTCGGCGTCATTCATATCGAAAGCGCGTTGTAAATGTCTTTTGTCCGTGTCCGGCGGCAGGAGGGAATCCAAAGCGTCATAAGACGTCAAGCTGTTGTCAAACAAAAACACGTTACTGCCGAACATGTAAGATTTATAACGTATGGACGACTCGCCCCCGCCACCAAAAACAGCAGCTTTGTTTAAAAATCCAAACGGCGAAATCATTTTTATCGATTCGGCACGAGTTATCGCTTCGTTATTAAAACTGGCGTTAAAAACACCACCCCCCGAAGCAGTGTCCGTTTCGTATACCCGCTCGAATTCGATTTTCAAATTATCGTTGCCCCGCGCCACCTCGACCACGTGATCCGTCGCCCGTATCCACGCCTCCACGATCTTTGTATTTTCCTTGTCGCGCCAATCGTTCGTTTTTTCCAGATCTGCCGTCAGCATTTCGTAAAGTCTTGTATTGTCATTTACGCTACGATATTCATCGCCACCGCTCGACAGAGTTTCGTTATCGCCGGTGTTAAGTGACTCGGCGTAAAGCTTTTCTATGTCAGAACCACGATTGACCTCTTTCAGAGTCGACCAAAAACGAAGTGTTTCGGCTCCTATTACACCGCTACTGAACTCGTTCAGCGCATTTCTCATATTCGGTATAACCGAATATTCGATTTCTGCGAACGGCAATGACCACACATCGTCGTCGATAAATCTGTCTCCATAAAAGACGTCGCTCGTGAATGATAACGACCAGGACATCCTTTGCGTGATATTATTATAAAAAGCCGCGCCCGAACGAGCCAGTAATATGGCGTTGCCCATAGCCACGCCTTTGTCATTCATTGTAAAATGATCTTATGATAAAGACCGGTAATAGCATTCCATCGGGACTCCGAGGGATATTCCCAGGTTGTGTGTGGGGATATTCAGGAATCGCGCCTCGTGGTCGTTATCATTTGCTCTAACAAAATAAATAAATTACATCAGCATACGTTTAGAGTTTTAGGCATCGGGGGACTTTCCTGGTCATACATCTGTGTACTGTTTCGTTATTCATGATAAAGCGTCCAACTACAACCCGTCGACCGATTTCGTCAGGCTCAATCACTAGGCTCCGCCTTCTAGCGAGTCTATATAAGACGGCTCCGCTGCCCGCCCTATTGTCATTCGCTCTCTTGTATCTGTCGGCTTCATCACGACACCTCTACTACAATGAAAATGGCGGTGATAGATTTCAACGCTTTTGTAAGCAAGAAGACTAACGATGTTTTTATTAAGGAATTGACCGTGGTGGACATAGTGACCGGATCTGCTCAGCACTGGATATTCAAACCGCCAAAGGATACACCTCGTTATTCGCCCGGTACTTACACCAGAGATCGCCGCAACGAATGGCTGAGCCATCATTATCACGGTCTGGACTTTTCGTGTGGGTTCAGTGATTATGAGGACTTGCTAGTTGGATTGAACGAGATTTGTTCACATATGAAAGTGCTCTATGCGCCGGATCTCGAGAAGGCTAGAGTGTTGGAACAACTATTTGATACCAGACGATTAGTCTTTAGTCTGGAGGAGCTCGGTTGCCCTCCACTAGAAAGAGCATCACTTTTTCCAAGGCTGATAAGCGATTGTGGTGAAGACGAGGCTGGGCGGGATGAGGACTTACCCAAACAGTGTCTCTACCACCAGTTGTACTCACCAGGATTCGTGTGCACTTTTTCCAACGCACAACTTCTTGCTAAATGGTGTGCTGACAACATAGCTCTTCTAGACATAAATGAACCTTCTGTCAGGGCGAAAATGTTCGCCGACTGGAAACAAACTTCACCCACTGCCAAAGAATTTGCAGATGCCGGTTTAGTACCCGTGCATTCTACAAACTATTCCACCAAATGTGTGTACTGCGGTGTCATTTTGGGCGAATGGAAGGAAAATGACGATCCCTTCGCAGACCATGCTCGGAATTCACCTTTCTGCAAGTTTGTTCGATTCAACATGCAGCTGAAGGGAGATCAAAAGGATAATAAACGTAGACTCGCATGCTGCTCCGAAAATACTCCTGACATAAATACTCCTGACATTACTGCATCGGATTTGGCCAAGTGTTGTCGTGCATAATCATGATTAGTTTTATAGAATTATGAAAAGAGTATCTTTTCATGATCCACTTGTCACCGCTTCACTCAACCCGCCGGATGAAGAGAGGATATCGACCACCAATCACTGACAGTAAATTTGAACTAGTAATACTCTTATTTAAAAACAGAAGCAATCATATGTTTGCTTGTACATTTTAAAATAAAAATGTTAATATTTATTTTATCTTATTATTTATCCGAAAAGGTTTTGTCTCAACCCGGATTTGACTCATCCTGAAAACGCAAAAATACAAATGATCTCACCGCTCTTCATTTCGACTCGAAACGTGACGACATGAAGAGTTGTAATTGACACCATCGCGTTGTAGTGTAACATTTCAACAAACAAAAAAATTATATAATCGAATCAGCATACTGATGAAATATACTTTCAATTCGGTGCGATTTTGTTTGGGGCGTACCTTGATTACGGCCGTAACCGAATGATTACATCGGGAACCCGTCCGGTTATGAAACTCGAATGATTACATCGGGAACCCGTCCGGTTATGAAACGCGTTCAATCTCAACGCTACGGGGCGTGGCCAATCGCTCAGCCCCCACCACTCGCTAGACCCACTATAATAAAGAGTTCATTGCGGCAAACTGAGTCAGTTCGCTATTTCTATTGGAGAGGTTTGCAACCAACTGAGATATGGATGTGCGTACGGACGTTAACGTTGAGAATTTTATTAGATCGAAAAGAAGTCTTCAAAATTTTTTATTATTTATGGTTAACGTATACGATTATGAGCAGAGGGGGGGAGAAAATAACGAAATGACTAGAATAATGAGTTTTCTTTCGGAAACAAATCCAGCCAATCAGTTTTATTATATCGCTTCCAACTTAAAATCATATGTATTGGATATTATGGATGGTACCATCAATTTTGACCAAAGATCGCGCAGCAGAAGTCCTCGCTCTCGACACAGTCTGCGACCCGACGGCGAAGAAGAGTCGCCGGGGAGTCTTCGCTATCGTCACGATCTGCAACCCGACGGCGGAGAGGAGTCACCGGGAAGTCCTCGTTATCGTCACGGTCTGCGACCCGACGGCGGAGAGGAGTCACCGGAGAGTCCTCGCCATCGTGGTAGTGTACGCCAGAGGAATCGAACAAGGTTGCGGACGACGACCGCACTACGAGAAGAATAAATGTATTTCATGTCAAGAAATGCGTTTTAAATTTTAATCCTTTAACTCCTAATGCTTGTGATCTTTTGTAATACATGGTGAAAATGAATTAGTTTTATATAATGTATATTGCATTAACGAATATGTCCGTATCCAAATGGACATATTCGTAAGTTTTTAAAAACTAATAATTTATCGAGCGGGGAACCGATTCGATATGAAAAATGATAGATTTTTCCATTAACTACGTTGTCCCGGAACATCACTCTTATTATTACATTATCAAATATACAGTTAACGGGATCCCGATAAAATTGTAGGGTTTTAAAAAAAAACACTCTTTAATAACATAAAATATTTACAATTTATTAAAGAATAAAATACATTGTCCCGGGTAGACTTTTACGGTCTCTGTTAGTCAGTGCCAAGGACTGCTCACGGGGCTCGGCCGAACTGCATGTAAACCTTTTCGGAGCTCGGCCGAGTTCGATATAGACATATATTTTTTGCAGGTGACTTCTTACTGTCTCGGCTGAACCCCGGGTAGACTTTTATGGTCTCTGTTGAGACTTGGTAACACATCATCGTGATAAAAATAATAGATTCCGAATAATTTAACAACACAAAAATATGTTTTGATTTTATTTACAAATTATTAAATATAATAATTTACAATACTAATAAACAGTTTGACATTCACCAACGACTGGAGATCTTGCCGCCAAAATGATTGCGCAGTGCCCAAACTCTATTGTTCGTGCACGGTCGTAACGAAATGTTCACGTAGACATTCCATTTACGGCCATCTATCTTCGTTCTCGAAAGTGGTTACGGGTGTTGAAAAATCGCCTTTGCGACCGTCCCCATCGACGTCAGCCGCGAGACTGATCGTTTCCCCCACCACTTTTTGGTTCGGTCAACCCTTTACTCTCGACAACCCCCGACCACCGACCAATAGGATTCGAGTATTTTTCCCGCCAAAAGTTTTGGCCAATCAGAAGGCTGCATTTTTGCGCGCGTCGAAAATTACATCTCAACACGCCGCCGAAATTGCATATATACGAGGTATCGTTCGCGCGCGACTCTTTAGCTCCTTGCCCATAATAATGACTCCTTCAAGGAAGGAGCAGCGGGGAGGGGCCGGCGCGTCGCTAGTTGGAATTTGTTTTTATTATTATTATGATTCAAAGAAAAATATTTTTACCACAGAAAAGTTTTGTCCCGGCCGGATTATAATTTGCGGAGAAACGCAAAAATACAAACCATTTTCACCGCTCTTCTCGTCAACAGTTTTGGCACCGTAACGGTGGTGGTAGAACGAGCGGGAAGCCACAATTGTCACCACCGTCACTGCGTGTAAAAGTAAATTCGCTCACAAACAAATTTTTTTCCACGGTCAGATTACACTTTCCGACGAATCGCAAAACTGGTCCGTAAAACACATACAGTTTTCGCCGCTCTTAATGTCGAGTCGAGGAGTGACCACCCGTCGAGTGTATTATGAGACTGGCGAGTTGCAGAGCAAGAAAAAAAGGAAGCGGCAGTTACAAAATGGTAGTAAGCAAATTCACATATAACACACGTCCGAGGGGATCCGGACTCTTGTTAAAAATTGTACATTTAAAATAATTATTTTGCACACAAATATTTTAAGATGTCAAATTTTACCATGTCGCAACTTGATATCATCGGTTTCCCGATGTATCGAAGGGTTTTTTTAAAAAAAATACTACAAACACCCTAAGAATAACAAAAAAAAACTTTATTGATTACAAATAACGATCGTTAGTGTACAAATGTTTATCTATTACAATCCAAAATTTTAACTACGTTATTTCTAATCCTCTACAATCATTACGGGTGTCGGCTCGATGATCATCGTGAATGGGATCCAACGATTAAACTGCGTTTTGGTATCGTGCCTCCATCCGGTAGGGATGTAGCTGCAACTTCGACATGGTGTGTTCCAGCGCAGTTGGCCGGGAAGTATGGTGAAACTCCTCGACTTCCACATCATTCCCTCTTCACCGCTCTCGAAAAAGAAGTCTGTAGTTGCGCAGCAAGCTCCGCACGTGGCTTTCAGTAAGATGTTCTTCGGTGGGTTTTCGGAACACCTGACGCACGAGTGATTACAGCTGTTGCATGCCCGGTGAAATAGAGGAAAATCTAGTGGTTGGCGCATAGCGTGGTTACACGCGGGGCAGATTAACAGATTTTCCCTCACCAACCGCGTTGATCTCACGAATCTATTCATACCGCACGCACAGCACTTGTCCGTAGGAACGATGACCGGGAAGGGAGGGTGAAGAAACAAGAATGAAAATTCTCCACAGGACAGCATTTCTAGGCGTCTGAATCACGACTGAACGTCGATCCGCGGCGGCGCGATTTTATACTCGAGGTGGTTGAGTGGGGGTGGCATCATTCGATAGTTTACCGAATGACCCAACAATCGGTTGTCATCTGAAGGTTATCCCGATACGGAACTCCGACCTGTCATTTGTTCGTCCATGACATAATAAGTTCCTAGAAAGTCACGTGACGTTCTCCCACTCCATTTTACTAGACCTTCCCGTGCCTGACACTCATTTTTGATAAGAATGTCGGTTCAGACACCCACCATGAGCGAATCGCGAAGTCCGAATACCATTCAAGATCTTACGGTCACGGCGAAGAGAGTGACGGATAGAATTAACCCGAAAACTCTTCAAGATCTGACGGTTGCGGTGATAATGGAGTTCGTGCCGGAGGGGATCAACCTGTTACCAATGTCCCTACAAGATTACATCGTCGGAATCATGTGGAAGGAAATTCAATTTTCGAAAAATGTAGTGGATATTCTGCATGAACACAGTTATATACGGTATATTCAGATGCCTCATTCATGGTGCGTAGAAGATTACCAAATCATGAGAGACCTATCGGACGAGTGTTCAGATGCCGTAAATCGATATGCAAAGCTGATGAACGCATGGAAGCGATACCGATTCGGACCGCTCGCGACTTGAAACTTCGGACAGAGTGGGTGCAGTCAATTCGACCTCACGTCTTTCGATGATCCAAATATCAAATTTTAACCTGTGGGATACGCGAATTTCGACTTTGTGTATATTTTTATTCTATATTTGTGTTATTTTATTTGTTTTTAGTTTTTTTTTTGTAATAAATGTTGAAAATAAATTAGTTTTATATCATATGTATTGAATTTATTTTTAAATAAATTCAATAAAAACTTACGAATATGCTCTTTTGACTATATACAAACGGGCATATTCGTAAAGTTTTTAAAAACTAATAACTTATCGGGCGGGAACCCGATTTAATATAATTTTCTCGTTAACTGCAGTATCCAACCGTGACCATCAAAGGGTTAAATGAAATAATGTGCTTATTGCGGTTTGAGTAAATATTGTACATATTTTTATATGTTTCTCTTGGCAACAAATATATTTATTTCAACTTTATGTGTGTATGATGTTCAAACAAACAAAGTTTCATAAATATTTTTACTACATCTTTTTTTACAATTATCACTTAAAATCGGCACTTAGTCTTGTATATTGGATCGGGGGGGATGTTTTAATAAATTTCAGACTGTAAAATGTTTGAACTAATTTATTTTTCAGCATAACCGTTGATTTTGTGTAAAACTAAGTTACCCGGGCGTTGGAAAATGATGGCACCGGAACCACCCTTTTTGAACTGTGATGATCGTATTCGTCCGTATCCGATTCACTGTCACTGTTGCCGTTTCCGGGAAAAGGTTTTTCGTGATAATGAAATCGAATAAAACACTCTTCACGGTCAATTATAAAGTAAAGTGGCTTTACGACGCAAATATCGCAGTAGTTATCATGCTTCAACACTATGTTCCCCAACACTCCATCCGCACCCATATGGCAATGGTTGATTTCTCGATAAAACGTCCAACATTTAGGAGACATCCCCCACTTGCTTTCTCCCATTTCATCGTTTAGCGATATAAATGAAATGTAACTGTAACAATATGCGCACAGCCTGACACGTCGTTCCACATTTACCCATACGTAGTACTCCCACACTATATGACAGTCTTCGAGCGATACAAACTCCGGAATTCCTAGCTCGTTATCCGGGTAGTTCATAACCATATTCAACTCCGATCTCGTCATGTCCAGTAAGTCTACACTCGAATAATCAAAATCTTCGGGACGATGTAAAGGCCCCTGTTTCAACCAGAGGTCTTTTACTAATGCTCTTGTACATTTTTTCACGAGTCGCGGTAATGGCAAACTCTCGATTACGCTCGCATCATCGAGCGACAGAGTAAACGTCTCGCAAGCTAATTCGAAGAGTGTTTTTACTATAATATTTGCGGGGCACATGTTGAGAATCGGGTCTTTATTTTTTTAATTCTGACGGAGGCCGGAGATTTCAAAACTTTTCTTGCAGAGTTTTATATTCTGCCGGACCGTAAAACTCGTAAGTTTTTGCCGCTCTCCACTTCGTGTCCATATTGCCGTTTTGAGTCAATGCCGTCCGCAACGCGGGCCATCGAAGTACTCGGTTAACGCAAATACGACGCCGAAACGGCCGTATCGTCACGTCTAGGATTGGCGCGAAAAGAGGTGTAAATCAGAGCGTTTTTATTTTGACGGAAAGTCGGTCGGAGATTTCAAAATTTTTCTCGAGTAAAAATGTGTTTAACAAATTTAAAAAAAACCACCCCAGTAAGCGACGCGCCGGCCCCTCCCCGCTGCTCCTTCCTTGAAGGAGTCATTATTATAGGCAAGGAGCTAAAGAGTCGCGCGCGAACGATACCTCGTATATATGCAATTTCGGCGGCGTGTCGAGATGTAATTTTCGACGAACAAAAAAATCCGGCTCTCTGATTGGCTAAAATTTTTGGCGGGAAAAATACTCGAATCCTATTGGTCGGTGGTCGGGGGTTGTCGAGAGTAAAGGGTTGACCGAACCAAAAAGTGGTGGGGGAAATGCTCAGTCTTACGGCGGACGTCGGAGAGGGTGGTCGCAAAGGGGACTTTGAATTTTTCACACTCTCGTGCGGGTTACGGACCCTCACGTGGTTAACCAGAAATTTAAAGCAGTTACCAGCGCGTTCTGATCAATATCTCGCGCGCCCTTTATGTGCGCTAGGGACCTGTACGGAGAACGAAAAGGGATAAGTTCGTGTTTTCCAGAATGACCACCGGTCGGGTTTATTACGAGACTGGCGAGTTGCAGCGCAAGAAAAAGGAAGCGGCCAAGCGCAAGAAAAAGGTAGCGGCCAACGGCTACGGCGGACGAGATGGTGAGGGGAGACGAAAGGCGTTCGGCTGCCACGAAAGGCGTTCGGCCGAGATCGTGTACCGTCCAACAATAGGATTTGAGTATTTTTCGACCAATTAGAGGCCGGTTTCATGGCAAAAAATAGTCTCGACACGACTAAAAATGTATTTAAAGTGTAATGGAGATATTACGTTTATGGATATCGAAGAAATTGAGAAAACGGCTACGACTTAATGGATGTTGTGGTTCTACATCTATTGGAGCCGCTTAATTCGAGTATCCACTCGACAGCTTCCCCCAAAAAACATATGCTGGTACATTATTGACATTATTTACAACGTGACCCGTGATATGATCATGAATATACACGTCTTAATTCCACCAAAGAAATTGTAAAAATATAAAAATGCTCAAACATGTCTCTTTGATAGCACAGATTTACACAACACCAACACGTTTGTGTCTGAAACGGTCTGTGTTTATGTCTGAAGTCCCAAATATACAGTTAACGGGATCCCGATAGATTCGTAGGAGTTTTTTAAAAAAACACTTTTAATAACATAAAATATTTACAATTTATTTCACTTTAAAATGTATATTGTAACAAATTATTACACAACAACAAGTTATATCTAACATATATTTACAATTTATTACACTTTAAAATGTATATTGTAACAAATTATTACACCACAACAATTTATATCTAACATATTTAACAAACAATTTATTATTAAATAATAACTCTTATGGCCATTTAAGCAAAATATAATATTTTAACATGTATTAGTTAGTGCAACTCTTGTGTTAGTTTAAATATAAATCAAAAGGTATTCAATATTAATTATTCGATCAAAACTTTAAAAATATTTACAACCAATTTATTAATAAATAATTATAATATACAATAGAATTTTCTTAATGTAAATGGTACCTCTTTTATAAATGAATATTATACGTGAAATAACCTCTTTCCCGAGAAAAGTACTGGGTGTCAGGCGTTGATTTCATCGATGGCTGGGTGTAATGGGCAGGTTTAAACTCCGTGGTGGTGCAGTAACCTCTGTTTTGAATTTCGGGTTCGTTAAAGTTGCAATTGTTGATGAAATTCAAGAGAATCATAGCCGCTTTGTCGCTCTTGTTTACGGCGCAGGTCGAATCTTGTAACTCAACTTCGTGATCGGCAATCCGCATACGTTTGATAGCTCGTTGCATACGTTTTATAGCTCGTTCCAACGCCGTCAGTCCAGGTTGGTTGTCGTGATCACGGTTCAACACAACGTAACACGGTTTAACTTCAACATTTTTGATTTGAAGAGGCCGTCGTGCGTCGTCCGTTTTGATCCGTTGGTGAATGTAGGCTACGTCGTCCGTTTCGATCCGTCGTGGAATGTAGGTTTTCGAGTGACTAGCCTTTAGTTTTTCGGCCGCTTTTCTTCTTTGTTGTTTTCTCAGCGCCGTCTTGGTAGGCCCTCTTGGACGCCGTCTACGTCGAAAACGGTCTTCCTTCATCTCCGGCGATCCGCGTTGATCTTGCCAATATGACGGGCGGTCAGGGGCGTAGGAAGGTAGAGCAGACGGAGCAGACGACTTTTGTTCACGTCGGTCTGGGGACGGCCATCTTCGCCAATACGACGGTCGGTCAGGGGCGTAGTCGGTTAGAACAGACTTTTGTTCATATTCTACAGGCGAGCGTAGTTTTGGTATGCGATAGTTGTCCATCGCTGGCAGCTTACCGATGAAGATGTGTCTTAAGTGCACAGAGCGAACTCAAAAAGAAGGAGACGAGTGGTGTACTGATCGAGCTCGCCGCGCGCCGGGCTTTTATAACCGGCGCGAGTGGTGGGGATGACCTCTATTCCGTCCCGCGCGGCTCGTAAACCCGAGTGAGGGGAATCGCTTTCGACGCCGCCGTCACCAGTGACACTTCGGGATGCCGATTCCAGTAAGAGCGACTAGTTATGGAATTATTTGGTGAGTTAACGCCCAACCCGTCTGTAGCGACTCCATCCGTCCCGGCGATGCGGATCGATGTGGTAAAGAGTACAGATAGTGATCGTGGATTTCGTCTTTTTGACAATGCCCTCTTCGTTGTGCGCGATGTGGCATCTGAAGAATTGTTTTTAGAACGCATGAGAATTGCGAACGCAGTTTTTGAAAAAATTGTCAAACCGCACATGGACGATCCGTTGAGTGCGCTCGCTCGCAGACTGGTATTGGCTACAAAGGTGTGCATATCGAAGTATTTCAATAATCAGTCCTTCGCCAAAACGGGACGGCCATTTATCGTCAAGGCACATTTTAGAGATTCGCCCACGCTGTTTTGTGGCTGTTCGGACTTTTTGCGTACCTATTTGTATACTAGAAAAAAAGGTGAACCTTTTTTCGACAAAGACTCTTACGAAACGATGCCAGCAACTACTACGGGCGTTGCTTTCGATGGCGGCAGCGCGAATCGAACACAACCCATGACGGACGCCGAAAAAGAATTGGAACACTGTCGTTTCCTGTCAAGACTCGGCGCCCTTTCAAAATTGCTCATAGAAGGTGGACCAAAGCCGGGAATCGATTTCTTAGACGGTGCGAACGACAGCTTCGGAGGTTTAGACGAAGAATCTCAATCCAGACCGGAAGCGACGCTTTACGTCATTGCCGACGTTACGGCTCTCGCGGAATTTTTATGTTATATGTTTTTTATGACGCCGGTCGATCTGAGAAGACGTTATGAGGTTGTGACCGGTTGTACGGCGCCTTACGTGAGCGAATACGCCGCCGAGAGGTTGACGCAACGTGCGAAAACCTGCTGCTACGAGGAATCGATCAGATACAACTCCACCGATACGGTTCGACGAGCAATAAAAGAGTTTTTGCGCAGAAATCAACGAGCGAGCGAAATGGAGCGGGACGGTATTTACGATAAGCCCGCGGATAACTCAGATCCATTCGCGGCCGAACTGTTGCGCGAAGAGGAGTCCGGGCGGTTACGCGAACGAAATTTCGCGTTGGTGAAGCATTTACTCCTTTTGCTTTTTGACAAAGCCCTGTCGTCAATAATCGATAACGGATTTGACAACGTTAACAAAAGGCGTAGATACGGTACCAGCGCCAAAAGTGTTGGTGGGGCGACAGTTTACACGGGAATACTCGACACGGTGGGAAAGGTCGTCGTGAGGTATAAGGAGGGCGTTTCCCTTTTGAAGTCGACCAGAGCTCCTAGAGGCGTGGCGGCCAAAAAAAGTGGAGGTTCTATTTCTTCAGAAGCGTTCCTAAATTTGCGTGTACCGATCAATCAGATTACGGCACAACGTTCGGAAAGCAAGAGTTAAAACACGTAGAAAGATCAGTGCGAAATAGAGTGCTAATTCTCAGAGACGATGATGGCAGTACAATAAAGTAAATGTTCAAAGGACTCGCCGGTGATGACGACGAGCCGGACAAGAAAGAATTTAAGGTCAACGCCCAACCGTCGGTGAAATTCAATTATAAAGACGCGGAGAAATTCAAGAAAAAAATCAAATACGACGAGTCGACCAAGAGATGTACTGGGACCAACAGCCGTCCACTCGTAAAAAAGGTTCGGGGCGAATCGAGCACAACCGAGAAGAAAGTCGACGGTTTCTGTAATCTCTTCGGTGTCGGTGATTTGGAACGAGAGAGGTTGAAGATGTACATCAACGCGCTCGACACACGAGGAAACGACCTCCATCTGTCTGCGATCGCGACGACAAATCTGAAGCCGGCGAATTTAGTACGGACCACCGTCACTGAAGAAATCCGAGCAAATTCCAGGAAAAAAAATCACCCGTTCGCGAGCGAAGAGCGCTCCACTCTATTTTGGATTTTACGAATAATTTTGGATACGGACGGGTTAAACAAATCGAGACCATCAAAGAAAAACGACGTCTTCACAATTACGGTGCCCGCTCTCGCCGAAGACCAATCTTCAAAGCACTTATTATTGGCCGAATATATTGTATTTAAACTATGGCTATTCGTCCGATATGTGTTTAACACGGTCTATGCTGCGGCGGCAGAAGATAATCGCGTCCTCTTGCCAATATTTTTAGTCAAAATAGACGGACGCGCTGTTTTACGTAAACGTTTAAAAGATATCTTCATTGGAGCGTCTAGTAAGGAAGCGTCAGATCTGAGAAGAAAGTTTCGATGTTCATTTGTGATGTAACATTTTTTTCGCAATAAAAGACCAAGCGTTTATTTTTGTTTCTATTTTACCTCTCAGACAAACTGAGATTTCTTCTTGTGACACGTATTGCACTCACCGGAATAATAATTCCGGTTGTTTGCGGATTTCTTCATGACACCGCTTATTGTGACAGTTTTCTTTTTACAATGAATGCAATAAATGTTTGTATCTTTAGGTGGTCTCGTCGCCAATGGTGATTTCCCCCTTTTTACTGTGTTTCGCGCTGATACTTCATCTTTTTTACTTACGCGTCTTCCGCGTCGGTTATTTACAGTCGGTGAACTAGAACGCTGTCGCTCCCGTTTCACTAACTCTCGCAAAGTCTTTCTTATCCGTTTTAATTCGTCCGCGGACATGTTCTTTGTAAGCACTTATTATCCGCCCAATCACGAGAATTTTCGGGAGAAAAATAAAAAAGATTATTAGAAATTTGAATGGGTTATGATACCCCATCGGTCTTGTGACGGGGGTGATCTAAATATGGACCGAATAGTCAGTAACTGCCCGAGGGGTTTACCGGCCTACACGGACCAAGCGAGTTTGGCCTCCAATGGCTTTGCGCCCTGGATTTACCCCGACCCTTTGAAGATCGCGGTGATCTTCCCCACTTAAACGATGTCGGTGCAACCTGGATTCGGCCGAAATCGACTGTTATGAAATTTGGCTCGGCCGAGTTACATAACCGTCGTATTACAGGGGTTGAATCGAGAAGTAAATTACAAAAGTTATTTGAAATAATTTATTTTGTAAAACAGTAAACCACACAGTTCGATATATCGAACGACTTACAACAGATTACTCGCAGACATCCTCGTCTTCATCGTTTACAAGTTGGAGACCGTGACGCGCGTAAACGTCCATATATACAACTCCGTTATTTTTGATGCGAATTCTGATAAACGAAGATACGAGTACCGCTTCCACGCCTTGTTTAGGTTCGTTCTCGATCACAGTCTTATCCTCCTCGTGATAGCGCATCAGGGACACGCGGTTCGGGATTCCGTACGTACCCAAAATACGGATACTGTCAGACCGCGATAAGCCTTGGAGTTCATCCAGAACACAACTTCGGCCATACCCACTTCTAGGATTGCCATACGAGCGGCCGTACACGGCCAGTGATGACACACCACCGGCCACATTTTTGTATACCAGGTGTTTAGCAAATTCTTCTGTCAATTTCACAAAACACACCTCGTATAGACTCAATAAGAATTCGTAAAAATAAGTGCCGAAACATCGAGAGAGTTCGATATTGTAGGCGATCGTATCGTCGGTATCGGAATTCCTGTCGGTTTGAAGTTCAAAACTGCCCAAGAAGATCAATTTGATCGGAATGTAGAATCTGCAATCCGAATAACCATAACGGTTAAAAGGTTCGAATCCGTTGAAAAATATCAACGACCTGAGTTTTTTTTCATTTGACAAGCAGCTGAACGGATGCAAATGGTTCACAATTAGTTTTCGTCCCCCTTTCGACGTGTCCATGGCCAAGAGAAGAGACTTGACTGCGTTGATTATCTGTAGAAAGTATTTGGTCCGTTTGAACTTTTTGATCGTGTTCTGGTCATTAGACTCCTCGCGTTGCGTGTTCAACGAGTTTATGTTGATCGCTAACGTTGCCAGGCCGTCTTTCAGAACCTTACTGGGAGATATAAACGTTTTTCGGTACGATGATATTCCCACCGCTGTTTTCAGTATGTTGGAAAAGACGCGTCTCGTTTGATAATCCGTACTCAAACCGTCTTCCCCGTCGTCCATGATCACTTCTTCGCCGTCCCGTAAAAAAGTGTTTTCAGAACACGTTTCTATGATCACTTCATCGGGGTCTCGATAACAGTTTTCGTTTGGAACCAGTCTGGAACAAGATTCCAAATACGAGTGTAACATCGATTGTTTCTCTTCGTTGACTCTACAATCGGATGTTTCCGTTAGATTAGAGACCTCAGCCGAATCTGGCAATAAGAAATTAGGTATTTTTTTACATGGGAAATTCGATGGACTCTCATCCGAACAGGGCCGTTTCTTACCGGCGAGCCGTACAAAATCAGCCAAGTAATCGGTCGTTACTTTGTCCGCGTCGCGGCTATGGTCGCCGTCGGCCAACTCGCCTCCATTTCCAATCACTTCCAAGTCGTTCACATTTTCGATCACTTCCATCTTCGCTCCGTCCGTTGTAGTTTCCGGTGCAATCATCGCGATCGATTGAGCCACAATAGAAGTCGGCGACGGTGTTATAGGAACGGGGTTGCTCATATGTTCACCACCGACTGGTCGACTATTGCTTGTGCACGAAATGTAGGTGAGGGGGGAGTTATCGCGTCAATTGCTTCGCCTTTTGAGCGGGGTTCCCTTTCCGGCTCGCCGGTACTTCCCAACCTCCTCTCCCAAAAGTACAATAACGCCACCGACAAGGCGAGTCCAACGATTATCCACGCGCCCACGCGTAACGCTTCGTTCCACAGACGTCCAAAAACGCTTTCAGCACCTTCGACCACATCGTTCGCTGCTTCGCCGAGTACGTGTGGTGCGTCCAATACCACTTGCCCGAGCATTTCGCCCAAAGACGGTTTGGTCAAACAGACGTAAACGTCACCGGGATCAGCGTAATCCGCCACCTCGAGTTTGTCCGTCCCGGTACCGGACGGATCGCAACGCACACAGGGCGTCCTACCCGACCATTCTTCGGCACAGGACGTTTCCCGGACGACGGCGGGGTAGTTGCGACAATACTTGTCTTCCGGCAGACCCCCGTCCTCAGTGACTATTTCGCAACACGCGTACCGTACACGACACGATACCAGTTCACCCGTGTCTTTGTCTCGATACACGCGCCAACAGCCGGCGGCCCTCTTGGCGCCTTCAGCCAGAGCGGAGTATATCGCCGCCGCGCCGCCAGACGTCAGGACTATTCCAAAAAACAGTCCACGGCTCACGATCGGTCGTCCTTTTCGCAATGATTTCTCCATCGCTTTCACTAACCGTTCCGCGGCCGCGTAACGCCCGATCAACGTGCTCAAATCTTCAGCTGTTTCGTAAGCGGTCTTTTCGAAAAGCTCAGCGGGTACCCGCGGCGCGTCGCGCGGCCGTCGCAACGCGGATTCAACGGCCGCGTCTGGATATGTGTCACGAAACGCGCGCGTCAGATAATCTACGAAATCCGCGCTACGGAACGCGCTGTCTGCGGGTACGCCTAACCCGTCTAGTACTTCCGTCACGCGTCCTCGTCTCATATCGCGCAACAATGCGTTTAACGTCACCGCCGCGGTCGTACCGTCGTCCGCCACGTCTACCGCGGCACGAAACACCGCGTTTTCGGTAGTCTCGCCAACCCGCGCCGCCGTTCGTGACAACACCGACTCCATCAGACGATCGGTCGTTGCCGCGTGCGCTCCACCTTCTCGAGCTAGTGTTTTTGAAATGTCGCTTTTCGCCGCATTCAACGCCTCCTCAGCCGCTGCTTTGGATTTGAAAACCGTACCCGCGAGGGTTTCAAGCCTTTTAAAGGCATTTACGAACGCGTCACTAAAGGCCCCGGCCATTATTAATAAGACTTATCCCGGAGACAATGAATGATGTTCGAGAAAGGTGGTATGGGGATCGGGGTCTCTTGCTTTGGTTAGAAACCTGGCTGAAAGAATACCGCGATTACATTATGAAAGCATACGGAATCATCAATACCGATCTGATACCTAAACGTCAATACGTACGTGCGATGGCGTGGTATATGTCCGTTTTCGACGTTACTATACTGACTCATCAAATGGTCAGTATGGTTTATGAAAACGATAAAAACGTACAGAGCGTCTATTATATGGACACGGTCGATCTAGTCGAAATACTGAAACGCCTGGAGAACGGGATGAATCAGTGCCGTGATAAATTTGATGAACTGATGACAATCGACGCGATCGAACGCATGTACGTAGCGTTGGCGGAAGACAACCAAGATGACGGTGTCAAAGGGACTATCGAACGGTTCGAAACGGAATTGGATTCGTTGTCGAGACGTGGTGACTCTGGTTTCGTTGAATCGGTGCGTTCCGGGGACTGCGGAGCGCTACCCGTAGGCGTATCAGCGTATGTCCCCGATCCCGAACAGGCCGGTCTAATGAACGACATCGTGATGTCGCGGGGAAACGTCGACCAACAATTGATCGAAATGGCAACGTCGTTGGAGATTTTACGCGCGGGCAGCGACCGTGAAGCGGTGCGCGACGTTAACTTGGAATCTCGCCTGCCGCCGAATGAGGTCCGCGCCATAAAACTGATCACCGTACCGGGTGATGCGGCCTTGGCACGTCAGATTTGTGAATCGTATCTCGCAAAACTGGCAGAAACCGTTGACGGGGTTAGAACATATCTAGTCAATTACGGCGATTTGTTGAGTAAATGGCGGGGTCAGAGCGAGAAAAACTTTGAACAGATAATGATATGGCTGTTGGATAGAGCGAGGGAAAACGCGAGGGAGGGTCGTCATTTCGACGTCCTATGGATAGACGACGTGCACGCATTGATGAGCGAACGCGGAGACTCGGCCGGCGGTGAGGACTATTTGAACGTGATCAAAACTACCATGCTACAAATTATGGACAACTTCAACAAAGACTCGCGGTTGAGCCGATTCGCCCTGTTGTTCAGCACAGGCGCCGGTCAGCGGGATATAGACGCGGCGTTCAGACGGCGAATCGATAACATATACGAGTTGATACCACTGAGCGGATCACCGGCGTTCCGCGAGATTCTCGTAAAACACATGTTACGCGTGACCCACCTCAACGTCGAAGGGGCGGCCTTGGAACGACTAAATAGGACGACGACCGCGAGCGAACTACAGAGCGCGGTGTACGCATATTACGTGCACGCTAAATTCACGGTTACGAACGAATTCAACGTGGCCGCGCGGGGTGACAGGCATTACAAACTTTTACCGCTCAAGAGTTATTACAATCTAAAGGGCGACGCCGTACGAACGAGCGCTTCTAACGATCCGATAGTGCAAGCTGTTAAGAACGGTGGCGGGTCGAGGTATTTTTACAGAGAAGGCGTCGTGGACGCGCGCAATCTTTCTGAAGAACAAGCCGGAAGCACGGTTTTCGTGCTGTACACAGATCCTGAATTCGACCTTGACGATTCGGCCCCGCCGACGAGAAACAGCGCCGCGAAACGACGCGCGAAAATACGAAAAAGAAAACAATTCGTCTCCACAAAATCGCCCTACAGTTACGAACAAAAAAGATTCATGCAGTCGTTCGCCGAGGAACTTAGGCCCGGACAAATTAAACTACACTCCTCGTCTCAATCGGCAGTCGGTACTAATGCCGCGAAGCAGTCATCCAGCGAAGAGGATCTATAGTCGATTAGACAAAAAATAGTTAAAATAACTGGATTTTTTAAGGTCTTAAAAAAATACAATTTACTCATACAATTTTGATTTATTTCAATTAAAACATATATTTTTAGATAAATGAATTTCAATGAATATGGGACATACCAATGTTTGTGACCGTTTGAAAAAGTTCTGTTTGAAAACAATCAGAGTTGGATTGGTGAACCGCCCCTCCGCTCGTGTCGTAGGTTCATTGGTGAACCGCTCCTCCGCTCGTGCCGTAGGTTGATTGGTGAACCGCTCCTCCGCTCGTATCGTAGGTGGTGGGTCGTTCCCGCTGGTAGAAGGTCCGCACTCGGTCGGCTGGGAAATTAGGAAACGTTTTCTTTTCTTTGGTGGTCCTTCTCCCGTCTCTTTTTTTGGCTCAGTCGGCTGTATCGTAGTTTCTGCGAGGTTTCTCTCTTGCGAACTAGTCACCGGCTTGGATGGTGGTGGCGGCTTTGCAGTAGATTCGGTCGCTTGTGGTTGGTTTCGCATGGAGCAAGAAATACGTTTTAGAATCACGTCGTTGGAGAACAGGCTCGTGTGCAGCGTTGAGATGAATTCTATGTTATCGCAGAGATAGAAAGATTTCATGGAACGCATTACGTACTCCGTGTAGTCATCGTTTTCAATCGGCTTGTAAGATGGCACGTAAACACATGTTTCAACATTGTAATTCCACACCTTTTCCACAATCAACACATTCGACAGTCCACTCGACATATTCGGCTCGCAAACGGCAAATTCAAAGCTAAATTCAGCCAGAGTCGCAAAACACTTGATGTAGCGATTGATGAGGCTAAAAGTGTTGTAAAGCGGAAACTCTTGTCGGGGCACGTTCTCACCGAGCACACACTCGTAATTACCATCAGGCCGATCGACTACGTTTACTTTCTTGTAAAAATGAAAGTTTTTGGTTTTTGGTAATTTACAACAAAAAATCTTCAAAATGTCTCCTTTACCTCTTTTTCGATTCTGCTCGGTGATCGTGTACACTGCGAATCCTTCGCGTAGTAGATCCAGCGTCGGTCCCGCTGACGGTCGGGAATTTTCCTTTTTCTCCGGCCGTAAAATAAAATTGTCCTCGCTGAAGGTGTTCATCAGAAATGTGTTTTCAAAAGTTCGAGTAGGTTTGGACTGACGCCGGTGCCAATCCGTCTCTTCTTGCTGTAGCTGCCAGCGCACGTTTGTCACGTTGACATCGGAAATGGCGGTAGTTGTAGTAGGGATAGTGCCGATGGTAGTGGGGGTGATAACGGACCCCTGATTCTGTCCACTTGGGAGCGATTTCAAAAGTATTACCGGAACTACCGCACTGACCAATCCGACCTGATGATAACCCGGTGGTAAACTCTGACTTCCCCCGACTCCGCCACCTGATTGCAGAGGAACGTTACTTGCTGACATATCTTCAAAACCGGTTATTTCACCACGTCTCTCCTCGCCACTATCCATGACACGAGTTTGGTAGACGAATGAATGACACAAACTACACCGACCCGAGTTGACAACAGAATGAACGAAATAATAGGAACAGGTGGGGGGAGTGGGAGTGCTGACTTGCGCGAAATGGTGATTCACCGGCGCTTGCGCGCTGACGCGGCGAATATCGACTTCCGCTCTAATTCTCTCCACTATCGATTCATCGAGTTCTCGTAATCGATTCATACCTTTCGGTTATCGCCTCGCCCGCTTTTCGTCGCACGTCGTCCATGTGCAGTGAATTGTTAATATAGGCCATAGTCGTCAAAATATCGCGATGGCCAACGGATTCGCTCGCCGTTGCCGCTCCGTATTTGGAATTGACCGCACCGAGATATCGTCTACGTTGAGAATGCCATCTGACCCCCTTTGTTCTGTTTTTATTTCCAAAAAGTCTTTTGTACACGCGATCCAGCATCAGTTCCAACCGGCGCGGTGTCCGCGTGAAAAATCTCTTTTCCAACCGTTCAGCCGGCGGAACCTCTTCTTTGTTTTCCGTATAGTCCACCAACTCATCCTCGACATCGAGCTCCTGGCCCGTATCATTCTCGTTTCTGTACAGACGCCCACGCGTTCTTAACGTCATCAATTGACCGAACAAGTCCGCGTCGTTCTTTAACACTTCGGCCGGTAAAAATACGTTTACAAACACGCCTTTCGTCAGCACTTCGAGACGACCGGCGCCCAATAGTGTTTTCACGTCGTCTAGTGAAAATCTCAAAACGGTCGACTTGATACGCGCTCCGCTGAGGAACCCGAGAACGTACGCGAAAGCGAATTCGAAAATCGTCCTCTCGTACCGTAGTCGACCCGGTTTCGTTTCCGAATCTGTCACGTCTACGTCGATATCAATGGCGAGGTCGACCTTTCTGCCGTAGTCACCGTATTCGTCAAAATATGCTTTTCTACGACGGTTGGAGTGTTCCACGTACTTGTCGACACTGGCGCGCAATACTCTGATGCAATGGCTCAGTATAGACGATTCCTCGTCGTCGTTAAACACCAACGGTCTTTTGCAACGTGCCGCAGAGAGTATGCGTTTGACCCGGTCGTCGCCGAGCGTGTTAGCCAAAGCGTCCATGCGTCTGTAAAACGTCGACATCTTAACACCGCCAAAGCCTCTGAACGAGTCGATATACTCTTTCGAGTCGTCCGTCAGAACGCTCATCGCCAAAGCACCACCCGCTTTCAAATACGCCATTATTGTCTTTATAACGCGTTTCGTATAGCTTTCCCGCCTCCCCTTCTCGACGATCATGTAAAACAAAAATTCGTACAACGATGATTTCGTCACCACACCGTTTTTAAACGGTTCAAATTCGTTCAGATACCGCAGATGCGATCGCACCACACGTTCAGATGCGTTCAACGCGGTCCCCTCGCCATGCACGTGAAACACACGTTCACGAGGTGTGACTCTGGCTGCGAAGCTCTGTGCGATAGTGTTTCCCTCCATCATCACGGGCAAGTCGGTCATGAAGGCTGTTTTTAACATATCCAGACGTTTCGACTCGGCGTTCTGGCCATCTGCCAAAGGCTCGGAACCGACGGTATCCCCCCTCCACTCGGGCTCTCGACTCGTCGACGCGGGCGTCGGGTTCCATCTCACTTCTTTCAAAACGTCCAACAGGCTCAGTCCGCTCATCGTTCGGCCAGCAAGATGATCGATGTCGAGCGGCTGTTACGCCTCTACGTTTCCTGCGTCCAGACTTATTTCGAGGGTGACGTTTTCAACAGATATATGTATTTAAAGGTCGTCTACGATACTGCGCAATATCGAAAGGCAAATGTAAAAGCGATATACATGTTTTCCGAAGGACACTATTTCAAATCCGAAGAGGCCTTATCTTACCTGATAAATCACGGCATGGTTCTGTTACCGTTGTTTCTGCCCCTAAACTACAGGAACTACGCAAACAGTCGATCGTTTTCCTTATTTGTGCTATCCGTGTATTCGCCTTTATTGGTCGAATTATGGAAATGTGCCAGGGATTCTCAATCGACGGCGGGCGGCGAACCGATGGAAATACACGTGCAGAGAGACTGCGAATCGTTGCGAGAGATACGCAATCGCGTGTCCGGCCGATTGTTCAACATACTCGACAAAGACAATCGCCGAACAATATTCGCCCAAATGAATGAGACTACGGTTGTACGCGTCGAACGTACCGGAAGAGCAAACCCACCAAACTGTTGATTTGGGGGGTGGATAAATGTTTAAAAAACCTTGTTCCCTGTTGGTCGGTGAGAGTTATTTTGAAAATAAAAAATTATAATCCCTGTCGGTCAGTGAGTGTCTTTAATATTAACCAAACCAATCTATAGGCCAGTACTACGTATCCAATAATTACTGTAATCCAATAAAATGGCGGGCGGTAAGAGTTTCTTACCGGTCTCCCGATTCACTATATTGTGCATTCCGTGAACCGCCTGCGGGGCGGAATAGCCGGTATGTACTGAAACCGTTTGGGGGTCGCGCGTATAGAAAACGGCTCTGTGTTGTACGAAATGCGAAGAACACTGCGAGCAGAAGATGAAAAGATCGAATGCGTAAAATAACGCCAGAAAATCTCTTTCCGTATTCATCGTCTGTAAACCGGCTGCGGTGAGGTGTAACCAGAGCCAATATACGTGAGAAACTCCGAAAAAAGACAGATCGGACGATAGAAGGCGCGTTTTCCAAGACGTCAATTCGCTCGGAACGTGCGCGGATTCTATGCGACCGGGAAGCGCGTTCGTTCGGCGGACGACGTTAGGCAACGCTTCTCTCAACAACCATTCATCCACCGTATCGTGCACGGTCCGAGAAATGTCAAACTTTTCGCGACCGTAATATTTACCGTCAGCGGGATTTTTGTAAAACCTCTCTTTTAGCATGGTCTCCAAACGCCGATAGAGCCGGTCACTTTCGTCCGCCATAACGCCGTTGACCGGCGGCGTATTTTTCAATACGCATTCGCACACGCAAGCCAACATGCGGGAAACGCTCATTTTGAACATTATCGCATGTGCGAGTCTTGTGTCCGATGCCTCTCGCGTCTGTTCCGGATCGTCACCACCGACGATCCGGTGTATGTCCATAGCGATTATTCTTTTTGTCAGTACGGTAGCGCACAAGTCCATGTAGAATCGGACACGGTGCGAATTCGGTGCCTGACCGGTCCCCACCAATTCGACATAACGTCTTAAAGTATCGATCCAAGCGACCGGGTACTTACAGTCGGTGACATCTTCGTGTACTGACGGTCCTACAAATACCTCTCCGATCGCCTCCAGTTCGATCAGGAGACGTCTCACGCCATCTCTGTGATCCTCCATTTGACAAACTTATCCTTCTCACGGCGCTCTATACATCTGCACTGACGGCCGTGCGCCGCGCCGCGAGTGCCCACCGATCTTTTCGAAAAGACCGCTTACAGAATAGGTTATAAGTGAATGGAAAATGACATCGACCACGCAGATTCGTACAGATGCATCGTCTCTCGCCGCCACCGACCAATCGCGCGTAAGCGGCGAGATCGCGGCACTCAGATCGACCTCGGGGTCTGGCGCGCGGCGATCGTTCGATAGCAACGCGGTACCACTACCTACGGCACACACCCCGCTCTACGCTCCGGCCCCGAACGCCCCGTTTGAATCCAAGGGCAAATGTAGCAACCACAATATCGAGGCGGCCATCAACATATTTGCGAGCACATGTCCGTCGATAAAGAGTATGGAACAGTTACTAAAAACTGTGAAATCGGAAAAACAACCCTGTCTATTTGAAATGGCTCGGGATTTCGGAGGTAGCCCGTGTTCAGACGAGGTGTTTAACGGTTTATGTTCCTTTCACTGGAAGATGTTGAATATACGTATAGGTATTTGCGAAAACTACACGGCTCTGGACGACGAGGCGAAAAACTTTACGCACTACGAACTGATGATAGACAAAATAATAGAAGATCGTTCGCTCATGCCTATTTTCCCTTATATAGCCAAAAACACGTTGATGTACGACGTGCTACTGGGTTTCAATTACGCCACCGTCAGGGGTATGGAAGAGACGAAGAAAAACGAAGGCGCGGCGATGGCATACGCACTGTACTACATGGTGAATCCTAATTGTCGTTTTGAATATATGGTAAAGTCGCAGGCTTGGATTAATTCCATGTCCATGTACATGATGGCGTTTGTGCTCTATAACGATAAAATGATAAAACACACCACCTTTCCGCAGGATGTATTGTCCAACTATCTTCAGGAACACAAACGCAACCCAAATACGATTTTACACCGTTTCTTCCAAAAACTCGTCCTCATTCGAGATTTGAAACTGCCGTTCGCAGCACCGGTCTCCGTAGACGCTCAAAATATGGAACTGACAAAACGGGATTTGATGACGCGTACGGTGTTGCAACGGCGGCCGCAGCAGGATCAGGCGGCCGATCCGAACTTGGAACCGCGCGAACCCACAACCGACGCGGCGCTCATACCGTATTATTCGTTTAACATTTTCAACGCTCCGCTGTTACTGGGTATGCGCGCCAGTACGTTCGTAATGGGTCGAACTTCGTTGGCCAACAACCCGAATGTGTGCATATTCAATCTAGAATTCCAAAAGGGCGACACCACCGGGGACAACGACCTTCATACCGCCAGCGTTTTCGCCATAGAGGGGCCGGTGATGTACGGGGTGTCCGAAGCTAAACCGCTGCGCCAGTTGCCGTTCATGAATACGTTGCCGAGACTGTCTAACGCTTACGTCGTGAGTCTGGCCGCCACCACAAACATGGAACCGCAAGAGGATCGAATATTCGCCGCCAAAACGGCCAAATATCGTAAGTACACGGTGGAAGCGTCCTCCACCCCTAACAAGTTTCGTTTAACGGAAATCACAGACGCCGGCCGTACCCTGTAAACGGTTCACACGCGAGATGAAACGGGGGATGACGATCAGAGGATACGAGGAACCGGCATCGGACAGCGAAGACGAAACGAACCCCAATGGAGTGGATTTCGACGTTAGCGAGTCGGTTGAAAGAGGGGAAGCGGTAGTGAGAAAACGTAAAAAAAATAAAGTTCGCGTATTATCGGGTGCTGACGACGACGAAGATAACAACGGGGACGCTTCGGGAAGCGACGAAGATCTCGACGAGATACTAGCGGAAGCGGAGCCTAAGAAAAAAGCGCGTTGGAAAAAATCTACAAGAAAAACCGTTCGGAAACGTGTCAACGGTTATACGGTCAATACGGTGTTTGTCGTAGACTACGATATGACGCTGGTCGATAAAAACGCGCGACCGTTTCCCGGCGCAAAAAAATTCCTTCGTCAGCTACACAATTTCAACGACGGTAAGTCCACGTTAGTTTTGTTCAGCCACGCCTCTGCCGACCACGTGGAATACGGAATGAATGCGCACTTTATAGAAGAGGCCGATTTCTTTAGTAAAACATTAACTGACCGCTCGCCTTTGAAAAACAAGCCTGTTACTAAAGTGCGACGCGAACTTTCCAACATTGAGGATCTGACCGGCCCGTTTGTTATTATAGACGATTTAGCTTCTAACCTCGACGAGGACCAGTACGATATCGTGATTGACGCAAAACGCCACTGGATATACGATTCAAAAAACAAAGTGGTTGATATAGATTACAAAACGATCATGTGCCTCATTCGCAAAGGAGTGGACGAATGGTTGCGAACAAAACAGAAAACGCCCCCCGTTCATTCGAGAGCGGGCGGCGGCGTCAGCCGTTGAACGAGTTTTTTTCCGCACTTTTTGGTAAGTACCACCGTCGATATGACGATAAACGTTAAACGAGCCGTAAAGCGCCAAACAGTGCTGCATTTTGCAGATATCTTTATGAAAGACTACGAGACGGAGAAAGCCGCGGATCGGACCATGAAGTCCAAGTACGTCCCGCGCAATCTGAAGACACAACTCGTGTCAACGATGTCCGGTTGTGATCCGGGCAATCGGAGACAGATCGAAAGGGTGGCGCAGCTCGGGATGTTTATCGACACGTGTTGCACTAAACTGGTCTTTTATAACACGATGACGATCGGCGTGATTCGATGGATCGTCTCGTTGTACTCGGACTCACCAGATATCAAACGAATCGGCGATATGGTCACATCGGACGCCCGTCAGGTGTACGAAGAAGATATAGAATTCATAATTGAGAAATACAGATACATGGAAGAAAGCGACATTTTGCACACCAGTGACCACGTCGAAAGCGTATTTGAGATGTTAAAGACTAGAAAACAGAGTCCCGAGACACCTCTTTTACGTTATTTCTTCAACAGCGTGTGGTTGAGGTTTTTCAAATCGATATTGCGCAACTCGTTGGTAATATTCAACGACAGTTCGTTTGTTTCCGCTTTTACCGGTGTGTTTGATGACGCCGGGGATCGTGACGACGACGAGTCTCATAGGTTATACAACGACTATCGCGAAAAACAAACGGAATGGATCAAAGAAGCGGTCAGATCGAGTCGTGAAAACGTCGATAGTGTAGTCAATTCAGTAAATTACTCTTCGGCGTCTGAATCGGGTGACGACGAAACGGTCAGTGGCCGGAAAACGTCATTATCGAAATTGAATCGCCGCCCGCCGAGGCCTCCTCCCGAAAACTCGGTGACCGCTTTCGATATGGAGGACGAAGAGGAAGACTTTGATTTAAATGGTTATTCTGACAACGATTCCGGTGGCGGCTCGTGTTCCGAAACTGACACCGTAATAGAGTTTCCAGTAAAGTGTAGAAAATCGAGTGGCGACAGCGATGCCGTAATAGAGTGTCCCGTAAAGTACGAAAAGTCACCGGGCGCTGTCACGCTGGACGACCGTATAATCCGAGCCGTTCCGGACTGTCGGAATGCCACCACCGTCGTCGCTACGATCATGCACGAAAAAAAGCTTCACATTCTCGACGGAGATCTTAAAGACATAATGATGGAGGAGAAAATGTCCAAGGCGTTGTCCACGCATGCCGGTAATGGTGCCGAATCGACCGCTACGCTAGAAACGAAAATCACCAGACATTCACGCGATGCAAGCCGTTACAATATTAGGGGCCTAGATGTCACGCCGTCCCCCACGAGTGCGATCGTACCGTATAACGTTTCGGCGAGAACGAATTTTCGCAAGAGGAAATTTAAATCGAAAACGCGGCACGAACGAAACGTTTTACCAGAACTCATGTCCCCGCTACCGTCATCGGTGACGCTGGTCGCCGAGAGTGATGATGAGAGCGACGATTTGGACAAGGAGAGATTCGCTATGGTGTTGTTTACGGACGGCTCGGAGTAACGGTGGATCCGTCGAGAAGATTAGACATGACTTTCCGAAACTGGTGGGGGGTATGTATTATAGACCTACGATATGCCGAAACAAAACAATAGGAGACATGGCTTCCGAATACTTTGGTACACTTCGCAGCATGGCGAGTTTCTTTAAGAGAACACCTTCGACAGAACCGTTATTGGAGGTGGACAGCGATGTTAGCGAAAGAGACGAGAAAAAGGATTCTGTTGTACCGGCGACAGAAATCGGTATCCAAGCGCTATATCCCACCGAAATTGGGGGGTACGTATCCGTTTACAAAGAGAAGTATAGCAAAGACAAATCTTATAAAAAGGAGAAGACTGTGGATTCGCCTAAATTGGCAGTTTTACAACATGACGGTGACACCGGACGAAGATGCGGAAGTAGAGTAAAATCGAACCAAATTGAGTTGGCGAGAAGTAGCTTTACGCGCGATTTGAAAAAAGGTATTTTGGAAAAATACAGAAGCGCGAAAAAGCCGGCAGACCACGTTTTGTCAGCAGGCCAATCTCAGCTTCGGGAAGCCGAACCGCGCGTAAACGGGGTTGTGGCGGCGTTTCCGCTGTTTGAAGAGGACAAGAGAACGTCGCTGTTTCCGATAATGTACGTTGATATTTGGGAAATGTACAAAAAGGCGGTGGCCAGTTTCTGGACGATAGACGAAATCGACATGAGCGGCGACGCCTTCGATTGGGAGTTACTGAACGACAACGAGAAGGCCTACATCACCAGGGTGTTAATATTTTTTCTCGGGGCGGACAGACTGGTCAACGACAACCTGTTGGAACGATTCACGCGGGACGTAAGGATGTTCGAGTGTTTGTACTTTTACCAATTTCAAATGGCGATGGAAAACGTACACACCGAAACGTACAACATGCTGATCGAAACGTTCGTCACGGACGAGCACGAGAGGGACGCTCTGTTCAGAAGCGTGGAAGGGTACGCGTCGATTGCGAGCAAATACGATTGGTGTCGGCGTTGGACGGGTGACCGCCGAAACGACGACGGCGAGACTTCTTTCGGCCGCAGACTCGTCGCGTTCGCCTGTGTGGAAGGAATTTTTTTTTCCTCGTCGTTCGCCGCTATATTCTGGCTGAAAAGTCGCGGGCTGCTGCGCGGACTTTGTTTTAGCAATGAAATGATCAGCCGCGACGAAGGGCTACACTGTGATTTCGCCGTGTTACTCTTTAAACGATATTGCCCACCGGTCCCGACTGATGAGGTGCGCACCATCGTCACAGAGTCGTGCGAAATAGAAAAGACATTCGTCAGAGAATCCATGCCATCGTCCGATCTCGTCGGGATCGATCCAAACGGCATGTGCGCGTACGTGGATTTCATCAGTAATCGCCTGATGCTCGATCTCACAGGTGAGCGGCTCCGACCGCATTCGCCGCCACCAATAAATCCGTTAAAGTTTATGGAAAACATCACGCTTCAAGGAAAAACTAATTTCTTCGAACGGAAAGTTAGCGAATACAGAGTAGGTGACGTAACAAAACAATAGGCGTGAGATCTGCCTTGTCAAGTCCCCCCTCCCTCATAAGCGGTATATAAATCTCCCGCGCACCGTTTCTCCTACTGTGACTCTCTCGCACTCGCTCGAACGATGGAGATGGAAATGATAGTCTACGTGTTCCTGTTGTTTGTGCTACTTTTCCCGCGAGTTTTCAGAATGATTTATCATCTATTGCTGGCGACGAATCGATATGAAGACGATAACGACTCGCGTGAAGGCGTTACGGTAAAATACTACCGGGGCGGAGATAAGTCCCTTCTTTCGCCCAGCTACCAGAGCGACGGGGCGGGCGCTTTCGATCTACGTTCGGCGGAGAGGATCGTCATAAAAGCCGGAAGTTCCGGATTTGTCCGCACTGCCCTGTTTTTAGAACTACCCGACGGTTACGCCGGCTTCGTCAAGGGACGCTCTTCGATAGCCAAAAATGGAGTTTGGTGCTTCGAGGGACTTGTGGATTGCGACTATAGGGGAGAAGTATTGGTACAGTTGAAAAATTACAACGAATCGCCGTACGCTATCCAGAAGAACGAAAGAATAGCTCAACTCGCCGTGGTGAAAGTTAACAGAGCGAATCTACAGCGGGTGGAATCTTTGACAGGTTTGAAGAACACGCAAAGGGGTTTGGGTGGATTCGGTTCTACGGGCAGCGGTTCTGACGACAAACGTTAAATTTGTTTGTATTTCTATGTCTATATAAAATAAATGAGTTTTCTTTATTGATTCCTGTAAGTATTTATTAACCATGGAACCGTGTATGACTATAGATTTTGTCGCTAGCATATTTAGTCGGTCGTTGATTTTTATTGCAATTTATCAAGCTTTAACACATTTGATATGTTTTTGGAAACGTAAAAACGTATTTACTACGTCAACGTTGTTCAAAATAGAACTGCTGATTCATATTGTAATTAAGATTTGGGTTTTGAGGTTCGTGAGTATATCACATTTGGAATATACGGATTGTCAATTGAATACCACTGTTACCGCGGACGGTGAAGTCGGACGGTTCGACAAATTCGAGCCGCAAGACCTGTCCCTCTGAAGACCACCAGCCTGTCGTGTGCCGATTTCCGCTGCCACGGGCGAACACAGGCGGGTAACCGCTTTAAATTTCTGGTTAACCGCGTGAGGGTCGGTAACCCGCGCGAGAGTGTGAAAAATTCAAAGTCCCCTTTGCGACCATCTTCTTCGACGTCTACCATAAGACTGAGCATTTCCCCCACCACTTTTTGGTTCGGTCAACCCTTTACTCTCGACAATCCCAGGCCATCGACCAATAGGATTCGAGTATTTTTCCCGCCAAAAATTTTGGCCAATCAGAGAGCCGGATTTTTTCGTTCGTCGAAAATTATATCTCGACACGCCACCGAAAATGCATATATACGAGGTACCGTTCGCGCGCGACTCTTTAGCTCCTTGCCCATAATAATGACTCCTTCAAGGAAGGAGCAGCGGGGAGGGGCTGGCGCGTCGCTGACTGGGGGGGGGGTTAAAAATATTTGTTACACACATTTTTACTCGAGAAAAGTTTTGAAATCCCCGACTGAATATGAAAAACAAAAAAGCACGGATTTACGATACGGCTGTTTTTTAGTTGCCGTCACACTACGCAGCGAGAGTTCGGTTACCCGCGCGGGTTTATAAAAATACATTTTTCAAAATGTAAAATATTTTTCTCAGCTAGAATATACTTTCCGTCAAAACGCAAAAACATTTTCACCGGTCTTCTCGTCAGCCGATTTGACGTCGTAACGCCCACAGTCAGACGAAATCGGGTCACCGATGAGTTATGGGAGGTGGTGGGGGTGGTGTATCGCTTGCCCCCTTCCACTTTCACATTCCACCCCACCACTCGATTCGCCTATATATAGTTGCCACTGGGACATACAAAGTCAGTTCGTTCGGCGGTTTAATCAGTGAAGAGACCAGTCTTAGTCAGTGCATTAGCCCGTTTTTTTAACAGTCTTAGTGAGTCTTCTATCAGTCTTAGTCAGTGCATTATTAAATATGGATATGATAAAGGTTGAAAACTACACACAGTGCAACGATATCGGCGCAAAACAGGATCGAAGTTCAGTAATTTTCTTAAATATGACTATGATAAAAGGTGAAAACTACACACAGCCCAATGCTATCGGAGCGCACCATCGAAATTCAGTAATTGTTTCCAATAAAGACATTGAAGAGCGAATAAAAGAAAAACTTAATTCGATCAAAATGGAGACTCAGTACAATCTGGACATCGAATGCAGTTGTGAAGAGAACGCCAAAGGAAACAGTAGAAGCGGTCTTGAACAGATAGCTGAAGAGTATGGTGATGAAAAAAGCGGTCTTGAACAGATAGCTGAAGAGTATGGTGATGAAAAAAGCGATCATGAACAGATAGCTGAAGAATATGGTGAAAGCAGGTCAGCTCGTTCCCGCCAGCAAAGCTCCAGCCACCGCCTTCCCACTGGCAATTCTTCGGCATCTCACCGCCACAAAGATTCTCCGGCTTCCCACCGCCACATAAATTATCGGGCTTCTCAACACCGCCTTCCCACTGAAAATTCTCCGGCTTCTCACCGCCGCCTTCCCACTGAAAATTCTCCGGCTTCTCACCGCCGCCTTCCCACTGAACATTCTCCGGCTTCTCACCGCCGCCTTCCCACTGAAAATTCTCCGGCTTCTCACCGCCGCCTTCCCACTGAAAATTCTCCGGCTTCTCACCGCCGCCTTCCCACTGAAAATTCTCCGGCTTCTCACCGCCGCCTTCCCACTGAAAATTCTCCGGCTTCTCACCGCCGCCTTCCCTCTGGCTACTCTCCGGCTTCTCACCGCCGCCTTCCCTCTGGCTACTCTCCGGCTTCTCACCGCCGCCTTCCCTCTGGAAATTCTCCGGCTTCTCACCGCCGCCTTCCCACTGAAAATTATCCGGCTTCTCACCGTCGCAGTTCGAGGCGCGAGAATATATCCACCCGACGCACCAACGGTTTCAACGAGATGAGAATAACTAGGTTGGAACTGTTGGTGGATTGTATGTATGAGATTTTAGAACTTATTAGCTGTTAATCATGTTTGACATTAAATAGTGTTTCTTTTAGTAATACAACATTTTAGAATATTATTTTAATCCATTTTTAAAGCATATTGTCTGTTAATTTTTTAATCATGTTTGATATTGTATTGTAAATTGTGTTTCTTTTAGTAATACAACATTTTAGAATATTATTTTAATCCATTTTTAAAGCATATTTTAATCCATTTTTAAAGCATATTGTCTGTTAATTTTTTAATCATGTTTGACATTGTATTGTAAATAGTGTTTTCTTGTAGTAATACAACATTTTAGAATATTATTTTAATCCATTTTTAAAGCATATTTTAATCCATTTTTAAAGCATATTGTCTGTTAATTTTTTAATCATGTTTGATATTGTATTGTAAATTGTGTTTCTTTTAGTAATACAACATTTTAGAATATTATTTTAATCCATTTTTAAAGCATATTTTAATCCATTTTTAAAGCATATTGTCTGTTAATTTTTTAATCATGTTTGACATTGTATTGTAAATAGTGTTTTCTTGTAGTAATACAACATTTTAGAATATTATTTTAATCCATTTTTAAAGCATATTTTAATCCATTTTTAAAGCATATTGTCTGTTAATTTTTTAATCATGTTTGACATTGTATTGTAAATAGTGTTTTCTTGTAGTAATACAACATTTTAGAATATTATTTTAATCCATTTTTAAAGCATATTTTAATCCATTTTTAAAGCATATTGTCTGTTAATTTTTTAATCATGTTTGACATTGTATTGTAAATAGTGTTTTCTTGTAGTAATACAACATTTTAGAATATTATTTTAATCCATTTTAGAGGATATTGTCTGTAAATTTTTTAGAGCATATTGTTTGTAAATTTGTTATTCGGTGAATAAAACCTAAGTTTTATCTCATTTTCTTTTTACTCTTTCCCTAGCTTGTAATCTTTTTATTTAAAATTAAAATTGTCTTAACTCTCACATTCAAACAAAGTGGAGTAAAGTATTTTATCCTCAGTATTTCATATTGCGGTTTTTCTTTGAAAAAAATACAAGAAGCTGCTTACATATAACAGCTACTAAAAATTCTATTGTAATCTACAAACAGTCAAATGACACAAAACCGAAGTCTTATTAAACATTTGGCCAAACCCACGAGAAGAGTATGTGTATCTCGGGTACGCCCGAACTCGCAAAACTGTATGCATATTTCAGGTATGAACAGGCCAAACCCGTAAGAAGGTGTGTCTTGGGTACGGACTGGTAATCAAAAAGCCGAACCTGCAAAAAGTGTATATCTCGGGTTCGGCTGGGCCCAGAGTGTTAGTCAGTGTTCACAAAGCAAAGCAATAACTTTTTGGGTTAATGCCCACTGAACGGTGTGTCTGTGGCACTGTTCGTAACGACGTGGGCGTTTCAACGCCTTATCGTCACGTTTCAAGCGGTGAATTGCCCACGATCGAGCCGGAAGCGTTACCGCTTGCGTTTTCACGGAAAGTCCAATCTGGCAGGGGACAAAACAAAAAACACCCCAGCCCGCGACGCGCCGTCCCCCTGCTGCTCCTTCCTTGAAGGAGTCATTATAATGGGCAAGGAGCTAAAGAGTCGCGCGCGAACGATACCCTGTATATATCAATTTTGGGGGTCGCGTCGAGTTGATTTTTTCGCCACACAAAAAAAATCCGGCTTTCTGATTCGCTGAAATTTTTGGCGGGAAAAACATTCGATTCTTATTGGTCGGCAGTTCAGGGTTGTCGAAAATAAATGGTCAACCGAACCAAAAAGTGGTGGGGGAAACGCTCAGTCTCACGGCTGACGCCAGAGAAGACGGTCACAAACGAGACTTACAATTTTTTTCAGCCTGAGACAAAATTATTGTAATTTTGGCCGCAGCAATTTTATCAACAAAATTTCGCTCGGAGATCTTGGAGTGTCCGTATCTGAGATCATTCCTCCGTACTCAAGGCTGAAACAAAAATGAACGCTCCCTCGTCTATCTGTTTCAGGGGGTCGTGAACCTTGTTACGTCATTTGACGCCGTAACGGTGTTAACGATCCCAGTGAGACGAAATCGGTCACCGATGAGGTGTAGGAGGCAGTGGCGTGGTGTATCGTTTGCCCCCTTACACTTTCACATCCTCACCCACCTTTCACATCCTCACCCACCTCTCGCTTCGCCTACGTATAGTTGGATTCCAGGGAACTCGAACGCTTATAGAGAAAAGAAAACTCTCTCCGGATCTCCCGACGGCGCCGGCGGATTAGCCTGTTCTTTTCCTGTGCAATGATTGTATAAGTGCTGACCAGTTTTTCTCTATTTAAGTTATTATGCCTTATAGTTATTATGGCTTGGGGCTTCATCGCTATATCTTCCATTCACATTACGTTTGTTTTTTAATATATGTGATTGTCAAATCGGGTATTTCACAAAAATTCAAAGACATTGGATGGGATGTTTACTTTCTCTTTAAGAACATTATTTCGGCCGTCTTAAATATAAAATCTATGTACAAGAACTTTGAGGAAGCCAGAACCTTTACGAAGCCAAAGCCGGACAAATCAGATCTGCACTCCTGTTATAAAGGACTTACGGGGAAGAATCAATTTGAACTGTTGAAAGAGTTTATTTTGAGGGAGGAATACGTACGCTTATTCAAAAATGGGTGTCATGACTTTGGACATGGACTGTACAGTTATAACATATACAGGCTTGTCAGTGATACCAATAAACGTTTCATTTCGAAATACTATCCGCGGTATGATGAGGATTACATAAAAAGGTTCCTATACTACGAAGATAGATTAAAGGACCTTGTAGAAAATCGTCCCACCGCTATGGATTACGACTATTACGGTTGTCCGTCAGCCTATGTTGATTACAGAGTAACTTCAATGAAGAAACTTAAAAACGAGATCAAACGCTTGTATCTATATCATTACAAAAACCGGAATGTGTATTTAAAGAGCAATAGAATTTACAGAGGTTTAACCCTTTGAAGACCACGGGGGTTTGTTTTATATTTGTAACAAACGCCTGTATCTATATCATTACAAAAACCGGAATGTGTATTTAAAGAGCAATAGAATTTACAGAGGTTTAACCCTTTGAAGACCACGGGGTTTTGTTTTATATTTGTAAATAGTATTTTAGACATCATCCTGTCATTGGATATAAATATTTTCATTTTATTGTTCAATAAAATGAAAATATTTTATGGTATTAAAAATTAAAAAAACCCTACAATTCTATCGGGATCCCGTTAACTGTATTTTTGATAATGTAATAATAACATGCGGTTCAGCCGAGCCCCGTGAGCCGTCCTTGGCACTGATTAACAGAGACCGTAAAAGTCTACCCGGGGTTCGGCCGAGACAGTAAGAAGTCACCTGAAAAAAATATATGTGTATCTCGAGCTCGGCCGAGCTCCGAAAAAGTGTATATGCAGTAGTTCGGCCGAGCCCCGTGAGCCGTCCTTGGCACTGATTAACAGAGACCGTAAAAGTCTACCCGGGGTTCGGCCGAGACAGTAAGAAGTCACCTGAAAAAAATATATGTGTATCTCGAGCTCGGCCGAGCTCCGAAAAAGTGTATATGCAGTAGTTCGGCCGAGCCCCGTGAGCCGTCCTTGGCACCGACTCTTTACCGTAAGGTCGAGAGTCGTATCCACGAGAATACCACCGTGGCCTTCAATATGTCTCTGTCGAGACCGTTGATATTTGAGAAACAGAAAAGTCATAATCATTTGAACATTTTATTAATTTTTTAAAGGTTTAACACAAGATATTAATCGGCGGGCAAGAGACGCGTGTTTTTTAGGTGGCGGTATGGGTTCTGCGTGGATAGTGTTTGAAGCGGAATATATCTCGTCGATATCCTCGTAAGATCTGTACGTGTTTTGCTGTTTACAATAGTTGGTAGCTTTTTCATTCTTATCGTTGTTGACGACGTACTTTGTGGAAGTGTACAGACTCTGAAGAGACGCGCAGGGGGATTTTGTTTGTATCGACGATCGGTCGATATAAGGGTGAAATCGATGTACGTCACCATTTTTCTGACAAGCGCGTCTTATCTCTTCAATTTTTTTGTTTTGAGATTCTACGTTAATGACGAGCATGTTGAGTTTGCGATACAGTTCTTCCATGTTATGTGGAATCGGCCTGCCGCAACCGTTCAACGGCTGCGGACAGCTGGACCCGCCATCTTCGTATAAAGGTTCGAACCGGTCCTGATGACCACGATTCTTTCTGAATGACGGTTGTCGGTTTATTCTGAATCCTCCGCCTCTAAGCTCCTCGATTATATTTTCCAAGTCCCGCGTCCCACGGTTTTCGTTATCGGGTCCTAACCATGATCTAGTATGTAACGAATGAATTTCGTTCTGACGCGAAGTCTCGCGCAACGACTGCAATGATGACGTCACGTCATATCCATGATTTGCGCGATCGAAATTAAATTCCATCGGCGGTATTAATCGATTCAATCGTCGCGATATCGGCATAGTCTGGTACGATGTCGGTATACACGGTATAGGGGGTGGTGGGATACTGTAGTTTCCAAACGCGCCGGTGGATTGTTCAGTACACTCGTGTGTAAAATTACCGGCCGACATTTCCATGTACAATCCGTCTCCTCCGTTTAACTCGCTCGTTTTCACGTCCTTTTGTAACACACTACGGCCATCCATAGTCTTAGCACATACCTACGCGGAGGACACTACTTTTTTCAGCTAGCGGATCTGAAAACAACAACAACTTACTCTTACCACGCCAGGAGTGACGGACGTTGACGAGTCGGCATCACCAACCCCCCCCCTAATCCATTCTCCCCTCCAGGCAAAAGTTGACGAGTCGGCATCACCAACCCCCCCCATTCAATTCTCTTACCTTTGGATTAAATGACAACAACGAATACTTTTTGAATTATTTTTTTATTCAAACTACGAAAAATTACAAAACTACGTAATGTGTCAGTTCTGACACTCGGACAGTTGTTTCAGACACCTTTCTTCTTTGGCGGTCTGACCGGACTCGGCGGCTTTGGAAAACGCGAGTAGGGCCGGTGTGATCTGATAGTTTATCCAATCGGCGCTCAGTTTTGGCTTCACGTGATGTTTCGATCCTCCGCGTTGTCCGGCGCTAGTTTCGGCGTGTTCTTGTTCGTCCGCATTTTTCTGTTTTTCTGCCGCCGCTTCATCTTTTGTGACGGTCTCCTCTGAAATCATACTGCGCAATAACAATTGCAAAACGCCGGCCTCATTGATGAACTTTGTTTTGGCCGTGACCGGGTAGAGATGGAACGCATCCCCGTATCTCGCCCGAGACTTGTCTAAAACCTCGGGAAAAGTTCGAACAAACGACGAATTCACATAGCGGTCGATAGCAGATTTATAATTTTTGTAGCCCAGAGCTTTGGCGAATTCGTCAGCTCTCAGCCATACGTGAACTCTGGAGTCGTACATGACGTCAATGGTCTGATTCGCTAATCGCAACTTTGTCGGAAACATGTTGCACTCGTGTTCACCGATCACACACAGAGGCGCCTTATCCTCAAGATCTTGCAGCTTTTTGAATGCGGACAAAGAGATGGCCGGTTTTTTCTTTTTTGTCACGTTTGTGGTACTAGAGTCGCTCCGAGCATCATCCTCTTCCTTATTAGAGATATTCTCTTCTATCTCTTCGGTTTCTTCTTTATCGTCGTCCGAAGCGGTGCCAACAATACGCACCGCCTTCTCTTGAAGGGTTTTCTGACGTTTACCTTTCGCGCGTTTCTCTGTCCCCCTTTTTCGTTTTTTTGCCGCTGTTTTATCGCGAATGTCGGACTGGCTCGTAACTATTTGTTCCTCCTCATTCGCAGTGTGATTTTCAACGTTACGTTTTCGTTTAGAAGCCGCGTTTTTGCTGTAGACGTTAGATTTGCTCTCCGCAACCAGTCCCTGACCTTCATTCGCCACCATCATAAAGTTGTCCCCGAAGTCACCCGACTCGTCCCCGACGACTCGCCGTTGTCGTTCTTTCGCCATCGTGTCACAGGAGAATTCCATTTCCTCGTCGTACTGGGATTCGCGAACCATCTAACTCGGACTGTTGAAAAAACTAAATCGTTTCACTTAACCTACCACCAATTTGAAGGCTTAGGTATTCTAGTCGGGAAAACGATTCTCGACCGCAATACGGAGAGTCTGTATTCGCGAGGTTGATGCGGAACTTCATACCGCGAAAGAGATGGATACGACAGTGGCCGATTTCCGCACGCCGTTTTACTTCTTAAACTGCGATTATGAGGACTATGGAGGAAATTGGACTTCGAGAGACCGATTTGGATATTTTGATATGGCAAGTTGCACGATACATGTGTACGGAAAAGACGCAGAAGGCCGTACGGTCGTCGTGAAATTGTATAATTACAAACCGGAATTCTACGTGTCGTTTTGCGATAACCAAGTAATGAAACGGACCTTCAACCGGATATGTCCACGTAAAGATACACAAAAAGAAGAGGAACGATGCGATAAACTACGTTCTGATCGTGGCGGCACGTACTGTACATCGAGACCCATCTATATCAAAGGAATGGAAAGAGCGTACGATTACAGTTCGCTGATAATTCGTAGGGAATCATTAGCTACGAACGCCGCAGATATCGGCGGTGATTACGGCGATACCAAACTTCGATACGTATATCGTGTCAACGTTGGTTGTTTTTCACACGTGCGTCCGGCCGTGCGAGAAATTCTGGAAGCGGCCAGAGCGGCGGCTGCCGAAGAAGGGCGTTACGGGGGTCCGAGTGATTTGAAGAGGAACTTGCGGTTTTTTCAGAGTTCTCTTGACGCTAATCTGCGAATAGCGGAGAGATTGAACCTGCGTCCGTGCCGGTGGTCTTTTTTCGATGCGAGCGTCTGTTCGAAAGTGGTTGGAGCCGAAAAAAACGGTACGGTCACGACGTTTGAATTCGATTTTAAGAGTCACATTGACAGAGAAGCGATGAGGAAACAAGGTCGTTTCGTAATAGACGTTACGCCGTTTGCCGAAGCACCGGAATTGGAAGACCGCCCCCCACCGCCGGTCTCGGTCATGTCGTTCGATATAGAATGTCTGGCTAATGATATCGAAAAGTTTCCCACTCCGGACGTCTGCGGTATCATTCAGATATCCACTGTAATCGCCCGGGACGCGCTCGGCAGAAAACAGACTGATTTTGGGAACAGCGATGGCGTGAAAGGTTGTGCAACGGTGGTCTCATACCGAAAGTGCCTGTACACCGTAAATGATTGCGCTCCGTTCGATGATAACGTTACGATAAAGTGTTTCGACGACGAACGGGCTATGTTGAAGCAATTCTGTGACGATTTGGTGTCAGAAGACCCCGACATAATCACGGGTTACAATATTGAAAATTTCGATTTACCCTATCTCTTCGCCCGCTTCAAAATATACGGTCTGAAGCCAAAAATAGGTCGACTCGACGTCGAATCCGAGTGCAAGCTCAACGACCGAAGATCGTCCTGTACCAAGAAGTTCGCTTCGTACATACCAAAGTCACACTTCACGACCATACATGGACGGACTGTGTTCGACGCGTACGTGTACATGCGAAAAGAGTTTTCCTTGCGTTCGTACAAGCTGAACGCCGTCTCAGAACGGTTTTTAAAGTCTCAGAAAGACGACGTACAGCCTCAACAGATCCCTTCTCTGTTCGAATCCGGACCGGAGGGGCGAGCCGTATTGGGTCGTTATTGTGTTAAAGACGCTGAACTCGCGATCGACTTGCTGTTCGTTCTGCACGCGTTTGTAAATTTATTTGAACGATGTAAAGTTTTCAACACTTCTATCGCGTACATGATGGATCGCGGTCAACAAGTGCGTATAATGTCTATGCTGTTGAAATGGTGTGCGGCGCGTAAGATACTGATTGACGACTGCACGACCCCCAATGAAGTGTTTTACGACAAAACCAAAACGGACAAATGGGAACGCATGCGCGACGCCCAGACGCGCAAACGGAAACAGACGAACGACGAGGAAAGTGACGAAAGCGAAACGGATGAAGTCAGCGAGGGCGGTGAGGTCCCAAAAGGAGACGGTGAACTAGCCGACAGAGATCGCGGGGGTAAAACGAAAAATACGCGTTATGACGGCGCTGTGGTGATAGAGCCAAAGCTCGGTTTGTATCACGATCCGATCATCTGTTTGAACTACGCGTCATTGTACCCGTCGATCATGATCGCATACAACCTCTGTTACAGCACAATGATATTGAATACCAAACATGGGGAGATCCTGGAGAAAGCCGGCGCGGCCGAACGCTCGCCGGTTGGTCATTATTTTTTGAAACAGAACGACAAGAAGGGGGCACTCCCGTCCATTTTGGAATCACTGATAGCGACAAGGTCGGCCGTACGCCAACGCATGGCTTCGTTGGACCAAACTTCTATTGACTATATGCTGTTGAACGGACAACAGGGAGCCTTGAAGATAGCCGCCAATTCAATTTACGGAGCTACGGGATGCCTACAAGGCAAGTTGTACTTTTTACACATCCCGTCCAGTGTCACCGCGTACGGTAGAAAAATGATTACGGAGACAAAAGCCTTTGTGGAAAAAGCTTATCCCGACAGAGAAGTAATTTACGGCGATACAGATTCGGTGATGGTACGACTCACCGGCTGGTCCGATCAATCCGACAACCGTCTGTGGGAATGCACTGACGCGGGCACGGAAATGGCCGCCGCTGTCACTCGGTTGATTGACAAGCCGCCGATAAAGCTGCAATTCGAGACCGTGTACCGTCCGTTTTTGCTTGCAAACAAAAAGAGGTATGCGGCCGGAGTCCATAAATCGTTGGACAAAATTAAACAAGTGGCTGACAGCCTGGGAGTTGAAGCGGCCGAAAAATTGTTTAATTCGACGAAAACCGACATAAACTGCAAAGGACTCGAAGTGGTGAGACGGGACAATTGCCTGTTTGCCAGAAACACCTTACAAAAGACCATAAACATGATAATGGAAATGAAAAAACCCGAATCCGTGATCGACGTTCTCAGGCAAGACGTGCGCGCCCTTCTATCTGGCGAGATAGATACCGGCGAATTGGTAATATCAAAAGAGTGGACGAAAAGGACGAAGAGCGCAACACCGCACGATAGTCTGGCGTGTAAAATGAACGAGCGCGATCCAGGCAACGCGCCCAAGCTTGGCGAACGTGTGGAATACGTCGTAGTTAGTCCAGAACCGGGACAACGGTCTAAGAAGTTGTGTGACAGAGTTGAAGATCCAGCATACGTCGCGCGGAACGGATTAAAAATAGACTACGTGTACTACGCGGACAATCAATTGATGAATCCTTTGTCGAACGTGTTGGCAATCGCGTTGCCTGAGCTTACTAAGGAAGAAATCAAGGATGCACTCTGGCCGAGTGTTTCTGGCGCGGGAAATAGCCTGCCCGACCGGCCGAGTAGAAAAGGACCATCGTCCAAACGAGACCGTCGCAACACCAAACACGACGTATGTCCGAAAAACAATACGTTGTTGACCTCTTTTTTCCGCTAAACAAATAAATTTATGTTATCTAAAAAATGCTTCTTTTCTTCTATGATCCGATCGAAATTCAAACACGTCCAATATAACGGACGTTGGCAGTAAAGGGGGGATTATTATACTATTGCTATATTATCAGTGCTTGTTATTTGTTTTCTTCTTCTACGATGATCCGAAATTCACACAATTGGGTTTCCGGAAACAAAAATGCGGTTTAATCGTTGGATCCCATTCACGATTACCCGTAATGATTGTAGATAATTATAAATAACGTAGTTAAATTTTTAGATTGTAATAATTCAAAGTCCCCTTTGCGACCGTCCCCTTTGACGTCAGCCGCGAGACTGATCATTTCCCCCACCACTTTTCGGGTCGGTCAACCCTTTACTCTCGACAACCCCCGACCACCGACCAATAGGATTCGAGTATTTTTCCCGCCAAAAATTTCGGCCAATCAGAGAGCCGGATTTTTTTGTCCGTCGAAAATTATATCTCGACGCGCCACCAAAAATGCATATATACGAGGTATCGTTCGCGCGTGACTCTTTAGCTCCTTGCCCATAATAATGACTCCTTCAAGGAAGGAGCAGCGGGGAGGGGCCGGCGCGTCGCTTACTGGGGTGGTTTTTTTAAAAATATTTGTTTCACACATTTTTACTCGAGAAAAGTTTTGAAATCTCCGACCGACTTTCCGTCAAAATAAAAACGCGCCGATTTACACCTCTTTTCGCGCCGACCCTAGAAGTGACGATACGGCCGTTTCACTGTCGTATTTGTGTTAACCGAGTTCTGCGATGACCCGCGTTGCTGGCGGCATTGACTCAAAACGACAATATGGACACGAAGTGGAGAGCGGCAAAAACGTACGAGTTTTACGGTCCGGCAGAATATAAAACTCTGCGAGAAAAGTTTTGAAATCTCCGGCCTCCGATTTTCAGTCAATAAAAATACCCGTCCAATATAACGGATGTTGTCAGTAAAGGGGTTACGCTACTATTGCTATATCGGTGCTTGTAATTTGTTTTCTCACCCTTCAAAACAGAGGACATTTTTAAAAAATTCATTACTACTTGCCGTGGGTACGGCCAAAGTACACATTTTATTTCTACGGACTCGGCCGAACAAAGAAGGGCCGAATCCGATATATATTTGCTATAATTTTATTATTACTTGCCGTGGGTACGGCCAAAGTACACATTTTATTTCTACGGACTCGGCCGAATCCGATATTCCATTACTACTTGCCGTGGGTACGGCCAAAGTACACATTTTATTTCTACGGACTCGGCCGAACAAAGAAGGGCCGAATCCGAGGTATATTTGATACAATTCCATACTACTTGCCGTGGGTACGGCCAAAGTACACATTTTATTTCTACGGACTCGGCCGAACAAAGAAGGGCCGAATCCGATATATATTTGCTATAATTCCATTACTACTTGCCGTGGGTACGGCAAAAGTACACATTTTATTTCTACGGACTCGGCCGAACAAAGAAGGGCCGAATCCGAGATTCCATTACTACTTGCCGTGGGTACGGCCAAAGTACACATTTTATTTGTAAGGACTCGGCCGAACCAGAAGGGCTGAATTCGGGGCCGAATATCAGATATATTTGCGATATTGGGTTCGGCCAATTTCAGAGTGTCAAAGGGATATCGAATAAATATAATAACAAAGAATATATCAGATGTATTTACAGTCAAATCATAAAATTAAAAAAATATATCAAATGTATTTACAGTCAAATAATGAAAAAATATAATATAAAATTTATTTACAATCAAATCATGACAAAATCTTAAACAACCTATACGAATGTATTTACAATCAACAAGTCCTTTGGGTTTAAGTTTCTACTACAACGCAGACTTCAAATAATCGTCCAACGAAATGTTTTCTTCGTCCGAGTCCTCTGCGACCACCTCTCTGCCGATGCCGCGCAGTTCCATGGCGTAGGCGAGCGGCAACGTCCAATTTATTTTAACATCCTTTTCGTCGTCGTTCTCCTTTCTCAGCTCGATAATACTTTTATCCTTTTTGGCTCGAATCAAGAGCGTATTCAAACACAATACGCGAGTCGTCACCCGGTGATGAAGAGCCTCGTTACTTTCTTTCTGTTTTTTGTTTAAATTTACACCAAAAAGAATATATACTATCATATCGCTGACGTTTCCCATTTCGTAGAGGAAAGATGTCGTTTCCTTGTCGCACGTACCGAAAATGCTCGCATCGAGCGTGTCAACGTATCGATCGAAATTCTTCTGTAAATATTCGACTTTATCCTGTCCTCCCTTCTCGATCAATTCTGTTTCTTGTTCGGCGACGAATTTAGAAATTATATTTGCAAATTTACACACCCAATCTTTTAATCCCGCCAATTCTATTTCTACTAAACTGTTGTTTTTGTCATACAGACCCAAAAGTTTACTGCATACAACGAGCGCCTCCATTTTTTGTTCGTCATTTGTGGTATTAGCTTTTATGGCGAGAATGATTTCTGATTGTTCGAGGCAATATCTACCTAGTGCCGAATATGTTATGGACTTCACCAAAGTTTTGATAACATTGCCGAAAGACACTTTGGTGTGGTCGTTTTTCTCGATAAATTTTTCAATCAACTCATCGACCACCTTTCTTGTTGCTTCCGCAATGTATTTATTGAATTTCATGGAGCTGAGTACCTTTTCTTTTCTTTGTACTTTAGGATTTTCATGGTCTATTACGATCCACCTCAACTTATTCGTGGGTGTTGGGGATTGGCGGAAGCCCGTGTTTCTTCTGTCACGTCCGCTTCTTATGTTCGTATCACTACAAACGCTCGCCGAATCTTCGATGTCATCCAACCCGTCGTCCGACTGACTTAAATGGGGCTCCGTCAAAGTATTTTTAAAATTTACCCGCCGCTGTTCGGTATTTTGTTGTCGGACGGGTTTTGCTGTCTTTGTTGAAGAAGACGACGCGCAATCACCGATTTTGGCGACGCGCTCCAGCCTTTCAAATCTGTTTATAGCGAATTCTTCATTCGATGTTTTTGTTTTCTTCAATGATGACGGCGGAGGCAGTGAGTATGGACGCGAAGGTCTTTTTTTAGCTATCTTCGCAGATTTCACCGAACTCTCGGAATCGGAATCTTCGTTTGTCAATATAGTTTTATTCAATGATGATGGTGGGGGCAATGAATGCGTGGGTGAACCTCTTTTCTTAGTCGATTTTACCGAACTCTCAGAATCCGAACCTCCCGTTATTGATTTATTTCTTTTTGACGGTGCTGGTGCAGGTGACGAGGGCATATTTGAAGGTCTTTTCCTACCTGCCGTTGTAGATCTCACCGAACTCTCGGAATCAGAGAAATTATCGCCGGTGATTTTGTTTGTTTTTTTCGGTAATGTCTTGATTCCGGTAGGAATGTATGATGTTTTGGTTTGTGTACTCGTGTTCATTTCTCCGTCAGATGCCCGGGACGAGGGAATATACGGTTCCGGCGCGGGTCCGTTGTCGCTGAAAATCTCGTTTAAATCTATATCGGCGAGATGTCCGAGATGATTCACCTCACTCATTTCTTTACAGTTCTCTTCTATCGCCACAATACTAATTCCTCCGTGAGAAATGCTGATATCCGTAGGATTCAAACCACAAACTCTATAAATACTGTCTTCGATGTCGTCTTCTCTGAGTGGGGAAGAGTCCAACGCGAATACTATGGGTTGTGAATCGAAGTTATCGTATTGATTCAAAATGCTGCTGCTGATCCTCAAATCTTGTTCCAGACGTTGTCGCTTAGCAACCTTTTCTTGATAATGATTTAAAAAAGATTGATTTTCACTGGTTGCACCCTGCACAATAGTTGACATGACGAATCATACTGTTCATTTTTCAATATAAACTAATGATAAAATATAAATAACGTTAACACCACCAACAAACTCGTATAACACGTCTGAAAGCCACGACTCCTGCTACAAAACTGAATTCAAGTGTGGTAAGCGCCGCCTTTTATAACCGAGTGATAAGAGAGAGGGAAGTGAAGGGGCCCATCACGTGACGCCAGTGTAACGAGGTCAGCAAGAAAGCGTTGGTGGGGGGTGGAAAAACCCACCGCGGCCGTAACGAGGTCAGCAAGAAAGCGTTGGTGGGGCGTGGGAATACCCACCGCATATTTTTTGCCGCTGAACGATTAATCGGTATTCCGATCCGGTTTTGAATATTCGATATCATTTTGCCCTCCCTTCTCAAAAGATTGTTCGGCGACTCAAATTCTTCGCCTCACAAAAAAAATGATAATGTGGACGAAATTTAAGTAGGTTTACGACATGTTTGGAAAAACGGATAAAACCCGGATGGACGTAGTTTTGTCGCTGTCTATCCATTGTGTTCGAACGTCTTCAGGTACATGAATCAGTCGGGCGTGACAAAATAACTGTCGAAATATTAGCGAGAAAACCGATTCGGCCACGGAAGGTATGCGCTTGACCGCAATGGCGATATGAGTCGGGAAACCGGTCTTTCGGTTGGGCGCTTTGTACATAGTTTTCGGAAAACCGAACCGGTCACGATTGACGTAGGGGTCAAAACTTGCGCATCACGCTCGATACATCGGAAATGTAAAGGCAAAAAATATAATTCATGTAGCGAAACATTTAACCCCCTAGTTAGATTTGCCTGCAGACAGGTGACCGACACCCGTATCAATTGCGGACGAATGTGCAGCTTCCGTACGACGTTGCCGTTCGACAACGACATGATATTTCAATAAATACAAGTGCGCCGCATATGGTTCTGCGTGTATAGAAGAAATCTTTTGGCGGTGTGACTGTTTAACGGACTTCGACCCTGAGATTTTGAAAACAAATAAAATAAAAGGGGTGGGGACCGATCGCAGGAGGTGGATGCCCCATAAAGCAAGTGATCGGGTTCTCGTCTCTCCCACCATGCCGCGGATGCCCGCATAAATCAAGCGATCGGGTTATCATTTCTCCCACCACGCCCCTCTGCCGCCGCCACCACCACCTTCCGCCTCCCCCACCACGACCGCCGTCCTCTCCCACCATAATAAATGGCGCGGGTCGTTCTCGGCGGGCAGTATTCTGTCGGTCTTCTTACTGAAACGTCATGGAGGCGGGAAAGTCACGGTCATTACCTTCGGAAAAAGCTGCGATTGAGACGATGTTCGTCGATTACAATTTTCTGTTTTCGAAAGGGGGCAAACAGGTTATCAAGGAATTGGCAGTAGTAGGGAATACGACCAACGGTGACCAGTTTCAACAGTGTTTCATCATAGATAGTCCGCGTCATATGAATGTGCCCGTATTCATAAACAATTATAGAGATAACTACAAACTAATACAATCGCACGGAATCACTTGGAATGATGGTGATGTTCCAATATCAGTTGTGAAGATATTCAATGATCTAGAAGATTCATCGGTGATAGTAGTCAAGACGACATGGAAGAGGCATTATTTGAAAAAGTGGTTTCCAAATCTCCACTTTGCGACTATATACGCGATGGACACTCTCGTAGACAACGATTGGTCTCAGAAGTTGCCACTAAAACCTCTGGTGTGCTCATTCCACGCACTCAAACCATCCAAGACATGCGCGCTGAACTACGCGCGGCTGATGAGCATACGCTTTGCGGCTCAGCGAACCTTGAAGAGGGGCATCTATTCAAAGAAGTAAGAAGGAACTTTTTTCTGGTATATCACTGTTTTTTTTATCAAATCTATGTATGTATGACGTTCATGTTATATATGTTTTTTGTAAATTAAAATTGGTAACAATTGTATTTGTGAAATTGGTATATTTTATTGTATATCACTGTTTTTATCAAATTTATGTATGTATGCCTATATATGTTTTTTTGTAAATTAAAATTGGTAACAATTGTATTTGTGAAATTGGTATATTTTATTGTATATCACTGTTTTTATCAAATTTATGTATGTATGACGTTCATGTTATATATGTTTTTTTGTAAATTAAAATTGGTAACAATTGTATTTGTGAAATTGGTATATTTTATTGTATATCAAATTTATATATGTATGTTCATGTTTTTTGTAAATTCAATTTGGCAACGATTGTATATCATTGTTTATATCAAATATAATGTCAACTCTATATGTGTATGATCATTTTTCCCAAATTTTTAAAAGACTATATGCGAATACGTCGATCCGATTGTAATTTTTGACTTTCGGATCGACGTATTCGCATATATTTTTTAAAAAATATATTAAACTATGTCGGGAAACCGATACAATATGTCAGTCAATAACAATATTGGTAGCGGTGATCTAACCGTGGCCATCGGTGATTTTTTCGAGTAGGCGATTCACTTTTATTTTGTCATGATTGTTACGAGGGTGACGACATTATTTGTCGTGATTGTTACGAGGGTGAATGGAAGTGTTTTTATCGTTTACGTGCGACGATATAAACGACCAGCTGATCGATCGTTGCTATGTTTTCGGTCGAGACTGGGACATCGGATTAGCCATGACGCTATCTGAGAGTTCCAAATGCCATACGTAACATACGTAAACGGCAACAACTGGACGTGTAATAGACGGGCGTTTCGAGCATGTTCTTTATCATTTTATGAATTTCTTCAGTCCGTTTTCACGTCGTATTAGCGTTAACTGAGTTCGTTTGAGCGTATATATCTGTAAAAGATTTTACGACTCTGCAGAACATGTCGTGATCAGTTTTTGATATAGTCAATTGTACGGTTTCGGTAGAGAGTATCAGGCGATCTCCGTAATACATCACGGAAGCGTGTGTGGTGGGTTTTTCGTATAGTCCGCCGTTGGGGTTTGTGGGACATCGTCGTAACCCGCCCACTTCTGATCGGTCCCGAGTTCCGTCGGAAATGCGCCGTTGCGGGTCATCGCAGAACTCGGTTAAAACAAATACGACGGTGAAACGGCCGTATCGTCACGTCTAGGGTCGGCGCGAAAAGAGGTGTAAATCGGCGCGTTTTTATTTTTCATTTTGACGGAAAGTCGGTCGGAGATTTCAAAACTTTTCTCGAGTAAAAAAATGTGTGTAACAAATATTTTTAACCCCCCCAGTCAGCGACGCGCCAGCCCCTCCCCGCTGCTCCTTCCTTGAAGGAGTCATTATTATGGGCAAGGAGCTAAAGAGTCGCGCGCGAACGGTACCTCGTATATATGCATTTTCGGTGGCGCGTCGAGATATAATTTTCGACAGACAAAAAAATCCGGCTCTCTGATTGGCCGAAATTTTAGGCGGGAAAAATACTCGAATCCTATTGGTCGGTGGTCGGGGGTTGTCGAGAGTATAGGGTCGACCGAACCAAAAAGTGGTGGGGGAAATGCTCAGTGTTACGGTGGCCGTCGGAGAAGATGGTCGCAAAGGGGACTTTGAATTTTTCACACTCTCGCGCGGGTAACCGACCCTCACGCGGTTAACTAGAAATTTAAAGCGGTTACCCTCGCGTTCTGATGAATCTCGCGCGCCCTCACGTGCAGCATTAGTATAGTACAGTTCTGTGTTTATCTGTGGACCGATACGCGAAACGCACCAAAACGGAATCGGGTGAGGATGTGAAAGTGTAAGGGGGCAAACGATACACAACGCTACTGGTGCCAATATCGTGAAATTTTAAGCTATAAAAAATGACCTTCTCACGAGAACTCAAAAGACCGAAATCATATGCGAAATGGATGACTTTCCGCATCTCATGAACTGGAGAACTGGCCCACACAAGTCAGTTCCAACAGCGAAAAAAGCCGGAAACAAATGAAAGTTGTAAAAGAAAACCTGTTGCCCGATCCGGAAGCTATAAGAACGTTCAACAAGTACATACATGAAAAATGTCCGTCTTTCGCGGCTGTCGTATCCCAAGACAAAAAGCGAAACAAAGAAACGAAACGAACAAAAGTTGAAACTGTACACGAACTCAGTTAACGCTAATACAACGTAAAAACGGACAGTAAATATTTTTTAGTTGACTCTTTTGAATATACATCCCGAATGAGGATGATATTAACATATCGAAAAGTAATTTGAAAACAGGAAGCAAAATAAAATGTTGTAAATTGAAGTAATTTATTTTCGATCATCACACATGTCCGATATAATGGACGCTGGTAGTAAAGGGCTAACAATATTTTGGCAACAAGATCACGTCTCCGGGTCTAATTGTGTGGGATTCTTCGGCAGGACATAAGGTGAATATGTTGTTTTGTAGGTGATATTTTACGTTTTCATCAATTACGATTTGTTTTTCCTCGATGAGGCGTGTCAAAATCTTCTCAAAGTTCTTTTTGCGGATTTCACAGAAAACACCCTGGTCTTTCTTGCCAAACCAATGGTCCGGTTCGAACAGAAATCTCGTTTTGCACACGTGAGATGTTGAAAGAATAGAATTTCTGCATCCGAAACACTTCACGTACTTGTCTGATTTCAAATTGTACAGGAAATCGCGATGAGTCATGGTGAAGAATCGAGGAGTGAGTTTCCAAACCCCCACTACTCCGACCCTATCCTTTCAACGATACATTGGTCGTCGTGAGTCTGTCGACTTTACCTGTCGTGACATATAACGCTTCGCGTCGCCGGGTCCGCCGACGAGTTGAAAGCTACTTGCCGACAACATGTGGCAGTGTAACATAATCGGAGAAGACATAACTAATTATAGAGCGTACGCAAAGGTTTTCGACAATCTTGTGGGTTTCCTCTTGGACGACGGTCGGTCGGCACGTACTTATGCGGAACTCATCGAAGAAAACAGGTCCTTGTTTTTGGAAGCGACAGAAAACGATTCCAACTATGCTGAACTCGTCGAGCCGCGCGAACTGCTGTTTCTTTTATACCAATTGGATATCTGCGATCGACTGTATTGGGCCCCCCGCCCGTACCGTCGTACCGGCCAAATCATGAAAGAATTTCTATTTTTTTGCCGCGAAAACTCTGTGGTAGCCTGTTTGTTTTGCGGATTCCAAGGACCCGTGAAATTGAACAGAGGTGATGGACCGGCCCAATCGTCATTTGCCGAGACGTTCCGGCACACCGTACGGCAGCAGCCGGGCGTAAGCAACGCCGCCGCCACGATATACAATAATTCTATCGTATCGGCGCGTGAAGGACTACAGGCCGCGGTTAGACGTATACGCGCGGGCGGCAATACGGTTGAAAACTTTGGCGGTCCGGACAACTCTAGTGGCGGCGTCACGGTGGAATATTTGTATGTTCCGCCAATGGAACGTCAGGAAAAACGGAGTACGATCGGCGTGGCGAGAGAATTTTATCATTTCAGTAAATGCCCATTGGTGTGGTTGGAGAAGAATTGTAATTGGGTGACAAAGTATTCGGCGTACGAAAATCACGAGCCGTCGAAATTCGGAAACGCTTTAAAGGTGTTACAGCGATGGCATAGTCGCAATATGATGACGGAAACGGAATGGAGCGAATTCGTCAAGTTGACCACCATCTCTCATATTATGGGCGCCTGCGAAGACACCGTCTTCAAATTATACCGCAAACTGGTGGAAATGAAATTGGACCTCGTCGAAGAACGAGATTTCGGATATTGTCCGCTTTACACCGCGTACTACGACGATAAGGAGGGTGGTGGAAATGTAATGACGAGACCCACGGTTGGCCGTTCGTTAGCTTGTTTGCTGGAACACACATCGCTGGCCGGCTCTGTACGTAGGATAGACACCCTATTACCATTTCCGGTGGCACCTCGCGCTGAAATGCATATGATCGAAGAAGCAGAAACTGTCAATCACGTCAACGAAGTGTACGCCACCGCCACCCGCCAGGAATCGGCCCTGGCCGGACAATATGCGGCAAGCTCTTCGCTCACATCCGCGGGTATATTCGACCGATTGTTCCCGACCAACGACGGATCTACAAACTCGTCGCCGAGAGTCTACGCGATAGAAATGGAAACGGCTCGTCGGGCGTTCTTCATGCACGGTTTCTGCGTTGCGGAATACTGCGACGGTAAACGCACGGGATTTCACGACTTGACCGCCGAACGAGTTTTTACCGAGAGCGGAATAGGGGAGCGTATGCGCCACGTTTTCAACACGTCTTCGTTCGACGTTATGTGCATATACTGCGGATATTTGTTCACGTCAAAACTTTGCGACCCGACGCTGGTTGATCTTATGTATGATGAACAAGAGAGGAAGAATATAGAACAATATCTACTGGCGAGATCACCGTGCGAATTTCCATTAATGGAAACCAAGGGCGACGAAAAGTGGGCTTGGTGGTGCAGGAAGCCTGGGCGGCACGATCATCTGGCCTTGTCTCCGACCGATGTTTTGACGAATAGTGCGAACAAAAGATGTGCGCGGAAAGAAAAACTGGCGGAAAGCGACACTACACGAGGAGCTATTGCCGTTTGGTTATCCGCTTCGCTGAACAACAGTCACGCGTCTTATTGTATTTTTAAAGTGAAAAAACGCACCTGGGAAGTGGAAAAGTGCCTGGTTTGTCTGATGGAGGATGTACGTCGGAAGGTAGCGTTCACCTGTGGACATACGCTATGCGACACGTGTTTGAACGATGTCCGCTTGACCAACTGTCCCGTCTGCAGAAACGGCGTCAGGAAACTCCGTATTGAGATCAACAAAGAGATATTGTTGTAAATTTGAATTTGTTTGAATAAATTATTATATTGGTAACAATTTCCCCCTCTACTCACCTGAATACGAAAAAGCATTACATATGGTCGAGTGTGGTACCCCCGACGGAATGATTTTGGTATTTAAAAGGTTTGTACCGACAACAGGTCGAGCATAATCTCTTTTTTCCGCGATAATCGACACTGTAGCGCGATCGTCAGGACGATACAATGGACGTTATCGCCATGTACGATTTTTATTTTTACGATAGTCCGATTCGAAAACCTAGCGGTTTACCGTGCGATTTCGAGCTGTGCAAAAAGAGTATCGTGTACCGTCGGCTCGCCGGGGACGAGGTGATAAAGAGACGAAACTGCTATTCCGACATTTTGGAATATATGCAGTACAACGTGTCCGGAGAGACCGGGTTACCGTCGTACTACGCATGTTGCATGAATTATAGCGGCGGCCACGTTTGTAACGCGATACCGATTATGGTCGGTTCCAGACTGGAAAAGAAACTCGTATCGCGACTGTGTGAGGATCTTGAAATTCCTTTCGAACTTTTGTACGACGAAGAATATCTGCACAGAGTGTATGCGGCGACCTTTCTCGTCAACGGCACCTTCTACTACTCGGTATTCAGAGAATCAAACAACAACAAGATGTGTCACAACACCCGCAGCAAGTTCCGTGGCGAGGAGACAGTCGCATACTTTTATGACAGGACCCTGAACAGAGGAATCAAACTTTTCACGGGCAAAAGCGGAGAACTAAAAGTGAACGACCGGGACGGCAAAGAAATTTCCAAAGTAAACAGCGAAACGCTGGCCCAGCTGTACAAAGAATGTTTGAAAAACCCTAACCACTATACGCTGAATACCGAAGAGGTGACCGATTTTTTTTCCGCCGTTAAACTACAGGGTTTTTCGGGGATTGACAGTTTTAAAAACAAGATATATACGAATTACAGTATCGGACTCAATAATTGTTTGGACAAGCTACATCCCACCGTCGTCTCGCATCCGATGTGGAACACGTCTCTGATGACCGGTAAAGTGAACCTGGGCATATCGCAGCGGCTGTCGTATCCCAAGACAAAGAGCGAAACAAAGAAACAAAACGAACAAAAGTTGAAACTGTGCACGGGCGGCATGTCAACCGGATACCTGGTGGAATCGCAACGTAGGCGAAACACGCGTAAAATGAAACACGCGTCAGAGACCGAAGCGGACGGACCGAGCGCTGCTAAAAAGATCAAAAAAGAACAGACAACCATGTTCGGCAGTAACGTGATAAAAACCAACTGCATTATCGAAAAGTTGGAGAGCTGTGATAAAAACGGACCTACGATGTTCAATCAGGTGACGGTCGCGTATCTTCCTTTCGTCCGTTTGTTGTCTTCGACTGTACAGAAACTCCAAGTGGAACACGTGCACGCCGAATCTTCCAAGACCGTACCCAAAGACGCTTCCGGGTTCATATGTATGAAGTTCATCGGGAACATCAGTACGGCCGGAAAGAACATGCTGTTTACGGACCGCGTTCGCGTGTCGTACGGTCATGTTCATGAGGTCATCGAAAAAATTGAAAACGCCCTTCAAACGGACTGCGGAGAATTGGTCGGCCCGGCGACCGAGGGCGATGGTATGCGTATCGTCGTCAACAACGTCGTCACGGTGTACGCGCTGAAATGCGGGCGGCGATTCCTTTTGGACTTTATGATTTGGTTGAAAACAGTCATCCACCCCTTCGTATGGATAAAACCGATAGCTAACTACGCGTGTGTTCACTTTTTCGAAGGTGTGCCTCTATTGGAATACAAAAAGGATGAATCACTCTTCGGCACTATCGAAATGTCACTGGCCACTGCAACCGGACTCGGACGCCTCGCCACGGTGGACTCGATCTGTTTCACGCGCAACGAACTGGAATCGATTCGAAACGAATTTGACCGGGACGAAGACAGGTCTTGCAACGAATTTGTGATCAGGATGTTCAAACCTCGATGCGGCACTGACACATCGCGTAGTAACAACGTCTCGTCATCGTTGCTGGCACTGCAGCTAGACCAATATACGGATTACACCCCGCCTTCAAAACGCAGCGTTTCGGTCAATTCCAGAAAGTCGGCGTGCGTAAACGTTTATTTTCAGAAGGCGGCTGCCTTGATACGTGGTTTCAACATATTTGCCGATCCAGAAAGCTATGAAAGAAAAGTGGCAGAACGGGCGCACGAGGAACGCGGGGTACCGGTCCGAGTGACGCTCTCGCAGTTTAGGTTGATGCGCGAAGATCCAAACAACTGCCCCCAACCGCAATTCTCGCATGAAACTGGGCAGGACCGCAACGATACGTGCGACCGATACGCACTCAGGAATTTCTATATGATGCGTACCATCTTCGCCGATATCGATGGATTCAATGTGGAAGACGCTAATGTCATTGACGAATCGGTGGACCTGTGTCTTAGATTTAGTTACAGTTTTTCATTGACGTTTTTGGACAAAACCCCGCGCGGAGTCGACGTTTTGATACCACCACCCGAAGACAGCGTGCGGGTATGCGGGTGGACCGAGGGTGGAGATCCTTTGACCGTGATGTTTATGATTTGTGTCATACGAACGGACGGAAACGCACCCGCCGTACGATTTCCCAACGGCGAATTCGAAACGGGCGGAGATTCGAACGAATGCCGTAAGACGGAAAACGGTGTCACAGTAGGAAACGCGGACGTACATTTTCCACCGTTCAGAAAAGTATCCGTCATAATGGACGGGGACGGTTCGTATCACGTTTACGTCTTGCGTAATGACGCAGTCCTGTTGCGTTCCCTAAAAAAACAGAGGGAGCGACATGCGAAAGAAAACAGGGAATGCGGCGGAGACGGTGATTGTGATCCGTTCGGAACGGTGGAAGAGATCAATCCGTACCACGTGCTGGATTCGCTGCGTACCGGAATATCCCGTTGTGCTACTTCTACGGACGGCGAAAGAGTGGTAACAGTTGACTTTAGGGCACACGGTCGCGTCGACAAATACGATGGCATCAAAGTGGTCAACAGTTTCGGTCAAAAAGGATTGGCACTCATTAAAGATTTGAAACCGTACATCGAAGAGAACGAAAGCACCACGGGGTCGTTTGTGTCGGCGCCCATACAGTTGGTAATGAACGTGTGTTCGTTCGTGTCTCGTCAGCCAATCGGTCAGTATCTCCAGATGAAAAAGAACTTCAGCAAAAACGTGCTCAGCGCCGCGGGTGAACCCTGTCTTACCGGATTCAGTTCGGTATTTTTCACCGAAACAGAGCCGACTACAAAGACCTGTCTGGTTAGGTTGGACGAAATGATGCGTTCCGTCATAATAACCCTGGGTCTGTCATCGTTTCAAAACGTGAAAAACTCTCTGGACAACGTTTATAATCCCAGAGGTCTGATGTGTCCACCGCAAACCAGACAGATTCTCAATCTGTACAGGTGCTACGGAGTCGCGTATAATATTACCGGTGATGAATACGAACCATATTCTACCAGAAAGGAAGTGGAGCAGATATTCGATTTATTCGAAAAGTGCATGGGTGAATTACAGGAAACGTTTGGAAAGAAAGTTAAAGTTGTTAATTCTAAATGTAAGAAATAAATAGTAAACTGTTTACATTTGTTTATTCCGGTCGGAGCGTCCGGACGACCTATTGAACCCCTCATTAATCGATAGTAAAAACATAGTCGGTTTTGACCGCAGTAGAAGAAGATTCAATCTCTTTCGCAGGCGAGGTGGATTTCGGTATTTTCCGCCACCGAGACCGAAAGACTAGAATCTTGATACTGGTTATTCGGCGTTTGTAGTTGGGAATAGTATTGAAAATAACGCGTTTGTTATATTATCTAAAATATTGGTGAACAGGACTTTCACGGCCACGTACCGTTCGTAAGCACTGATCACGTCGCGATACCATACCGTCTCGGATTCTCGCAAGTTATTTATCAACCGAGCTGGAAACGAGTAGAGACAGTAGAGATAGGGGAAATGTACGCGCGTCAACGCTTCCGGAGCGATCAGTTTTTCGTCGCTGCATTTTGAAACGACGCTTTCCGTCGTTTTCATCACGCATTCCGCAAGTGAACGTCTAAAACGTGGGTCGATCAATACGGACGTCACGTCATCTAAAGTCCGCTTCACAAACGCCGAACTCAAAGACAGTTTGTCTCTGTCGTTTTCTTTTTTCAAATACATTTCCGCGTGTTTACATACCAACACGTCGTATCGGCGAATCGTATTGTGTACGAATCGGTTTATCATACGGCTCGGACGGCACTGATCGCACCCGTCTGCCCGCGGGCCTTCTTCGGCCATATGTGAATATTCTTAAGTGACTCTTATAGACTATCGAATTTGGCAGAGTATAGAAAACCATATAAAGAAATATGATTGATAACGATGTCGAAACTACCGAAACTACGGCGATTCGAGGTATTGAAAAAAATCTAGCGTCAGCCGTTGGCGCGTTAGTAGGGTTGGGATGCGGCTCAAAAACGGTAACCCCAAACACCAATGACGATAGACCGTATATGCCGTACGATGAACAGGAACCACGTGAACACGTCGGTTCTCGCAAAAAACGACAACGCACCGCCACCGCGTATCCGGGTTGCGATTGTGAATTTCAGTACAGAGATTATGCGTGGAGAAAATTCACCGAATACGAACCGTCGCGCAACGGTGTGGAAATCAGAGAATTCTACGTGGTCAAACTGGTCGGCAAAGAGCTTTTCACGTACGCCGAAGGTCTTGTGGGCAGTTCGCGTACGGATCACCGTTTTCCATACTTGTGTGGCGAAATCGTTTGCGCGAAAAAACTAGCCAGCGCTGGAAAACTAAAGGAAGTGCACGCGTGGTTGCAGATGCCATCCGAATACACGGACGATTCAACCGAACGCCCACTGCACATGCAGCAGCTTCACGAAGACAGCATGCACAGAGCTATGACCAGTCTTCCGTTGGCCGTAGACAGACGTAGTAAAGTCGTCGTTTTCAGGACGCACGGCGATTCGCTTTTCGTACAACTCATGCCCACGCTTCGTTCGGAATACAAACTTATCCCGGGTACGCCGTTGTTCGACAAGAACAATCGCGGTATCAGAGCGGCGGTTGGCAGTATGTTCAGTCAGTACGATTATATAGTAAATTGTTCGCCGACGGACTTCTGCGAGATACCGATTCGAAAAAACAAACACGGTTCGGATCGTATGCGTATAATTTGTCTGGATCGGCGGGGGAACGCAGTCGATAATCCGAAAGCGCCGAAAAAATCGTCCGGATCCAACGTACTCTCGCTCGTCGGTCACGCCGTGACCGAAGTCGTCGGTTCCTCGACTCCCGTCGGTGGGTCGTCGTCCGATGTGTCGCAGGTCGACAGGATATCGTTGGACGATTCGTCCGAAAACGAATTGATTTACAACGGCGTGATTAACGATAAGCTTCAAATCACCGATTTCTTCACGACAGACAAAAAGAACAAACCGCCCAAACACACAGTCACCGTGGCTATCGACGATGACGGCGTATGTGTACAATACGTGGACGACACGGAATCCACGGTCTTCAAATGGACTAACGCGGATCCGGTGGTTTCGTACAGTATCATGCCGAGGCGGTTTTTTAACGCCAAGGCAAGCGTGGTTGCGATAAACACCGCGGCCGCGAGCAGTAAAAGGGACTCATCTTTAAAACGGTACAAATCACAGGAACGTTTGATATAACCTATATGTGATAAGAAAGCTCGATGGCGAGTGGAGATAAAGACTTGTTGTTGGATGACGGGGACTCCAAACAATTGGAAACGGCATATAAAGTGTTTCTGAATCTGCAGCGCAGGACTCTGACATTTCTTGACGCGCTCGGGAACCAAGAAAAAAAATGGATGACAAGGGGGGTGGCGGAAAACGCTTCGTCTTCCCGAATAGCGTTTATCGTCACGCCGCTCATGGTAAACCATTATAATCATATGCATCACGTATTTCGCGCCTCGATGTATGGCAAAGTGCCGGACCTTTGCGATCAGACCGGTGGAATCATGTGCACCGACCTGAGTGCGTTGCGCGAAGAACTCGCCACTCGGACGTCGGACACAAACGGGCAGTTGGCGGATATGTTCCGTTCGGCCACACTGCCCGACGTACAATTTGATTTTAAATCGATCCGCGATACTGTCGTGGAGCGGGCGATCCGCATGTTGGATGCCATCAACATTAAACACCCGGATTTGACACACAGTATTCGTGACGATTATATACAAAATATGCGTGCCGTACAGGAAACGATGACCAACGCTCTGGATAAGACTAGAGGACGGGTGGCCGAGTTGCAAGCAGAACGCGACGATGCTTATAAAAAGATACGTCTGATGGAAACAACTATGGCTTCAATACCTGATGAAACGGAAACACTGCGCCGAGAAGTTTCCAGATTGAGAGAGAGAGAAACCCGTCAACAGAACGAAATAACTAAATTGCAAGTCAACATGAATTTGGGAACGCTGGAATCGAAACGACGCGATAACGAGATTCGTCTTTTTCAAGAGTTGAACAAACGCGTAGACGAATACGCGTCCAGCGGAAACAAGGAAATTGAACAGATACGTAGCGAAATATCAAATCATATAAAGGGGGAGATGGATAAAATGAAAGAAGAACTTCAAAAAATTCGCGGGACGACCGTAGAAGCCGCGATTAAACGCGTCCGAGAGGAGAAATCTGAATTATTGAATTTGTTGCGGACAATATATCCGGAAAGCAGCGGTCAGGAGAGGGATTCCAGAGACGTGGCGATTTCGATTAAACAACAGTTGAACGCGTTGAAAGTCGATCTAGATGACAGAGTACGGCAGCACGCTTCGTTGCAACAACGGTACGAGTCGTTGGAAAAAGAAAACGTCGAATTGAAACGACAGTTATCCGTGGCGGCGGCAACTCGACACGATGTAGAGGTAATGGACGCTCAAAATAATCCGGGTTTAATTCCGGAGAACGAGTTTACCATACATTCTAACGAGGAAAAAATTAAATTAATGCTCTGGTACATAGACGTGTTGAAAAATGACATTGAAGTTTTCTACAAATTCTTCACACACCCGGATTATGTGAACACGGCGTTAAATGTCGCAGACTACGTTTACAAGAACAAATTTGAGTTAAAAAGTGAATACGGTGGATATTTACTCAGTAGTCTACAAACCCTGGTTAGCGACGATAACGTCCGTCAATACATGATGGAAAAAACGCAGGCCGAAGCAATGGAAATAATTTCGAGAAGCGGCGTTTTAGAAGACATCAAAACGTACCGTAACACAATCGATGACACAACCAACAAGATCATGTTAGTAATAACGGGTATCAACGAGTTGATACCCTCGATTAAAGTCGCGTACGAGGCCATCGCGTTACGACTAAAAATGCCACCGTTTGTTAGTTTCGGCGAAATAACACCCAACACGCTTGTTCCTTTCTTTGAACATCATTTCGGCCGACAACTACAAGAAAAAATCGATGATCTTTTACAAGAGGTAAATCGATCCCGTCAAAGTTATTCAGACATGAACGACCAGTATACCGAACTGTATCAAAAATACATAAATTTGGAAGAAACAAACGCGGAAACGCAAAACGCGGTGACTGGGAATTCCGAATCAATCGCGTTGATTTTGGAAACCCAACCTTCACTGTTTCGAGATATATTACACAACGTATGGGCGAAAGCGGAGGATGATATTCTAAAACGGATGCTGACGGAAGCGTATTACGCGGTCGGGATCGACCGTGTCGGTGCGTACAGAAACTTCGATCGAGATTTGAAACTTATCCATTTGGTGGATTATACCGTGCTCACGAAACACATTGAGACGGCGGTCAGCGACAGTGGTGAATCGCAGTTGGGACACCCCAATTTTAGCACGGAACGATTCTTTTTGGACTATTTCATCGACCAAGTGGGTAATACGCAAGTGGAATATTTCATTAAAAACCTAGATCTTAAACGGCAAAACAAGCTGGCTTACAGTCTTTTTAGGGCGTTCTATGTTCCCATCGTGAACAAACAATCCTTCGTATTAAGTATCGAAGGTCCGTTTGCAAATTTCAATATGATATACAAAGGATAGTGAGTTAAACGTCGTGAAAAGTTGAATATTTTTTTATTGTAAATTCAACGCGTGGTCAAACGCGTTTTCTATAATCCAATACAGAAGACACGAATTCATATGTCGGATCATGCGTTTCAACTCCAGTCTTTGGTGTGGATCGTAGCGGTTGTTTAATCGCCCGTCGTTATAACGGAACGTGCGGCTCCGTCCCATGCTCAAACCAACCGTCAACGCTATTTCCTTGCCTTCTTCTTGACTCCTCGCCACCCGCATACGCCGACGACCCGTCGGCGATTTAAAATAAAACAGCGCGTACGAGAGATACCAAAGTGTGCCGGCGGCGAAGGAATCTATACACTGTTGAAAGGTACATGAGACAAGCCGGCTCCGCTTGTCTTTGCAAGTCAGTTGCGTATTTTCATCGACGACTACGTCGGTTTTCCGTCTTTTCGTTTTTTTGTGCATCTCTTCCGCACGGTCAGGTATCGAAGGGTTGTTGTCGGATTCTATATTCTTGTGTTGTTTTTCTTCGTTCGCACGTCTATGACATGCCAATTGTTCTCGCAACTTCAAAGTGTCTGCGTTCGGACGGCATTCGATATTGTATATATTCGCGTAGTGCAAAACCTGTTCGACCGAATCCGGACTCTTTACGTAATCACCGTCCGACTTTGCGTAGACTGACAAAATCAGTCGCGTGATCATCGTCGCGAACGCTCGACTGAGTTTTAATCGCTTTTCAGGATCGTCCTCCGCTTCTTCGGATTCCGTCAAGTCCCGCTGAGCAAACAACTCGCGGGCTAGAAACTCCAGTTGATACGACGTACACGTCACCCTGTCGCTATAAAGTTGATCGAATTCCCGCTTTAACAGCTTTACGTTACTGTCACCGAGATATATCAATCCGCCGGTGTAATCGTTGCCAAAAAGACTCAGACAGATGAAATGTAACGCTTTTTTTCTGTTGTCAAACAACTCGACGTGTTCGAACGTTTTGTTCATGCCGTATACATAACGTATGGCATTTGGAACGCTCGGATGTTGATAAAGCGTCATGGCTAATCCGATGTCCCAGTCTCGGCCGAAAACATAGCAACGATCGATCAGCTGATCGTTTATGTCGTCGCGCAAACGATAAAAACACTTCCATTCACCCTCACCTATGGTGAACGGAGCGTTTGCATGAAACGGTGTCACATCCTCACCATCGTCGGGCGTAAACTGCATCGTTACCGCCCGTTCTACGTTTTCACCGCGGACGAGCTCATCCACCCCGTGGGTCAAACCGAGTTGTTCCAACTCGTCGTCCAATCTTTCGCGGTGGCATCTAGACACGGATCTTCTCACAGACAGCACGATATTTTCAAAACACGCGTCTTTCGATGCTTTCGACAGAGAAAATTGTACTTTTTTCTTACGGTTGTTCTGTTCAAAAGTTTTCGTCTGTGGTGAAAATTTGTCATAAGCGAGATAAATTCTATACGCTTTCAACAACAGGGGTCTCAGAGTATCAATCAGTCTGACGGCGCATTCCCCCACGATGATCTCGATGGTTTCTTGATCCAGATCTACCACGACGATCTTTTCGTTGTTATTTATCAAAGTAATTATATTTTTGTATTGAGAGGTTTTTTCGAGCGTGTTCATAATGAGACCGTACATAAACGAAGCCAGATCTATGTACACACCACAGCGGTCGAACGTTTTAGTGTATTTATCAGGTGGCGGTGGTCGTTCTTCTTCCTCCGTTTGAGAAACTGGTTGTAGAACGTGGTAGTAGAAAAAGTCCTCGATATCCGAACACGCGGTTTGGACGGAAAACTCCTTGAAACATTCTACTGAAAAAAGATTTTCCGCATACGTCTGAAAATTTTTGATACCCATGATAGTAGCGGTCCTTTGAAGACCCGGTATTATTTTCGGATATACAAGCTCAACCGTAGAGTGGAGAGTCAATGCCGCGCTCATACAGTATCACCGCATATATATCGTTGGCGGGATGTTAACTCCTTTGACTCAACATCCCGCCTACCGTGGCGGACAGCTGCCTGGCCAATCCCGTAACCTTACTGGCGTGGTCAACGCCGACAGTTTCGTCTCTCCGGGCACCGCCGGAGCAAGTGGTCATCACCCGGATGACCGACCCTCGCCTATATATGTTTTTTCAATTGACTAAAACGTTTTTCGGTTCGAAAAATGAACATCATACACACATAAAGTTGCAATAAATATATTTGTTGCCAAGAGAAACATATTTACAATATTTACTCAAACCACAATAAGCACATTATTTCATTTAGTTTTACGGTTCGAAAAATGAACATCATACACAAATAAAGTTGAAATAAATATATTTGTTGCCAAGAGAAACATATGTACAATATTTACTCAAACCGCAATAAGCACATTATTTCATTTAACCCTTTGATGGTCACGGTTGGATACTGCAGTTAACGAGAAAATTATATTAAATCGGGTTTCCGCCCGATAAGTTATTAGTTTTTAAAAACGTTACGAATATGCCCGTTTGTATATAGTCAAAAGAGCATATTCGTAAGTTTTTATTGAATTTATTTAAAAATAAATTCAATACATATGATATAAAACTAATTTATTTTCAACATTTATTACAAAAAAACTAAAAACAGATAAAATAACACAAATATAGAATAAAAAGATACACAAAGTCGAAATTCGCGTATCTCACTGGTTCAAGTCACGAGCGGTCCGAATCGGTATCGCTTCCATGCGTTCATCAGCTTTGCATATCGATTTACGGCATCTGAACACTCGTCCGATAGGTCTCTCACGATTTGGTAATCTTCTACGCACCATGAATGAGGCATCTGAATATACCGTATATAACTGTGTTCATGCAGAATATCCACTACATTTTTCGAAAATTGAATTTCCTTCCACATGATTCCGACGATGTAATCTTGTAGGGACATTGGTAACAGGTTGATCCCCTCCGGCACGAACTCCATTATCACCGCAACCGTCAGATCTTGAAGAGTATTCGGGTTAATTCTATCCGTCACTCTCTTCGCCTGGCTCGTGGGTCGTGTGAACTGCAGGACACATGTGACCGTAAGATCTTGAATGGTATTCGGACTTCGCGATTCGCTCATGGTGGGTGTCTGAACCGACATTCTGCTCAAAACTGAGTGTCAGGCACGGGAAGGTCTAGTAAAATGGAGTGGGAGAACGTCACGTGACTTTCTAGGAACTTATTATGTCATGGACGAACAAATGACAGGTCGGAGTCCCGTATCGGGATAACCTTCAGATGACAACCGATTGTTGGGTCCCCCCCCACTCAACCACCTCGAGTATAAAATCGCGCCGCCGCGGATCGACGTTCAGTCGTGATTCAGACGCCTAGAAATGCTGTCCTGTGGAGAATTTTCATTCTTGTTTCTTCACCCTCCCTTCCCGGTCATCGTTCCTACGGACAAGTGCTGTGCGTGCGGTAGGAATAGATTCGTGAGATCAACGCGGTTGGTGAGGGAAAATCTGTTAATCTGCCCCGCGTGTAACCACGCTATGCGCCAACCACTAGATTTTCCTCTATTTCACCGGGCATGCAACAGCTGTAATCACTCGTGCGTCAGGTGTTCCGAAAACCCACCGAAGAACATCTTACTGAAAGCCACGTGCGGAGCTTGCTGCGCAACTACAGACTTCTTTTTCGAGAGCGGTGAAGAGGGAATGATGTGGAAGTCGAGGAGTTTCACCATACTTCCCGGCCAACTGCGCTGGAACACACCATGTCGAAGTTGCAGCTACATCCCTACCGGATGGAGGCACGATACCAAAACGCAGTTTAATCGTTGGATCCCATTCACGATGATCATCGAGCCGACACCCGTAATGATTGTAGAGGATTAGAAATAACGTAGTTAAAATTTTGGATTGTAATAGATAAACATTTGTACACTAACGATCGTTATTTGTAATCAATAAAGTTTTTTTTGTTATTCTTAGGGTGTTTGTAGTATTTTTTTAAAAAAACCCCTTCGATACATCGGGAAACCGATGATATCAAGTTGCGACATGGTAAAATTTGACATCTTAAAATATTTGTGTGCAAAATAATTATTGTAAATGTACAATTTTTAACAAGAGTCCGGATCCCCTCGGACGTGTGTTATATGTGAATTTGCTTACTACCATTTTGTAACTGCCGCTTCCTTTTTTTCTTGCTCTGCAACTCGCCAGTCTCATAATACACTCGACCAGGTGGTCATTTTGGAAAACACGAACTTATCCCCTTTCGTTCTCCGTACAGGTCCCTAGCTCACATAAAGGGCGCGCGAGATATTGATCAGAACGCGCGGGTAACCGCTTTAAATTTCTAGTTAACCGCGTGAGGGTCGGTTACCCGCGCGAGAGTGTGAAAAATTCAAAGTCCCCTTTGCGACCATCTTCTCCGACGGCCGCCGTAAGACTGAGCATTTCCCCCACCACTTTTTGGTTCGGTCAACCCTTTACTCTCGACAACCCCCGACCACCGACCAATAGGATTCGAGTATTTTTCCCGCCAAAGATTTCGGCCAATCAGAGAGCCGGATTTTTTTGTTCGTCGAAAATTATATCTCGACAAGCCACCAAAAATGCATATATACGAGGTACCGTTCGCGCGCGACTCTTTAGCTCCTTGCCCATAATAATGACTCCTTCAAGGAAGGAGCAGCGGGGAGGGGCCGGCGCGTCGCTTACTGGGGTGGTTTTTTTTAAATTTGTTAAACACATTTTTACTCGAGAAAAGTTTTGAAATCTCCGACCGACTTGCCGTCAAAATAAAAAATAAAAACGCGCCGATTTACACCTCTTTTCGTGCCGATCCCTGACGTGACGATACGGCCGTTTCGGCTTCGTATTCGCGTTAACCGAGTTCTGCGATGGCCCGCAACGCGGACAGCACTGACTCAAAACGGCAATATGGTCACGAAGTGGAGAGCGGCAAAAACGTATGTGTTTTACGGTCCAGAAAAGTTTTGAAATATCCGGCCTCCGTCAGAATGAAAAAAACGCACGTATTTACACCTCTCTTCTTCGACGTCGTATTTGCGGTAACTGAGTTCGGTGGACTGATCAAAATCGGCAATATGGTCACTCCTCGACTCGACATTAAGAGCGGCGAAAAATGTATGTGTTTTACGGACCGGACGGCAGAAAATAAAATTCTTCGAGAAAGAATTTGAAAACTCTGGTATCCTTCAAAGGGAAAAATAAAAAGTCCCTACGAGCTGCTTCGTCACAGCCAATTTTCCACTCTTATATGACACAGCGGGCAGATAATCCACTCCGTATCGACAGCTACGCCGTGTCTGAATCGGTCACTTTGATCTCGTCTCACACATATAAGAGTTGGCTGTTTCTCGACGGTTCCAAGAAAGTCACGTAACCTGCCCGACCTCTTCCGCTATCAGTTCAGTCTGGAGTTTTGAAGAGGCAACAGCTAAATTGAAAATAAGGAAAATGGACGTGACACGTCGTGTCGCATCATTAAAACAACTAGCAGCGTTAAGTGTAACGAAACATCGTAGGAGCATTGAACTGGAAATCAAGAATCTTCCAGCTTCGCTTCAGAACTACATTGAAGGTGTCGTAAAGAAAAAGGTTTGTGTGGCACGGGTCAGTCGTCCGGATGAAGAAATGGATGAAAGGGACCAGGCAATATACGAAAAGTATAAAGGCACCGAAGTCTATCAGTGCTATCTATGTAACCATATAAGTCATCGCTGTGACAAGTTTATGGGTTACTCGCAATTAGTTAAAAACGTTTATAAATTTCCTGATAGCAACGTAGTAGAACGTTGTTTCTGTTGCAACATTGACGCTTCCCATTCAATAGAAGAAATTGAAAAGTACCTGTCATATGAAGAGTTCCTTATATATTTGGAAGAATCTCTATAAAAAATCATAATAAACACACGGATTTAAACCTATCTTTATGCCGACCCAATACACCGCGGTTCCCATCTGACTCCCAAGCTCTCCTCTTCCACGGTGGACATCGTGAGCTACTGGACCTGCACGGTAAGGTCAAAATTAGCGTATCTCACGTGTTAGATATATCGGGACGTTTGGGTTAAGAGAATAAATAATAAATTTCACAATCGGTTGTTTTATTTGTATCCCATGAGTTAAATTTTGTTTGAGCAATACAAGAGATATATTTCTCAGTGCGTTTCTTTCTGATTGATTCGTGACAGGGAAGCTACGGATGTCTCTGTGCGTTTCTTTCTGGTGTTGTCGTTACAAAGTAGCGGACAGCGGCAGGACCAACGGACAGCCGGATAATTCAGTGTTCTAAGTATCAGATTCGTCTCTTTGAAAATGTCCTTTTTCAACCAATTATTAACACACGGGTAACGATCTGTCATGACCACGTGTGCGGAATCCTTGATCAGAATGCGTTTTTTTATCGCATCTGTTCCCCACAACATGAATATGCGGGTACTCGCTTTTGGATTACCCAAGCGCTCGATAATGAGATCGGTGACCCGCTGCCATCCTATGTCCGCGTGAGCGTCGGGTATATTTTCAACGGTCGTCAACACAGAATTTAACAGCAGGACGCCGTCTTTTGCCCACTGCGTCAAATCGCCCCGAAACCTGGTTTTGTCATACAAGCGTGTTTCAAAGGAGTTATCGGCGGCTTTCATCAAGTTGATCAAAACCGACGGCAGAGGTTTACCCGCTCGCGCGTACTGGGGATTGACGCTGAACGCCAAGCCGTCGGCCATAGTGACTACCTCTTTTTTTCTGTCGTTTGGGGCGTATTTCAATGTTACGTCCACTTTGGTTGCTTTTATGTCGTCAAACCGGTCGCACTCGATGTCCGGCTGGTCGGGGTCGGGTAGTTCGACTTTCGTGATAATTTCGTGATACGGACCGCGTCCTATCACAACGACTCGCACCGTTTCCGGATCAGGTAATAATTTGGCCCATTTCCAGATGTTTTTTACCGGTTGGGGGCATATGACACGCGTCTCGCGACTCAACACTTCATGCAAAGTCCGCGCGGTCAATTCGCTCTTTTTCCTTTCGTCGCCACCGTCCAAACCGGACTCGTTGTCGAAAATCATCTTAAACCAGGCGAACGGCAAGCGGTCCAAACACAACGCCCCATATCTCTCCACCATGTACCGGTAGAATTCTTTCGAGCTCGATATCGCCACAGATTCCAATCTTTGCTCGTCCGATTTAGCAACAAGGGACTCCTCAATCAATCTTTGCCTTTTCCACCGACAGCGGCCACCTTCGTTATCACCACCGGGTCCCACTTTCTTCGTCTCGCAGCACTGACTTTTATTTATTGGTCTTTTCTCCACTCGCACCAAACAATCGTCAATTCTACGTTGTCCGCTCGGGACGAACCCTGTTTTCACAGTCGATTGTCTAAGTCTCGATGGATTGCTCTTTTCGAGAGTGGGACTCTGGCTTGTGGCTGCCATGTCATGAGATAAGAAAACCAAATGTTATCCCTCACCGCTTGTTAAAGCATAAACCGTGTACGTTCAATCGTCGACGCTTGTTGAAGCATAAACCGTGTACGAAACATGTTAGAGTGTGTTTTGTGTTAAAGTGGAATAAACGTGTTGGCAAGCCTGGTGGTCTGACGACCTTCGGCCTGCCCGTTGGGGCGTGTTAGAGTGTGTTTTTTGTTAAAGTGGAATATACGTGTTGGCAAGCCTGGTGGTCTGACGACCGTCGGCCTGCCGGTTGGGGGCTTGTTATAGTGTAATATACGTGTTGGCAAGTCTGGTGGTCTGACGACCGTTAGCCTGCTGGTTGGGGCTTAGAGTTTTTTGTTGTTATACTTTTATTTCGTGATATGTTTGCGTCTATTACCTTGTATGGTTGGCCTGCTACGACCGTAGTTGGTTGCCTTCTCCGTCACTTCTTGCTCCGTTGGCTGCCCTCGGATCTGTGTCAGTCCCCTGTTCCACAGTTACTTGCACTACCAGGTTTTTATTCACACCAACTAGGGCCACCGTGGGGCGGTCAACATCTTCCTGGAATCGACAGGAGGATGGAAGTATGATCGCAACTTCAAGCTGCTCATTCCAACGAGGCCGCTATTTTGAAATTTATTATAAAAATTGTTATAACTTTTTTGTTTATTAACCGATGTTTACAGTAAAAATGTCATTGGATTTTGATAACAAAATGCTTTAAATTATATGTCTTGTAAAATTTTGGCTCGGTTGCTAGTTTTCATGGAATTTGACTTTGATTCTCTTTTTTGATATAGGGAATTTTAATTCGAGAACGGCTAGTTATAATTAAATGAAATTAGGTATTTAGCTTTATTCCCTAAAGACCTAATTACAGAAAAAAATTATTTTTTTTACAATCATTAATTTCAAAATGGTGGCTGCCTAAAGTTTTCAAACGTAAATATCTTAAAAACCGCTCATACTAAAAAAATTACATTTATTTTGTTTTATTTAAAGGATGTAATTGAAAATCTAATGACACCAAATTTACGGAAATCGGTTCATAAATAACGGAGAAAATCCATTTTTAAGATATTGCATTCTTGTCAATATCAACTGTTATCATGTGATATCGCTGCTAGTGAACCACGTCGATCAGCTGTTTCAAGTATAATTCCACCAAACAGCTGATTAAAACATTAACCAGCTGTTATTAAGTTCATTTGCACCAATCACCTGATTGATACCCTTACGATTCCCAGGGTTCACTAATGCTTCAAATAAAACATAAAATATCAACTAACTCCCCTAGATTTCTACGTTTGGGGAAGAATGAAGAAACTTGTTTATTCAACACCTGTGGAAAATGAACTGGACCTGATCGGTAGAATTTTAGAGGCGGCTGCGGTCATCCAAGAGAATACTGAATTTGAAGCTGTCCGGCAATCCATGACATCTAGGTTCACGATGTGCAATCTAGGTTGACGGTTTCTATACACTTTATAAAAACTGTAAATAAATGTTAATATTATAACTGAATTGATAAAGTTTGTCATTTGAGCCCATTTTATATGAAATACGAATAACACAATGGTTCTGATAGAGAAACGGCATTATTCGGGATTCGACGAAAAAATAGGAATAAAAAGGAGAATGATTAATAAGGTACTACGCATATTAGATGTGTCTACATTTTATTCCTTGAAGATATAAATTATTATTATTTTTACCACTAGTCGATAGGCGGAAGATGGAAGTCCATGAAGATATAAGGGTTGCCGAACTGTATCGTGACCGTTAAAACTTCCAACTCGAGCCGATGTTCGTTGCCGCGGAGCAATTTGTCCATCAGCTGCTTGACGGATAGTCGTTTCCAAAGGTACGAGTAGCCCTCGACGGCGATTCCGCTTGGGAGATTCCAATTGATGTGAAATCCAGTGATCGAGCATGACCCTCTTAGATTGTTGGGTGCACGTCGGAAGTAGGCGATATTACTCTCGGGAAAATAGCTGATTAAATCAAAACGAATCCCCTTAAGTCCGCTTTGATTATCCGGTGGTCCTTCCCACCAAAAACAGAAGTTGAAGAAGTCCACTCGAAACACCGTCTCGGCGCAGATGAGCCGGGTATAGAAGTTGTCAATAAATGAGCACAGCGTTCGAGGTATATGGCTAACGAGGAATTCACCTGGACGTGTTATTTTATCAAAGTCGCCCGCTGATGCGCTATCGACGACTGTCTGTATAACCACTGCAGCTGCCAACTTTTTCAAACTGTCCGGTTTACATTCCAAATGAAGTTTAAATAATTTGTAAAGTGAAACGCTTAGCGTGCTGTAAGCCCGATAGAAATCGTAATTTTGTTCCATCACCTTATTCCATTTTGTTTTTGACACTGGATCCAATGCTTTACCATAATTCTCATAAAAAGCGAGTCGCGGGTAACGAGACATCCTGGCCTGGTGGATGTCTGTCTCAAACTGGCATACCCCCACTGCCTATCGTTTCTACTGATACATCTCGCTCTGGGGGGGGGGGACTTTTAGTCGACCGGATGACTGGTTGTGTTGTTCTGGCTGTTACGTATTTGACGCCATCCTGTTTGAAAGGAGTGTAGATTGTAGGATACATACGGAAAGAGATTGAATAACTGCATCTGATTTCAATCTCGTAAAAGAGACTCAATTAATGGTTAGACACACCAACTGAGACCTGTTTGGACGCCACAGATTCGGTGGAAAAGGCAAATATTGATCGAGGAGTCCCTTGTTGCTAAATCGGACGAGCAAAGATTGGACAGCGGCCACCGTCGTTATCATCACCGGGTCCCACTTTCTTCGTCTCGCAGCACTGACTTTTATTTATTGGTCTTTTCTCCACTCGCACCAAACAATCGTCGATTCTACGTTGTCCGCTCGGGACGAACCCTGTTTTAACAGTCGATTGTCTAAGTCTCGATGGATTGCTCTTTTCGAGAGTGGGACTCTGGCTTGTGGCTGCCATGTCATGAGATAAGAAAACCAAATGTTATCCCTCACCGCTTGTTAAAGCATAAACCGTGTACGTTCAATCGTCGACGCTTGTTGAAGCATAAACCGTGTACGTTCAATCGTCGACAATGGCTTACCAGTAAGCGTCGACAATGGCTTGTTTGACTAGTACGGACAATAGACACCTATCTCTTTTCGTCCAAAATCAAAAGAAAATCTTTAGACGAAACCAATTATTGGAAAGTGCGCCGCATATCGGTTCGCACACAGTCACACGCGTTTGGCGCTGTACGGACGAGTACGCGTACCGCGATCCGGTCGAATTGGACCCGAGGTCGCGGGAGGTTTACGAACGAATCGAAAACGTGAAACACGATGAATGGAAAACGGCGGTCCGCGAAGTCTCTGACATGGCCGTCGTCTCTGAATGGCGTTTTGACGAGACTGGGTGCAACGCGATCAGTTGTAATCCTTATTATCCCGGAAATGGTATTTGCGAGGGTTTCGATGGAGCTGGAGGATCTCGCCGCGAAGAACCTTTCGCGTTTACTACCGGTCACGGTCAACGCATCGACGCATGCCAACCGATATGCTACGACCCAGATCAACCCAGAGATACGTACGTCGGCATGACGTCGTTGTACGCTAAAGCAAAGTGCGCGTGTTACGTCGTCAATCCCGAACTCCTGGCATTTTATCTAGACCCCCACAGACGGGTACCCGACGAAAAAAGGTTCCCGGTGGAGAAATCGGCGTTCGAAGTGAAATCCGAATATCTCGAACCGACGGGAACGCCCGTGGTGATTGCGCGGATCGGAAAAAACTATTGCGACCAATACGGTTTGAATTACGTGGAAGAAAAGGACGAAAACGACGGAAACCTTATTTATGGCAGCTGTAGAGTAGATGAGGACGAAGGATCTTTTACCGCACTCAGCACGTGGATGGGCAACACTTTGACCAGAACGTACAATTTCGGACGAGGCGCTTTTCTGGAATTGATCCGGGAAACCGGCTCGGCGGCTAGGAGGATAAAAACGGTCAAAACGCCCTCGCCGTCGCTAAAAGGTCGCACGACGTTGGAATATGTAGCCAGCGAAAACGCTTGGTTGGACAACGTGGACCTCACGAAAAAGTTATTACCTTTTCCGCTGAAATTGGCCGATCTGGGTTTGGACGACGAAAAAAACAGCGGACTCCTGTGGACGGACGAATATTCGTTTTTGGATGACGGTCGAAATGACGGGTACGGCGGTCGTTTAGTGGAGAAACCACGTGGTATCGCGCCCCCGCTCGGTCCATCCGCAAACGTACTTTCAAACGGAAATCGAGCGAAACGGAAAACGGAAGACAAACCGGCCTTGGGAAACGATAAAATGTCACCCGGCGATTTGCATACGGTCGAAGAGAATGGAGTCTCTTCCGTAAAAGATCAATCGGACGAGACGCCCATAATAGTACAGGACGAGTCGGAGTTTCTGTTCAGTCTCAAACGTAGCGTCGAAGATTACAAAGAAACCGTTCGCACTTTGGATGGTCTGAAAGACTCGGTCAGCGGAACGTCATTTGAAACCATGGTGGACCAGATAATAGCCGGAACGGCCGTTGACACCATGGCCGACTTGCTGAAACAGTTAGACGACGTCTCCGAACGTAATACGAACGTGTTTAAACGCGTACTGAAATCGATCGTCCGGCGGATTGGCGGATCGGCGAGTACAAAAAGCCTCGGGGTGGCGATGACACAAACCGCACTGCGAACGGGCATAGAGTCGCGTCTAGTGATATCGGCGTCTTCTTTGCTGAAACTACCATTTCGCGCGTTGTCGCGAGGCGCTAACGTCCTTTCGGTGATTTCACTATTAGGCGCGGCCCTAGATTTGTTCTCCGCGTTAGTATATGACCCGTACGGTAAATACGAACGCTACATGTCCGATCGTCTGTTACGCGCGCTGGCCAAAACCGAACTCGTCATGACTCAACGTCTCATCGGACTCCAACGTTTGTTGTTGGAGCCATCTGAATGGATAGTTAATACCAGATTTCTCGATAACGCAAAAGACTCGACCTACGACATGCTATTAGGTACAATCTACGCCCGATCGCGCTGCGTCAACAGCGAGGGGAGTACGATTTATTGGTACAAACACACCGGCCTGATACGCGATGTCGACGACGGTTTATGCTATATCGCCGACTCGACAGCTACCTTTGATACAACTCCCGTATTATACAACTCGGTAGACGAGTTGTCCGATGATTCGGACGTCGATTCACCCAAGTCGACCGACTTTTCGTGGTGTGTGGTAATACTGTTCGTTCTCGTCACATCGATAACAGTCTTCAATCATCGGACGTGGCTCTTGCTATCCGTTTTCACCGCGGCAATCGTTTTTTTGACGACGGGCCGGACAAGTGATGAATCTACAGATGTTGGAAACCTCTGATGCAGTGTATTCGTGTTTCAAAGAGCCTGCAAACGGTCGTTTGTACAAGATACGATTGCCGCTTCGTACAGAAACTTCTAATGAAAAGGAAGGCGAAACACATAGGAAGAGAGAGAAATATTCACGTGGCAAACGTGTATCGGATGCCGTGTTTGAGGTTACCAAACGAGTCGCCGCCATTGTACATTCAGAAAACGTTTATTCAAAAAAACATTTCATCGAAGAAATGGAAGTGTTGATAGCAAACTTCTCGGAATCCCCATACCCAACCGACCGAACGAATGCACTAATTGAACAAGAGACGACTGCGTTACGGATCGATACATTAAGACGGGAATTGGAGTGTCACACTGGCAAACCACTGATAATAATCTTTGTCTACGGAGAAAACCCCGCGATGAAGACTAGGCGTTTAATGGAAAAGGTGAATTGTACGTATGCGGAATCGCCTAAAATTAAATCCGTTGAAGAACTGATCGCCTATCTCACCGCGTTGTTGGATCGTTGGGAAATATTTAGAAAAAACAAATAATTTTTCATCTCACAAATGTATGATATTCATAATTTCTAATAAAGCGAAATGTACTCGCGCTACAACATTGCACTTTGGTTTCGTGTACAATTTTTTTACCTAAGAAAAGCGTTGTTTGCCGAATTAGATTTGGGATGTGTAGAAAGTACAAGTAACCTTGTGGGCATCCCGTAACTCTGTAAATGGAATTAGCTTCGTTCACCACGACTGTAGGTTTTCCGCACCAAATGAAATTGGTTTGTAGCGTCCGGATAAAACTACGCGGAGACCATTCCATGACTCGCTATAACCTAGCGTGTTAAACGTGATACGGACGGATTTATCCCTCCTTTTGTTGTGCGGTGTTTCTGGTCGTACGACCAGTATCAATGGATTTCCCGGATCAACGGTATCTGAAACAGTGCCGTTATTTCGTTTTTTTACCTTAATAAAGTGTATAATACAGAGGTCGTCGGTGCCGTTATAAATTTCAACGCGGTAAACACCTTCACTAATGACATATGAAGGCGCCACAAACTCTACTCGTTTGTCGGGTTGGATCATATTCCAGATGGTGTCAAGCGCGTCCCCTTTGCGATTCATGATGGTTTTGATAGGCGTAATCAAGTTGATGTCACGTAACATCTTCACATGTATGTTTTTCGCATAAAACCTAATTTGCCCGTTATCTTCTTCACGGTCACTCCCCGTTTTCTTGTTTTTCTTTCGACTCACTATGGAACAAACCGTGCCGTCTCCACCTTCACAATGTCTCTCGAGATTTCCTTGTTTATCGATTCTTGACGGACTAACGACACCGGTCGCATTCACCAAAACGTACACACAGCAGCTTGGTTTGCGGTCAGAATTCAACGACTCGTGAAACTGTAAACCGCTGCTGAGCATGTCCGAATGTGTGGCAAGTTCGGGAAACCTGGCGGTAAGAGCTTCGATCGCGTCGTCACCCGTTTCTCTTTCGGGTGAAACTACCAAGCGCCAAAACGTTGGGTCGATCGCTATGTCTTCTCCATCACGCATAAATATGTCACTACGACGACGGTCCTTTTCGTTCACGGTTGTTTTTTTAGAAATAACATCGCCGATCGAGTGCTTCTTTCTCTGGTGTTTTTTACTATATGCGTCTTTCAGTCCTTCAATTTGTTTGATCAAATCGCTAAAAGGAATCATTTCGTAAAGGCTTGCGATTCTACGGCAGTATCGGGTAAAAGGACATCCGTCCGGGTCGACTAGATAATGTAGAGATTTAACGCAGCCGTAATGTGGCACGCCAACGCCACAAAACAGTTCTATTTTAGACGCCAATAACCGCCTCGATTTTATTCCGTCGTTCCCACATTCTCTATCATTCAGTACGTGTTCTAGCATGTATCTACAAATCAACCCACCCATGCTGTGAGCTATCAGTATGATCACGTCGTACTCTTTAGCCGATTCATCTAGCATGTAATACAATCTGTGCGCCGTTTCTATATTGCTACGCGTCCAGTCGTAAGGAAATGTCTTAAAATGGAATTCCGAATTACATTCATTCGTTTTAACGGTTAAATCGATTTTCAAACGATTTAAAAAAGTTTCGTACACGTCACGAGAGTATAGACCACAAGAGACGCGACCGATGACGCAAGTTGGTATTTTGTGGTGTTTTGTTAGACAGTCGTATTCTTTGACGTTCAAGAGTTGTTCCACGCTTGTCGCGAGTCCGTTACGCAATATCCGCATAATGATATTCGGTGTATTTTTTATAAACTCTGGTGGCCACGCTCTTTTTTGACATAGACCACACCACAACTCGGAACCTTTTATTCCGGGTATAAATACGCATAAAATCCGTTTCATATTTCTTAGGTTGTTCTCCTGAATCTCGAGAGTTTTTTTTGGTAGGATATGATTAGTGAAATTCTCCCATGATCCACACTAGCTGACAAAAAGATGGAGAGTTTTGTGCTTATCTATTACCTCCTTTAACGCCATTTCACAAGAGTCATACCCTCGAGAAGACTACCATAGAGCTGCATAAAAATCACTCGCGAAACCAGTGACCAATAGCTTATATGTGGCTAAACAAAATAAAAATGAAAAGTCGTGTATTGATATAATAAATATTTATAGTTTCTTATATAATAGTTTTGACAATATCGTTTATTTTTAGCAGTTCCGATTGATGTACGACTTTCAGACGTTCTATCGACAGGCCTACTGGGTTGCTGGTCTGGGCTTTGGTTGTGGCTGCTGGGCTTAGTATGCTGGTCTGGGCCTGACGATGGTTGAAGTTCTGGATTTGGATTCTGGGTTGGCCGAACCACGGTGACGATCTTAACAGCGTTGAAGACTCCCCCAAACACAAAAACATTTAACAATAGTATTACAAAATCTTTAAATAGATAGCTAAGTTGAGTTGGACAAACTTCCGTGCAAGAAGTTAGCCTAGCGCGGAGGCGATATTAAGCGCGAAACTACGTACGTGTTTAGGTGATGTTTAACTTGTTTAGAGCGCCACGGACCTGTATGGATCGTGGCTGAGCCATCAGACCGACAATCCGTGGCGTGACGGTTTTAATCGCGAAACTAAGTACGTGTTTAGGTGATGTTTAACTTGTTTAGAGCGCCACGGACCTGTATGGGTCGTGGCTGAGCCATCAGACCGACAATCCGTGGCGTGACGGTTTTAATCGCGAAACTAAGTACGTGTTTAGGTGATGTTTAACTTGTTTAGAGCGCCACGGACCTGTATGGATCGTGGCTGAGCCATCAGACCGACAATCCGTGGCGTGACGGTATTAATCGCGAAACTAAGTACGTGTTTAGGTGATGTTTAACTTGTTTAGAGCGCCACGGACCTGTATGGATCGTGGCTGAGCCATCAGACCGACAATCCGTGGCGTGACGGTTTTAATCGCGAAACTAAGTACGTGTTTAGGTGATGTTTAACTTGTTTAGAGCGCCACGGACCTGTATGGATCGTGGCTGAGCCATCAGACCGACAATCCGTGGCGTGACGGTTTTAATCGCGAAACTAAGTACGTGTTTAGGTGATGTTTAACTTGTTTAGAGCGCCACGGACCTGTATGGATCGTGGCTGAGCCATCAGACCGACAATCCGTGGCGTGACGGTTTTAATCGCGAAACTAAGTACGTGTTTAGGTGATGTTTAACTTGTTTAGAGCGCCACGGACCTGTATGGATCGTGGCTGAGCCATCAGACCGACAATCCGTGGCGTGACGGTTTTAATCGCGAAACTAAGTACGTGTTTAGGTGATGTTTAACTTGTTTAGAGCGCCACGGACCTGTATGGATCGTGGCTGAGCCATCAGACCGACAATCCGTGGCGTGACGGTTTTAATCGCGAAACTAAGTACGTGTTTAGGTGATGTTTAACTTGTTTAGAGCGCCACGGACCTGTATGGGTCGTGGCTGAGCCATCAGACCGACAATCCGTGGCGTGACGGTATTAATCGCGAAACTAAGTACGTGTTTAGGTGATGTTTAACTTGTTTAGAGCGCCACGGACCTGTATGGGTCGTGGCTGAGCCATCAGACCGACAATCCGTGGCGTGACGGTTTTAATCGCGAAACTAAGTACGTGTTTAGGTGATGTTTAACTTGTTTAGAGCGCCACGGACCTGTATGGGTCGTGGCTGAGCCATCAGACCGACAATCCGTGGCGTGACGGTTTTAATCGCGAAACTAAGTACGTGTTTAGGTGATGTTTAACTTGTTTAGAGCGCCACGGACCTGTATGGATCGTGGCTGAGCCATCAGACCGACAATCCGTGGCGTGACGGTTTTAATCGCGAAACTAAGTACGTGTTTAGGTGATGTTTAACTTGTTTAGAGCGCCACGGACCTGTATGGGTCGTGGCTGAGCCATCAGACCGACAATCCGTGGCGTGACGGTTTTAATCGCGAAACTAAGTACGTGTTTAGGTGATGTTTAACTTGTTTAGAGCGCCACGGACCTGTATGGATCGTGGCTGAGCCATCAGACCGACAATCCGTGGCGTGACGGTTTTAATCGCGAAACTAAGTACGTGTTTAGGTGATGTTTAACTTGTTTAGAGCGCCACGGACCTGTATGGATCGTGGCTGAGCCATCAGACCGACAATCCGTGGCGTGACGGTTTTAATCGCGAAACTAAGTACGTGTTTAGGTGATGTTTAACTTGTTTAGAGCGCCACGGACCTGTATGGATCGTGGCTGAGCCATCAGACCGACAATCCGTGGCGTGACGGTTTTAATCGCGAAACTAAGTACGTGTTTAGGTGATGTTTAACTTGTTTAGAGCGCCACGGACCTGTATGGATCGTGGCTGAGCCATCAGACCGACAATCCGTGGCGTGACGGTTTTAATCGCGAAACTAAGTACGTGTTTAGGTGATGTTTAACTTGTTTAGAGCGCCACGGACCTGTATGGATCGTGGCTGAGCCATCAGACCGACAATCCGTGGCGTGACGGTTTTAATCGCGAAACTAAGTACGTGTTTAGGTGATGTTTAACTTGTTTAGAGCGCCACGGACCTGTATGGATCGTGGCTGAGCCATCAGACCGACAATCCGTGGCGTGACGGTTTTAATCGCGAAACTAAGTACGTGTTTAGGTGATGTTTAACTTGTTTAGAGCGCCACGGACCTGTATGGATCGTGGCTGAGCCATCAGACCGACAATCCGTGGCGTGACGGTTTTAATCGCGAAACTAAGTACGTGTTTAGGTGATGTTTAACTTGTTTAGAGCGCCACGGACCTGTATGGATCGTGGCTGAGCCATCAGACCGACAATCCATGGCGTGACGGTTTTAATCGCGAAACTAAGTACGTGTTTAGGTGATGTTTAACTTGTTTAGAGCGCCACGGACCTGTATGGATCGTGGCTGAGCCATCAGACCGACAATCCGTGGCGTGACGGTTTTAATCGCGAAACTAAGTACGTGTTTAGGTGATGTTTAACTTGTTTAGAGCGCCACGGACCTGTATGGATCGTGGCTGAGCCATCAGACCGACAATCCGTGGCGTGACGGTTTTAATCGCGAAACTAAGTACGTGTTTAGGTGATGTTTAACTTGTTTAGAGCGCCACGGACCTGTATGGATCGTGGCTGAGCCATCAGACCGACAATCCGTGGCGTGACGGTTTTAATCGCGAAACTAAGTACGTGTTTAGGTGATGTTTAACTTGTTTAGAGCGCCACGGACCTGTATGGGTCGTGGCTGAGCCATCAGACCGACAATCCGTGGCGTGACGGTTTTAATCGCGAAACTAAGTACGTGTTTAGGTGATGTTTAACTTGTTTAGAGCGCCACGGACCTGTATGGGTCGTGGCTGAGCCATCAGACCGACAATCCGTGGCGTGACGGTTTTAATCGCGAAACTAAGTACGTGTTTAGGTGATGTTTAACTTGTTTAGAGCGCCACGGACCTGTATGGATCGTGGCTGAGCCATCAGACCGACAATCCGTGGCGTGACGGTTTTAATCGCGAAACTAAGTACGTGTTTAGGTGATGTTTAACTTGTTTAGAGCGCCACGGACCTGTATGGATCGTGGCTGAGCCATCAGACCGACAATCCGTGGCGTGACGGTTTTAATCGCGAAACTAAGTACGTGTTTAGGTGATGTTTAACTTGTTTAGAGCGCCACGGACCTGTATGGATCGTGGCTGAGCCATCAGACCGACAATCCGTGGCGTGACGGTTTTAATCGCGAAACTAAGTACGTGTTTAGGTGATGTTTAACGTGTTTAGGCGAGCCCCGTTTATTTGATAAAATCGCTAAAAGGAATCATTTCGTAAAGGCTTTCCCGTAAGAAAGGTTTATGGTAATACAATACCTGGCATAGTTACTAATACTGCAGTTGAAATCCGAATAACTAAATGGCCTAGTCCCAGTTTGCGTAGGCATCCGTTTTCTTCGTTTTTGTTTCGTCAAGGGCAGCCCGCTTCAGGTGTTTTGTCCGCTTTTGTGGCGCCAACATCTTCCTGAAATCGACGTTAAGGTAAAAGTACGATCATAACAGTCGTTTACTGACTCCCCGCCCTTTCAGGCTGGTTTTATTTATATGAACGTATACTGGTCTTAATCATTCTTATTGTTAGTAAAAACATTCGTCAATCCAGTAGCTCTAACCCAGATTATATCTTTTCATTTGTATTATCCACTTACACCAAGAAATGTTTTTGTTGTTGTCATTTTTATTTTGCTACCTCACACCCTCGTAATATTTCTACAGTACCTAATGGCTGAGCTTTGCGTATCTCATTTGCCTTTTTATACATGTTTAAGGTTACTCCAGTTGCTATTTATAGTTCAATGTCTGTTTGATTCGTTTTTAATAGGTTATAACCACATCTCATTATACAGGGTGTTTCAAAAAGAATCATCCGATTTTAAAGGTTTATAATTTCAAAACTAATGATCATATGGACATGAGGTTAATTTCATATTAAAGGACAACTAATAAAGTTTTTTTACATACCATTTACAGGTGCTCAATATGGCCCCCTTTAGATGCACAGCATATGTCTATACGATATTCAAATTCGTCCCACACCTTAGCTAGCATATCTTGAGTGATGGATTCGATGGCTGCTCTAATGCGGTTCTTCAGTTCAACCAATGTTGTTGGAAGGGGAGGGATATAAACATTGTCTTTTACAAACCCCCACAAAAAGAAATCACAAACAGTAAGGTCCGGTGACCTTGGAGGCCAGTGACTTAACGCGGAATCATTAGGTCCAGTACGGCCGATCCATCTTTGAGGAAGCCTACCATTTAAAAACTCTCTCACATGAAGATTCCAGTGTGGTGGGGCACCGTCCTGTTGGTATATGAAGTCATCAGAATCTGTTTCCAATTGAGGGAAGAGATAGTTTTCTAACATATCGAGATATGTTATTCCCGTAACAGTGTTCTCAGCAAAGAAAAAGGGACCATACACTTTATTCCGTGAGATTGCACAAAAAACATTAACTTTTGGGGAATCTCGCTCATGCTGTACCGAATCCATCACTCAAGATATGCTAGCTAAGGTGTGGGACGAATTTGAATATCGTATAGACATATGCTGTGCATCTAAAGGGGGCCATATTGAGCGAACCCATGACTCAAGGTATGCTAGCTAAGGTGTGGGACGAATTTGAATATCGTATAGGCATATGCTGTGCATCTAAAGGGGGCCATATTGAGCACCTGTAAATGGTATGTAAAAAATTAGTTGTCCTTTAATATGAAATTAACCTCATGTCCATATGATCATTAGTTTTGAAATTATAAACCTTTAAAATCGGATGATTCTTTTTGAAACACCCTGTATGTAATCTTCACTCAATGGTTTTAGTTACTATTCTCAGGTGATCATGAGACTTTACTTAAATTGATTATTTTGACAGTTCTCTAATCTATCTATAAATTATAAAGAAGAGGAGGTTTCTGTCTGCCTGATGTTCCGGGTGAACGCAAAAATACTTAACCGACTGGGCTGAAACTTTCCACGAAGGTAGATCTTGAACCCATGCAACACATAGCTTCCTTAAAATTCCCTCGGGCTACGCCCCATGAACGTTCTAAGTTTCAATGTTTACATTTCATAAGAAAGTAATCATTCAGAAACTGTAATGCGAACAACCGAGGGCATTTACATCTGAGCAGAAGCAAGAACAACAGCTGTTTCAAGCTAACTAAAATGCAATTTGCATTGACTATAGAACGGGTAAGGAAACCCCCTGTGCACAGATTTTATGCAACTTTTTTTCTATGTTCTATATTTGCGTTAGAAGGTTTAGGCAAAATTAACTTAGGACATTGCCCCATAAGGTTTTAAAGATCCTATGCTACTCTTATGGACAAAGTATTTATTTATATTGGACCACATGATGACATAGTTATCCTATAAACAGGTGTTGTAGTTCTTTTTAAAATGTTGAGAGAAGATTGTTAATAAATAACATAATTATACAGAGTATATATATGATTTAAATATATATTTGTCAGACTCATGCACTCACTGACATAGTGATCACGTTATTTAAGAAACGGCAATGTCTAATGAAGATAACATTTTGGATGGTGGTTCCCCTTATGCTGCAAATTCACAATAAGAATATATTTTTAAAGTTTAATATTTCGTTACATTACTATTAATTTAATGGAATGCAAGGATTAAATGTTTCAACGTATTTAAAATGTTAAATTAAAGAGGTTAATATTTTTGTACTTGAGTTTTTTATTTCTAAAAGTGAATCCAAAGTGTTACGTGTACCGATTTGGAGTCGCAAAAACTACACCGTTCACTACCCGTCAGAAGTACCTCAACTTGGCAATAATACTCGAACTATCTGCCATAATATATTTCGTTAACTTGTAGCATAGTCGTCTCGAAACGTGAAGTCGGTTCCGCTTGCCGGTTTGAAGCGGAATTTTACTTTAAAATGTAAAATGTAATTTTAATATTGTGAAATGATGTGGGTTGTTAATTTTTTAGTTAATCTACTAATTATATACAACCCGTACGAAGGACGGGTGTACACAGCCAGTTGATTATAAACTGTTCTCGGAAGATCATGTGACTTTACATAAATTGATTATTTTGAAAATTCTCTGATTGATTATAAACAGCTGATACAATTCCTTTTTTTCAAATTCCGAACGAAGGACGGGTAGGTACATAGCTAGTTTCAAAATTGACCTCTATTAAAATTGTATTACATAAACCAGTCGGTGCAAAACGTGTTTGCAGTCCGCTTTCTTGGTTCAGAGCGGAAAGGTAAAGTGCGTTGTATAACTGTGAAACACTTCAAGAAAATGTGATCAGCATTCTTGAAGATCCATCACCAAACCCAGAGACATCTTCCTCCATCTTCTGAATCCAACCATGGCAGTGAAAGCACCTCAATAAGAGCGTTGCTCATTATTTTATCTCCTCTCTCAACAAATCAGTATATTAGGTACTAAAAACCTAATTTGTAATAGGCCACTAGAGCTCTCGGAAAATTATCTATTCCTTTTTGCCACATTTATTTAAATTTTATTAGTGGATGAAGAATATAGTATCCAGTTGGTAAGAATATTCTATATATATTTGGCCCACATCTAAGAAATTCAAAGAAGAACTTAGATTTAGTGGACTATATTTTTTAACAAATTCATCAAGATCAGATTAACAATTTCAATAGAAGCAAATTCTTTATAATAGGAAATCAAGAGTAACTTCCAAAAACCAATTTGTGTCGGGTCTAGATTTCTAGACCAAAATCAAGTGGACTTTAAACTAAATTAATTTCATTCAGAGATTCATATTGGTAGAGTTTTTTTAGCACAAAGTTTTAACCCCCAACGTCCGATATGTTTGTATGTCAAAACACTGAAACCAAAACCCCTATCTGCGTTTCTTGGTAGAACAATCAATTATAAGTTCAAAATTAAAACAATACGGTGTATATTTTTCTATAACCAATATGCTTAAATTGTATAATCACTCTCATTTAAAGTTAATTCAAAGATAACTGTTTACAAGTTTGAACTTAACAAGTGTATCTTTTTGGATGCTTTTTATATTATCATACACACAAATGTGCTTAAAGAGATTTTAAAATTTGTAAATGTAGTAAAATTCAGTTATCTTTTGGGTGTTTATACTAAACTGACGGTAATTAAATAATATTTACTAAATCCAACTAGGAATATGTTGATAGTAACTTTTGAAAAAGTTACTAATGTGTATCAAAATTAAACATATGTTTTATATTCTATATGCTATAGGGAGCAAAAATATGATACATTTTGGAAGGAAAATGAAATACAACATTTTTTTTTTAACTTTTATTACTAATCAACCAGGGAACTGTCAAAGTAATACTCATGTTGTATATGAATTATTAATATGTGGTTTCTAAAAGATTTGAGCGAATATTACATAAATAGAGTAGTAAAATAAATCAAATGGACATTGAGCTATAAATAACAAAATCAAATGGACAATGAGCTATAAATAACAACCGAAGTATATGAATTATTAACATAATTCAAAACAATGAAAATTAAAAACAAAAAAAATTAACATTGGGCTTATGGAGTTTCAAATCAAAATAAAATAATTGTAACAGCTGTTCATAATCAACCAGGGAACTGTCAAAGTAATACTCATGTTGTATATGAATTATTAACATGTGGTTTCTAAAAGATTTGAGCGAATATTACATAAATAGAGTAGTAAAATAAATCAAATGGACATTGAGCTATAAATAACAAAATCAAATGGACAATGAGCTATAAATAACAACCGAAGTATATGAATTATTAACATAATTCAAAACAATGAAAATTAAAAACTAAAAAAAATTAACATTGGGCTTATGGGGTTTCAAATCAAAATAAAATAATTGTAACAGCTGTTCATAATCAACTAGGGAACTGTCAAAGTAATACTCATGTTGTATATGAATTATTAACATGTGGTTTCCTGACAGCAGATATTAAAAGATTTGAGCGAATATTACATAAATAGAGTAGTAAAATAAATCAAATGGACATTGAGCTATAAATAACAAAATCAAATGGACAATGAGCTATAAATAACAACCGAAGTATATGAATTATTAACATAATTCAAAACAATGAAAATGAAAAACTAAAAAAATTAACATTGGGCTTATGGAGTCCAATAACGTGAGATCAATTATGACATTTTATTATTTATATATCTAGGGGTTATATATGTGTCTAACATTAATTGAAAAGTTCCCTACAAAAACGACATGAATCCAAAAGTATATATTGAAAGTGTAAATAAAGCTGGTTTTTATATTATTGATTTTTAAAGCAACTGAATGATTTTTGATTAAACTTACAATTTACATAAACTATTATTCATAGTATAAAGATTTTTAGATGTCGTTTTTGTAGCTAATTCCTCAATTAATTTTAGACTGTTTCTTTTTCTCCCCGCCGCCACATCGCTGGGATGAATTTTTCCCCAGTTAATTTTAATTTTTCTTTTAATTTTCTCTTTCTTTCGGTTTTACTAATTCGCGGCCTTTTACGAGATTTTTTTTTATTTGACCGCTTTCGGGTTTTTTGAAATGATATTATTTCCAATCTGACAAAACTGTTGAACAGTTTCGTGTCGTAGTTTGTGGCGGAGGGGGGATAAAAGGGCCGGGCCGAAGGATTAGGTGGAGTATCCTCTAGGGAGCCAATAACCTGAAAACAAATTGAGATCAATTATAACATTTTATTATTATTTATATATCTGTATTCAATATTTTTTATCAGCAATGAGATCTCTTTGCAACCAGGGCAAATGAGTATATCTTATCCAAGCTAATTCACTGTGATATTCTAAAAGTAAATTTCTTATATCTGTTCTAATGATAGTGTTTGTGTGTGTGCAAATTATTACTGTACACGTTCTTTTCCAACGGAACTTCAAACTCAGTACACTGTTTTAAGTTATTTTAGGATTCTGTAATCAATGATTGTTCAAACAACCATTTCTTACATGCAAAGTAAAATCATACATGTTCAGGAAATTCTGATTAACTTAACATAATAACACAGAATTGTCCTTAGTTTAATGTTTATGTTATTTAAATTAACTTAGAATAGTGTTTTTTCTGATTACTTACTAGACACCGTTAGTACATAATTGTTTCACCAAAATAGGAGATAAAAAATCATTTAATAATTTTGGTAAACTTTTCATAGAGAAAAGCCCACTGTGCGCCGTTCCCGGCCGACTTCCAAGATCTCCTTTTCTGTGGCGGGTATTGCGAGCTACTGGACCTGTACGGTAAGGTCGAAATTAGCGTATCTCACGCGTTAGATATATTGGGACGTCGGGATTAAGAGAATAAGTATTAAAGTTCACAGTCGCTTGTTTTATTTTTATCCTATGAGTTAATTTTTGTTTGAGAAGTACAAAAGAAATATATTTCTCAGTGATAGGACGCGGTCCGTATCATGAAAGCCGAACTACCCGACCCGTCAATCCCCAGTGTGGGTAAACAACTGCCGTTGGTTAGCTTAACTTGATGAAAGCCACCGATAATTCCTTTGAAACACGCTTGTATGACAAAACCCGGTTTGGGGCGATTTGACGCAGTAGGCAAAGACGACTCGCACCGTCTTCGGATCAGCTAATTATTTAGACCATTTCCAGATGTTTTTTACCGGCGGCAACTAGCGCACCGGCCCCGGCTACGGCTGGGGACATATGACACGCGTCTCGCGACTCAACACTTCGTGCAAAGGTCACGCGGTCAATTCGCTCTCACGCCTTTTGTCAAATAACTATGGTTTATTATATTTACCTGATCATCGATGGTTGGATCGTCTCCCAGGGGACCCCCAATATCGCCCAACAGACTCATGATGTCGGGCAACGTGTTCTGCAAAAGATAACACGCGATAAATTAATTATTGATAAGGCAAACATGAGACTAAGGTAAATTAAAAACAAGTATAAAGATCAATTGGTTGTAGACCTGCGATTTGACGCAGTAGGCAAAGACGACTCGCACCGTCTTCGGATCAGCTAATTATTTAGCCCATTTCCAGATGTTTTTTACCGGCGGCAACTAGCGCACCGGCCCCGGCTACGGCTGGGGACATATGACACGCGTCTCGCGACTCAACACTTCGTGCAAAGGTCACGCGGTCAATTCGCTCTCACGCCTTTTGTCAAATAACTATGGTTTATTATATTTACCTGATCATCAATGGTTGGATCGTCTCCCAGGGGACCCCCAATATCGCCCAACAGACTCATGATGTCGGGCAACGAGTTCTGCAAAAGATAACACGCGATAAATTAATTATTGATAAGGCAAACATGAGACTAAGGTAAATTAAAAACAAGTATAAAGATCAATTGGTTGTAGACCTGCAATCAATATTCTTAGTGAGCGGAATATTTTGGTCCATCACTACTTAACTAATTATAGTCAATTTATATCAGCAGAGTACGAACTATAATTTATATGACATCATAATTCACTCTTGTAATACTACGCTTGTAAAATATCAATTAAGTTGTTTCGTATAAATATGTGGTTGTAACTTTCGATTGCAATTGGGGTATTTAGTTTTAAAGTAAAATAAAATCCCGTAATATAAATAAGTACAATTATATACTCTTTCTTATATGAACAATGTTTGCATAGTTGTTTGGTTGATTGCAAAATTATCTCGAAAACGACTCCGGGCTTATGGGGTTAAAAATCAAAATAAAAGAATTGTACCAGCTGTTCATAATCAATCGGAAAAGTGTCAAAGTAATACCCCTTGCTTATAATTGTTGGCATGAAGTTTCCTAAGATCAATGACTAAAGCTATTGGATGAAGATTGTATTTATAGATTAGTCATATCGGAAATAGTTCAAAGGGGGCGAGCAAAGCTCACCCCAGATAGTTTCAATTTCATAACATCAGACTAAGCAATATTACAAAAAAAGAATAGATCGAATACAACATTTTAATTAAAAATTCAAAATCCCAAAATTTGAATAGCAATGGTTTTATATTTAATAATTATCTTTAAACTCACCGTTTCTTCATCTTCAACCGTCAAATCTACGATTGGTATATGTGAAGGATCCTTGCCAAACCCAAATACTTGGCGGAAAGGCGGCGGACTCTTAATGGGTAGTGCCGGACACTGGGAAAATACATTTTATTGATTAAATATTTGTATAAATAGCTCTCCTTTATCTCTAGATAAGGTTTAGATTTTAAGTTATAAAAATACTGTATTATTTATTACAAAACCTTTTCCAATCAGTTTTAAAGTAAAATAAATTTGCGCTTTTCCAATCAGCCCTAATAGCACACGTTGTTGACCCAACGATGGGGAATGGTAGGGATGGTTAGAAGTGGTTGGAGACGTTGGGCCAACCAACCAATCGTTGTTAACTCACGTTGGTAAATCCAACCATAGCAGACATAGGGCCATCAAAAGCTATGGTAGGCAAATCATACTACATTATTATTAATAATAGTAATGTATATATTATAGTATACCGTATTAACATCATATATTTTATTATTATAATTATATTAATTTGCTCATAATTTAGTTCATCATATTTCATAGCAAGAATAGATACATAAATCAAAAAAACCAAATTATATTGTCCCAACTTTTATTCTCTTATTACAGTGATTTTCGCAGATTAATTTATATAAAAATTAAAGGAAATATTGTCCATTGTCCTAGTCGTGTAGGTGTACGCTATTGGTAATTTTTATATCCTAGTCCTTCCATTCTCATACACAAGTCAGAGTGGCCGCGAGTGTTAAGGCGAGTGTACAGTAAATCAAAGGCCGTAGGTAAGACTCGACCAGGACACATTTTGCTATTCAAATCGTTTATAAAATTATTTACAAGTAGATTGATCATGGTCGAGAGGTTTTTCGAGCTGATTGTTATATATGTAGATTTTAATAACTTTAAAAGTATTATGATACACACCCATAAGGTCGGTTGTTGATTTGGTTCGGGCGGAGTCAGATGTTTTCTTTTTATAAAATGAACCTTCCTCATGTGTCTCCGCCACGAGTCTCGGTTTGGCAAAGCCTTGTCACATAGGGCACACAAATATTCCATGATCTGAAATATATACATTGGTATTTAAAACATAAATAATAATTATATACCCCCGTCACAGCAAACCTGCATACTCAGCGAATTTCCAATGCATAATATATGTCTTAATAACACACAAAGTTGCATACCTAATTACATAAAAATATATTCATAAACAGGCGATATATACAAATTATTCTCCATAAGAATAACATAGGGGATGAGTACGTAGGTTTGCTGCAAAAAGGCTCTATATTTCGGTGGATCTGAAGACAAAATCAAGGGGAAGACAAAAGGTTGTTTAGCGTGGCCACATTTTGAGTTCCCAGCTAATGAATGACTAAAAGTAAGGCATTATAATTAAGATGGATCAATCCTCTATGTTGTTTTTTCTGTCCTGTCTCTAGACTCTAGACCTAGGACAGATTGTTTTATGTCAGCCAGCAATATCAGCTGAGAAAACAAATTGGGTTTCAACCCTAGTATTTGACAAATTTTCAATGGAATTTTCTAATTTTTGCATCTTTTGAAAGTAAGTATATAATCCTTATACCTTTTAGAATATTATTAGCTATTAGAAACATAACTATACCGAATTCGTTTCTGATAAATATGTATTTTTTCAAACTTCCTCCTGCAACCATTTTGGGGTTATGTTTTGTTTACATAATTTCAAGATTTATTAAAAAATATTCTGACGACACACGAGTTATCAAAACATGTTTTTAAAACCAGAAACTATTTTAGTTTTAAAATACAAAAAGGGAATGTTTTTGTCTTTATTGCAAATATATTATTAGTGATAAACTACAAGTAGGTAGTGTGTACTTAACCTAAGTACAAATTCTTAAGACTAGTATGTTTATACTGCAAGTATATTTTTCACTTCAAACCGATGATTTTGATCTAACAATGATGTATTGAAATATTAAATTGAACATTATTTATTTCTTATAAAGTTATCAAACGGCTTTTTATCGATACATCATAGACCAAGGCTGAAGTAGGCTTGTGACATATTTTACAGTCATAAGGGCAAAATCCACTCTACAACCATTTTCTTCGGACTAAAAACGTCTTAAAACAATGTTTTTAGTAACATAATTAAGTTAATAATCAACTAAAAACATATAAACTTACATTTCAAGATATTCTGGCCAATTTTGTTATCATATCTATCTAGTCCACCTCATTGCGTGGCATAAGTGACCTATCTCAAGTTTAGGTTAGGTTATGTAAATAGGTGGACCTAACCTAACTTTTGTTGAAGTAGGCCAGTTTTGGCACGCGGTTAGGTTAGTTGAAAAAGTTGTTACATTCACTTAATGTATAAATTTATGTTGAAACATAAATAGACTAAAGCCATAATTATATGCTGTAACTTGTTACATGATCTTTTTGGGGTTTTCGGGTTGCGACTACTAAGCGATGGATGAGAGAAAAATTATACATAGGGGAGATTCGCTAAAACGAGTTTATTCAAATATCAATATAACTCAATGGGGTTAAGCCATATACCCTATAGGGTTTAGCGAATTTTCCCTCTAGGGAAGAAGCTATTAACCTAGGTCTCGTGGTAAGAATTGAACTTAAGGTAGATTACAAATACCCCCGTCGCAGCAAATCTGCATACTCAGTGAATTTCCAATGCAAAAAATATGTCTTAATACCACATAAAGCCGCATACCAAGTTTTATAAAAATATATTCACACATAAGCGATGTTAATTATTCTCCATAAGAATAACATTGGTAATGAGTACGTAGATTTGCTGAAACAAGGAACACAAACAATTGGTTTTTATGCAAATATAAATAGAATTTAACTAGGAGAAGCCACATACGAAGTTTCATCAATATTCAATCATAAATAAGTGCTTTATAACATTCTAGTTATTCTCCATAAGAATAACATGGGGGCTGAGAAAGCAGGTTTGCTGCAACAAGGAACAAAAATGGGTTTTTATATAATTATCAATATAACTCAACCAAGTGAAGCTAGATACCAAGTTTTATTAATTTATATTCATAATTAAGGGAGTCATTACAGTTTACTTATTCTCCATAAGAATAACATTGGACAACGTACTGTGTTTATCACTTTGAATATCTCTGCAACGGTTGGGCGTAGAATCACAATTTAAACACCAAAATGATTGTTTTGTGGAAATGAACAGATTGGTAAAAGCAAATGTGAAGTTTCATTAAAATAAACTGAGGAAAAGCCAACAACATTTTCCCATAAGATTAACATGGGAGATTTTGAGTTTGTTTTTTGGATTTTCTCCGCAACCACTTAACCTAGGTTAATAATTCAAAATACTATATTATTTGTTTTTTTAAACTCTATAACATGGTCGAAACCAAAATTAAGTTTTTTAAAATTTTTTGGGTGAAAAATACAAAAAACTGGTTTTTGGAAAATTTAAAACCCCCATAAACCCCCCTTCCCATGGTCCGATTTTTCTGGTTTTCGAACTTAAAGTCATGAATGTCATTTTACACGTTTGAGCCAAATTTCATCAAAATCGGACGTTTTTTACTCAAGTTATCGTGTTAACGGACACGTATATAGATATATATAAATTTGAACGAATAGTGTAACTTGAGTAAAAACGTCCAATTTCGATTAAATTTAGCTCAAGTGTGTAAAGTGATATTTTTGACTTTAAGTTCGAAAACCAGAAAAATCGGTCAATGGGAAGGGGTTTTTAATTTTCCAAAAATCAGTTTTTTTGAATTTTTTACCCAAATATTTTTGAAACACTTAATTTTAATTGGACCATGTTATACAGCTTAAAAAAATAAACAATATAGTACTTATTTTAAATTATTAACCTAGGTTAAGTGGTTGCGAAGAAAATCCAAAACAGCCGCTCATAAAATCTCCCATGTTAATCTTATAGGAAAGAGAGTTAATTTTATTGTAAACTTCACAATTGCTTTTATAAATCAGTTTAGCTCCTCAAAACGATCGTTTTGGTGTTTAAATTGTGATTCTACGCCGAACCGTTGCTGAGATATTCAATGTGCTAAACACAGTACGTTGTCTAATGTTATTCTTATGGAGAATAACTAAAATGTTATATGGCGCTTATTTATGATTGAATATTGATGTAACTTGGTATGTGGCTTCGCCTAATTATGTGAATATATTTTTATGAGACTTGGAATGCGGCTTTATGTGGTATTAAGACAAATATTTTGCATTTGAAATTCGCTGAGGACGCAGGTTTGCTACGACGGGGTAATTTGGATTTTCTTTGCAACCACCTAACCTAGGTTAATAATTCAAAATACCATATTATTTGTTTTTAGCGAATTTCCCCTATAGGGAAGAAGCTATTACCGTAGTCGGCATGGTAAGACCTAGGCCCGGGACCATGATAACTTTTCGTTTTGAGGTCCCCAGACCCCAAAAACACCATTCATTCGAAATTGTATATATAGATATATGTGTCCGTGGGTGCGATAACTCTCGTAAAAAAGGTCCGATTTTGATGAAATTTGGTACAAACGTGTAAAGCAGCATTTATGACTTTAAGTTCGAAAACCAGACGGATAGACCTATCCGAAGGGGTATTTTGGGGGGTTTTGTACCCCAAAAATGGGTTTTTGAGTTTTTTACATACAATTTTTGAAAAAGTAAAATTTTATTTTTCCCATTGGAATCAGCTTAAAAAGACGCACAATTTATGTTTTAATCATTGCTCTACATCAATTGGTTACTGAGATATTGAAAGTGCTAAACACAGTACGTTGTCCAATGTTATTCTTATGGAGAATAATTAACGTGTTATCTCCTTTAATTATGAACATAAATTAATAGAACTCGGTATGTGGCTTTACCTAGTTGAGTTATAATGATATTTGTATAAAAGCCCAATTTTAGTGTTCCTTATTTCAGCAAACCTGCATACTCAGCCGCCATGTTATTCTTATGGAGAATAATTAACGTGTTATCTCCTTTAATTATGAACATAAATTAATAGAACTCGGTATGTGGCTTTACCTAGTTGAGTTATAATGATATTTGTATAAAAGCCCAATTTTAGTGTTCCTTATTTCAGCAAACCTGCATACTCAGCCGCCATGTTATTCTTATGGAGAATAATTAACGTGTTATCTCCTTTAATTATGAACATAAATTAATAGAACTCGGTATGTGGCTTTACCGAGTTGAGTTATAATGATATTTGTATAAAAGCCCAATTTTAGTGTTCCTTATTTCAGCTAACCTGCATACTCAGCCGCCATGTTATTCTTATAGAGAATAATTAAAATGTCATAAATCGTTTATTTATGAATGTATATTGATGAAACTTGGTATGTGGTATTAAGATAAATTAATATGCATTGGAAATTCGCTGAGTATGCAGGTTTGCTGCTACGGGTATATTTTAAAGCTCTATAACATGGTCAAAACCAAAATTAAGTTTTTAAAAATTTTAGGGTGAAACATGAAAAAAACTGATTTTTTGAAAATTTAAACCCCATAAAACCCCCAAGGTCCGACCTCTTTAGAGATACATGTAAAACTCCAATGAGTTTGTAAATAAAATAATCCCCTTAAAACTAATTTTGCGAGTCAAGATTGACGAGTATTATACCACTGTTTCGAAGCTAAAGCTATGTAAATAATTTCATTAAACAAATATTTGATGAATGTCAATAATATTTAGCCTTCAATTAAATATATTTATGGATTGTTTTTACTTTAAAAGTTTAAACATATTTTCTCCAAACTACATATATAAATGTAAACAACTGAACTTACCTCACAGTGCAGCCTAGAATGCAATGCATGAACCGCCGAGATTGCAACTCATTAAATGCAGCTGCACTCGACCAAAAAACTAGGTTAGATAACGCGTTTTTTCGTAATCAACTCATTATTTGCAGCTGCACTCGACCAAAAAACTAGGTTAGATAACGCGTTTTTTCGTAATCAACTCAAGATTGCAACTCATTAAATGCAGTTGCACTCGACCGCAATTATAAGCCTCTCTCTCTCACTTTAACTATCTTGTGAACCTTCGAGATTGCAACCGACTCACTCATTAACCCTACGGGCGACCATTAAGGTCCAAAATTTTCCAATGCTAAAAAGTAATTTATAATTAACTCAAAAGTGGACAAGTTATATATACCATTTGAAAGATGACATTCTGAACTTTCATTTTAGCGAATTTCCCCTATAGGGAAGAAGCTATTACCGTAGTCGGCATGGTAAGACCTAGGCCCGGGACCATGATAACTTTTCGTTTTGAGGTCCCCAGACACCAAAAACACCATTCGTTTGAAACTGTATATATATATGTCCGTGAGCACGATAACTCTCGTAAAAATTATCCGATTTTGATGAAATTTGGTATAAACGTGTAAAGCAACATTTATGACTTTAAGTTCGAAAACCAGCCAGATCGCTCTATCCGAAGGGGTATTTTTTGGGGGGGTTTGTACCCCAAAAATGGGTTTTTCGAATTTTTTACATATAATTTTGGAAATAGTCAAATTTTATTTTTTCCCATTGGATTCAGCTTAAAAAACACACAATTTGGTATTTTGATCATTTCTCTACGTCAATTGGTTACCGAGATATTGAAAGTGCTAAACACAGTACGTTGTCTAATGTTATTCTTATGGAGAAAAATAAAAATTGTATATCTCGCTTATTTATGAACGTATACTGACGAAACTTGGTATACGGCTTCATCTGGTTGTGGACCATTGATATTTGCTCAAAAAAACAATTTTTTACCCAAGGCTCCCGTAGCAGCAAACCTGCGTACTCAGCCCCATGTTATTCTTATGGAGAATAAGTAACGTGTTATCTGCCTTCATTATGAAAATAAATTAATGAAATTTGGTGTGTGGCTTTACCTACATGAGTTATATTGATATTTGTATAAAAGCCCAATTTTGTGTTCCTTACTTCAGCAAACCTGCATACTCACCTGCCATGTTATTATTATGGAGAATAATTAAAATGTCATAAATCGTTTATTTATGAATGTATATTGATGAAACTTGGTATGTGGCTTTATGTAGTATTAAGATACATTTATATGCATTGGAAATTCACTGAGTACGCAGGTTTGCTGCTAAGGGGGTATTATTTTTATATAAATGAACCATATAGCAGTTGTATAAGAAATCCAACTGCTCCAATTCGAACTAATCGTTTTCCATTTTGAAAATATCAAGCTCCACGACTGATCATTAGTTCATTTTGTTTATTAATAATAAAACACCTTAGTGATATTTCCATAAGAAAATAATTGTGTCTTTGAAGTCCAGCGGGGGCGTTGAATTGACTGTTTCATAAAATGAGACTGATATGTATAATCCACATACGATTTTAAAATTTGATGTTACTAAAATGAAGTCGAAATGATGGATATTTGAGATCAAAATGACTAATTGGTAAGATTAAAAGAGACCGATTTTTTTTAATTAATCTGTTAGAGAAGCTGAAATAACTGTTTATATCAACACTCCGTATTTCTTAAATGAGATTGATTTAATGGTTTCGCGTACAAAGAAAAGAGTTTGAAATGATATTGTTTTTTTTCTAAATAATGTGCGAGAGATTGATTTAATTATTTGTATCACATTTCTTGAAAATGAAAATTCCAAATAGAGTTTGAATTGCGTCTAAATGAGATTCATTTGACTATCTCACAAATAAAATATAGAGACTGAATTAATAAACTTCATGTGGTAAGTTCTAACAGGAAAGTATACGAGATCGAATTGGTTATCCTACGTCTATATATATATATATATATATATATATATATATATATATATATATATATATGTATATATATATGTGTGTGTGTGTCCGTGAATGCGATAACTTGAGCAAAAAACGTCCGATTTAGATGAAATTTGGTTCAAATGTGTAAACTGACATAAATGAAAGTTCGAAAACCAGAAAAATCGGACCATGGGAAGGGGGGTTTATGGGGGTTTTAAATTTTCCAAAAATCAGTTTTTTGCATTTTTCATCCTAAAATTTTTAAAACACTTAATTTTGGTTTTGACCATGTTATAGAGCTTCAAAAAACAAATAATATGGTATTTTGAATTATTAACCTAGGTTAAGTGGTTGCGGAAAAAATCCAAAAAACATGCTAATAAAATCTCCCATGTTAATCTTATGGGAAAAATGTTTTTGGCTTTTCCTCAGTTAATTTTACTTTAAACTTCACATTTGCTTTTACCGATCACTTCAGCTCCACAAAACAATCATTTTGGTGTTTAAATTGTGATTCTACATCCAACCGTTGCAGAGATATTCAAAGTGCTAAACACAGTACGTTGTCCAATGTTATCCTTACGGAGAATAAATAAAATTTGATATCTCGATTATTTATGAATGTATATTGATGAAACTTGGTATGTGGCTTCACGTTGTACTGGTATATTGATATTTGCACAAAAAATAAATGTTTTGTTGGTTGTCCCCGTAGCAGCTAACCTGCATACTCAGCCGTAATGTTATTCTTATGGAGAATAGGTAAAGTTTTATATTTCCCTTAATTATGATCATAAATTAATAAAACTTGGTAAGTAGCTTTACCTGGTTCAGTTATATTGATAATTGCATAAAAACTCATTTCTTGTCTTCCTCGTTGCAGCAAACCTGCGTACTCATCCCTAATGTTATTCTTATGGGGAATAAATAAAATGTTATAAATCACTTATTTATTAATGTAATTTTGTCAAACTTGGTAAGTGGCTTTATGTAGTAGTGAGAAAAATATAAATGCATTGGAAATTCGCTGAGTACGCAGGTTTGCTGCGATGGGGGTATTTATTATTCCTGTAGCAGCAAACCTGCATACACAGCCCCATGTTATTCTTATGGAGAATAAGTAAAATGTAATGACTCCCTTAATTATGAACATAAATTAATAAAACTTGGTATGTAGCTTCACTTGGTAGAGTTATATTGATAATTGCATAAAAACCCATTTTTCTGTTCCTTGTTGCAGCAAACCTGTATACTCAGCCCCCATGTTATTCTTATGGAGAATAACTAAAATGTTATATGGCGCTTATTTATGATTGAATATTGATGAAACTTGGTATGTGGCTTCGCCTAGTTAAATTATATTTATATTTGCATAAAAACCAATTGTTTATGTTCCTTGTTTCAGCAAACCTACGTACTCATTACCAATGTTATTCTTATGGATAATAATTAAAATCGCTTATATGTGAATATATTTTTATGAAACTTGGTATGCGGCTTTATGTGGTATTAAGACAAATATTATGCATTGGAAATTCGCTGAGTACGCAGGTTTGCTGCGACGGGGGTATATATTTATGCTCCCTTCCACCCGCACCGATATTTTGTTATTTTTTTTGTACTTGAGTTCTTTTATTTCTAAAAGCGAATCCAAAGTGTTACGTGTACCGATTTGGAGTCGCAAACCACACGCCGTTTACTACCCGACAGATTTCCTCGACTTAGCAACAGTACCCCCGAATTGTCTGCCAGTATATTTCGTTAACTTTTACTTAATTGTACTTAACACGTGTAAAATGTAATTTTGATGTTGTAAAATAATATGGATTGTTATTTGCTTTAGTTATTCTACCATTTATATACAACCCGTACGAAGGACGGGTACAGAGCTAGTGGAGAATAAGTCGAATCTTGTGTCTCCCTTAATTATGTGACATAAATTAATACAATTTGGTATGTAGTTTCACGTTTTATTAAGTTAAACCATAGACTAACTGCAGTAGTTAGTCTATGGTTAAACTGATACTTGCATAACAACCCATTTAATGTGCTCCTTGTTGCAGCGAACCTGCGTACTCATCCCCCATGTTATTCTTATGGAGAATAATTAAAATATGGTATACATCGCTTATTTATGAATGTAGATTGATGAAACTTGGTATATGGCTTCAACTAGTTGAGTTATATAGATATGAAACCCCATATTTTGAGTTCCTTTTGCTTCAAACCTGCTTACTCAGCCCCCATGTTATTCTTATGGAGAATGATTCAAATGTTATATATCGCTTATTCATGAATGAATATTGATAAAACTTGGTATGTGGCTTCACCTAGTTGAATTGTATTGATAGTTGCATTAAAATTGTGTCAGCAAACCTACATACTCTTATGTAGAATAATTAAAATATCGCTTATGTGTTAATATATTTTTAAGAAACTTGGCAAGCGGCTTTATGTAGTACTATAGGCTTATCGCCGTTCCGTTGCGTTCGCTTCGCTCACTTGCATTCCTCAGTCAACTCAAGTTTAAATCAAAGTCGTAGTTCATTAATCAAAGAAAAACTACACAACAATGACCTTTAGTGAGCACATTATTAACACCTACACAGGCGGTCCCATATCGGTTCGATATCGAAACATTTTACCAACCGTCTGCTTGTTCGTTTTATCGAACGAACTGCCGACTACGATGGTTGTTTCGAGGTGTATAAAAGCAAAAAATAAAGTGCTCACTCAATCAAAGTCAATCAGATATAAAAATATATAATCAGATATACAATCAGATATAAATAAAAAGTTGTGGTTACAATGTTAAATTGGAGTTCTACAAATGGATTTAAGTGTTAAAAATAACAACAAATTAGACTTCAGTACACGACATAATTATAGTAACCCGACCTAACCTAACTCAGCAGAGCGCTGTATGGTGGCTGTTCGTTGAGCAACATAATTACAAATAAATGAATTTGTAAAAACAAAATAAAGTCAAATTAAACATAAATTTCAGACCTCAAAAAGTAAGCATCAAAAGTAGGATTCAAACCCGTGACCACATGATCTTGAATCATCTGCCAACATGTCCACTGGGCTACTAGTGTAATAATTTTAAATCAGAATGTATTTAATACCTTAAAACCCCTTATAAGCATTAGACTTGGCGCGTGTGTTGAATGTTACCTCCGGAATAACATACTAAAAGTCCTCGAAAAAAAAACTTCTGCTGCGGCCGCCATCTTTGAAAATGGCGGCCAATTTTCACTTTTTTGCTTATATCTTTTTTATTATTGATGATAGAGGGAAACGTTTTAAATTAACAGTTGTTTGAAATTACACAATACTTAATTTCGGTTATTATCACTTTTGCTCTAAACCTAACGGTTTTCGAGTTATTAATGATTTAAATATATAAATACATGCAGGTGAGTCAGATTACACTTCCAGCATGTATAAGGGGGGGACGGTTTATTATAAAGACTTCTAACACAATTATCTGTACTAAATCGCATATAGGAAATCAATTTTAAATATTCTCATCAAAATCTATACACAGTGTGCTCAAAAACGAAGGTCATGAGTTTGAATCTGTAAATGTTCTAATATGAACCTAAGGAAATTATACATAATTTTAAAGGTCTCGTAAAAACAAATATTTTGGTGGAAACAGAATCCACTTATCTTTATCCGTTTCCAAATGGCGGCTATTTTTGTACAAAATATTTAAATTTACAGAATACTCTGTATTTTCTATACCAATAAATGTATCTTTGTTTCCGATTAAAATTTCTTACTCGTAATAAACTCAGCTTTACTCTGATGTGATACATCATGAAAGTTGTTTTAGAACAAAATAATAATTTAAATCAAATATTGTTTTTATTATTCTTATAAGAATATAATGTATTTGTTGTATTTTATATGATATTTTGGCCTTACAAAAACAAATATTTAAATAGTTATTTTGTTCTAAAGCAACTGTAGTAGTGGTGAAACCACAAAGAGGGGCCGTAATCGGCGCTTTTTCCCCATGTTATTCTTATGGGGATCAGTTTTTGCGCCGACACCCGATCCCGCCTATACTAATAAGCCACAAGTTTCCTTGTTGGCCTGTACTAATACCCAACCCTTGCCTATATTAAATATATTTTCCCAATCCCCATCCCTCCTCTATATTTTTTAAAATTAATTTTCAAATTCAGGCTAAAAAACTATCTTTAGTGTTTATGGTCCGATTTGTTTAAAACTTGGATATGTTATTGTCGTAGGCAAGTGTTTTAATAAATTGCACTTACATTTCCCAAATTCACTATTACAGTCAAATTAAAAATTATTTTTGAAAAATACTGCCAATTGCCAACTTCTTTATTTACTGTCCGATTTGTCTTCAATTTGAGTATGATATTGTCCTAGGCAAGTGTTTTAATAAATTTCACTTACATTTCCCAAATTCACTATAACGGTCAAATTAAATAATATTTTTGAAAAATACTGCCAATTGCCACCTTCTTTATTAACTGTCTGATTTGTCTTCAATTTGGATATGTTATTGTTCTAGGCAAGTGGTTTAATAAATTCCACTTACATATCCCAAATTCACTATTACGGTCAAATTAAAAAATATTTTTGAAAAATACTGCGAATTGCCAACTTCTTTATTTACTGTCCGATTTATTTAAAATTTGGATATGCTATTGACCTAGGCAAGTGTTTTAATAAATTCCACTTACATATCCCAAATTCACAATTACGGTCAAATTAAAAAATATTTTTGAAAAATACTGCCAATTGCCAACTTCTTTATTTACTGTCCGATTTGTTTAAAATTTAGATATGTTATTGTCCTAGGCAAGTGTTTTAATAAATTCCACTTACATTTCCCAAATTCACTATTACGGTCAAATTAAAAAATATTTTTGAAAAATACTGCCAATTGCCAACTTCATTATTTACTGTCCGATTTGTTTAAAATTTAGATATGTTATTGTTATAGGCAAGTGTTTTAATAAATTAGCCTTACATTTCCCAAATTCACTATTACAGTCAAATTAAAAAATATTTTTGAAAAATACTGCCAATTGCCAACTTCTTTATTTACTGTCCGATTTGTTTAAAATTTGGATATGTTATTGTTGTAGGCTAGTGTATATGCACCATCCACATTTTACAAATATTGCGGTTAAATTTTAAAAAATTTGGAAAAATACTGCCAATTGGCAACTTCTTTATTTATGGTCTGATTTGTTTAAAATTTATATATGTCATTATTCTAGGCTAGTGTATATGTACCATCCACATCTACCACACGTTCCACTACCCCCCATAATACAGTATTTTGTCTTTTTGTTTGTTTATTTTGCTGTAATCCCAAAACTGACTTTGCTGTTTACTGTCCGATTTGCCTACACTTTGGATATTGTCCTAAGCATTTATTGTCTGATTTATTTTTGGATATGTTATAGCCCCCAACTATTATATCTAAAATTACAATATTATTTCCACCTATAATACAGTTGATGTGTTGTTTGTTTTGCCGCAACCTAAAAACTAACATTGGTATTTGTGTTTTTACAAAACTATATTTTGCGGTTGGATTAAAAAAAATAAATGCAAGCTTATTATATTTGCCACAAGCTTATTATATACATCCAGCTGTTATATTTGCCACAATTCCAATATTGTTGTGACCCTCTCAACCACCCCTCACTGTAATATAATAAGTAATATATATCCACAAAATGTTTATGGTCAGAACTGTCTAAATTTTGGATATTAAGCTAATGCATAAGTCCATTTCTAATATTTTGCAAATTAGTCTGGATATGTTGTTGCGTATTTCCAATTCTTAAATTATAGCACAAAAATAAATTTTTAAAACCCAAAACAACTAAACACAAAACACTAATCTTTCTTTGTGCTTTGTTTGGAGTAGTCTTTATTTTATCCAACCTAATTTTAATTTTGTAGTTAAAATCAAACTTCCCACATTCTAGCTCCCTTTCCAGCCAGTGGTTGGAGACATAAAGGTTACGAATATTTTCAAACTGTACAATATATCTTTTTCTACCCCTATGTTGGACTTGTTTAATAGCGCACCATATTCCAAATCCTCCAGTCTACTACATTCTTTAAATTTAACATTGCCTTTAATATCTTGCATCTCTATGTCTTCTTGTCCATTGTTACGGAAACTTAGGTTTTCTATTTTTGGAAAGGAATTGCCACAAAATGTTGCGGTTCCGTTAGTGTTAAAGCTTGCAAGTGGCTCGTTGGTAGGTAGATAAATAATGTCCAAATCACCACTGTATGGCAACACGCTATAACCTTGCCTATTCTTATTTATCTCTATAAATACAGTTTTACAGACACCTTTAACATAGTATACACCCCTCCATCCTTTTCTGCCAACACTCCCACAAACTTGTTTACTACAAACGCATACACATAATGCTCTAGATCCTCCCAACGTCGCAGGAAGTAATCTTTTAATTTATCCTCTCTTTCCCTTCTTTCTTTAGCCAACTGTGCTTTGTATTCCTCTGCAACAGTATTTTCCACATATTCCAATGTCTTCTAATTCCAGTTTCCTCTTTTTGGAACAACTCTCTAAGAAAGGCTTGGAAAGTGGCTCTATTTCTTTAATAGTGTATGGGTACAGTTTATTGGTCCGGCTTCTTAAAACGTAGGGAGTAAGGTTAGGACTTTCCACTAAGCCTAATTCTTCTAAATTGATGTGTATAGTGGAGAAAGGTGTATTTGATGTGCCCCCAGATTTGATGTAACACTTATGCTTTACACTTATGGCATCCTCCTCTATTACCTCTACATAGTTAGTTGGTAAACAGTTAAAGCTAAATGCAGATAGAGCATACTTTATTAACTTTTCCCTTTGTGTACTATCTTTTGGCAGTTTTAGTTGTACTCCAGTTATCTTCTTCGTATTACTATTACCCCAATATGCGTATTGTAATAAATCATTAAACACTAAACAACAACTGTTTTGTAATTGATTGGCAACTTTCACCCACATCTTATGCAGAGGTACAGCATAGAATGGAGCATTTTGAAAGTACCGTTTGTTGTCTTCTATTAGACTTAAACAATCTCTTAAAGGTTCAAACCCTTTACCAAAACCTCTACAATAGTTATAGATTGTTGCCTCTAACCTTGTTATTCCATTCTCTCTAGCTAGTTTAGACGAGAACGTTTCTTTTAGGTTTACAAAGTTTATTATATGGTTTCCTATACTTTTAATTACTCCAGGGCTTGTAATCTGGCATATAAATTTATTATATATTTTTACCCTGCTATTTACATTAAACCATGTTAAACAATCTTTACTAACATTATCTACAATAACATTATATCCATTCGCCCCCTGGTAGCAAAAGTTTTCTGTAAGATATTGGCACATTTCCTCTTTATTAAATATTCCAGCCAAATCTAGTGTTATATCGAAATCCATAAGATAGTACATTTCTTTTTCCAGATCTTGCAGTATCTTTGGAAGATCTTCCAACAAATCCTTAATTTTAACATTTGCAAGCTCTATTTTATAGGGAATTGCTATAGGATCATCATACTTTTGTTTAATTTGGTCAATCTCTTTCTTTATTATTTGTAACACAGCCTCGCTTTGGGAGAATGGTAGTTTGGCCACAACACCATGTTGAGCTAAAGAGAACTTTTTAAATATTCCTCGTAAGTAGCTATTAAACGAGCCACATATTTCCTTCTTAACTTTAAATTTATTCCGAACATCCCCATCACAATCCGCAACATTGGTTATCTTAACTAACATCCGTTATAGATGTTAAGTTATTTAATTTTGGTTCACCCTCGCAATAGTTTATATTACCTATGTCTGTAAGAAGGTTATTATTACGTAGATTTTCTAATAAAAACCATATACCGAATCTTTCGTTAGTAGGTTTAATACAATTCCCCAATAAATGGCTAACAGAGTACATTTCTTTTATACAAAAAAGTAGCGGAAACATGTAAACAGGACAGATTACACTATAGGCATATAGAGGTTGTAAATATATATTGTATATAAACATAGGCGAGCGGTAAGTGTAACATGTACGTGGACACCCACATGCAAATATGGAATACCCACAAATTCGACTAAATAAGTTTATAGTCTCAATATAATTAACATATTAACATTAGTACCCAAATTGTCGAAATTCTATAATTCTATTCTTAGTCCTTGTATTAGGTTTTGTACTATTAAACCCAACATCCTGTGCAGTAGAGTAATATATGTATTTAATACAGATACGCACATTCTACAAGACCCATACATCTGTTGTATAAGCAGCAGAATAGACGTCTCATTGTGTTGTTGTAAAATAAAACATAAATGTAAATTGTGCTGGATACAACCGGCCAGATATTAGACAGGAAATGTGTTGGAAGTGTATTGCCAAACAGTAAGACAAACACCACATAGTGCAGCACGTAATCAATCCATTACTATTTAGACAAAGGTCAGTATTGGTACAACATCCGATATATTAGCCAAACCCACAATCAAACTTGGAAAACAAACAGTAAAAGATAAATATTATAGTAACAGAAATAGTAAGAGTATAAGGACATAGTAATATTTAAAGTTTATAAAACAACACAAATGCAGAGACACAATAAATAACACTCTCCAACACATTTGGACACAGGCACAGATACTGGTTTACATCCATTTAACACAACTTTACACGTTCTGTCAACTGACACAAAAATAGTTTGTAAATTGTGTAAGAAATATATGTAATATAAACAAATTTAACACAATCATAACATTGTCCACAATGTTATGATTGTGTTAAATTTGTTTATATTACATATATTTCTTACACAATTTACAAACTATTTTTGTGTCAGTTGACAGAACGTGTAAAGTTGTGTTAAATGGATGTAAACCAGTATCTGTGCCTGTGTCCAAATGTGTTGGAGAGTGTTATTTATTGTGTCTCTGCATTTGTGTTGTTTTATAAACTTTAAATATTACTATGTCCTTATACTCTTACTATTTCTGTTACTATAATATTTATCTTTTACTGTTTGTTTTCTAAGTTTGATTGTGGGTTTGGCTAATATATCGGATGTTGTACCAATACTGACCTTTGTCTAAATAGTAATGGATTGATTACGTGCTGCACTATGTGGTGTTTGTCTTACTGTTTGGCAATACACTTCCAACACATTTCCTGTCTAATATCTGGCCGGTTGTATCCAGCACAATTTACATTTATGTTTTATTTTACAACAACACAATGAGACGTCTATTCTGCTGCTTATACAACAGATGTATGGGTCTTGTAGAATGTGCGTATCTGTATTAAATACATATATTACTCTACTGCACAGGATGTTGGGTTTAATAGTACAAAACCTAATACAAGGACTAAGAATAGAATTATAGAATTTCGACAATTTGGGTACTAATGATAATATGTTAATTATATTGAGACTATAAACTTATTTAGTCGAATTTGTGGGTATTCCATATTTGCATGTGGGTGTCCACGTACATGTTACACTTACCGCTCGCCTATGTTTATATACAATATATATTTACAACCTCTATATGCCTATAGTGTAATCTGTCCTGTTTACATGTTTCCGCTACTTTTTTGTATAAAAGAAATGTACTCTGTTAGCCATTTATTGGGGAATTGTATTAAACCTACTAACGAAAGATTCGGTATATGGTTTTTATTAGAAAATCTACGTAATAATAACCTTCTTACAGACATAGGTAATATAAACTATTGCGAGGGTGAACCAAAATTAAATAACTTAACATCTATAACGGATGTTAGTTAAGATAACCAATGTTGCGGATTGTGATGGGGATGTTCGGAATAAATTTAAAGTTAAGAAGGAAATATGTGGCTCGTTTAATAGCTACTTACGAGGAATATTTAAAAAGTTCTCTTTAGCTCAACATGGTGTTGTGGCCAAACTACCATTCTCCCAAAGCGAGGGTGTGTTACAAATAATAAAGAAAGATATTGACCAAATTAAACAATAGTATGATGATCCTATAGCAATTCCCTATAAAATAGAGCTTGCAAATGTTAAAATTAAGGATTTGTTGGAAGATCTTCCAAAGATACTGCAAGATCTGGAAAAAGAAATGTACTATCTTATGGATTTCGATATAACACTAGATTTGGCTGGAATATTTAATAAAGAGGAAATGTGCCAATATCTTACAGAAAACTTTTGCTACCAGGGGGTGAATGGATATAATGTTATTGTAGATAATGTTAGTAAAGATTGTTTAACATGGTTTAATGTAAATAGCAGGGTAAAAATATATAATAAATTTATATGCCAGATTACAAGCCCTGGAGTAATTAAAAGTATAGGAAACCATATAATAAACTTTGTAAACCTAAAAGAAACGTTCTCGTCTAAACTAGCTAGAGAGAATGGAATAACAAGGTTAGAGGCAACAATCTATAACTATTGTAGAGGTTTTGGTAAAGGGTTTGAACCTTTAAGAGATTGTTTAAGTCTAATAGAAGACAACAAACGGTACTTTCAAAATGCTCCATTCTATGCTGTACCTCTGCATAAGATGTGGGTGAAAGTTGCCAATCAATTACAAAACAGTTGTTGTTTAGTGTTTAATGATTTATTACAATACGCATATTGGGGTAATAGTAATACGAAGAAGATAACTGGAGTACAACTAAAACTGCCAAAAGATAGTACACAAAGGGAAAAGTTAATAAAGTATGCTCTATCTGCATTTAGCTTTAACTGTTTACCAACTAACTATGTAGAGGTAATAGAGGAGGATGCCATAAGTGTAAAGCATAAGTGTTACATCAAATCTGGGGGCACATCAAATACACCTTTCTCCACTATACACATCAATTTAGAAGAATTAGGCTTAGTGGAAAGTCCTAACCTTACTCCCTACGTTTTAAGAAGCCGGACCAATAAACTGTACCCATACACTATTAAAGAAATAGAGCCACTTTCCAAGCCTTTCTTAGAGAGTTGTTCCAAAAAGAGGAAACTGGAATTAGAAGACATTGGAATATGTGGAAAATACTGTTGCAGAGGAATACAAAGCACAGTTGGCTAAAGAAAGAAGGGAAAGAGAGGATAAATTAAAAGATTACTTCCTGCGACGTTGGGAGGATCTAGAGCATTATGTGTATGCGTTTGTAGTAAACAAGTTTGTGGGAGTGTTGGCAGAAAAGGATGGAGGGGTGTATACTATGTTAAAGGTGTCTGTAAAACTGTATTTATAGAGATAAATAAGAATAGGCAAGGTTATAGCGTGTTGCCATACAGTGGTGATTTGGACATTATTTATCTACCTACCAACGAGCCACTTGCAAGCTTTAACACTAACGGAACCGCAACATTTTGTGGCAATTCCTTTCCAAAAATAGAAAACCTAAGTTTCCGTAACAATGGACAAGAAGACATAGAGATGCAAGATATTAAAGGCAATGTTAAATTTAAAGAATGTAGTAGACTGGAGGATTTGGAATATGGTGCGCTATTAAACAAGTCCAACATAGGGGTAGAAAAAGATATATTGTACAGTTTGAAAATATTCGTAACCTTTATGTCTCCAACCACTGGCTGGAAAGGGAGCTAGAATGTGGGAAGTTTGATTTTAACTACAAAATTAAAATTAGGTTGGATAAAATAAAGACTACTCCAAACAAAGCACAAAGAAAGATTAGTGTTTTGTGTTTAGTTGTTTTGGGTTTTAAAAATTTATTTTTGTGCTATAATTTAAGAATTGGAAATACGCAACAACATATCCAGACTAATTTGCAAAATATTAGAAATGGACTTATGCATTAGCTTAATATCCAAAATTTAGACAGTTCTGACCATAAACATTTTGTGGATATATATTACTTATTATATTACAGTGAGGGGTGGTTGAGAGGGTCACAACAATATTGGAATTGTGGCAAATATAACAGCTGGATGTATATAATAAGCTTGTGGCAAATATAATAAGCTTGCATTTATTTTTTTTAATCCAACCGCAAAATATAGTTTTGTAAAAACACAAATACCAATGTTAGTTTTTAGGTTGCGGCAAAACAAACAACACATCAACTGTATTATAGGTGGAAATAATATTGTAATTTTAGATATAATAGTTGGGGGCTATAACATATCCAAAAATAAATCAGACAATAAATGCTTAGGACAATATCCAAAGTGTAGGCAAATCGGACAGTAAACAGCAAAGTCAGTTTTGGGATTACAGCAAAATAAACAAACAAAAAGACAAAATACTGTATTATGGGGGGTAGTGGAACGTGTGGTAGATGTGGATGGTACATATACACTAGCCTAGAATAATGACATATATAAATTTTAAACAAATCAGACCATAAATAAAGAAGTTGCCAATTGGCAGTATTTTTCCAAATTTTTTAAAATTTAACCGCAATATTTGTAAAATGTGGATGGTGCATATACACTAGCCTACAACAATAACATATCCAAATTTTAAACAAATCGGACAGTAAATAAAGAAGTTGGCAATTGGCAGTATTTTTCAAAAATATTTTTTAATTTGACTGTAATAGTGAATTTGGGAAATGTAAGGCTAATTTATTAAAACACTTGCCTATAACAATAACATATCTAAATTTTAAACAAATCGGACAGTAAATAATGAAGTTGGCAATTGGCAGTATTTTTCAAAAATATTTTTTAATTTGACCGTAATAGTGAATTTGGGAAATGTAAGTGGAATTTATTAAAACACTTGCCTAGGACAATAACATATCTAAATTTTAAACAAATCGGACAGTAAATAAAGAAGTTGGCAATTGGCAGTATTTTTCAAAAATATTTTTTAATTTGACCGTAATAGTGAATTTGGGATATGTAAGTGGAATTTATTAAAACACTTGCCTACGACAATAACATATCCAAGTTTTAAATAAATCGGACAGTAAATAAAGAAGTTGGCAATTGGCAGTATTTTTCAAAAATATTTTTTAATTTGACCGTAATAGTGAATTTGGGATATGTAAGTGCAATTTATTAAAACACTTGCCTACGACAATAACATATCCAAGTTTTAAACAAATCGGACAGTTAATAAAGAAGGTGGCAATTGGCAGTATTTTTCAAAAATATTATTTAATTTGACCGTTATAGTGAATTTGGGAAATGTAAGTGAAATTTATTAAAACACTTGCCTAGGACAATATCATATCCAAATTGAAGACAAATCGGACAGTAAATAAAGAAGTTGGCAATTGGCAGTATTTTTCAAAAATAATTTTTAATTTGACTGTAATAGTGAATTTGGGAAATGTAAGTGCAATTTATTAAAACACTTGCCTACGACAATAACATATCCAAGTTTTAAACAAATCGGACCATAAACACTAAAGATAGTTTTTTAGCCTGAATTTGAAAATTAATTTTAAAAAATATAGAGGAGGGATGGGGATTGGGAAAATATATTTAATATAGGCAAGGGTTGGGTATTAGTACAGGCCAACAAGGAAACTTGTGGCTTATTAGTATAGGCGGGATCGGGTGTCGGTGCAAAAACTGATCCCCATAAGAATAACATGGGGAAAAAGCGCCGATTACGGCCCCTCTTTGTGGTTTCACCACTACTAACTGTCTTGTGTATCATATAAGAGTAACGCTGAGTTTATTAAGAGTAAAAAATTTCAATCGGAAACAAGACACATTTATTGGTGTAGAAAATAAAGAGTATTTCGTAAATGGCGCTAGTTGACGAGTTGGCCGCTAGAGGGTGAGGGAAGTCGACTGTTCGGTGACTCATTTCGCACTTGGCACGCCAATTCCCTCAATACTGTGCCGGTGCAGTTCGTCTGCTAGGCCTACTATTTATTGTACGCGAACAGCATTCTTAATATAAAGATATTTTAGAGATATTGCACACACATTCATATACTATGTTTTTCAGTAACAACAATTATTTTTAGTCAAAATGCATAAGCTTGATTTAAGGAGGAAATAAATTTTAATTTTTCCAAGTTCAAGGGGGGATATATCCCCCTGATCTCCCCCGTACCTACGCCACTGGACGGATGACTTCATTGCCACATATTGTTCATTCTGGATGGATGACCAAACAAGGATGCTCTGTTTATACTTGTTATATTGTCAAATGTAAAAGAAGGCGTAATAGGCTTAAGTGGGTACACCCTTTAAACGTGCAAAGGCAAATAATAGGTGCATTCGTTCTTTCAGTGACCTAACTAGCGACGAAAGTAAGTTTTTTAAAATTATTTTCGAATGTCAGTTGCTTCATTCGATGAACTGTTGGCCAAAGTGCAAGGAGATCTGACGAAACGGAATACGAAGATGAGAGATGCCGTCCCAGCTGTGGAAAGACTTTCCGTTACACTCAGGTACGTTTTTCCGTTACTCTTTCTAGGATCTGCAATTAAAGGACCAATTGAGAGCAATAAAAAAATAATTGTTAACCCCTTTGCATAATGCCATTAACTTATTCCATTATATTTTTATATGCAATTTTTACCTTCTAAAACTTCAAATGGTACAACTGCATGATCAAGGTTCGTACAGCTTTCAGACCAGGTGTGCTGAGGCTTTCTACTTTACCGGAAGAGACCTCGTAAAAACAGCTGGAAGGTCATGTGATCACCAATCCAATCTGCAGTGTTGCTGGAAACACGATATTTATCGTATGAGTACCATGTTTTCCTCATCAATGTAATTAGAATTAACATTGTCTAACTGCTTAATTCTATAACAAGCTGTTATTTTATGAAACTAATATATTGTTTTGATTTATTTGTATTATTAGATTAATGGATTAAGGGTTTAAATTTTCTTTCTGCATGTTCAGTGAAGATTTAAAAATAGCTGTACCATTATTATACCTTTAAGGTTGGCAACACTTTATGGTATGTTGTTGATTTATGAATCAGCTGGTCGCTCTCGTAAGACATCTTTGCTGCGAACATTATTCTTATGTAAACAAGCACACCTGGTCTGAGAGCTCTACGAACCTTGCTGCATGATTCCTCTTGGTTATTAAATATATTTACTTAGAAAAATAAGGCATTATTGAACCCCTTTTGGTTTTCTTTAGCGTTAAATACTTCAGTGTTTAATAATAGATTCATATAAAGGAAAATTAAACATATTATTATAGCATTTCAATAAAAGCTATACCGTGAAAATTGTTACATATTAAACTGTTATAATTCACTTAAGAGTCTAGGTAATAAATTAAAGGAACCGAGAATTAATTACTCGAACTTCGTATTTAAAAACAAAATATTTATTTTAAATTGATAGGCCTACTTATTAATCAGCACTCATGAAATTGCACACAATTTAAAGTAAATTCTTAACACCATAACTAAATTATTTAGACTAATAAGTAATTAGTGTAAACAAGAAATCAGAATATACAAAGGGCATACTGTGAACGAATACTCCTTAGGCTATTATGTATTTTTGGCTAAATTTCCACAACTGATTTTCGAAAAACAGTGACATATTACTTATGAAATTTCACACAAAAGTAAATTCTTAACGCTAGTGAAATCCAAATAATACCCCCGTCGCAGCAAACCTGCTACTCAGCGAATTTCCAATGCATAATAATATCTTTAATACCACATAAAGCTGGATAGTAAGTTTCATAAACATATATTCACAAATAAGCGATGTATACAATTTTAATTATTCTCCATAAGAATAACATTGGGGATGAGTACGTAGGTTTGCTGCAACAAGGAACACAAAATATGGGTTTTCATGCAAATATCAATATATATCACCTAGGTGAAACCACATCCCAAGTTTCATCAATGTACAATCATAAATAAGCGATATATACAATTTTGATTTTTCTCTATAAGAATAACATGGGGGATCAGTACGTAGGTTTGCTGCAACAAGGAACACAAAAAATTGTTGTTTTTATAAATATTACTATAACTCAACTAACAAGGTGAAGCCACATACCAAGTTTTATTAAATTATGTTCATAACTAAGGGAGACATTACATTTGACTTATTCTCCTTAAGAATAACATGGGGGCTGAGTACGCAGGTTTGCTGCTACGGTAATAATCGGTAAAACTTCCTGTTTTGTGCAAATAACAATAGACCACAACCAGATAAAGCCGTATTTCAAGTTTCATTAGTATCCGTTCATAAATAAGCGAGATATAAAATTGTTCTTATTCTCCATAAGAATAACATTGGACAACGTACTGTGTTTAGCACTTTCAATATCTCTGTAACCATTTGACGTAGAGAAATGACCAAAACACCAAATTGTGTGTTTTTTAAGCTGAATCTAATGGTGAAAACTAAAATTATACTTTTTTAAATATTGCATGTAAAAACTTCAAAAAACCCTATTTTTGGGGTACAAAACCCCCCCAAAATACCACTTTGGATGGGGCGATCTATCTGGTTTTCGAACTTAAAGTCATAAATGATGGTTTACACGTTTGTACCAAATTTCATCCAAATCGAACCATTTTTATGAGAGTTATCGCACCCACGGACACATGTATAGTTACAACAAACATACATGTGTTTGCCGTATTATACATATACAGTTTCAAACGAATGGTGTTTTTGGGGTCTGGGGACCTCAAAACGAAAGGTTATCATGGTCCCGGGCCTAGGTCTTACCATGCCAACTACGGTAATAACTTCTTCCCTTATTGAAATCTGAAAACATTGATTTTTTGGCTGTTCTGATGCTCCTGGTTTCATTTACCTGCAAAGCTGGGAATAAAATTTTGCGCATTACGAGGTTAGGAGAAGGTCCAGGCAGGCTTGAAAGTAGGCGTGAGTTGCTGGGGATGATAAAAGTACTCTAACAAAGGAATTACAGGCTTTCTAGTGTAAACCCCCCATAAGACAACGTACTGTGTTGAGTCGAAAACATTTTCTTTAATAACTCGGTAAATATTTATGCTAGAATGACGAGAGAGGGCTTAACACTTTCGCCTTACTAATTCCCATCTTTGTACATGCATTAATTTTGCATTCGTGGCTTTTCTGACCCTTTTTGGGCCCAAAAACTCGAAATTTGAAAGATGAATCCCCAAAAAAGGGGTTTAGAGTTTTCAGATTGTTTTGCCCAACGAACTTGTCCAACTGGTTACAGAAAGGAACGTCCCTACCAAATTTTAAGTAAATCGGACAAAAAATGCGACCGCTATAGAGTGCAAACACACACACACACATATTTATATATATATAAAATTTTGAACGACCCCCCAAAACGTGTTCAGGGGGTCACGTTAGGAACTTCTATGGTGGTCCTGGGCTTAAGTTTCACCGTGCGGGTCATGCTAATAGTGCGGGGGTTGGTAATTCACTAATAATAAAGAATACGCAAGGGCCTTGTTGGTTTAACAGAAAGTCCTCATTGCGGTTTTTACAAGTAATATATGCGCCTAGGTTGCAAAATTGTTATCGGAAAATCGGATGCAGCTGAAACACTACATTCATCAGGACGAATCAGTTTTTTCCAGGACGAGAAACATTAGCTGGAGCACCACCCATTCCGATTGGGCGCGAACCGCTGGGGAACTGATCCGCATCATTAATCTCGGACAGCTGATCTCTCACAACGTTGACTAGATTGTCTTCCTGTGTTTCATTCTCTTAGTGTAATTTTTCAAGGGATTTTTTATCAAAAAAGACATCTGTTCACTGTATATATTCTTTTGCACAGATTTTTTTTGCCTTGGATCCCGTAGAACTTTGTTCTTGCACTTTCCTCAAGTATTCTGTATATCTGTCCCGTAGATTAGTCCAACTTTTTATCAAGATTTTACCTAAAAAACAAAACATATGATTACTATCTCTTATATAGTGAAGTATAAAATGTGCGTGTGTTGTGTGTATATAACGCATGTTATGACCTTTTTATGTTTTCCAGATATTTGGCAAGTGGAAATTCATTTACAGATATCCATTATAACTATCGAATGGGCAAGTCTACAATTTTGGCAATCGTGAACGAGGTTTTTGATGAGTTGTGGAATACCTTACTTCTGGAGTGTATTCCCCATCTAACAACTGGACATTTTCATCAAGTTGCACGTAGTTTTGAAAGGAAAACACAATACCCACACTGTATTGGTGCAGTCGATGGGATACATGTGAGAATGAACAAATCTGAAAACAGTGGCTATTTTTCAATTGTAAAGACTATTTCTCTATAATTTTGCTGGCAGTAGTAGACTCTGAATATAGATTTTTGTTCGTAGACTTTGAAGCGTATGGTAAAGACTGTGATTCTACTGTGTTAAAATCCACAAAACTTTTGGAGAATATCGTTAATGGTAGCCAATACATTTACCCACACCAAGGCCTCTAGCTATATGCTCTTCGATATCGAAAGACATGCAATATGTTTTGTTAGGCGATGAAGGATTTGGAATTCACACCAATCTCTGCGTCCATTTGCTGGTACGTCACACAGCATATAGGAAACAGAGTGTTCAATTACCGACATTACCGTCTCTGCAGGGCAAGAAGGTATATCGAATGCGCGTTTTGCATATTTTATCATAGATTAAGCATACTCCTTAGAGTATGCTTAATCTATGATTTTATCTAACCATAGGATTTTTCATCGGCCACTGAATGTCAAAGAAGAATTAATAGCCATAAAAATTGTTAGAGCATGCTGCATTCTGCACAATTTTGTCAGAGTGCGTGGTGGGTATTTCTTTGAAGACATCCTAACGATCACTGGTCTACCAGATGTACAACATGCTAACATGCTCCATCTGGACGAGGAAAAAAAGAAGGTGAAAAGGTCAGGAAAGTATTTCTACGATACTTCATGAGTGTTAAAGGGAGTATTCAATGGCTGAAAAAGATGGTTTAAAGAACATTCATACTGAGATGTACAAGGTGAATAAACATATGTACGAAATAGCTATTAATTTTTCTACCTGTTTGAATTATAAATTGGCATAAAATGATCATGCATGTTTTGCATAATAATATTACTGCAGTTGTTTTCACCCCATGTCATCAATAGACTAATAAATCGTCAGTTAATATACAGGGTGTTCGGAAAAAACGTTCGAATAATTTGTATGTTATTGTACACATACAAACAGGACCGTTCTCAGGGGTTTCGGGGGGGGGGGGGCAACGGCCGCGGGGCCCGGGTCTGTCCAAGCGAAAATCAAAACCCATTTCTTGGGGCCTGGGCGAAATCAAAACAAGCAAAAGAGAAAACCCCTGTTGCATGAAAAAAAGGTCACCAACTTGGATTCGGACGGCAATAAGGGCTCACACCACCAGGCCTGCCCAGGGGCTCGTGAAAGCTGAGTACGGCCCTGGCCGAAACGACGCAGTCAGCAAGTAAGTAAATATTTAAGAAGTGGGAGTGCCTCTCTGAGAAAAAAGTTGTAATATAACTAGTGGGCATGCCCCTCTAAAATTAAAGTCAGAATTTAAGAAATGGGCGTCGTGGCTTGATGTAGTTGTGAGAAACATATGCATGTATTGGAAATTCGCTGAGTACGCAGGTTTGCTGTGACGGGGGTATTTTTTTGTGATGAGTGGTATGTACCTTAGTAAATGTATTTAAGTGTCCTTAGTTTTTGAGGATTCCTGTGCAAGAATAATACTCCCACTCTATTGATGATAGACTCGCAGAGTGAAAATCGTTAAAACCTGACTTAATTTTAATGGGAAAAGCCCACTTCTTAAATTTTGACTTTATTTTTAGAGGCGAAGTAAACATTTTTCATTTAGGTTTGAGTTACCTATACTTTAGGCGGCGTCGTAATAACTTCTCTTTTTTAATTTAAAATCGAATTTACCTGAACATACATGGGGTCTAGTGTTGTCAATACTAAGTTTTCCAATCCCTAAACCAAGCTGAAGCTCAGATTTAACCCAATTAAGTAGTAATTACACCACAATTATTTCCAAATTACCCCTATATCAACCCATTATCTTTGTAACTATTTAAAAGTTCTGTAGAACCAATATCCTGATTCTGGTATTTACATCATACCTGATCCTGCTTTTATTATATATCCTGCTGTATTTCAATTCCAACTCCATACTCCAAAATCAATTCCTTCAAATTTCTCAAGATTCGTAGAGCTTTCAGACCAGATGTGCTTATTTACATAAGAGTAATGTTCACAGCAAAGATGTCTTACGTTACGAGGGCGTCCAGCTGATTCATAAATCAACAACATACCATGAAGTGTTGCCAACCTTAAGCGTATAATAATGGGACAGCTATTTTTAAATTGTCACTGGACATGCAGAAATAAAATTTAAACCCTTAATCCATTAATCTAATAATACAAATAAATCAAAACAATGTATTAGTTTCACAAAATAACAGCTTATCATAGCATGTAAGCAGTTAAAGAATGTTAATTCTAATTACACTGATGAGGGAAATATTGTACTCATACGATAAATATCGTGTTTCCAGCAACACTGCAGATTGGATTGGTGATCACGTGACCTTCCAGCTGTTTTACGAGGTCTCTTCCGGTAAAGAAGAAAACCTTAAATAGATCGACTCAGCACACCTGGTCTGAAAGCTCTACGAACCTTGCAAATTTCTCCCAAAGGGCATAAAATCATAAAACTGTTCCCAATAGAGTAGAGTAATTACCTCGCTGTTGGCAACCATGAAAGTGGTGACTCTGTTGTCTGTGTGTTTTCTGTTAGTCTTCGTCTTTAGTCCAGCGTTTCCACTTGAGGGATTTTTATCCTATGAATGGGATATTTGGAATAATCGCGGGATAAAATGGGATTGTGGAATAAAGTGGGATTTTTTTTGGAAATTAGGATTACGTCTGCGAGAGTAGACCGCAGACCGCATGAAAATGGTCCGATGGTTAATTTCCCGTATGATTCCCCCCTCAACACCTCTCAACCTACAGTGTTACCATACGAATTTCACAAACAGTGATTCATTTTGCTTGTTAGCGAATTTCCTCTATAGGGAAGAAGCTATTACCGTAGTCGGCATGGTAATACCTAGGCCCGGGACCATGATAACTTTTCGTTTTGAGGTCCCCAGATGCCAAAAACACCATTCGTTCAAAACTGTATATATATGTCTGTGAGCACGATAACTGTCGTAAAAATAAACCGATTTTGATGAAATTTGGCATCAAGTGTAAAGCAGTATTTATAACTTTAGTTTGAAAACCAGACGGATCGACCTATCCGAAGGAATATTTTGGGGGGGTTTTGTACCCAAAAAATGGGTTTTTCGAGTTTTTCACATATAATTTTTTTAAGTCAAATTTTAGTTTTTTCGAAGTGACTATACGTACACGTCCAATGTAGGGGCAAATTCACTTCGCTACCGCTTAGGTTAGGTTAGGTTAGTTTACGTTACGTTACGTTATGGAGAATAAGAAAAATTGTACATCTCGCTTATTTATCAACAACTTATCCTGATGAAACTTGGTATATTGCTTCACATCGTTGTGGTCTATTGATATTTGCACAAAACAACATTTTTTGGCCGATAGTACCCGTAGCAGCAAACCTGCGTACTCAGCCCCCATGTTATTCTTATGGAGAATAATTAAAATGTCATAAATCGTTTATTTATGAATGTATATTGATGAAAATTTGTATGTGGCTTTATGTGGTATTAAGGTACATATATATACATGGAAATACGCTGAGTTCGCAGGTTTGCTGCTACGGGGGTATTTTTGTAAAATGTTATGTACGATAGAAATAGACTTCATATATACTTTACCGTAAGTTTTATTAGACCACAGCAATTTGGCAACAATGTATTAACATGTATTAACATGTATTGACAATGTATTCCATCGGACTACTTTGGTGCTGCATACCTGCTTACGACCAGAGCACCTTTTGGCACTTTATTCAGGCATTCCAATTTTTTTATGTCGCATATTACTCAAAATCCTATGAGGTACCAACATTTAAAATATAGGCAATTGTAAATCTTAATAAGTTCTATCAAACGGTATAAATATTATGCTAATATATTTGATTCAATAATCATACAATATTCAACAATAATTGTGTTTCATTCTATAATTGTTTCTATAACAAACTCCCAAAAGATATCAGATCTACAGTTTGTCTTTCAGAATTTAAGAAATACCCCCGTCGCAACAAACCTGCATACTCAGTGAATTTCCAATGAATATATAACATAAAACATTAAAACACTTAACTGGTTTCATAATAAATATATTCACAAACAAGCAATATTTAAAATATTAATTATTCTCCAAAAGAATAACATTGGGGATGAGTACGCAGGTTTGCTGCAACAAGGCACAAGAAATAATAGGTTTTTATGCAGATATCAATAGAACTCATTTTAGTGAAGTCACATACCAAGTTTCATCCATATACATTCATAAATAAGCGATATGTAACATTTTAAGTATTTTCCATAAGAAAAACAAGGGGACCAAGTACCTAGGTTTGCTGTTACAGGAACCATACGCGAAAAATTGTTTTTTCTGCAAACAACAACAAACCACAACCAGATGAAGCCATATACCAAATTTCGTCAGTTTATGTTCATAAATAAGCGAGATATACGATTTTTCTTTTTATCCATAAGAATAACATTAGACAACGTACTGTGTAACCAATATCCAATATCGAGGATATCGAGGTATGTTATTTTACCTCGTACAGTGCAGTACGTACTGTGTACTGCACTTTCAATATCTTGGTAACCAATTGACGTAGAGCAATGATCAAAATACCAAATTGTTTGTTTTTTTAAGCTGAGTTCAATGGTATGAATTAAAATTTGATTTAAATAAAATTTACATGTAAAAAACCCAAAAAGCACATTTTTGGGGTACAAAACCCCCTTCGGATGGTGCGATTCATCTGGTTTTCAAACTCGTTCAAATAAATAGTACTTAACACATTTGTACCAAATTCCATTAAGATCGGACCTTTTTAACGAGAGTTATCGTGCTTACGGACATATATATATATATATATATATATATATATATATATATATATATATATATATATATACATGTATAAAAATTTGAACGAATGGTGTTTTTGGCATCTGGGGACCTCAAAATTAAAAGTTATCATGGTCTCAGGCTTAAGTCTTACCATGAGACCTACGTTAATAGCTTCTTCCCTATAGGGGAAATTTGCTAAAAACTAAAAATACCCCCGTTGCAGCAAACCTACATACTCAGCGAATTTCCAATTAATATATAACATAACACATTAAAAAACTTAACAGGATTCATAAGAAATCTAATCACAAACAAGCGATATTTAAAATATTAATTATTCTCCATAAGAATAACATTGGGGATGAGTACGCAGGTTTGCTGCAACAAGGCACACAAAATAATGGGTTTTTATGCAAATATCAATAGAACTCATCTTAGTGAAGTCACATACCAAGTTTCATCCATATACATTCATAAATAAGCGATATATAACATTTTAAGTATTTTCCATAAGAATAACATGGGGACCAAGTACCTAGGTTTGCTGCTACAGGAGCCTTAAGGGAAAATTTTTTTTTTGTGCAAACAACAACAAACCACAACCAGATCAAGCCATATACCAAATTTGGCCAGTTTATGTTCATAAATAAGCGAGATATGCAATTTTTCTTTTTCTCCTTAAGAATAACATTAGACAACGTACTGTGTTTAGCACTTTCAATATCTCGGTAACCAATTGACGTAGAGCAATGATCAAAATACCAAATTGTTTGTTTTTTTAAGCTGAATTCAATGGTATAAATTAAAATTTGATTTAAATTAAAATTACATGTGAAAACCCCAAAAAACACATTTTTGGGGTACAAAACCCCCCAAAAACCCCCCTTCGGATGGTGCGATTCATCTGGTTTTCGAACTCGTTCAAATAAATGGTACTTTAAACATTTGTACCAAATTTCATTAAGATCGGACCTTTTTTACGAGAGTTATCGTGCTTACGGACACACACACATATATATATATATATATATATATATATATATATAAATTTGAACGAATGGTGTTTTTGGCATCTGGGGACCTCAAAATTAAAAGTTATCATGGTCTCGGGCTTAAGTCTTACCATGAGACCTACGGTAATAGCTTCTTCCCTATAGGGGAAATTCGCTAATATTTCTCATTAACAAAGCTTTATACTCTTTAGAGGAACTGTAGTCGTAATGGCATCCAATCTTGATGTAACCAAACTTGTATTAGAATAAGTAACTAAATGACATTTATAATTTGAAACCATTCTTGTATATTTTTGAAATTTACATAATTGAATAAAGATGTTTTGAATTGATTGAATTGTTTGAAAAATCATTGGGAATCATAGGACTAGGGATATTATAAGGGAAAGTGTGGGATAAAGTGGGATTTTTTGTGTCAGCGCGTGGGGTTTTTTTTTACCGCTGAGTGGAAACACTGCTTTAGTCTGTTTTGTTTAGTGTCGTTGGAGTTAACTCTAGTGATGTGCGATACGGCGTGTATCGCGATAAGGCGATACGATACGTATCGGAGTCAGATATCGTATCGGTGCTGTGTATCGCGATACGCGTATCAGTAGTGTGCTTTTGCGGCTTTTGGCTCACTTGATTTATGGCTTCCGTTCACGTGACCGGAAGCGCTGAGTCATTAAATACGTCATCTGAGGCTGAGCCAGTGACGTAGGCGGTTTTGTGACGTAATGAGGTAAAGTTCAAGGTCACGGGGAGGGTGTTTTAAAAAAGTACTACCTCGCACGCGTAAAATTCGATTGTGATTCGATAGTTAATCGATAAGAAATATCGAATGAAAATAATCGAATGAAACAATCGAATGATACGAGTGCGAGGTAGTACTATTACAAAATAACTTTATTTTATTAACAATGTTTGTTCTTAATTACAATACGAAGCTTCCGCCGATGTTGGTTAAAATCGAAGTTGATGATGCCGACGAGTCGCGATCATCGTGTTTTTTCCTGATGAAAGAAGGTAGATACTTCGATCCCTGCGCAGAGTCCATGTTGTTTTTTGTTGTGTAAAGTTCCAAAGATAAATCGTAACCGGACGCAATGAGAAGTCTTAACTCTTCATTAAAAACCTCGAGGTCTTGGAAAGTCGCCAGATGAATAGAGTCATAATGAATACACCTAATTTTGATGGACATTTCAACAGAGAGCTCGATGTACACTGGTCAAGAGCTGGAGGTGTACTGACTATTCGCTAGCTAGCGTTTTGGTATCAAACCAAATTGTGGGGGTAAAAGTGTTGTGAGGCGGAGCAGATGGCAGGCGGCAGGTGGTGCGAGGCAGATGGTTGCTACTACATCCACCATCATTAGTCAAACCCTATTAGAGATGACATTATTGCTTCTGCATCAGAAGATATTGTGCTATAAACTTCATGTACTTGTATTTCATTATTTGTATTGTCAGCTTGCTCAATATTAAAAGAAGAACATGTGGAAGAAACCGTAGTGCCTTGTATTGGCGAATCCATGTGAACTATGCAAGAGCCGCAGGTATACTGAAGTGATACAAGCATGTAGGATAGACACTCGTCTTTACCCCCCACCACACCAGTTTCCCCCCACCAAGTTGTCACATCGCACAATAACTACGGGACATGCATTAGTTAGAGTCTAGCTCTGACTCTGTGAGGATCGGAGCTCCGTAACTAAAAACATTAACAATTCTTGCTCGACACTGTTTTTACGCAATCATAACAGTCACTGTGATCTAATTTATTGCATGTACTCATATGATGCATCTTGCGTAGCAGACAACTTGCTGCGAATGTTTCAGCCTGGAGTATTCTACGGTAGATTTCTTGGAAACCGAGTGTCAGATATAAGTACAATACCCCGTCGCCCTACTTTTATTCATTGTTCAGAGATTTATAGGGAAAGTAATTGCCTCAATGGTTTAAATTTGGATTATAACGAGAAATAGTACTTTTATATCGCTGATTATTTGAACTTTACTAGATTTGTAGATATTTTAGAGTTCAGACGTTTAGTACATCAAACAAAATCAAAATAACATCCAAGAACTCCATTTGCTAGCCTTACAATCAAAGAATCGAATCAAATTAGTTTTTAATATAAAAGAAAAAAAGCTATCGCCCTACACCTTTTTTAAAAATGTTCGTAATTTATTTTTCTTTAACACAGTGTTACAAGATTTATTGCAGTTTTACATGTTTTACCCGAGCGCCGACAATTTAATGTAACTAGTACAATGATTCGACGTCAAGCGCTGTTAGAGCGGGCAAACAGCTTGTCAACTACGCGTGATGCTTATTGGTTTATTCAAGGTCACGCCGACTGCAGGCTCCGCCACTAACAGAGTTCTCTGCCGCAGGGCACTGTACATTACTCACATCCTTAGACCTCAGCTTCGTAACTGAAAACTTCAATAATGTTTGCTCAACGCTGTATAATTATAACAGCTACTATGATCTAAACCAGTGCATGTATTCATGTGCTGCTTCTTGCGTACAAACAACTACTTGTTCGTCTGATCAATCCGCAAGTTGAGTATCCATTTGGTATATGTTAAACCATAACTTCGGGTCACCAGAGGAGAAGTCATCCCGGTGGTTCTGGGTGCTTACTACTTGAATTAAACCCATTGTTGATGCTGTTAACTTTGGAGAGGTTATTTCCATCAATTGTAAAAATATATTCAATTAAGAAGAGTAAAACTAAAATCATTGTATAATGAATTTTTTTTTACAAAAGGTGATGTAGGCCTATGCAAGTTTAATTTGACATAACCTCATAGAGGTTTTTAGGAAAAGCTATAAATTTATTAAGTTTACCTACCTTGAAATCCTATATAGTTAACTGTTAAAGATAACAATCAACTTGTTTAATAAAAAAAAATATCCTGATACTTGTATTGCACTGTAGCGAAAATCAACCAATAATAGTTTACTATTGGGATTATAAATAAATTAAACATTTTAAAAACTTTAATACACCAGATTTTTATAAGGTTCTGATCATATAACCTGTCATATATGTAAATAAAACCGTGTATGAATTTAATGAGTAAATTAATGTAATCTAACATTTTTTGTTATTGAAATATCATTGGAGCCCACGATTTTGAATAAGTGCAAATGAAAAACATTTGATATCGATTGTTCTTTAATGAAACTAACAAATATTTTGAAAATCAAGTTTGCTATTAAAGTTTGTACGCCAACAAATGTACGTACAACTACTCCAAAATTTAGTATTGCAGGGTAATCCTATAGTATTTCTTCTTTACAAATTTAAAGTTGCAAAAAGTAGCAGCTAAAACACGAATTTTTGGATTGTGTACAATCCGCCCTTCATGGAAATATATAATATTCAAGGTTCTGGTAGGTTCCTTGAAACCTTTACTCTAAAACACTTTGTAACACATTTATTTTTAAAGATTAAGCAAAAAAAATCTTCACATTAAAAACAATAATCAAAACAGGAACACTGACTTACCTTTGTGTTTCTTATCCATTGTATTAATAATAAAATAATAACCTATTTGAAGAACATCACATACTGGGGTCCTACACAGCGACTAATTGACAGCGACAACTTTAACTACTGACCGGCTCCCGCATTATCTGAGTATTTGGCCTTATCTGCACTCTGCCCAATGACAATGCAATTATAATAATCATTGTTTTGACTCTTTTGTCTATTTGTTTATTTATATTTTATGTCCTTTTGTTAAATAACAATATTTCTGATAGGTATTTTTGTCCAGCTAGATTATTAAAATTGCCCCACTATGCGACGTTCGACGTCTTGGCCGTATTTCACAATGATATATAATGGGGGCAGCTCACACTAAAGTAATAATACGAATACGTAAATGCAAAATACCTCAACTTGTTTAATAAAAAAACATCCTGATACTTGTATTGCACTGTAGCGAAAATCAACCAATAATAGTTTACTATTGGGATTATAAATAAATTAAACATTTTAAAAACTTTAATACACCAGATTTTTATAAGGTTCTGATCATATAACCTGACATATATGTAAATAAAAACGTGTATGAATTTAATGAGTAAATTAATGTAATCTAACATTTTTTGTTATTGAAATATCATTGGAGCCCACGATTTTAAATAAGTGCAAATGAAAAACATTTGATATCGATTGTTCTTTAATGAAACTAACAAATATTTTGAAAATCAAGTTTGCTATTAAAGTTTGTACGCCAACAAATGTACGTACAACTACTCCAAAATTTAGTATTGCAGGGTAATCCTATAGTATTTTTTCTTTACAAATTTAAAGTTGCAAAAAGTAGCAGCTAAAACACGAATTTTTGGATTGTGTACAATCCGCCCTTCATGGAAATATATAATATTCAAGGTTCTGGTAGGTTCCTTGAAACCTTTACTATAAAACACTTTGTAACACATTTATTTTTAAAGATTAAGCAAAAGAAAATCTTCACATTAAAAAAAATAATCAAAACAGGAACACTGACTTACCTTTGTGTTTCTTATCCATTGTATTAATAATAAAATAATAACCTATTTGAAGAACATCACATACTGGGGTCCTACACAGCGACTAATTGACAGCGACAACTTTAACTACTGACCGGCTCCCGCATTATCTGAGTATTTGGCCTTATCTGCACTCTGCCCAATGACAATGCAATTATAATAATCATTGTTTTGACTCTTTTGTCTATTTGTTTATTTATATTTTATGTCCTTTTGTTAAATAACAATATTTCTGATAGGTATTTTTGTCCAGCTAGATTATTAAAATTGCCCCACTATGCGACGTTCGACGTCTTGGCCGTATTTCACAATGATATATAATGGGGGCAGCTCACACTAAAGTAATAATACGAATACGTAAATGCAAAATACCTCAACTTGTTTAATAAAAAAACATCCTGATACTTGTATTGCACTGTAGCGAAAATCAACCAATAATAGTTTACTATTGGCATTATAAATAAATTAAACATTTTAAAAACTTTAATACACCAGATTTTTATAAGGTTCTGATCATATAACCTGACATATATGTAAATAAAAACGTGTATGAATTTAATGAGTAAATTAATGTAATCTAACATTTTTTGTTATTGAAATATCATTGGAGCCCACGATTTTAAATAAGTGCAAATGAAAAACATTTGATATCGATTGTTCTTTAATGAAACTAACAAATATTTTGAAAATCAAGTTTGCTATTAAAGTTTGTACGCCAACAAATGTACGTACAACTACTCCAAAATTTAGTATTGCAGGGTAATCCTATAGTATTTTTTCTTTACAAATTTAAAGTTGCAAAAAGTAGCAGCTAAAACACGAATTTTTGGATTGTGTACAATCCGCCCTTCATGGAAATATATAATATTCAAGGTTCTGGTAGGTTCCTTGAAACCTTTACTCTAAAACACTTTGTAACACATTTATTTTTAAAGATTAAGCAAAAAAAAATCTTCACATTAAAAAAAATAATCAAAACAGGAACACTGACTTACCTTTGTGTTTCTTATCCATTGTATTAATAATAAAATAATAACCTATTTGAAGAACATCACATACTGGGGTCCTACACAGCGACTAATTGACAGCGACAACTTTAACTACTGACCGGCTCCCGCATTATCTGAGTATTTGGCCTTATCTGCACTCTGCCCAATGACAATGCAATTATAATAATCATTGTTTTGACTCTTTTGTCTATTTTTTTATTTATATTTTATGTCCTTTTGTTAAATAACAATATTTCTGATAGGTATTTTTGTCCAGCTAGATTATTAAAATTGCCCCACTATGCGACGTTCGACGTCTTGGCCGTATTTCACAATGATATATAATGGGGGCAGCTCACACTAAAGTAATAATACGAATACGTAAATGCAAAATACCTCAACTAGCTACACAACATAATTATTTTAGTTACAACAAAAGGTACCTAAATTAAATATGAATAGAGATAGAGAATCCCAACCTGTACTAGCGTTCAACAAAACGAGTGGGAGAGTTAATTACCTAGTAGAATGCAACCGGTGCGCAACCCATTAAATCAAGCTGTCAAGGGAACGCCCCGCGCCAGCTGTTACACGCGAAATTAAAAACCTCACTAAATCAGCCGAATTTTGTTTTTATGTCTAGAGCTGCATTACACAACAAAATACCCAACCAAATTACCCTGTATCGGGAAAATTACCCGCGCCCTCCCGCGGCCATATAAGCGAGTGCTCCGGACAGTTCCTTACCAGTCGTCGATCTAAGTCGAGACTGCTCCCATGCAAGTGACCTGCGTATTAAAGTGCGAGGACAATTGCAGTAGCGGGGTAATGCGGGGGGAGGGCGCCCCCCTCGTAAGATCTCGCTACCTGGGTTCTCTTTCTCTCTCTTTTCCTTCTCTTTCACTCTGTCTTTTCCTGCATGTTATATTGCTGCTTTATTAGTCCGGCTATAGTAGTTAGTTTCTTGCATGCTAGGGTCGTTGCTTTTGCTTTCAGCTTTTGTATTTAAAATCTTCCGCATGTCTTTGCTTTTCTTAACTGTATTGTAGTATGCTGATAAAAGCGAAATTAAAACCTCATCAAACTCAGCCGAGGTAATTTCGCGTCTCCTATATAAGCGAACCATGCAGTAACTGACATCAGTTGCTTGCTGTACAGTGGAGTGTTAACATGGTACCATCTCCACTGTTCAGTGCAACTGTCTAGTTGTTCTTTTTATAAGAACAACTGGAGAAATAAGGGGTTAATACTAAGTATGCGCACACTTTTTATTAATCCCTTATACTTTTGCATGTTGCATGTTGTATGTTTGGTTGAACTTTGCTTGCTTGTTTTCTTATTTTGTATTGTAGATAGTACTAACTCCTTTCTTTAAATTACTTTAAAGTTTGGCTAGGTTATTTATACATTTTTTTTTAAATTTATTAACATCTTACACACACACACACACACACACACACACACACACACACACACACACACATATTAATGACACCCTTCAACTCCATCTCCTTTCCTTGCGAGTACGGCAAGAAAACCGGCTCTCCTTAGCTTTTAAGAGTACGGCCAGCAAACCGGCTCTTGCTTTGCAGTGTTTACGGCCCGCAAACCGATCACTGCACCTTCTTTGCATACCGGATGGGGTTTCGCATTTCCCCGGTTTTCGCTAAACCTCAGTGAGAGGGGTCCTAAGGCTCCTCACTGACTCCTTTATTTTAGATTAGTACAATTTACATTTATAACTCTTGTTAATTGAAATTAATTATTCATCATACAAATATGTAAGATACCCTTTAACTCCATCTCCTTTCCTTGCGAGTACGGCAAGAAAACCGGCTCTCCTTAGCTTTTAAGAGTACGGCCAGCAAACCGGCTCTTGCTTTGCAGTGTTTACGGCCCGCAAACCGATCACTGCACCTTCTTTGCATACCGGATGGGGTTTCGCATTTCCCCGGTTTTCGCTAAACCTCAGTGAGAGGGGTCCTAAGGCTCCTCACTGACTCCTTTATTTTAGATTTGTACAATTTACATATTTGTGTGACTTTATATTTGTAAAATAATAACTCTTCATTGTGACTTGAACTTTAGCCAGACTTTACTGTAAATTATATCTACTTCCCTTTAGGTTTGCGGGGTGTGAGATTCTGTCAAATCTCACACCCCACCCCCCATTTTGGTCAGAAACGACCTTGACCCAGTTAGAACATGTGGTAGAAGGGGTGATCACAGGCGGGGAATATATCAGTTTGTGGTTATAGTGAGAATCACTTACTGCTCTATTCCCCGTTTTGGTAATATAATCAGACGGCCTTGACCCACTTACATGATGGGTATTAAAGCGCGATGTTGCAGAGTCAATAATCACTTTGGTTGTGAACTGCATCAATAGAGCATCTACCATGGTATACCTCCACTATATTAACTCTACTACTAAAGCGGAGATCTTTACCCAGCGTGTATACCAACTGCTTATGGAGTATCATGATGTTAAGGTCAAAGGATTGGGTATTCGTAAAACTGAAGAGGTAAAAATAGATGTGGAACCAATTCCTTTGAAGAGAGAAATTTATCGATTATTACAAGAGGGGTTTGTTTTGTGTCTTTATTACACTACACGTTAGGTTAGCGACTTTTTCCCGAACAAGACATTGAACCAGCTATATTCATTGTAAAAGAGTGGTGGTAAACATATATAAGGCAGTCGGCTTCGGAGTATAGTTATTGTTCAGCTATGGATAGCCCAGGAGGATCATCTAACTTAGATGTTAAAGGAAAGGAGGAGAATGATATAGAGAAAAGAAGGTGTGCTAGAGAGAGAAAAAGGATTGCAATATTGAATGAAGCCTATAATTTATTACGAACAAAATTACCTTTTCTTGAACCAAACGCTTCAAAACTTTCTACTATAAAACACGCCATAAAATATATTGATATGTTGGAAATGTTATCACAAAATACATCATTTCAACTGCCTGAAGAATTGCTAGCAATGGAAATTGACCAATTTTCTTCAACTAACTAAGAGTCTTTGGAAATACTGAACAGCAGAAGACAGAACGGGGAATAGATCAGTTTGTGGTCAAAGTGAGAATCACTTACTGCTCTATTCCCCGTTCTGGTAATAGGTTAAGGTAACCTTGACCCACTTACAGGACTTAATCATTTGTGTTACAATAATACCTCTTCCCTACCACTTGTACTTTCAACACTTACCCCCACCATTACCGGAATCGGGGTATAAAAGGTGGTTTTGTATTAGTTGTAAAATCAGTCTGCTACTTGGAATCATGTCGCCCAGAGATAACATTTTCCCTTCTAAGAAGACTATACTGGGAATAATTCAAAATATTCCAGTAAATATAAACGAAGATGAAGACGAAGACGATTCAGAGATGGAAGATGAACTGTTTAGTGATCTTGAACTACTGAGTGAGTTTGCTAGCAGTGAACCATATCTTGGAGAGATGGAGCTGTTGACTGACGACGACAACGACGATGATAATGAACCAGAATTTCATCATCAGTTGCTTTGTTTGGAGGAAATGGACCTTGTTGATAGTGGAACCCCTCCAAGCAGTATTAATATTGATGACGTAGTTCTAGATCCAGTCACAGGGAATCTTAGTGTTTGTCGTCGCTTATTTAGTGATATGAGCTCATCATCATCATCATCATCGGAAGAATCTGAATAAGTTTTTGTTGTCTTCAAATAGTTTACTTTAAATACAAAGCGGGGAATAGATCAGTTTGTGGTTATAATGAGAATCACTTATTCTCTATTCCCCGTTTTGGTAATATTGTTGTATGACCTTGAACCATTTACATGACTGAAAAAGTGGGGGGGGGGTAACTTATACATTTAATGGTGGGGGAACGTCTATTTAATGACGATGCAACAGTGTATATTTAGCATAACGGCATGATGAACCCACCAGGAAACTCCGTTTGTTACAGCTTTCCCCTTATCGATATTGATGATGTGATAAAACTTACATCAATAACAAAACGGTTTGAACTCGAAAGGCGACTCATAAAAGTCGACGTAATTCCACAAGATGTTCGTTCGGCAATGTTGACTATTGAATATGTTAAAGATGAATCTACAACTGAAGATCCCTATTATTTTATGAAATTTTTAGTTGATCGAGATGCAATGTGTACAATCCGACTTCACATCCTAGTTTAAAAATCTATCAAATGTTCCTGTTGAAGAAAATTGTCCTTGTTAAATACAGAGCGGGGAATAGATCAATTTATGGTTTAAAATGAAATCATTTACTGCTCTATTCCCCGTTTTGGCAAATATGTCCAATGACCTTGACCTAAAATACAAAATTTTGTAGCCTCCAACTACAATAGTAAACAGAAAATGTAAAATATAGTAAACCTAACCTAATACTTACCCCCACCACTTCTTCTAGGGGGTATAAATAGAGGTGCATTTGCAGTCTTTTTTATTATTGCGTTGACCCTTGTGGAGAGCACACCTACATTATGAATCGCTGCAATATTTGTAAAGCTTCTTTCAGAGATGAATGGCTTTTAACCATTCATAAAGAATTGAAACATAACACCAATACAAATACAGAAGAAGAAGAACCAAATGAAGAAGAATTAGATTCAATCGACCAACAATTAGCAAAACATCAAGAAGAACAAAATGTAGAAGAACACAACGAAGAAAAAGAAGAAAATGAAGAAAAAGAAGAAAATGAAGTTTCAAGACCAAGTGTCATTCATTATGCGCCTGGACCATCAGTAAATGTAGAACTACATGCCCGAGCACTTCCGGGTAATGTAGTAACCCACTTCAAAATTGATAATGCAAAATTACAACTCGAAGAATTTTTAAATAACGCAAAAGGATTGGTAAGCAGCACTTTGCAAAATGAATTAAAAAGATTAAATTTTATCAAATTTGGACTATTAATGGATGCTTTATTTACAAACATTCAAAATGAAACTTCACCGAGAGGGTTTTTAACAAAAAACCGAACTATTATGTTTTCGTCAGATATTGATTCAATAGTATCTGAATGTTTTGAAGAGCTAATGACAAAAATACAAGAACATGAAGGAAGAGGCTCTGGATGGAGTTTGTTAAGCATCACAGGGCTAGACTTAAGAGTACACAAACACGGTTATGGAATTCGAGGAAGTAGCTACATCCCTCTACCAACAAAGATTAGAAATACCTTATCCTGCGTCAACGTACAAAATAAAGATACTGAATGTTTTAAATATGCCATGTTGGTCAAATATGTAACAGACAATCCGATAAGACCAAGCCCCAAATATGAAGAAGTACAACATAGATATAATTTTCAAGGGATGACTTACCCTGTTGCTATAACAGACATTTCAAAATTTGAAAAACAAAATCCTTCAGCTTCTGTCAACCTATTTGGATTGGATACATCAAACAATGTGTACCCCTTGCGCATAACATCGAATGAGCGCAGAGATCATACAGATTTGTTATTGATTACCAAAGGCGATATTTCACACTTTGTGTATATCAAAAAATTTGAAAGTCTTGTTTCTAAACAATTATCTAAGCATAAAAGAAAGATGACAATTTGCAAAAGATGTTTTTGTCACGTGAACAAAGAACTAAGAAGGGGAGGGTCAGATTGGCTAGTAGAACACCAACGGCTATGTAATGAAAACTATGAAGTAAGAATTAAATTGCCACATCCTAGCAGAGCCCAGATAAAATTCGACAAAGTAATCCAACAATACCGTTTACCTTTTGTTGTGTATGCTGATTTTGAGGCGTCTTTACTTCCAATTGAACAACAAGAAGAGGATATCACAAAAAGAAGCAAATATCAAAAACACGCACCAAACAGTTACTGTATACTAACAAAATCCACGCTGTCTGAAGAACATCTTCAAGAATTTGGACTAACATCTGCTCCGAAGATTTATCGCGGTGAACAAGCAGCGAAACACTTTGTAGATGATTTGTATTACATTGCCTCTAAGGTGGAAGAACTCTACAAATTTAAAATACCGATGCAACCTATGGAAGAACACCAACTTCAACATCACAATTTGACAACAACATGCTATTTGTGTAATAACCTATTTACACCAGATAACGTTAAAGTGCGTGATCACGACCATCTTACAGGAGCCTACAGAGGTGCAGCCTGTAACGCTTGCAACTTAAATTACAAAGTACCATCTTTTATACCCGTTGTTCTACATAACCTTAGTGGATATGACTCTCATTTCATCATCCCGGAGTTAGGAAGAGATGATGGAGCAATAGATGTTTTAGCAACAACAATGGAAAAATTTATAAGTTTCTCTAAAAAGGTTGGTAAAATAAAACTTAGATTTATTGATTCGTTTCGATTTATGCCTTCTAGCCTAATGAAATTAACTGATAATTTAAAAAGAGAAGATCTGATAGAAACAAGCAAAATTGTAGCCAGTAGTAAAATGGATCTGGTTCTTCGAAAAGGAGTCTTCCCCTACGATTACATTGATGGACTTCATAGATTTAATGAAACATCACTTCCTCCACCAGAACAATTTAACAACAAACTTAATGATTCGGAGATTTCACTTGAAGACTATCAACACGCATGTCGAGTATGGAACGAGTTGGATATGAAGACTTTAGGAGAATACTCAGACTTTTATGTAAAACTTGACGTGATTCTTCTCTGCGATGTTATGGAAGAATTCCGAAGAACCTGTTTTGCTGCATACGGTTTGGACCCTCTACATTCGTATACTTCACCAGGATTAGCTTGGCAAGCCATGTTAAAAGAAACAAAATGCAAACTCCAACTTTTAACAGACATTGACATGGTTTTAATGGTTGAAGCTGGAGTAAGAGGTGGATTGACCCAAAGTGTTACCAGACATGTCAAAGCCAACAACAAATACCTTCCCGATTACGATGAAACCAAACCGTCAACCTATTTAGGATATTTCGATGCAAATAACCTGTACGGTTGGGCAATGTCAAACCCACTTCCTTTTGATAACTTTAAATGGATTAATCCCGACTCTATTGGCGATATTTTACAAATTCCGAAACATGGTGACACTGGATATATTTTGGATTGTGATTTTGAATACTCAGAAAATTTACATGATCTTCATTATGACCTTCCACTTCTTGCTAAAACAGAAATTTCACCAATTGGAAAACACCCCAAATTAATGATGACATTAAATAATAAACAACGCTACGTGGCTCACTTTTGGGTGGTTCAACAAGCTATCGAATTAGGACTACGTCTAACAAAAATTAATAGAGTTTTGGAATTTTCTCAATCATGCTGGTTGAAACCTTACATTGATTCAAATACCATCAGAAGAGCAGCAGCTACATCAGACTTTCAAAAAGATTTCTTTAAATTAATGAATAATGCGATATTTGGAAAAACATTGGAAAACAAAAGAAGACATAAAAATGTAAAACTTGTTACTGACGCAAAAAAATTACAGAAACTAGTACAGCAGCCAAATTTTGGAACATCTATAATTATTAATGAAAAACTTGTAGCAGTGGCCATGAAGAAGACTAGTGTGAAGATGGATCGTCCTTTGTATATAGGCATGTCAATCTTGGACATCTCAAAAACACACATGTACGATTTTCACTACAACAAAATGGTGGCGTTCTACGGAAGAGAAAATATATCTATTACATATATGGACACTGACGCTTTCATATATCGCATAGTAACATTGGACATGTATAAAGATTTACGTACATTTATTTACAAGAACGACTTTGATTTCTCCGATTATCCAAAAGATCATCCAAACTACGACAATGGCAGACACAAAAAAGTACTAGGCAAATTCAAGGATGAGGCTAATGGTGTTCTACTTGAAGAGATTGTTGCACTGATGTCTAAACTATATTCTTTGAAACTCTATAATGAAAAAGAAGAAGAAGAAAAGAAGAATAGCTATATTAAGAAAGCTAAAGGTGTAAAGAGTTTATATTTAAAGAAGAAAGTGCATTTTGAACACTACAAGCAATGCTTATTTGAGGATAACATCATTACAGCCAAATTCAACACCATCAGAAGTTTTAACCATCAGCTGTACAGTGTGACTGAAGTTAAAAAGGCGCTATCCTATAATGACGACAAAAGACAAACCCTTCCAGACAACATCCACACTTTACCATTCGGCCACTATTCCCTCAACCCTATTGACGAATAACCCTTTCATCGTCCTAGATCCTCTATCCTTTTCCTTTCCGTAAAAAAAGGGGAAACACAGCAATGTTAAGCTGTGTTTCCCCTTTTTTACACAAGTTTTGAATGACCTTGAACTATATGTATATATAAGCAGATTTATACAAAAGAATATTTAATACCATATCAGCTGCCTTCGTGAAACCATCATGTCAGACCTGAAGGAGAAGATTATTAATGAACTACACAAACCAGCAAGAATAAAGTTTCCAAGAAGAAATACTGTTATAAAAGGGATAAATGATCTATATCAAGCGGATTTAATTGAAATGCGACCGCATAGCAGAATAAACAAAGGATTTAAATATATACTCACAATTATTAATTGTTTTACAAAAGTTGCAGACGCTTTGCCTCTAAAGGACAAAACTGGTAAAAGCGTAACAGAAGCGATGGAAATAGCCATAAAAAGAGATAAAAACAAAATTAAACATTTACAAACTGATGATGGAACAGAATACTTTAATACAAACTTTGCACAGTTAATGAATAAATATAAAATAAATCATTATTCTACAAATTCAGAGAAAAAAGCAGCTATTGTAGAAAGATTCAATAGAACCTTAAAAGGAGCACTGTATAAACAATTTTCAAAAAGAGGTTCTTACGTATGGTATGATGTCTTACCACAATTAATAAATGATTATAACAACAGGTTTCATCGAACTATTGGTATGAAACCTAACAAAGTAAATAGAAGAAATGCAAAAGATGTATTAAAACGCATAAAGAAAAATACAAAGCCTAAAGTAGAAAAAATGCAGCCAAGAAAATTTAATGTAAGTGATAAAGTACGGATTAGTAAATATAAGGGAGTGTTTACCAAGAAATACCTTCCCAATTGGACGAATGAAGTTTTTACAGTGTATAAAGTGCAACCGACTGTACCTGAGACGTATATTTTAAAAGATAACAAAGGAAATTTGTTGCAAGGTGCATTTTATGGACATGAAATGTTAAAATCAACAGTAGGTGATGTATATCTTGTTGAAAAAGTGTTACAAAGAAAAAAAGGACGCCGTTAAAGTGCGGTGGTTGGGATTTAACAAAACTGAGGATTCATGGATACCTATAAAGGACTTGGTTTAATGCAAGCAACTCATTTCATCGTTAACCTTTGAGCAGGATGGAGATTATTCACCATAAAGATCGATTCAATATTAATAACATAGATGATTTAACTGTGGATAACGTTAAAATCAACAATGGTAAACACGGTAGTTTACTTCCAAACACTGTTCGATGTATAGTAAGTGGTCCCTCAAACTGTGGAAAGACCAATGTTGTCTTTAATTTGATCACTAATCCGCAGGGATTAAGGTTTAATAACCTATATATTTTTTCAAAGTCTCTACATCAACCAAAGTATCAATTGCTGGATAAAATCCTATCTGATGTGTCTGATGTTAATTTTTACAAATTTAACGCTAGTGATAGCATTATGCAACCAAACGAAGCGAAACCGTATTCTGTATTTATATTTGACGATGTATCTTGTGAAAATCAGGATACTATTAGAAACTACTTTGCCATGGGAAGACATAATAACATTGACAGCATATATATAGGACAAACTTATAGCAAAATCCCAAAACAACTTATCAGAGATAATGCAAATATTCTAATTGTATTCAAACAAGATGATACTAACCTAAAACATATATATATAACGATCATGTGAATGCGGATATGCCATTTGAAAAGTTTAAAGAGCTTTGCGGAAAAGCATGGGCGGAAAAGTATGGATTTTTGGTTATTATGAAAGATCATGCTATAAAAGATGGTCGTTATAGAATAGGTTTTGATAAATTCGTTTTAATACACTGATTAGCGGTATTACTGTACAAGTCGTCAAGGTGTGAAGATGGTTAACCAGGAAAAGCTATTAAAGGAAATAAAATCACTTAGTGATTCTATTAGACAAAAAAACCGAGCTTTAAAATCAGGTATAAATGAAAGAGAGCAATTTTTAGAAACAACATTCAAACCTGTTACTGAACCTTTAAAGCGATTAGCACAAAATATGGAAAAACCTTCAATTCGCTTCGAAGGAGACAAAATGCTACCAATTTCCAAATATGAAGAAGAATTTCAGAATGATGAAAGTTTTGGCCAGTTACAAACATCTGAAGAAAGCGACGAGTATGAAGAAAGCGGAGATATAGAGGATTTAAAGGAAAAGGACATTGCAGAAGATACAAGTACAGAAGATACAAGTGTAGAAGATACAAGAGCAGAAGAAGAGGATATTAATCCATCCAACTTAAGCAAATTAGGCACGGATATTATGTTTAAAGGAACACTTGGAAGAACATATACGTTAAAAATGTTACACGCCGCACATGCTAATCGAAATTATCATACCTATGGAGCTAGAATAGAGGATAAAGGATTAATGATTGGAGATAGCAAGTTAGATATAAACGAAATTGATGATATAGTTATTGGAGATAAGAAATATAAAGGTACAAAAGGTTTGTTTGAACTTATCTTTAAAAATAATCCTGGTAAATATACCAAAAGGGATTTACAATTGTTTAAACATATATTAGAGTATACAAATGCACATAGAAAAAAGTATTCCAAAGACCTACCTATTCATAGAAATCGGTCAATAAAATATACAAGTATTATATCTAGTCTTTTCCCCTCAAAATCAAAAAAAGCTCAAATTAAAAGAAGAGCTTTATCTTCTGCTGAATTAAATGTTTTGCATAAAAAGAGAAAAACAACTGATACTACCACATCTGGAAGGGGATTATTGAAAAACTTGTATAAAACTAATATAATATATTACAACGATATAAATAAGTTAGTTGATCGAATGAGGTTATTACATGAAGCTATGGAAGCCGGGCACACTGGTTTAGAAAACGAATGGGTAGCTTTGGTTGATGAACTGCGAAAACAAGGAATAATTGTTCAGTAGACGTATATATATATATATATATATATATATAATAAGAACCTAAACGATAGCGATTCAGTTACATCATGAGTGTGGACAAGTTTGGACGGTATTCCGAGATTGGAGTAAAATCTGGATATAGTGAAAAAAGAGCTGGGTTTCCGTTAACACCTGATGGCAACTATAATTTTGAAGGAAAAGTAATTCAAAATGTTGGTGATCCGCTTTTGTCTTCTGATGCGGTTACGGTAAAATACATGGATAAAAGAACCCCAACTGTACACGAAGATCATTGGGGGTTTTCCGGTAAAAGGTTAAGCAATATACAACATCCCGTTTATGATGGTGAAGCAGTAAATTTCGCTACTCTAAAATTGTTAACGATTTACAAAAGGAATGAAACTGACACAAGCTATGATGTAAAAAAATTAAAATTATCAAATGTAGGTGATTGTGAGCAGGATGGAGACGCTGTAAATAAGAAAATGTTTGATATTGTACACAATAAATGGACTACGGAATATGAAAAACATTTGGAAAGGTTTGGTGCAGCTCTATTCCATTATATCCATCGGGCTTCAGGAAGAGATGCAGCTTCAGATGTTAACAGTCACAATTATTTAGACTGGAAAAATATTCACAATCCAGAGAAACCTAATCAACGAGATAAACCGTCTGAGCCTTCTAAAGTCAAGACATTAGGAAAGGGGGATAAAGTGAATGTGATTAATGAACCAACAGAAAACGATGAAGATTACATAAGAGAAAAAAGAATTTAAAATACCCCATGATAAGGGATAAAGCATCAGTCATATTTGAGAGACGATACAGAGAGGATGATGGAATCCAATATTACTGCGTGGAGTTTAATATCTCAAGAGCCGAGATTTCCCCAAGGAGTGTTGACAGATGGTTTTGTTCAACGGTTTGATAGATATATGGATTGGGAACAACTTTCCATACAATACCTCTTTACAATGACTATGTTAAGAATTTATTTTCACAGAGTTAACTGGATCCATATTTTACAAAGACAACAGTTTTCAGAAGACTTCCTCGTAGAGATGACATCAAATTTTAATAACTGTTGGGAAGTAATAAGTAAATATCAAAATCTCTCTGAGAATTACATTGACAATTTTAAAGATAAACTAGACTGGGATGTGTTATTCAATTACCAACGATTAAGTGGCAAGTTTCTAAGGGAACATGACATCTATTTAAAGTTTATTCATTTTACCGAAGACAACGATACCTTCACCAGCGGAGAAACATCTGGAACATCTTCAATTACACCTTATTTCTATTTGTACTACTTTTGTTTAATATGTCTACATTTAATTAATAAATCCATTTCTATATAATAAATTGATTTTAAACAGTATATAATACAAGAAACCAAAACTGATATTACATTCATTATCAAACATTTATAGAGTGCACCTACTGATTGTAAGTTTTGCTATAAATAGTCATGTCGAGGGTTAAACGCATCAGTCATAATCGAGAGAGATTACAGAGAGGAAGGGGAATAGCATCAACAGCATTTTCTCTATTGAGTAAACCGGTTGGAGCTATAGTTAACAAGGCGATTGATTTATTACCTGTGGAATTACATTTACCTGGAGGATATCAATATTGTGGTCCTGGAACCAAATTAGAGAAACGTCTTGCTAGAGGAGATCCTGGAATAAATAAGCTCGATCAGGCTTGTAAACAGCACGATATAGCGTATTCCAAATTTAGTGATACTAAAAATAGATCAATAGCAGATAGAGCACTTGCTGAGAAAGCCTGGCAAAGAGTAAAATCTAGTGACGCGAGTATTGGTGAAAAAGCAGCGTCTTTAGCAGTAACAGCAGCAATGAAAGCAAAAACTACGTTTGGAGGAGGAAAGAGAAGAAGGCGTGGGAAAAAACCCGCTAAGAAACAAGGAGGTAATATCAGAAGAAAACGTCGATCTACCAGTGGTAAAGCTAAAAAGAAACCAACAATATGGTCAATGATAAAAAAGGGAGGAGGATTATACCTAAGACCGTATCGTGTGTATTAAATAAGAAAGAGCAATTAATAATTAAAAACAAAGAATTAACCAACGAAGAACTGATTACATATGCTTCTTGTTTGAAAATCCCATTTTTTAGAGGAGTATTTATGAAAGATGAATTACCGGTTAAAATGTGGAAAAATGAGACTGGTATTGTAAATTTGGATAATAGTGAAGGATTAGGCACTCATTGGGTGTGTTACAAGAAACTTGGTAAAACCATTTATTATTTCGACAGTTTTGGAGACCTTCCACCACCGAAAGAACTTCAACAATACTTTCGTGCGGCAGAAAATGTTTTTTACAATCATACAAGAAAACAACCTGATGATACATCCATTTGCGGTCATTTATGTTTAGACTTTTTAGCTAAAAGTGTTAGTCAACTTTAAGATGTCTTCGTATACAGTGTCATTAACCGGTAACTCATGTACTTTGCGCAGTATTCTGTTTCCAGCGCTACGTTTGCAAAAAGGAAGACTATGGGAAGCCGCATTATTGGATTTAACAACATATAACTCTATTCCAAACGTTAGTGAAGGAATTAATAACAAAATACATTATTACAAGACAAAAGATGATAAAGGAAAGTATTCAGCTTTGGAAGAATTCAGTTTACCAACAGGAGCTTATGAAATTGATAATATAAATGAAGTTATACAAAAACATATGGGAAAAGAAAATATAACGATAAAAGGCAATAACAATACAATGAAAGCCGAAATTACGTCTAAGTATTATATTGATTTTAGTCAAGAACATTCAATTGGTAGTTTATTGGGGTTTTCTAAGGAAACAAAAGTATTAGAACCTAATAAAACTCATTCTGGGAATAAAACTGTGACGATCATCAAAGTTAATAGCATAGACATTACATGTAACATTATACAAGGATCCTACAGAGATGGAGAAAATCGTCATATATTACACACATTCTACCCATCAGTTGCACCAGGTTTCAAGATAGTAGAAAAGCCTCAAAACCTTGTGTACCTACCGTTAAACGCCAGTTTCATTTCAGACATCGTGCTGAACATAGTGGATCAAGACGGAAACCTTATTGACTTTAGAGGAGAAGCTATTACTGTAAGAATACATATAAAATCATCCGCTTAGACAATGGGGTTATCATTTAAAAAGAGAGAGCCAACCAGCAAAGAGGTCAGTAGCTCATCAGCTGTAGAAGGATTAACAAGTGACAACATTCGTTTTCTAGAAGAAATTGGATTAAGGGTCATTAACAATGGATATACTGGATATAGCGCAGGGTCCAACATTCGACGAGACCTTATGGGAAAAGGAATATCACACGCACAACCCTTACGCTTCGTCCAAATTAAACAATAACGATGAAATTAGGATTCCTATACAACAACAAGACATTTATACTCTTCCATGCGAAAGTTATTTATATATTGAAGGAAAAGTAACAAAAACTGATGGTACTGCTGGAACCACTGTTCCGTTCATAAATAATCCTATGGCATTTTTATTTGACGAGATTAGATATGAAATTTCAGGAGTTACAGTCGATTCAACAAAAAAGGTTGGAATTTCCAGTACATTGAAAGGATTAGCGTCTTTAACACCAAATGAGAAGAATCTGTTAGCTGTTGCAGGATGGGTTGCACCAGACAAAAGTACAATCGCTCCTGACTCTTCGGGAAACTTTGATTTCTACGTACCTTTAAGATTACTCCTAGGATTTGCTGAAGACTACAGAAGAATAATAATAAATGTAAAACAAGAACTAGTTTTATTAAGATCATCAAACGATAATGATATTATTAAAGCAGCTGCTGGAACAACTGATGCCAATTTAGACTGGAAATTAACATTAGACAAGATTGTTTGGAGAGTACCACATGTGCGACTAAATGATGAACACAGGATTACATTATTAAGAAAGTTAAAATCAGATCGAGACATTGTAATGCCATTCAGAAGCTGGGAGTTTCATGAATACCCCGTTTTACCTACAACACAACGGCATACATGGACTGTAAAAACTTCTACTCATTTGGAAAAAGCGAGATATGTAATATTTGGATTACAAACGAATAAAAAAGGTATATTAACTGAAAATGCTGGTGAATTTGACCATTGTAAATTAACTAACTGTAAAGTGTTCCTGAATTCACAATTCTTTCCCTACGACAACTTTAATATTTCTTTTGATAAAAAAAGGTACAGTGTTTTATACGATATGTACGCTAGGTTCCAAAATTCATATTACGGCAAAACAAATACACCTCTACTATCTCCCGTACAGTTTGAATCTCCTTTTTCTTTTAACAAACTTAACGCCAAAGCAAAAATTACAAACAAATGGATAACAAACTACTTTCATCACATACACTGGTATGAAGGTTTTATAAGCTACAGTAATCTGCACAGTATTATGTTTAACTTTTGCAAACAATATTCGCATATATACACAAAAGGATTAGAAAAAAAGAATTGGATACAAAAGTACACGCACGGTTATGTTTTCGATATAACTATCAGTAAGGATTTTAACATTAATCTCGGAAATATTTGTGTCGCTGCAAAAGATCTTAAACACGGTCAAACAAACTGTGCATTGTACAACGCATATCGTTTGGCTGCTTACTTGAAACAAACGCAGGAATGTGGTGGGGGTAGCGGGGCCTATAAATACGAGGAGACAACACCGCCCCAGCACGAGTATTATTCGAGACTCCGAAGAGGCAACATCACAGAAGACACCACAACTACTGCTGACGAAGATGGCATCACAACAGTTTCTACAAACACTGGTTGATCAATTCAACACTCATTCAAAATCCGACCTTCTGCTAACTAAAAAGTGTTCAGAACTAAAAGAACAAAAACACTACATTATTCATAACATCAAGAAAGTGGAAACCACACATGGAGAAGCAATTCTAGTTTCATTGAGCGAAGGACCTTTCACTCCAGGAGATGAGCCGAAGTTTCAAGTATTTCTTCCAAAACGATTTGTTCAACTGCTACAAAATGAAGATTTGCGAGATATTCAACCGGGGACGTTGTATTTGGTATCACACGGTGTAAGCGGCAACAACTCTACGGAACTCACTCTGCACATCACGCATATTTGTACATAATGGCTCTGTTTGTATTTCTCTGTTTGTATTTCTAGTCATTAATGTTAGACTTAAGCTTATTGTATTGTAAGATGTTTGTTTAATAAAGAAAAGAAAAAAAGAAAAACAGCAACACAGCAGTATATTATTTTATATACTGCTGTGTTGCTTTTTTTTAAAATTCAAACGGATGACCTTGAACTTTTATTCAGGGTTAACTTATGAAGAGGTATAAAAGAGAGGGGAGCAGTGAAGTTAGTCTCAGTCTTGTCTAACACACGCTGCAGCTAACATGTCGGTGCCACCGATGAACAATTTATCATTCGATAACAATTTGAATACATATTGTTGCGAGTTACAATGTTTTAAAATACCAGGCGATCAAGTTGACGGGAAAGCTTGTCGTAAGTGCAGGTGTTTCAGCTATTGCATTTGTAGATGTAAAACGTATCAAATGAACCGACAAGACAAATTACAAGAATTACGCCGACGGATTGCATTACTGTGGCGGCGAATGTAGTAGCAACCATCTGCCTCGAACCAGCTGCCAACTGCCATCTGCCGTCCGCCATCTGCTCCGCCCCACCACACTTTTACCCCCACCATTTTGTTTGATACCAAAACGCTAGCTAGCGAATAGTCAGTACACCTCCGGCTCTTGATCAGTGTACATCTAGCTCTCTGTTGAAATGTCCATCAAAATTAGGTGTATTCATTATGACTCTATTCATCTGGCGACTTTCCAAGACCTCGAGGTTTTTAATGAAGAGTTAAGACTTCTCATTGCGTCCGGTTACGATTTATCTTTGGAACTTTACGCATCAAAAAACAACATGGACTCTGCGCAGGAATCGAAATATCTACCGTCTTTCATCAGAAAGCGAAGTGATGGTCGCAACTCGTCCGGATTAACAACATCGATGACAACGAACAACGGGGAACTATTGTAAACATGAATTATTGTAAATAAAATAAAGTAATATTTGTAATATGAATTATTGTAAATAAAATAAAGTAATATTTGTAATATGAATTATTGTAAATAGAATAAAGTAATATTTGTAATAGTACTACCTCGCACTCCTATCATTCGATTGTTTCATTCGATGGTTTTCATTCGATATTTCTTATCGATTAACTATCAAATCACAATCGGATTTTACGAGTGCGAGGTAGATTTTTTAAAAAAAACTTCACCGTGACCTTGAACTTTGAACTTTCCCTCATTACGTCACAAAACCGCCTACGTCACTGGCTCAGCCTCAGATGACGTTTTTAATGACTCAGCGCTTCCGGTCACGTGACCGGAAGCCATAAATCAAGTGAGCCAAAAGCCGCAAAAGCACACTACTCGTATCCTATCGCTTATCATATTTGTGCATAAATTATACGACGTATATCGTATTATACACTGCAGTTAAAAATACGGCCATCGAGGCCATATAAAACATTAAAACACTTAACTGGTTTCATAATAAATATATTCACAAACAAGCAATATTTAAAATATCAATTATTCTCCATAAGAATAACATTGGGGATGAGTACGCAGGTTTGCTGCAACAAGGCACAAGAAATAATAGGTTTTTATGCAGATATCAATAGAACTCATTTTAGTGAAGTCACATACCAAGTTTCATCCATATACATTCATAAATAAGCGATATGTAACATTTTAAGTATTTTCCATAAGAAAAACAAGGGGACCATGTACCTAGGTTTGCTGCTACAGGAACCAAACGCGAAAAATTGTTTTTTGTGCAAACAACAACAAACCACAACCAGATGAAGCCATATACCAAATTTCGTCAGTTTATGTCCATAAATAAGCGAGATATACGATTTTTCTTTTTATCCATAAGAATAACATTAGACAACGTACTGTGTAACCAATATCCAATATCGAGGATATCGAGGTATGTTATTTTACCTCGTACAGTGCAGTACGTACTGTGTACTGCACTTTCAATATCTTGGTAACCAATTGACGTAGAGCAATGATCAAAATACCAAATTGTTTGTTTTTTTAAGCTGAATTCAATGGTATGAATTAAAATTTGATTTAAATAAAATTTACATGTGAAAAACCCAAAAAGCACATTTTTGGGGTACAAAATCCCCTTCGGATGGTGCGATTCATCTGGTTTTCAAACTCGTTCAAATAAATAGTACTTAACACATTTGTACCAAATTTCATTAATATCGGACCTTTTTAACGAGAGTTATCGTGTACGAGTTATCGTACATCATTCATCTCATCGAGGGAGACACCCGCCAGCCCGCCTGTCTGCGTATCTCCAGCGATCCTCAGCTGCGCTCTCCGCATTCTTGCATTCCTGCGACTCACCCCCTGGCCCAGAGGACAACGCCCCGGCCCGAGTGACCTGCGAATTCCTGGTATCCGGACTTCCCGCCCCGTGCCTGCCCGTCACCGCATCTGTGTTCCGGCCAGCCCCGGGGACCCCCCCGTCGGCCCACCAGCCGCCCCTGCGACTCGGCCCGTCCGTGCCTGCCACCCCGCTGTTCCTGCTCTGCGACCCGGCCTCTGCTACTCCGACCCGACGATCTCCGCCTGCCGCCTGCCTGCTGCCCGCCTGCTGCCCGCCTGCTGTCCGCCTGCTGCCCACCTGCTGCTCAGCCGCCGCCCGAGATGGCCGAGAATTCCAGTGGTGCGGGTAAGTTTCCTGCGGTTAGGGACCCTCCTAGGCTTAAGGATAGGGCTCCTGACTCCGCCGACGCCTTGCTGGGCAATCGTTATAAACAGGGAAGTTTGCCTAAAAAGTCCCAGCAGGCCAAGGCAATCCCAGACCTAAACTCCCCCCCTCTCACCCGTTCCAGAACGAACCCAACCCGACCGCCAACCTCCACAACTCCAAATCCGAACTTCCGTGTGATCCCCGCCCCCCCACCGGGCTCAAACCCCCCTCGCTCCTCCAAAACCAATCCCTCCGCCTCCGCCTCTCCGCCAACCTACGACAAACCCGCTCACGTCCCCAGTCCCTACCGCAAAATCACCGTTGCCCTGCCCAAACCCCCTGCTAACCCGCCAACCTCACTCCCCCCCACGCTCTCTCAACCCTCGACTGCTGCTACCTCCCCCACCCCCTCCCGGTCTCCAACTCCAACTCCATCGTCCCGCTCCACCCCAGCACACTCCAGGACCTCCTCCCCAGGCTCTCGATCACCCTCACCCCCATCCACGCCCTCGCACTCACCAACCCGTCAGACACCCACACCAACTCCCACTCCCACCCCTGCTGCCCCCGCTGTCCAAGCACCTCCTGACCACCAGCGCCATGTTGCCTCCACTGACCCTGCTCCGTCCCAGACTCCTGCCGACAACACCCACACCACCCGCCGCCTCTCTCACCCCCCACCCTCCCTGTCATCAGCAACCCACCGAATCCTCATCACCAACCACATCGCCGGTGCCAACAACCCCTTCCACCTGGTCCGCCTGATGCACCTTCACAACCTCAAGTTCCCCCCACCTACCAATTTCTTCAGCCACAAAAACCAGTCCACCCTACTTGTCTTCTCCGATCCAGCCCATGCCACCGCCTTCACCTCAGCCATCCCCCCCACCACTTTTGGACCCAAATCCGCCTACGCCCCCGCCCCCCGCCCAGCCGCCAAACCCAAATCCTCAAAGCCCACCACCACCCGCCCACCCCTTCTGCACGTAGTGGTACGCGGCGTCAGCCACGACATAGGGGACAAGGAGTTCCTGGAGGCCTTAAGCCCCCCCGACTCCTGCTCCTGTGGCCGTAGTTTCGTGCGGGCGCAGCGGATCGTTGGTCGGGACGACCAACCAACGGGCTTAGTCAGGCTCTTTATGACCTGCAAGACCTGTTGCGAGGGACTCCTGGCGAATGGTCTCGCTGTGTACGGGCGAGCCTACAAGGTGGAGGCGCCGCGCTCTGTCCTCATCCGACCATGTGGACGCTGCCACGATTACGGGCATGAAGCTCCTAGGTGCTCCAGGTCCCGAGCCCGGTGCCGGGTCTGTGGGCTGTCCGTTCCTGCGGGTGCTAAGTGCGACCACGAGGGGCATGACCTGTCCCGGCCGTACTGCGCTACCTGCAACAGGTTCGGGCACTACACGGGCCAGCGCCACTGCCCCTTCTACCCCCGCGACCAGCGTGATCCCCAGCCCGTCAGGATCATCGCTCCCTCAACCACCCCTGCTTCCAATCCCTGGGACCTCCGCTTGACTGATTTTCCAGTCCTCCGACCTGAGTCCACCCTCACACCACCAACCCACCCAACACCCACTGAGACCATTGACGACCCTCAGACCTCTGCCAGTCCCTCCGACGACACCACCGACTCCGTTCCCGCTCCTACTCCCCAGTCCTACGTCACCCATGAAGTCCTCAACTCCTTCCTTGACCAGCTTCTCACTGTCCTCAGTGAGGGCTTCAAGCGAACCTTCGACGCCCTCCTCACCCTCCTCCTCACATCCGCCCCAGTCCAGGGCCAGCAGCGTGTTAGGGAGGCTGTCAACAGTGTCACTAAGAAGCTTTTTGACACTCGCACCATCCTGCAGGCTGTTGGCTCTGGCCTGAACGTCATCCACACCTCCTCCAAGCGTCCTGCTCATGGTAGTCGTCACTAAATCCAGATCCTGCCTCCGCATCTGCCACATCAACCTCAACTCCTTCCACAGCAAACTTCCCGCCCTCCGCGACCTCATCACCGACTTCCAGATCGACATCCTTACCCTCAACGAAACCAAACTCACCCCTACACGCCCCGCCCGACTTCCTGGTTTCACCTTCCTCCGCCGAGACCACCTTGCCCGCTCTGGAGGCCTAGCCATCGCCTTCAAATCCGAGCTTGACGTCCGACACTCCCCACTCCCAGGCAATCCCTCCGATGCCCTTATGGCAATCATTCACCTCCCAAGACAACCTCCAATCACTCTCCTTACCATACACGCCTTGCCCCTCACTCAGGACTTAGTAGACCTAATGGCCCAGGTCGCTGCTGCCCACCCACGACTGGTGATAGCAGCCGATCTGAACTGCCACCATCAGGCCCTGGGGGACCGTACTTCCACGCCCCCGGGTAGGCTGCTAGTCCAATTCCTGACCGACTCCGGCCTCCAGCACCACATGACCCCACCCACCAGGTACCCTGCCCATGAAGGCCAGGTCCCCACTTCCCCTGACAAGCTCCTTTCCTCTGCATCCCTCTCCCGAAAAATCACAAACATCACCTCCGGTTTCGACCTTGGCTCCGACCACATCCCTCTCATCTTTGACCTCAAAATCACCCCCTACCCTTACAAGTCCGACCACCATGAAGCTTTCGAAGTCACAGACTATCGAAATGCGGATTGGAACCTCTATTCCAGACACCTCACTACCTCACTAACTCCACTCACCCAACAACCACCTCCCAACACCCCTGCCCAAGTCGAAGAATTCCACTCCACCATCACTTCCGCCATCCTCTCTGCAAAGAACCTTGCCATCCCGGTAAAACGAGTCCTCCATACCCCCCTCAGACTCCCACCAGACATCCTGGGTCTCATCAAGGCGAAACGTCGTGCCCGTCGACTCCTCCTCCGAGATCCCTCCTCCCCCTACCTTCACGACACCTACAGGGCCCTGGTCGAACGCGTGAAAGCAACCATGCGCTCCTTCAAGGACGCCAGGGCTCAGAAGGTATGCGAGAAGGCAGATTCCGACTTCTCCAACAACCCCCGTAGTTTTTGGCGCCTCGTCAAGCACTACAACAATCCATCAACCCCCTCCACTCCCCTCCTTGTCAACGGCACCGTTATCTCCGATAGTCAAGGCATGTCCGAGGCTTTCCGAGATGCGCTGTCCTCCATTCACTCTGTCCCGTCCCATCCTGACTTTGATGAGGCCCACTTCAACCAGGTGAACGCCCAAGTCACCCAACAACCTGCCACCTTCAACCCACTAGATTCCATTGTGCCAGATATCCCTCGCCATGACCTCCTTCTCCCAATCACCACCCAGGAAATCAACCTCAAGCGGAAGCACCTCCGGAACACTGCCCCCGGTCCTGACGGCATTTCCAACCTCCTCCTCAAACAAGCTCCCCCACTTCTTGTCACTCTTCTTGCGACCCTCTACACCTCCGTCCTCCTCCTGGGCTTCTCCCCGCGATCCTGGAAGCATGCCCATGTCATCCTCTTTGCCAAGCCCCACAAAGATCCCCGCAATCCCAACAACTACCGTCCCATCAGCCTCACTTCCACCCTCTCGAAACTCTTCGAGAAAGTCCTCGCCTCCAGGATCCACCTCCACCTCAACACACTCGGCCTCCTCCCCACCACCCAAGCCGGTTTCCGTCCCGGAGTCAACATGTACGACCAGCTTCTGCGGGTCGTTACATGCCTCCAGACCAACAACGCCCTCCACCGTCCCTCAATCCTTGCCCTCATGGATGTCCAGAAAGCTTTCGACACCGTCTGGCACAACGGCCTTCGTGTCAAGCTACTGGACCTCCAACTCCCCGCTCCTATCATCAGGTGGATATCCCACTTCCTTGACGGCCGAACGGCCCAGGTCCGATTTCGTGGCTCCCTCTCCTCTCCCTTCACCTTGCGTGCCGGCGTCCCCCAAGGCTCCGCCATCAGCCCCCTCCTCTACATCCTTTATGTCCGTGACCTCCCTGCCCCTATTCCACGCAATCCCACTGACACCTCCTGTGGCCTTGCCCAGTTTGCTGATGACACCGCCTTCTGGATATCCGAACGATACCATGACACCCTTATCCGGAAAACCTCCCAAACCCTCCAGAATTACCTTTCCTTCTGCAACAAATGGCGCATCCTCCTCAATGCATCCAAAACCCAACTCTGCTTCTTTAATTTCCACGCCCGCCGCTTCACCCGCACCAAAAGAGATCCCATTTTCCTTAACAACGTCCGTCTCCCCCTCAAAACATCCTGCACCTACCTAGGTGTCACCCTTGACTCCCGACTTTCCTTCGTCCCTCATCTCCGTGAATCCAAAAAGAGAGCTACCACCCGCCTCCGTGCCCTCCGTATCCTCAACCACCGCAGCCGTGGCTGCTCCAAACCCACTCTTGCCCGCCTGTACACCTCAGTCATCCGCCCTGTTTTAACATACGCCCACCCGCTCCTTCTATCCGCCCCGAACAGCTTCCTTTCCAGCTTCGAGGCCACTGAGAGACGCGCCCTCCGCCTTGCCTCCCACCTCCCACCCTGGGCCCGTAACCACACGGCTTACGAGGCCCACTCAATCCCCAGACTCAAAGACTTCCTCCACCACCTCAACATCACCTACCTTGACAAAGCCCGCACCTCCGACATCCTCCAACCTTACTTCCAACCCTACTTTACTGACCGCCCCAGCCTCACTATCCACCACCTTGCCGACCTAGACCAGCAGCCCGAACCATAACCCCCACCACTAAACCTCATGCAAACCTAACCTAGCTCCCACTCCTGACCACTGTGACAGGCACTCGTTATAAAACAAAAAAAAAAAAAAAGTCCTGTCGCAGTTGGTTCATCTCTCCTCCCCCAAAACCTTCCCCTGGCCACTGTAGCAGGCAACGAAAAAAAATAATAAAAAAAGTCCTGTTGCAGTGTGCTCACCTCCAAACCCAAACCATTCCCTGGCGACTGTAGCAGGCAACGAAAAAAAAAAAAAAGTCCTGTTGCAGTGCGTCAATCTCCCCCTCACCAATCAACCCTATCCGACGGCTGAAGAGGGCCCAAGCGCCCTAAAGCAGCCTCAGTGGGCCAGGGACTTTCCTGCCCACTGGAACCTCACAAAACAACAACAACAACAACAACCAATTGACGTAGAGCAATGATCAAAATACCAAATTGTTTGTTTTTTTAAGCTGAATTCAATGGTATGAATTAAAATTTGATTTAAATAAAATTTACATGTGAAAAACCCAAAAAGCACATTTTTGGGGTACAAAATCCCCTTCGGATGGTGCGATTCATCTGGTTTTCAAACTCGTTCAAATAAATAGTACTTAACACATTTGTACCAAATTTCATTAATATCGGACCTTTTTAACGAGAGTTATCGTGCTTACGGACATATATATATATATATATATAAATATATAAATAAATATATATATATATATATATATATATATATATACATGTATAAAAATTTGAACGAATGGTGTTTTTGGCATCTGGGGACCTCAAAATTAAAAGTTATCATGGTCTCAGGCTTAAGTCTTACCATGAGACCTACGTTAATAGCTTCTTCCCTATAGGGGAAATTTGCTAAAAACTAAAAATACCCCCGTTGCAGCAAACCTACATACTCAGCGAATTTCCAATGAATATATAACATAACACATTAAAAAACTTAACAGGATTCATAAGAAATGTATTCACAAACAAGCAATATTAAAAATATTAATTATTCTCCATAAGAATAACATTGGGGATGAGTACGCAGGTTTGCTGCAACAAGGCACACAAAATAATGGGTTTTTATGCAAATATCAATAGAACTCATCTTAGTGAAGTCACATACCAAGTTTCATCCATATACATTCATAAATAAGCGATATATAACATTTTAAGTATTTTCCATAAGAATAACATGGGGACCAAGTACCTAGGTTTGCTGCTACAGGAGCCTTAAGCGAAAAATTTTTTTGTGCAAACAACAACAAACCACAACCAGATCAAGCCATATACCAAATTTGGCCAGTTTATGTTCATAAATAAGCGAGATATGCAATTTTTCTTTTTCTCCTTAAGAATAACATTAGACAACGTACTGTGTTTAGCACTTTCAATATCTCGGTAACCAATTGACGTAGAGCAATGATCAAAATACCAAATTGTTTGTTTTTTTAAGCTGAATTCAATGGTATAAATTAAAATTTGATTTAAATTAAAATTACATGTGAAAACCCCAAAAAACACATTTTTGGGGTACAAAACCCCCCAAAAACCCCCCTTCGGATGGTGCGATTCATCTGGTTTTCGAACTCGTTCAAATAAATGGTACTTTAAACATTTGTACCAAATTTCATTAAGATCGGACCTTTTTTACGAGAGTTATCGTGCTTACGGACACATATATATATATATATATATAAATATATATATATATAAATATATATATATATAAATTTGAACGAATGGTGTTTTTGGCATCTGGGGACCTCAAAATGAAAAGTTATCATGGTCTCGGGCTTAAGTCTTACCATGAGACCTACGGTAATAGCTTCTTCCCTATAGGGGAAATTCGCTAATATTTCTCATTAACAAAGCTTTATACTCTTTAGAGGAACTGTAGTCGTAATGGCATCCAATCTTGATGTAACCAAACTTGTATTAGAATAAGTAACTAAATGACATTTATAATTTGACACCATTCTTGTATATTTTTGAAATTTACATAATTGAATAAAGATGTTTTGAATTGATTGAATTGTTTGTAAAATCATTGGGAATCATAGGACTAGGGATATTATAAGGGAAAGTGTGGGATAAAGTGGGATTTTTTGTGTCAGCGCGTGGGGTATTTTTTACCGCTGAGTGGAAACACTGCTTTAGTCTGTTTTGTTTAGTGTCGTTGGAGTTAACTCTAGTGATGTGCGATACGGCCATGTATCGCGATAAGGCGATACGATACGTATCGGAGTCAGATATCGTATCGGTGCTGTGTATCGCGATACGCGTATCCTATCGCTTATCATATTTGTGCATAAATTATACGACGTATATCGTATTATACACTGCAGTTAAAAATACGGCCATCGAGGTATTTCCACTTGTTTTAATTGTAGTACCACAGAAACAACACTTTTGAAGAATTCTTGTCGAATATAGATATAATATCATTCTTTTACAGCCAAGAAAATAATATCGAATTATCGTCTCTATTTGCCGATACAAAATCGAGTATCGTTTTAGGCGAAACGATACGTATCGTTTCAAAAATATCGCGACAGAATATCGTATCGTCCCTAGCGTATCGCGATATTCCGATACGATACATATCGCATACGCACATCTCTAGTTAAAACTTGGAACTTCAGAACATTTGTGTAGCTTCGGATTTGATATTTTACTATTTAACTAGGTCCAGGTAATAGGTATTTCAGGTTTAACTTTCAGCTAGCTTGGTGTTTATATTTTGCACTGCTCGGGTTACACCAGCATCAGCATAAAATTCCTTTAAGTAGGAATGATATATTTTTTGGTCATGTTTTGATTCTTTAGCCTCTTAAAGGTACCCAAGTTCGGTTCAAAGTTTAATTATATATTTTTTAGGCATAAACCAATGTTTAGATGAATGTTAGGATTTTAAGTTAGGAATTCTTGTGAGTTAACAAAAATCAATAATCTTTACATAACTTTAAGTGGTAATTGTTGGCCGTAATAATGATGTCAAGATCAATTCGTGCTGAAACGAGAAGCCGGGCTAAAGATGACATTAAACGCGTAATGCAAGTTGTGGATAAAGTCAGGCATTGGTAAGTATTGCAAGTCTATGATTGGTAATTAAATGAATGGTAAAAATATAATACAATATTCTATTGTCTAAGTTATATTCGGCAATTCTACTCTTTGAGATACCCTAAACAACACACGTTTTTGTTGAAGGTATCATCTTTATGGGGAAAACAAACATTATACAGTGGAACCTCGATAACTCAAACCTCAATAAGTCGAATTCCTGGATAACTTGAATTTTTGTCATTCCCCTTGAACTTGCCTACCTAGGGCCTAATGCTATGTTATTTTACCTCTATAAGTCGAAGGGTTAACAGGAAACACCTTGACAACTCGAATTTTTGCAATATTCTTAGCCTGTTGCCGCACCTCTATAAGTCAACGTTTTAGCTGTAGAACCTCTATAACTTGAATACAGTGGAGTCTCACAAACTCGACACAATGTGGACTAAGACCCTGTCGAGTTTGTGGAATGTCGAGTTATCCAGAATTACATTGGGAGGGGAGGAAAACACATCATTTAGCTGTAAATTGTATACTATATTAGATTTTACTTAAACACATTATAGTATAAATGTATAATGATACTGTATTACAAACTTAAAAAAAATTAGATTAATACTTAAAAATTGAGAATTAATAACTAATTGTCCTCGTTTCCAAAATATATAGTCTTGTAATACATGTACTGTATAGTAAATGAGGTGTCGAGTTTCCCAGAGTGTCGAGTTATCGGGAGTCGAGTTTGTGAGACTATACTGTATGTACAATTGCTGTACCTCTACAGGTCGAAGTATTGACTAAAGAACATCTATAAGTCTAAGTTGTTGATTCACCAAACCTCCAGTGACTTTGCAGCTGGAAATTTCAATCCTCCCTCCCCACCAAATCTCTTTCCCGGGTGTTCCTGGTGTCGGTAAAACAACCAACAAATGTATGTTGATGAGCAACACGCATATCAAACACTCATCCTCAAGTACGGGTATCACCTATGTCACCTAGAATTCATTTCATAAATAAGGAACAGTCATATTATTGTAAATTATATATATTTTTTAAATGAAATGGTTTTGATTTGATTAGATTTGTGTTCTTAGTCGTTAGTTAGTATGAGTATGAGTTCAGAGGTTCTGAATGTGAAACGTAGTTTTTAGGTTGTTCTTTCCAAAGTGTTTGCAGTTTGGTAAAACGTGTTGGCAAAACTCTACCCCATGAGGAGAAGTTCAAGACTGTTTGAGGCTATTAACACAGGAAATAAAAACAGTGATATCGGGAAGCAGTTTGGAACACCAGTGAATACTGTCGACAATTTTAAAACTAAAAAGTGTTGTAACTAACTGCTTCACCCTAATTCCAACAATGCTCTGCAATTTTAATTGTTATCATGTTTTTCCCATTTAGTTTTGCAAATTATTTTAAGTACCTGGGGTCGAGCTTTGCTCGGGGGAAGGCCAGTCAGTTTGTTTAGATGACTTGGAGTAATATTTCACCACTCCCCCCTACTCTGAATGAGTTAATCAGATCTGAATAACTCATTTGCCTCTTTTCTAAATTGTTAAGGTCACTCCAGTTGTTATTTATAGCTCAGTGTCCCTTTGACTTATTTTACCAATCTATAAATGTAATCTTCACTCAAATATTTTAATCTCTGCTCTCAGGAAACCACATGTTAATAATCATAAACAACATGAGTATTACTTTGATAGTTCCCTGGTTGATTATGAACAGCTGTTACAATTTTTTGTTTTGATTTGAAACTCCATAAGCCCAATGTTAATTTTTTAACTTTTCATTTTAGTTTTTTTACATTATTTGGTTTTTCCTGGTGATGAGGCGTGTCTAGAACTTATTATTATCCCAGGAATTAGTTATTTCGAACATTTGAAGGAAATCGTTGGAGCCGTTTTTGAGATCAGTGTCGCAAGCAAGCAAGCAAACCTTACTCATAGTAAGCTGGGGGGCCGAGCTTTGCTCGGGGAAGGCCAGTCAGTTTGTTTAGATGACTTGGAGTAATATTTCACCACTTCCCTCTACTGATAATCAGATTTGTATAACTCATTTGCCTATTTTCCACATTTTTAAGGTCACTCCAGTTGTTATTTATAGCTCAATGTCCCTTTGATTTATTTTACTACTCTATTTATGTAATCTTCACTCAAATCTTTTAATCTCTGCCCTCAGGAAACCACATGTTATAAGCATATACAACATGAGTATTACTTTGACAGTTCCCTGGTTGATTATGAACAGCTGTTACAATTTTTTGTTTTGATTTGAAACTCCATAAGCCCAATGTTAATTTTTTAACTTTTCATTTTAGTTTTTTTTACATTATTTGATTTTTCCTAGGGATGAGGCCTAACTAGAACTTATTTTTATCCCAGAAATTAACTTAGTTATTTCGAACATTTGAAGGAAATCGTTGGAGCCGTTTTTGAGATCCGTGTCGCAAGCAAACCTTACTCATATTAGAGTATAGGATAGCCTACAGTACATTAATCCTATCCTATACTCTAATATGAGTAAGGTTTGCTTGCTTGCTTGCTTGCTTGCGACACTGATCTCAAAAACGGCTCCAACGATTTCCTTCAAATGTTTGAAATAACTAATTTCTGGGATAAAAATAAGTTCTAGACAGGCCTCATCCCCAGGCAAAATAAAATACCCCCGTAACAGCAAACCTGTGTACTCAGCGAATTTCCAATGTATATATAGGCTATGTCTCTTAATACCACATAAAGCCACATACCAAGTTTCATCAATATACATTCATAAATAAACGATTTATGACATTTTAATTATTCTCCATAAGAATAACATGGCGGCTGAGTATGCAGGTTTGCTGAAGCAAGGAAGACAAAAAAATGGGGTTTTATACAAATATCAATATAACTCATGTAGGTAAAGCCTCATACCAAATTTCATTAATTTATTTTCATAATGAAGGCAGATAACACGTTACTTATTCTCCATAAGAATAACATGGGGCTGAGTACGCAGGTTTGCTGCTACGGGAGCCTTGGGTAAAAAATTGTTTTTTGAACAAATATCAATGGTCCACAACCAGATGAAGCCGTATATCAAGTTTCGTCAGTATACGTTCATAAATAAGCGAGATATAAAATTTTTATTTTCCTCCATAAGAATAACATTAGACAACGTACTGTGTTTAGCACTTTCAATATCTCGGTAACCAATTGACGTAGAAAAATGATCAAAATACCAAATTGTGTGTTTTTTAAGCTGAATCCAATGGAAAAAACTAAAAATTGACTATTTCCAAAATTATATGTAACAAATTCGAAAAACCCATTTTTGGGGTACAAAACCCCCCAAAATACCCCTTCGGATAAAGCGATTTGGCTGGTTTTTGAACTTAAAGTCATAAATGTTGCTTTACATGTTTATACCAAATTTCATCAAAATCGGATAATTTTTACGAGAGTTATCGTGCTCACGGACACATATATATATACAGTTTCAAACGAATGGTGTTTTTGGGGTCTGGGGACCTCAAAACGAAAAGTTATCATGGTCCCGGGCCTAGGTCTTACCATGCCGACTACGGTAATAGCTTCTTCCCTATAGGGGAAATTCGCTAAAACACTAAAATGAAAAGTTAACAAAATTAACATTGGGCTTATGGAGTTTCAAATCAAAATGAAAGAATTGTAACAGCTGTTCATAAATTAATTAACCAGGGAACTGTCGTAAAGTAATACTCATGTTGAATATGATTATCGAAGTGACTACGTACACGTCCAATGTAAGGGCAAATTCACTTCGCTACCGCTTAAGTTAGGTTAGGTTAGTTTACGTTACGTTAGGTTAGGATAGGTTAGGTTACGTTAGGTTAGGTTAGGAGGTTTTCTGGCTCTCAATTTGTTTTAAAAATCACAGGATAAGTAACGTACGGTGCATAATATGGAACGGACGTGAACAGTAAAGGCTCACGTCGGACGTGTACGTAGCCTCAGCCTATGATTATTAACATGTGGTTTCCTGAGAGCAGAGATTAAAATATTTGAGTGAAGATTACATATATAGAGTGGTAAAATAAATCAAAGTGACGTTGAGCTATAAATAATAACTGGAGTGACCTTAAAAATGTAGAAAAGAGGCAAATGAGTTATACAAATCTGATTATCAGTAGGGGGAAGTGGTGAAATATTACACCGAGTTATCTAAACAAACTGACTGGCCTTCCCCCGATCAAAGCTCGGCCCCCCAGGTACTGTTGTTCAGCTAAATGAAATTGATGCGTAGTTGGTCAGAACTGACTTCCGTCAGCGGGAGGGATTTGTTTGGGGCAGGTGATAAGAAGTGAGCAAAAAAGTCTGCAAAATAGACAGGAAGTGGTCGAACGGGAAAAACATTACCAAAATACCAAACTGTGAGTCATTAGGTTATTTGTTTACTTTCCTCCTCTACAATATTTTCACTGAAGGAAGTATTTCATCCTCTACTACGTTAACCATAAAAGCTTCACAATATATTTCCGGGGTTATTTTAGACATTTAAAATTGTTCAAATCTATTTAAATTTTAATAATAATTATTATACGGTATGATTATTTTGTATACATAACTCAAACTTATGTAAGGATTATACCCTTCCATGATCCATCTATTGTGTTATTGTGACCCTCAGTAAGTCAAGTCTGTGGAAAATCACATTGATAAGTAAGTCGAACCTCGATATTTCGAAATATTCGATATCTCAAATTTTTATTCCACGCCCCAATATTAATAAGTAAGAACCTGTCAAACCTCAAGTTCTTATAGTTGAGAGAAGTTTGAGTTATCGAGGTTCCTCTGTAAATGTTCTGTATATACAGTAGACGCCCACACTTCTACCGCCCATAAGATTAATAGGAAATAACTCAAGTCCGCCACCACAGCAGTCATACCGATACTGTACTGTGATAAACGTTCAGGTCACAACAAGTCGATCATAGGTTTCCTTAGTCATGTATTGGATATTTTTTGGCACCTATTTTTTAACTAAGTTTAATGCCTAATTTAGTTATTGCTTAATATGACAATACCCAGGTGTTAATCATTTAACCACCCTTTTAATTATATGACGTAGGGTTTGGACCCATAGAGGGCGGTTAAGAGGGTGTCTACTATATTAGGTACTACTACCTAAATTAGTTAATTCCAAACTTGGCTGACCCAGCGAGCACAGAATAAACTAGAGTGGCCACGCGTACTCGGATAGCATCAGGCAAGTGAAGCTATATCCGCCATCTTGCTGTAGGGGCCACATCAGAAAACAAGACGCGGCCAGCATTAGAATTTAATAGTTAGCGCTTCACTCCAACGACGTTTTCACCCCGTTAAAGTGGTACAAATTGTTTGAAATTTTCCTACTTAATAGCTTGTAGTATGTAGACCATGTCGGTGAAATAATTATAATTTTATAGTATGTTTATCATATTTTAAATTATCATTAAATTATTACATTTCCAAATGAAATTGCAAAATGACTTTAAATTGTTAGTCGGCTAGGGTTTTTCGTATTTCTTGGTCAGGTAAAAAGTGTCTGTGACAAAGTTGGGGATGAGATTCCAAATTTAATATTGGTGAAGAGAACGTTTCTCTACGACATCTGGTTTGGTTAGGACGTTAAGGTATTTGAACGGAAAAATTAGATTTCATTGACGGACAGCGCGGACCGTTCGTTCTACGCGATGCGAGTTTATCGACAAATACGGTAAGGACACATATGGGAAACAACTTTGCCTTTTTTAACCTCTCCTTTTAAAAGGTTCGGTACTTAGTTTTATATGTACAATATTTATTGGAGGAACACTTTAAATAAATGTAACGTTGAAAAATAACATCTGAGTGTTGAACAAATTAAACAACAGTTGTTTGAGGAAGAAACTCCCATTTTATTTGTATAATACACAATAAAAAATAGATAAATAACGCATATTGGCTGAATTGTTAAATGTAAAGTTAATATAACTATTGGTAATTAAATAAAATAAGTATCGTATGTAAAAAGAACAAATATAACATAGAAAATGTATTTACATTGTTGAAGAAACTAACTGTGTACTTATTGTACAAAGTAAGTCCAAAATCATGTAGTACCCCAAATTGCTATTATTGACCTAAAATATAATGACCTATTATTGGCCGATCCGGAAATATCTTGGGTATAGCACCAGCTCTGATTCGTACACATCACATGAAAGCGACGTCTTGTCGATATCTGCTTCTTGGAAGTGAGAAGAACATAATCTATAAGGCGGGCTAGGCGTCCAGTTGTCTCTGTTTACAGCTGTAATCCATTGATGCCGCAAGTCTTAATTTTTTGGAAAGCTACAAAAATAGTTTAATTTTACTATTTAAAAAAACAAACAAAGGGTTTAATATAAAGCAGTTTCGAAATGTAACAAATTTATATTTCTTAAGCTTTGTAAATAGCTAAAAAAATTCAAATGTTATTTATTTACTTATTTTTTAAATGTGTGCACTATTCAGCTTCAAGCCAGAAAATATAAACAAATATTATACTACTACCCAATATTGTAGTTTTGTTTATTTTAAATTATACAATAAGACTTCTTTTATTTCTCGCCGAGTATACTAAATAAATGAAGTATATTTATGTAAGTGCCTAACATTTTTTGGTAAATATATTTACACCTTTATGGTACTAATAGCCTACAAATATGATCACAAATAGCCTGCACATAGGCTTACTAACAGTCTAAAAATAGACCTACTAATAGCATACGAGTAGCCCGAATACTAGCCGAATACCGTAATAGTTAATCAGATTTAACTTAAATGAAGAGTTTATTCCAGGAGTCTTTCCTGTATTGGAACATCCCAGGATACAAAAAGAAGTTGGCATGGTAAAACAATAAAGAAGCGTAGAACACACAGCGAATAAACACACACATCTAACAAGCACTCAACTACTGTCATGAGCGCAGCGCTGCCGTCTGACGCTCGCTACTAGGTAGATTTCGCGATCGTCGCCGCCATCTTACTGTAGGTTGCCGCGCAAACCTGGCTTCATGCGCCGGGCCCCATGTCCACTCTAGTTTATTCTGTGCTCGCTGGGCTGACCAGTTGGTACAATTGTGATCGGTTGAAAATGTTCTATTTCACTGAACTAGGCCTTGTAACCTTATAGAATTTTATCAGAGTTTGAAAATCATATTGATCTGTGTCAAAGATGAAAAGCAAAACAAATCAAATTAGTCTTATTTATGGTCTTATGTTTTGATCTTGCAAGGTTTCTATCATGGATATGGACGGAGATTTATAAACAAGAGATGCCGAAGGTCGCCGGTTCGGTGCCACTCGTGTATTTCCATTTATTTTATGATTATTTGCATCATTTTAGTATGTCAGTGCATTATTACCGATCAGTTATTAACTGTTAGGGGGAGGGGGGATAAATGGTAGACTTTCAATAAAAAACTACACAGTTTGAAAGGAAATAATGGCATTAACTTAACTTAAGCTGTATTGCAACTGCATCTGTCAATCAAATATATTGGCTCTTGCATTATATCCATCATAATGTACTAGCCTATATAAGTACCGGTATATCATTTATAGTTAGGTAATGGAATTCTAAAAAGTGTTTAAGAGGTACAGGTGACTGAGGATAAAATATACCATCCAAAGAGTGTTTTTTAAATCTTCCCTCTTTACAACAGAGTAATAGTAAGAAGTAAAATAACAAACTCTTGGGGATCAATGAGCTAGTAAGCATAAGTTATTATTATATAGGCTATGTTGATACCAATGTAGGTTATCTGTTTAACCAAATATAGACTATGAATTTGTTTTAGGGAAAAGAAGTGGGTTACGATTGGTGAAACCACAATGAAGATTTATAAATGGGTGCCAGTATTAGGAAGTGATCAGGTAAGTTAACTTTACAATAATATAATTGTATTGACACCTTTACCTGATAAATGAATATTACTGATACTTTAACTGTAATTTATTTCTCATATTTGCACTCACACATTGCATATGGTTTGTGTATTTATGATGCAACAGCCAAACATAATCTAGATTAAATAGGTACTAAGAATACAGAAAAAAGCTATTCGGATCATGTTGGGTTTAAAACGAGACGGATTCAGTGAAAGATCATTCAATTGAAAATTTTAACTGGCTATGCCCAATAGCCTATATTTTAGACACTATTATTTTCACAACATTTTGCCATGCAGCTAACACCCCAGATATACCTCTCCGTTCTTACAATACCCGGAATAGAGGTGAAATTGTTCCATGTCACAGGCTAAATTTTTACGAAAAAACCTATAAGTTACATGGGTTCCAAGTTTTTTAGACTCATTCCTCTCCACATCAAACAAGAAAGACAACCCAATGTTTTCAAGACAAAATTAAAAGAATACTTGTTAGATAGGCCTATTTATTCATTAGAGGATTTTTTTGTTAATCAAAACTCTTAAAAATGTAAACGATGTCTCTGTTATGTAATTAATAATAACAATCTGTCTAAAGTAGTTACTTTGTTTTTAAATATAAAGTCTATGTTTGTAAAATTATAAAAATAGAATAAGGTATTTCTGAGACTATTTAAATGTTACCATGTAACTGAGATGAATATTAAGATGTTTTGAGTTTGAATAAAAAACTGTATATTTGACATTAGGTTAAGGTAATTTTGGTATTAGTAAAACGTCTTACAACATTTCAACATATTTGTACACTTCACTACTCATATAAAAGATGGTCCAAGGCATAACAATCTTTGTGGATATTGATTCTCTAGTTTGTGAGTAGGCTACAGTATAAGTGTAAACATCTTGAAAGTGTTGCAAGAAGTTTATAATTACATCACATCAGGGGTGCCAGTCCCGTAACGGCTGTAACGCTGATCCTCCTCAACAGTTGTAATGCTAATCCCCCCAAATTAACAAAATAGGTACTTTGGTATTATACGGATGCCACTATTTTTGGAGGTTAAATTTTACCGGATACAAAGGATAACTACATAATTCGAAAAAACATACTTTTATTGACTTACTGTAAAAATTTTACATCATTCTGATGAGCGGTCTTTGTGTTGTGCCTCCCAAAAGGCAGCGATGTCCGTTAGGATCGTGTTGAATGCGTCGCCGCCGCTAGCAGCCACACCCGATCGCCACATGTACTCCGCAAAATATACAGCACGCTGCGGCAGTTATGTTAGGATGGGTTATCATAAAAAAACGTACGGTTTCCTATTCATTTCGAGGTAAATCCCACACCAAAAGAACGTCACTCATTATGAAAACAAATGTAACGTAGTGCACGGCAATAAATCACTCGTCACACTGACCCAGATACAGGCGGTGGCAGGTGATGCGCGCGCTCCGGTCAACGACCTGACCTTGGCCTATTTGGAGGGGGTTTGGCGGCCGGAAGTATGACTCATCAGGTATCATTCGATTTGTAACGAAACAAGGAAAGTCCTACAATCATTTTTATGATAACCCATCCTAACATAACTGCCGCAGCGCGCTGTATAAGGGTGGCATCCGTATAATACCAAAGTACCACAAAATAATACCTCTTAATATTTATTTTGCCTCTCTATCACAGCAAGTGAGGTACCTAATTGGCAAAACTGATTCAAGACCTAGGCACTCTGTATACTGGAAGACTTAGATCCAACTGTATTTGTAAACAAATAGATTAACCCTACCAATGTAGCCAGGTGGGACACTGCGCTCGGTGCAATTGATACTCGACTCGTTGAAAACCAGTCGCTATGCAGTTACTAGCAACAGGGCATACCGGTCATGTCTCGAGTTAAGTTTCATGGTTGCTCAATTTGTTTATTGATGTATGATGTTCACAATATTTTCACTGCTGTTTTTATGTTGTTCACTGCAACTGATTCACAATATATTGACTGTACTTGGCTTATTCAAAATGTATTAGGAACATGATGTTTTGTAGGTCAGAACTTTATAGGCCTATCAAAATGATAAATAATAATGATTAGTTTAGTCAGGATAATATACTTAGGGGTTAGTTTGAATACTTGTACGGACCCAATTTGAACATTTTTATATATGCTAGGCTTAAAATTTTGTAAATAAAGATGAAAATAAAAAAGCTTACAGAAAAATCTAGCCTATTCTTTAAATTTTTTTGTACAGATATAAAAATATCCTTGATAAACAAAAAACCCTATTTATCGTGCCGAAAAATAGGAGAAAGTTAGGGAATTAAGTAGGCTATAGGCTACCTATAAAAGTCAGAAAACATTAGGAATAATTTTGGGCTGTAGGCCTAAGTGTAAGATTTCTATGTAATTATCCTACTATAATGTAGGCCCCTAACTATAATAGCTTCATCATAGCTACTGCTATCCATAGTATTTTAGATTGTAGGCTATAAGATTATTTCAAACCCAATAACACAACATTTCATGAATACAAGTGTGAACTTATCTCCGTCTCAACCACTGAGCTCTATGTTATATCTGGAGTCACCACTCAGTGTTAGAAAAGCATGCCGCTGTGTTTTTCGGTTGTTCTGTTGGCCAACATGTATACTGATGCATTGTGGGAGTTTTCAACGTTTTGGTGGTACAGTATAGGCATTTTATTCCCTATTTAGGCTATTTTAATTTAGTGATTTTTAGCGAATTTTCCCTTTAGGGAAGATGCTATTACCGTAGTCGGCATGGTAAGACCTAGGCCCGGGACCATGATAACTTTTTGTTTTGAGGTCCCCAGACCCAAAAAAACCATTTGTTCGAAACTGTATATATATATATATATATATATATATATATATATATACTGTATATATATATATATATATATACACAGTATATATATATATATATGTGTGTGTGTGTGTGTGTGTGTGTGTGTGTGTCTTTGAGCATGATAACTCTCGTAAAAATGATCCGATTATGATGAAATTTGGTATAAACATGAAAAACCACCTTGAAGGCTTTAAGTTCGAAAACCAGCCAGATCGCTCCATCCGAAAGGGTATTTTGGAGGGATTTTGTACCCCAAAATTTTTTTAAATTTTGTACATATAATTTTTGGAATAGTGAAATTTTAGTTTTCACCATTGGATTCAGCTTAAAAACCCACAAAATTTGGTATTTTTGATCATTTCTCTACGTCAATTGAGTACCGAGATATTGAAAGTACTAAACACAGTACGTTGTCTAATGTTATTCTTATGGAGGAAAAGAAAAATGTTATATCTCGCTTATTTATAAACGTATACTGATGAAACTTGGTATATGGCTTCATCTGGTTATGGTCTATTGATATTTGCTCAAAAAAATAATTTTTTGCCAAAGGCTCCCGTAGCAGCAAACCTGCTTACTCGGCCCCATGTTATTCTTATGGATAATTATTAAATGCTGTCTCCCTTAATTATGAACATAAATTAATAAAAACTGGTATATGACATCACCTAGTTCAGTTACATTGATAGTAGCATTGTCACAAGGCCGATATTTCGGGATTTCAAATAATAATAATACCGGTTGGGAAACAAAATTACTATTTATTAGACCGCACAATCAACTTTACAACAACTGATCTAGAACAATTTAAACGTCGTTAACAATAGGTATATCCGCGGTTAAAATACAATAATTAAGGTTACATTAAATTTAGAAAGAAAACACCAATTAATAATTTAGCAGGGAGAGGCAGCGCGACGCGTGTTAATTACATCGTGACTTCTTAGGGACTGGGGGGAGGCTCGCGTCCTCTTCCCCAATGCTGAAGCTGCCCATCTAATGAGCGGCGGCCTCAGCACGTGACGTCACGGGAACACTCCGTTGTTCAGTGCTGCCCTTGACGATCACTCATGCCATTACTCAAACCACAGAGAAGAAAAAATACAGAGGAAACATCTAAGCGTGCGCGAATTGGGTGTCTAACACTCAACACGGGTATCTACATTTGTAGTTCCCAGAGTCGCCATGAGAGGGCAGCACCGTCGCCGGCCCCTCCCCTATCCCCCTCGTCACCCGCGCCAAACCCCTCATCCCCTCCAGCACCGCGCGACACTCGCCTGACTCCCCGCTGCTTTCCCTGCATCCAGAGCGGCGCGCATTTCAATATCTATCAAGTAATGTCCGCAGTATTAATAAAGATTCGAAATTTTTACAACCTCTACCCAGTCAAATAATTATAACGGCGGACAAGATGACTGATTACAAAGATTAAACTCTTAAAATTACTAACGTACTTGTTCAAAACAACTGTGTCCAAAGGAAACTTGTTACAAACATGTTCTGTATTTGATTCTCATGTAGCAATAAATGTAAAACAGTTGAACAATAGTACAAAATAAGTTAAATGGATTATCAAAGTAAACTTTAAAGCAATAAATGTTTTAATTATACTGTAATTAAAACTCTTAAATCGTTATAATAGTTGCAGAAAATTATATTATTTTTAGTACACATGATTATAAAAAAATATGATGCAGTTTAACGTGTTTAATCTCTTGGTAGGAATGATAAAATGGTTTACAATTCATAGATTATAAAAATACTGTAGCCTACTACAGTAGACTAGAATTTTACAAATACAACAGATAAGCTTCGTAAAACTCATAAAACCTTGTAAAACAATAAGTGAATATGTGCTCTTACAATAAATCCAATGTTAATGCTATATTAAATATCAGTTTTCCATATATACATAACTTAAATATTAACTATTTAGAAAATTAACATAGGCTAGTATTAAAGAACAACAAATGAATAATTAACGACTAAACTCATAATATTTACATTGATTTACATATCCAGGGGTGTGCAATGTTAATGGGTACTTTTCAATTATTTTCAATTCAAAAGACCACTGACTTGAACAAACAGCATAAGTCAATGGAAAAGTTTCCTCCTCACAACTTTTTGTAAGTCCTCTGTGGCCCTTTGGTCTCCTTTAGGGCCCCTTGAGATCTTTGGCAGCGAGCTTGTTCTTCTTTTTACCTCATATCTCAGTTTTATCAGTATGAGTCGTTTGATACAGAAATGTCTGTGGTCTGTGCACTGTAAGAACCACCCAGGAAAGATGTCTTGTACGGCTGCAACACAAAGGTCGAACATCTGTTGAACAATTCCTAAATTACAAATAACAACATTGATTTGTCTCTCAAACACAGTTAGGCAGGTATCGATAACCACCCGGAAAGACTCGGATGGAACTTTAAGGTGTCCAAAATCTAAAGCTATTTTGGTTTCGTATGCTTTGAAGTGTACAAAAAGTTTGTCATTACGCTCCAAAACCGCGTTTTCTTTGCATAACGACTGCTCACATGCACTGCACTTGTACTTTTTCAGTGCGTAATGTATTACCACACCACATAAATAAGTCACAGCATTAGCCCTCAAAACAGACTCCTCAGTGAATTCATTGTTGATGACTTCGTCAGATGAGCCTTCGCCCCTCGCATATTGGGCGACATTACGCTCCGCGCCTTCGTCATCATCTTCTAGGGATTGGCCGACATTCGGATCCGAGTCACTGACGACGTGTTCTGGTTCGTCTGGATTGTCTCCTTCGTCATCGTCGTCGTCATCACCATCGTTGTTGTCATCGTCATCGTCATCGTAAGCGTGAGCGTAATCGCCATGGTCATCTTCCATTGGACTCGGGCCGGTTGACACACCCGATGTGGAGTCTGCTACGGTAGGTGTCGGGGTGTCGAGCTGCATCACCTCGTCGTCGTCTGGCTCACAGTTCGCTGATTCAGCTGGGCGCAGCAGACTTGTAGCCAGCCGCCATCTCAGAGCCCTTTTGAAGCATAAAAAAATTACTTAAAGGAATTCGAAGTGTGGGCTAACTTTTACGAATGGAAAAATTATTAAACCATCTACGCATGTGATAATTGCATTTATTAGCATACCGCTTCTAAAATAATTAGGTTTGGCTGTATAGACACTTGCATGAATTCACTTATATATTTTCTTAGTAATTAAATATAAATTGGGATATAGCATTGTAATCTTAGTTAAGATAAAATACCCCCGTCGCAGCAAACCTGCGTACTCAGCGAATTTCCAATGCCTAATATATGTCTTAATATCACATAAAGCCGCATACCAAGTTTTATAAAAGTATATTCACATATAAGCGATTTTAATTATTCACCATAAGCATAACATTGGTAATGAGTACGTAGGTTTGCTGAAACAAGGAAGACAAACAATTGGTTTTTATGCAAATATAAATAGAATTTAACTACAGTAGAAATCCAATTATCCGAACCCCAATTATCCGAATATCCAATTATCCGAATCGATTTTGAGTGAAATAATAGAAATATAAAAATCAAGAAAATAACAGCGGGAGCGCGTGTAGCGATAATGCGCCGTGAGCGCTAAAATAAAAGCCTGTGCTGTTACCTTCCGGACGATATTTTCGCAGGGAACAATGAGTCATACCCCCTTCCCGCCCTGCTCATCATCAGTCGCTACTGTTCTTTCACCGAGATTATCGTTTGAAATGAGTACAAAACGTAAACGTGTTGTCCTTTCGCTAAGTGATAAACTCACTTTGCTCGAGATGTTCAAGTGAAATAACCAACATTGAACAGTGAAATACGTACAGTATGTAGGCCTATTGAAAAGAGCAACTGTATATACTGTATTCAATTTAACTCCTGTAATTTAATTTTTATGACGTATATTCTTGATACAGTTCGCTCACTTTCTGTTCACTACATTTATAATAACTTTGTCGATAAAATTCTGATTTTTTATGTATGGTGATGTTTTTTGCTTAATTCCCGAGGTATACCTGATTATCCGAATTTCTGCATATCCGAATTGGCCCGATCCCCAATTAATTCGGATAATTGGAGTTCTACTGTAGGCGAAACCACATACCAAGTTTTATCAATATTCAATCATAAATAAGCGCTATATAACATTCTAGTTATTCTCCATAAGAATAACATGGGGGCTGAGAAAGCAGGTTTGCTGCAACAAGGAACAAGAAAATGGGTTTTTACATAACTATCAATATAACTCAACCAAGTGAAGCTACATACCAAGTTTTATTAATTTATGTTCATAATTAAGGGAGTCATTAGATTTTACTTATTCTCCATAAGATTAACATGGGGGCTGAGTACGCAGGTTTGATGCTACGGGAATAATCAACAAAAAATCAATTTTTTGTACAAATATCAATATACCAGTACTACGTGAAGCCACATACAGTACCAAGTTTCATCAACATACATTCATAAATAATCGAGACATACAATTTTATTCATTCTCCATAAGGATAATATTGGACAACGTACTGTGTTTAGCACTTTGAATATCTCTGCAACGGTTGGGCGTAGAATCACAATTTAAACACCAAAATGATTGTTTTGTGGAACTGAACAGATTGGTAAAAGCAAATGTGAAGTTTACATTAAAATAAACTGAGGAAAAACCAAAAATCTTTTTCCCATAAGATTAACATGGGAGATTTTATGAATATGTTTTTTGGATTTTCTCCGCAACCACTTAACATAGGTTAATAATTCAAAATACCATATTATTTGTTAAGCTCTATAACATGGTCAAAACCAAAATTAAGTTCTAAAAAAAAGTTTAGGGATGAATGTCATTTTACACATTTGAGCCAAATTTCATCAAAATCGGACGTTTTTTACTCAAGTTATCGTGTTAACGGACACATATATTGATATATATATATATATATATATATATATATATATATAAGGTCCCCAGATGCCAAAAACACTATTCGTTCAAATTTATATATGTATATATATATATATATATATATATATATATATATACACATATATACATATATTAATTAAATAGGCAAAGTAAACATATACAAACGAATAATTATGTTCCTTAATTAACAATTAAGATATTTCTTTATGAACGGGTTACAAGCTAGACTTGGATGTAATAAATAAATTGTCATCTTGCCTTAAAAAACGGGTCATGAGCCGTAAAAGTTAAATACAATACATACAATATACAATTTGCAACAGGTGGCACTCCACCAATTTATCTTAGTAAATTCTCTACTTATTTCTACGGAAATTATTTCCCGTAATGAAAATAGGTTTTACATTAATACTGACACTTTACAGAAAATAACAGCCGAGTATTAACAAAATTGCCAAAAGCGAGAGAGAGAGAGAGAGAGCGCGCGAGACCAGGTAAAATCAGCAATCCGTAATCTGCCACTGAGCATTGGGGGTGGGGAGTGTAGGGGAAGAGGGACATTTCCCCCGCGACCATCACATCCGTCCCCGCTCACCCCTCTCTCTCAAGCAACGGCATTAGGACATCCTAGCGCGGCCACCGGACTAGATTGGAACTACAACTAGGGCGAACGCTCCCGCCGTTTAGATGTTTCCTCTGTATTTTTTCTTCTCTGTGCTCAAACTAAGGGGCACAGGAATCGTGCACTCAAGGTCAATGCAGAGCGTCAAGTTGCTGACATCGCACATTCCTGCTGATATCAACGCCTGGCCGGGCCCGTGGGAGCATCGAAGTTCAGATTAGCTTGGAGCAAATGTCCTAGCGTCTGGTGGTTTATTTTATATTTCATACCAGCCAACTCTTCAAAATGAAATAATGAAATTAATGTTAAGAGCACCGTTCCTCCTTCCAATTATAGATTTTAGTGACGGTAGAAATTTAATTATTAGGAACGGTAAATTGTAATTATTTAATTACAGTGTCGTAATAATGGCTTTTAACAGTCTAGGGATTTTTAGGCCGTCACAGCATAAAAACCCATTTTTTGTGTTTGTTGATGCAGCAAACCTGCGTACTCAGCCCCAATGTTATTCTCATGGAGAATAATTAAAGTTGTATATATATCGCTTATTTGTGGATATATTTTTATGAAACTTGGCAAGTGGCTTTATGTATTATTAAGACATTTACATCCCCATTGGATTTAGTATGCAGGTTTGCTGCGACGGGGGTATTCAAAACCATTATCATTATTTTAAAGTACATTACAAGTCGAAACCTGGTGTTAAAATTAACTTTGAAACCTTGCGAATTTGTTTAAATAAAAAGTAACTAGCCTAACCATCTTGAAGCTACGTAATGATTTAGGGAACATGAAAATAGTATTGTTTCTAGTTTAGGGTCGTGGGTGAATGGTATTGAAAAACGTGCACTGGGTGGTTAATTTAATTATTTATTTTACTTACATATCAACTTAATAACATTAATAACTAATGGATAGTTATTAAATTCCAATATTAAATTCAAATGTTAACGGTTGATAGGAAAAACTATAGCAGCCAACCGGTCGGCGACTTCAAATTTTGACAGCGTCCACCCAATGAATTTTGATTGGTCCAGCTAATGTCAAGGTGACAACACAACAGAGCAAAAAGCTGAACTAGACGGCACGCTTTTGGGAAATATTTAGTCAAAGAGTAGTGACTCCAGACATAATATAGAGCTCAGTGGTCTCAACTGAAAAAATGTTGTATAAATTCTAATTATGAAGTAAATATATCAATATGCATATCTGTTTTGTTTGGAAAGATCAGCAGAATGTGAAAATACTAAATACCCCCATCGCAGCAACCTGCATACTCAGCGAATTTCCAATGCATATATATGTCACTCACTACTACATAGAGCTATTTACAAAGTTTCACAAAAATACATCCATAAATAAGTGATACATAGCATTTTATTTATTCTCCATAAGAATAACATTAGGGTTGAGGACGCAGGTTTGCTGCAACGAGGAAGATAAGTAATGTGTTTTTTTTTGCAATTATAAATACAACTGAACCAGGTGAAGCTACATACCAAGTTCTCTTAATGTAGGTTCATAATTAAGGGAGATATACAACTTTACTTATTCTCCATATGAATAACATGGGGGCCGAGTATGCAGGTTTGCTGCTACGGGGACTTCAACAAAAAACTTGTTTTTTTGTGCTAATATCAATATACCACAACTATTTGAAGCCACATACCAAGTTTCATCAATACACATTCATAAATAATCGAGATATAGAATTTTATTTATTCTCCATAAGGATAACATTGGACAACGTACTGTGTTTAGCACTTTGAATATCTCTGCAACGGTTGGACGTAGAACGACGATTAAAACACCAAAATGTTTGTTTTGTTGAGCTAAACACATTAATAAACAGAAATATGAAGTTTTTAGTAAACTATCTGAGAAAAATCTAAAAACCTTTTTCCCATAAGATTAACATGGGACACTTTTTTTGGATTTTCTTCGCAACCACTTAACCAAGGTTAATGATTCAAAATACTAATTTATTTGTTTTTTAAGCTCTATAAAATGGCTATAACCAAAATTGAGCGTTTTTAACATTTTGGGGTCAAATTTGCAAAAACCCGATTTTAGGAAAATTGTAAACCCCCATAAAACCCTCTTCACATAGTGCGATCGATCTGGTTTTCAAACTTAAGGTCATAAATGCTACTCTCCACATTTTTGCCAAATTTCATCAAAATCGGGTGTTTCTTTCAAAAGTTATCGCGGTAACGGACACACATATCCCGGCGCGCGTTGCTGCGCCCAAAGTAAGTTGTTTACTAATTACAGCTGTTAATTTTGTAAACACTAAATTTCTAAAACCTGACACTGCACCCTTGTATGCCCTTTGGGTCGGATCCCTTTGGACAGATTTGCACCAAACTTCACACAAACCATCCTTGAATAATGCTTAATAATGCCTGAAAGTTTCATTACAATCTGTCGAGCGGTTTCGGAGTCCATAGGCTACATACATATGTATATATATATATATATATATATATATATACACATACATACATACTTCCTCTTATATATATTTAGATATATATCAATTTGAACGAATAGTGTTTTTGGCATCTGGGGACCTCAAAACGAAAAGTTATCATGGTCTCGGGCTTAAGTCGTACCATGCCACTTACGGTAATAGCTTCTTCCCTAGAGGGGAAATTCGCTAAAAGCTGATTTTTAGAAAATTTAAAACCCCCCTTCCCATGGTCCGATTTTTCTGGTTTTCGATCTTGTGTAAAGTCGTGAATGTCACTTTACACATTTGAGCCAAATTTCATCGAAATCGGATGTTTTTTACTCAAGTTATCGCATTCACGGACACACACACACACACACACACACATATATATATATATAAGATATATATATTTATACATATATATAAATTTGAACGAATAGTCTTTTTGGTATCGGGGACCTCAAAACAAAATCATGGTTTCGGGCTTAAGTCTTACCATGAGACCTACGGTTATAGCTTCTTCCCTATAGGGGAAATTCGCTAAAAGGGTTTTATTGAAAATTCATCATAATATACTTAGGGTACTTGGTTACTTCGGTATTCCGTCTGTAGTCCTTGGAGACCATTAATTGGACAGTTCCATCTGTAGTCCACGGAGACCATTAATTGGACAGTAGCCAATTCAATGGATTAGTTGATTTATTAGTAAAAGGTCTTAAGCCATTGAATATTTTTCACTGAACGGTTCTGTGAAAACTGCTTTGGCCCAAAATTGTCCACGGATTGGTTTCGTGATGATGTATTAAATTTTTTTTTACATTTTTATATATTTTAAAATTCATGTTATTTAGCCCCAGAGCCGTTATATAACTAAATAAGGGTTTACCTTCCGTCAACGGCTCCAACAAATTGTAACTTGTGTTACGATCGTTTCGGCATTATAATGCCATCCTCAGACACAATACAATGAATTTCAGCTGAAGCAGCGTCGTCACACTTAAAAATACACAACATGAACATCGAACATTTATACGAAGAGTACAACGAACAGGCCTGTTGCATACACGTTCCGGTACCGGCTGACATTTCGCAATCTGAGCAAGTTGCCGACGAGGTTATTCCTGCATCGTTCCTTGCGTGGTGGCGTTATCAGCTGAACTTTGCTCTCCTGCCTTTGGTTCACTGTCCCGATTTAAAATACTATTGAATATGAAGTGTGAAGTTTATCATGTAAAATTAAATTATCATGGTTATTTTTTGGGTAAGCCTTGTTAATCTCGTATTCTTCCAGGGTATCCAGTCTATTGCCTTTCTTGTAGGTGTGAAGAATTTAAAGCATGATTATGACTTTAAGTTCGAAAACCAGCCATATCGCTCTATCCAAAGGGGTATTTTGGGGGGGTTTTGTACCCCAAAAATGTTTTTTTTGAGTTTTCTACATATAACATTTTATTAATCCAATTTTAGTTTTCACCATTAAATTCAGCTTAAAAAAACAAACAATTTGGTGTTTTGATCAATCATTGCTCTACATCAATTGGTGACCGAGATATTGAAAGTGCTAAACACAGAACGTTGTCCAATGTTATTCTTATGGAGAATAAGAAAACTTGTATATCTCGCTTATTTATCAACTTATCCCAATGAAACTTAGTATTTTGCTTCATATCGTTGTGGTCTATTGATATTTGCACTAAAAGAACATTTTTTTGCCTATTTCCCGTAGCAGCAAACCTGCGTACTCAGCCCCCATGTTATTCTTATGGAGAATAAGTGTTATCTCCCTTAATTATGAACATAAATTAATAAAATTTGGTATGTGGCTTCACTTACTTGAGTTATATTGATACTTGAATAAAACCCCATTTTTTTGTTCCTTCCTTCAGCAAACCTGCATACTCAGCCGCCATGTTATTCTTATGGAGAATAATGAAAATTTCATAAATCGTTTATTTATGAATGTATATTGATGAAACTTGGTATTTGGTTTTATGTGGTATTAAGATACATATATATGCATCGGAAATTCTCTGAGTACGCAGGTTTGCTGCTACGGGGGTATTGATTTTTATCCCAGGGTAATAAATAATACCAATATATCATTTAATGAGAATGAAGCATCAGTTCCAGAGAAAGGTTTAAAGTATTATCTTCCAAGGCTAGGCAAAAAAGCTCAATTAAATGAATTTATTAACGCAGAATGTGCTATTAGATCGATACCTGATGAGGATGGGCGCAATTTAGCCTGTATTTTAATCTCAGACGAGTTCGCACGCAGCAGGCTGACGTGAGGGAAGAGAATTTCCGCATTCAAACTTTTAAAACTCAAAACCCGTGTAAAAACATACATTTATTCCAATTTTATTTCAATCTGAAAACATTGTTTTTTTGGCTGTTCTGATGCTCCTGGTTTCATTTACCTGTAATGCTGGGAATACAATTTTGAGCATTATAAGGTTAGGAGAAGGTCCAGTCAGCCTTGAAAGCAGGCGTGAGGTTGCTGGGGATGATAAAAGTACACCAACAAATGAATAACAGGTGTTTATAATGAAAACCCTCATAAGTCAACGTACTGTGTTTAGTCTATACACATTTTCTTTAATAACTCGGTAACTGTTTATGCTAGAGTGACGAGAGATGGCGTAAACTTTCGCCTCACTAATTTCCATCTTTTTACATGCATTAAAAGCACTTGGGGCTTTTCTGACTCTTTTAGTGCACAAAAACTCAAATTTTGAAAAATTAATCCCCAAAAAATGGGTTTAGAGTTTTCCAATTGTTTTGCCCAACGAACTTGTCGAACTGGTTATAGAAAGGAACATCCCTACCAAGTTTGAAGTAAATCGGACAAGAAATGTGACCGCTAGAGTGCATACACACATATATATCATTTTGAACAACCCCCCAAAACGTGTTCAGGGGGTCACGTTAAGAACTTCTATGGTGGTCCCAGGCTTAAGTTTCACCGTGCCGGTCATGCTAATAGTTCACTTTCCATAGGAAATCCACTAATAATCTCAGTCAAAAATGTGTCAATGGTGAAAAGTCATCTAGGCTAGTAATATGCATTAGCTTTAAATAACATAAAGGAAAAATTGATGGCTAATGAAGCAGTAATGTGTAAAACAGACAAGGGGAACAGTTGTGTAATAATGTACAAAAATGATTTTATAGATAAAGTCTGTGAGTTTATTACAAATAATAATATTTTAGAAATGAAAAAAGATCCTACTAATATCTATCAGAGGAAAATCAGGAAACTTGTTAATAATATCAAAGTACTTTTTATCGATGAGGAAATCAAACGCCTTATGGGTTACCAACCCCACTGCACCAGTGTTACGAGGACTGCCTAAGGTGCACAAGGTGCTTACTAATCTATTCAGCTTCTTGTTTTGAGTTGACTTCTTACATTCAATAATTCTAGCAACAGATTGCTCTACTTTGCGTAGAATATTCTCTAAAGTAAACTGATGAACATTATTCGCTACCTCCAAATACTTATTTAACAGTAATGTGTTCAGCATGTCTTTCTTACAGTAAAGGAATTTGATTTTATTTCTGATCCAAACCTGTTCAGCACATTCTAGGTTTTTTTTGCAGCATACGACTTGTTCCTACTTTTATCTGGATGTAATTCCTACTTTATTCCATGTCTTAAACAGTCGTTAAACTTTATGTTCTGAATAGTGTTATGCAGCTTTAGTTTTACATTCTTGTATTGTATGACTAACAATGCCTGACTGGCAGAAGAATTAAAATTCATGTTATTTAGCCCCAGAGCCGTTATACAACTAAATAAGGATTTACTTTCCGTCAACGGCTCCAACAAATTGTAATTTGCATTACAATCGTTTCGGCATTATAATGCCATCCTCAGACACATGAATTTCAGCTGAAGCAGCGTCGTCACGCTTTGAAATACACAACACGAACATCGAACATTTAGACGAAAAGTGCAACGAACAGACTTGTTGCATACATACACGTTCCATGGTACCAGCTGACATACTGCAATATTGAACTAGCTTTTAAGACGAATAATAAGACAATCAACAAATTAAATGTTAAATGTACGAGGGCTGTTCAGAAAGTAAGTTCCGTTGGTGGCTAGTGAGTAAAGGAGAGGGGGTAGAAGTGTGACCGTGGCGGCGTTGGGTAGTCTGGCTCAGTAGGCGTCTGTCCGTACGCCAAGAAGGTCGATCGGACTGCTCCGCGCGCTCCAATCTAAATTCAAAATGGCCGCCGCAAGTGCCAGTGCCGCTGGCTCTGGTGACGCCGCGAGCGTCAGTCCAGCCGCCGCAATTGACAACCCTGCTGACTGTGAAGTGTGTTCAGTTATCCGGTTTCTTTGGGCAAAAAAAATTAAACCTGCTGAGATCCATCGTGAATTGTGTTCTGTTTACGGAAACAACATAATGAGTGACAGTGCAGTTCGGAAATGGTGCCGTTTGTTTAACGAAGGACGCACGAATGTTCAAGATGAAGAGAAAAGTGGCCGGCCATCTGTGGTAACCGAGATCTTGTGGACAAAATTAATGATAAGGTTAGAGAGAACAGGAAGTTCACTATTACAGACCTCTCGGAGTGTTTCCCCCAAATTTCACGCACTCTTCTGTACATCATTGTGACTGAAAATCTTGGTTACCACAAATTTTGTGCTCGGTGGGTGCCGAAATTGCTCACAACTGTTCACAAAATGAACAGAATGGGCGCTGCCCTAACATTTCTGGAGCGATACGACGAAGAAGGCGATGAACTTCTTGATCACATAGTGACAGGCGATGAAACATGGGTTTCTTATGTGAATGTTGAACAAAAAAAACAATCAATGGAGTGGGGTCACACTGCGTCGCCTCAAAGGCCCATCAAATGCCGACAAACATTCTCAAGGAAAAAACTCATGGCAACTGTTTTTTGGGACAGGAAAGGGGTTCTATTGGTTGAGTATTTAGAAAGGGGCACAACAATTAACTCAAGAGTGTACTGTGAAACGCTAAAGAAACTGAGGCGGGCAATCCAGAACAAAAGGCGCGGCATGTTGACCGGTGGCGTTGTTTTCATTCACGATAATGCACGTCCTCACACTGCAGCAAAAACTCGTGAGCTTCTGGACCATTTTGGTTGGGATGTTTTTGATCACCCACCTTACAGTCCTGATTTAGCGCCAAGTGATTTTCACTTGTTCCCTAACATGAAAAAATGGCTTGGGTCACAGCGCTTTGTGAATGATGACGAGCTGAAAGATGGCGTCAACGGGTGGCTACGTGCACAGGCGGCAGAATTCTTTTCAGTGGGAATTGAAAAGCTTGTTCCTAGGTATGATAAGTGCTTAAATGTTAGTGGGAATTATGTCGAAAAATAGTTTAAGACACACACTTTAAGATGTATATAATAAATTTGTTGTAGATCCATTGAGTATTTTTTTACACCTAAATGGAACTTACTTTCTGAACAACCCTCGTAATGCAATTGAGAAAAGTCAAAAGTCAGGTGTTTATAAAATTAAATGAGCAAGTTGCCCGAGCTTTTATATAGGAAAAACAAGACGTTCATTTGGAACTAGGTACAAAGAGCACCAATCAAACCCAAGAGCCAATAAGCAAAAATTATCTTTCGCACAACACCTGGTTGATGAAAAACACGATGTCAATGATCTGAATACTGACTTAGAAATTATTCACACCTGCAAGAAAGGCAATAGACTGGATACCCTGGAAGAATACGAGATTTACAAGGCCTGCTCGAAAAATGACCATGATAATTTAATTTTAAATGACAAACTGCAATATAAATCTCACTTCATATTCAATAGTATTTTGAATCGGGACAGTGAACCAAAGGCAGGAGAGCAAAGTTCAGCTGATAACGCCACCACGCCAGGAACGATGCAGGAATAACCTCCAGTCAGCAACCTGCGCAGATCGCGGTATGTCAGCCCGTACCGGAACGTGTGTGCGACAGGCCTGTTCGTTGTACTTTTCGTATAACTATTTGATGTTCGTGTTGTGTATTTTTAAGTGTGACGAAGCTGCTTCAGCTGAAATTCATTGTGTTGCATCTCAGGATGACATTATAATACCGAAACGAACGTAACGCAAGTTACAATTTGTTGGAGCCGTTGACAGAAGGTAAATCCTTATTTAGTTATTTATTTTTGAACTTGTATACTTTAGGCTTATTCTCATGAGTGATTTCATAGGTAAAATATTGCATTAGGATACGTTGTACAGCAAACAGATAAAACTCCAATTTATTCAAGAAAAAAGTGGGTTCACTAAAAAAATCATTTAAAACTCGTTCTTTAGATTAAGTAAAAAACTAAAAAGTTGTATGTAATTCAAATAAATAGAAATTAGAATACTCTGACGTCACAACACGATACCGGTCGTGGAAAAAATGATTTTTCTTGGAATAAATCAAAGGTGTGTCAACTGGTATACAATATTTAATTAAGTATATAAGGAAATCAAATTGTAAATAAACAACTATATTCACCACCAAAAAACCTTTAACAAATTAAATAATCTGAGAGGTTTTATAACAGTTCAGCGCCACGGGGCACACGGCTCTGATAACCCTTGGAGCAGTACGTAGTACATAGTTTCCTAATGAGAAGATGTATAATGCAGTAGTGCAGAGGCAACACTTTGTGACTGATGGGTGATGTGCTGTAGAAGTGCAGGGGGGGAGGTTGGAAGAGGGAGGGGTGGGGGTGGAGGAGAGGTAGTCATTGAAAAAGGAAAGGCCTTGCAAACATTTCTTGTACCAGGCCTCGGATTGGCTAAGGAAGACGCTGAGTGTTACCACCCACTACCGGATAGGAGTAAAAACACCCTCATTAGGAATATTTAATCTGACTCTTGTTTCGCCATTTTGGCAACCGTAAACTCGTAAACCTAGCAAGTCGCGTTGTACGCAAAATTCATTCAAATTTGTATTACAATAATTGTGATGATATACAGCTGCTGTAAGATTCATTTACGTAATAAAACAAAAGTTTAGAATGTTATCTTTTAAATTATGTAGCAATCTATTTATTTTCAAAATTCAAGTTTGTTTGCAATTTTTTGTCACAATAAAAAATAGCTTTCAGAAGTTGCACCTGTGCGCCTGTCACCTAGCACTATATATGAACATTGACTTTTAGTGCATTTGGCCACACCTAGGGTTAAGCAACGCAACTACAACTGTAAACACGTTACAAACCAGTTGCCTAATTCTAGTTGGGTATTAGTCTTCCCAGTGTGCAGAAGCCTCAGTTATAGTGCAAAGCTACTTAATGGTTAATCGTTAGGCCTAATGGTTTGCTGCTAATGGGGTATTATAAATGTCATGCCTGATGCTGGCCCAACTAACTTATGACCATGAGGTTTTCTTTGAATATTTACTGATTACTATTAAAATAATTAATAATTATCATTTCACAGAAAAAGAAATCCAAAGATCATATGAAGGAGAACAGTTTACTAAAGAGGCCAGCTCTAGACTCAAATTCAAATTCAAATTTTGGTCTTGCTGAAGATTCCAATACATGTAAGTAGCAATTAATAACCCCTTTAGTTATAGAATATTTGTTTGTAAAAACATGTAGGCCTATTATGTACCATATTCTATTTTATGAATACACTAGAATACATGGAAAATTGTAAAGAAATACTGTACAGTAGATTAACGATATAATATTTACAAATTACAAAATAAGGAGTTTGATGAAGTAATCCTTACATATAAAAGCCAAAGTCCTCACTCACTCATAATCACTAATTCTTCAACTTCCCGGCATGCTAGAGTGGTGAATGGTACATTGATTCTTTAAGACGAAAATAGGAAATTTAGAGTGTTTTCATACCGATTCAACTGTAGGGCTTTGCCTCACGGGGCTTCAAAGTTACCATGTATTCCTCATGGACATTTGAAAGTTAAAACAGCTGATCTTGATTTGTAGTAATTCCACGGGCTAGCCTCAGGATGCAGCTCACATCTTGATTCGTAATAGTTACATAGGCTAACCACAGAATGCATCACACACAACTGTCATAGTTTACATTATGTTTTATGATTATTTTTTACAGTTTGGGTCAACATGGTTCACGTGTAGATTTTATTTTGTTAGGGCATTTTCTTTAAAGTTTGTAATATTCAACATTGATCCCGACTTAACAGTTCATGGACAGTCAGTATCCCCCTTTACCATTGTTCACGTGCCTCCTGACGGTTCGTGTATGTTTCATGCAATCAGCTATTTGGTTTATGTACCTAAGCTGAATCACCTCATCTGTAATGAATGCACATAGTCAAAGAGAGCTGCCACTTCGCGCAGTTAAGGAACGTCTCTGGTGGCCCTCTGGAGTGGTTCGCGCAGTTCAGGATACCTCGGCTACCTGACTCAGGTCAATTTTCGGAGTTAATGCCCACCCGTAAAAAGCCCCCCCCCCTTTTGACAAATTGTTTAGGTTTAGGGTCCCTCTTACAACTGAATTAATTACTCACAATTAATTCCCAATTTTTCTAGCTGAAATTTGCTACACTAATTCTTTAGGTCTAAAATAGGAAAAACAAGGATTTTGATACCGATTTTGCCGTAGGGCTCTAACCCACAGGTTGTCAATGGTCCCATGTTATTTTTATAGTCATTGAAATGTTAGCATAAACAAATGTTACTTATTCAAAAATATAATATACCCAGGGTCCCCACCCAACCGTGAAAACCGTGAAACCTTGAATAAGCCATGAATTTTGTACATACCGTGAAAAAACCTGGAATAATCTGTGAATTTCGATATCAAACCTTAAAAATATATCTAACTTGAAAAACAATAACTAAATATCTTATCAGAAAATATCACATTTGTTTTCAGATAGGGAAATGTACAACAGAATTATTTAGTACGTTGTTAATATGGTGAATACCGCGTCGTCTGCCTACTTGCAGATTGCAGCTGTGCGGATGATTTAGGACTGGTTCTGGTTTCCACAGTGCAAAGGAACTCGGGCGACAGTTGTTAAGTTGCTGGTTTTTTTTCACTTTCAACTGACTGCTGACTGACACTTGTGTAAGACCGTTTGTGTCTTCTTTACTGTATGTCATTTGCCTATTGTTTTGTATTAGTCGGTGACAGTAGACAGCTACTGTAACTAGACTTTTAACTATACAACTGTCGCGTCAGTAACTCGCAAACTCGCCCATTCCGTTTTTACGATGCGTACTGCGTAGTCAGCGTTGCCAATTCGAGAGAACTTACCCTTGCCAGTGATAATTTTGAACTTCGAGGGCAAAAAGGGGTAATTTTATTAAAGACTTTAAAAATATACAAATTTATATTATACTCTGTTATATACTTATTATTACATTCATTGATGTTTATTTATGATTAAATTAGGTCTACTACATTTCCCTACTTTATCGACCCTTCCGACTTTCGTTACTCTGACGAATACTCACGAACTCCATGACAGGAATCAAGCTTGAGTAAGGATTACATGTAGAGTGATCGTCTCATGTTAAAAACGTGGAAGAGCCGCGAGTGCCAGGATGACAAAAAGTCCGCTAAGTTGCAGTAATGTCTGCAAGTTTTAACATCAACCAGACAATAAATAACGAAAATAGAAAATGGGGATTATTTTCACCTGTCTCCGCCTACCTAATCCTAGCAGTTGATATACTGAAAGATAGACAGCCTTAGCTGTTTTATAATTGTTGTTTACGGCTGTAAATAAAATTGCATCAGCTGCTAGGCATTTACATACTGTGATTTTTTAAGCAGTAATATAAATTCTGAGAAAAATCCGTTATATCTCGCATGAAAAAATTGAGACTAAAACTGGCTGGCGTGTGCAACTTTTATTTTCATTCTTTATTCTAAACTTTGAAATTAATTATACATCAGTGACATCTATAGGCAGCTCCTCAAACCTATCAAATTTCAAGCACATTTCCTTTATTTCATTAGCACTCTTTACTCAAACACAGGAGTTTAGATTTTGAGGGTAATTTTGACGAGGATCGAGGGTAATTTGGGAAAAACTGATTGGGAACACTGAGCGAAGTAGAAATCAGCAACGGATAACCGATAAACTGGTGACATGACTCACGACGACAATAAAACAATAAGAAACTCTAAAATAGTTCTTATTTTTTAAAAGGTTCACTTGGGTTGTATGGTATGGTTTTATGGTTCTGTGACATCGTAATTGGAATGTTGGAAAGTTTTAACTAGTATTTGACCGTTGCGCCGCGTCTGCGTTGTTGTTTTGCGACCGGTATAGTTTATGTTTTTTAATATTTCTACCGTGATATTGACAATTTTTAGACCTTGAAAACCGTGAAAAATCCGTGAATTTGATTATTAAGTTTGAGTGGGAACCCTGTATACCAGATGAAAACACAATCCCATTCCCAATCCACAAATGATTTAGGGCTCCCCCCAAACCTTCAAGGTATGCTGAAGGAGGTGTCCGTTGTCATATATGTTCCGGTCTAACTTGAAAATTACTCAACCGATTGAGCTGAAATTTCATATGAAGGTAGTTAATGTGTAAGGGTTTTGGGTAGGCTTATTTGCATATTCGTAATCCATGTTTATAGCCCCTGAGCTGTAGGAACAATTATTGTAAGGCTATATTACTTATATATATAACGTCAAAACAGCTCAAAATTTGGTAGGTAATTGATGCGTCAGTCCTTGTTTCGATATTAATATACCATCTTCAGCTGCTTCTGACGGTCATCATAATTAATATGAAGTTGTCAAACGAATGGTTTTGTCAAAAAACACATAAAACTCTAACACAAACGGACGAAAAAACATAATTTTCTAAAACTAGACAGGCCTGTCACAAAGATAGCACACTTGATCGCACCGGCAGTAGGATACAGGGTCGGTTGAGTGTGCTTATATTGAGGACGAATAGGATCACTGACGGAAAAAGATCATTTAAATCGTTTAAGTATTCAGAAAGTGATCCTGGGTCATACTAACACAAAAATTAATTTCTTAACATTCTAAACAATGTAAACAATATTTGTTTGTAGCAGCTATCTGATTAAATAGATTCCTAATGTGTACACAATTACCTAGATAGATTACAATGTTAAAAATTATTAACACGTTAAACATGAAAATAAAAAATAAATGTGTCATTGTTATTTTTACACAAATTAACACGTTCACTGCATTACAGCATATTTGTATGTGATTTCGGTGTTGCGTTACGAGACCTATAGTTCTCGTTTGGTGTGATTACGGCTGTCCGATACGAGACCTTGAGATCTTGTTGCGTAGAGATCCTTTCTATTGAAAGGAATAGAAACAGAGCACCCTGTGGTGTATTTTGTGAACTAGCACACTGTTGCCAACTTACAGCCTGCTCAGGATTTTAAAATGCCACAGTAGTACGAGGCACCGAGATTTCGTACTGCACATTTACGAGAAAAAACACACCACAAATCAATTTAGGTTATTGCAATAACAACAAGCAACTTTTGGCGCAATGTTATGAACGGAACGTACTCAAGAGCTCGAAGCGGCACTCTGAGCAACTAAGCTTCGTTGCGAGGTCCGGGGGTCTTGTGTCGTATAAAAGTAATAATTTATTACTTCAGTGGGTTACGAGATCTACAGATTTTGTTTGTTGCCATTGTTACCAATCGATCCAGCAACCAACAAGCTTTATGGACAATATATGTGAGGTGGAAAGCGAAAAGGGACCTCTTGTCGGCAATTTCCGATTTTGAGTTATTGATATTTTTATTATCACCTTAAAATTCCTAACAGTTTGGTGCAAATTTCATGTCTCTACGATTTTTTTTGTTTGAGTTATGGACGTTTGAACTTTCTCGAAGGGTGAAGGGCATTTTCAGGAAAACGCCCTCAAAAAGTTTAAATAAACTCAGAATCTATATTTTTCATATTTAAGCGATGCTTTTGGTATCAATGCAAAGCTTATAATGTCCTCTTTAGGAAGAACACTAGTAGTTTCCTTAACTAACGCTAGAATTTAGGCTTATACTGTGTTTATTGCAACATGTAGTACACAAGGGTATTTTCTGAAAAGGGACCTCTTGTCGGCCCCGTGTTATATCTCCATAACGACAAGAGATACCTTTTCAAGGCTGAACATTTACTGCTGCCACATTGTTGTTTAAGTGTTTTATCCAATAATTAGTTTAATATAGTCAAAATGAAGTATAATTAACATCCTAATTAGAAAATAATATCGATAGTTTGAACGTTGACCATTGAATAGACAAGTGGGACCTCGGTTATAGAAAAGGTACCTCTTGTCGGGGCCGTATTAAAATAATCAGACGATGTTCTGCTTTTACTAGAACTTCGTCCTAGTTCTCTAAGTGTCCGCTAGAATTCAGGAGAGACTACTTTTTGAACCAATGTTTCTTTACGAAGTGTGTTGTGTAAAAGGGACCTCTTGTCGGCCATGTTATTTTCCCATAAGCGACAAGAGGTACCTTTTCTCAGGGCATGCAGTGACTAACAAAATGATTTATATCGACTTGTTTAAGCTTTGATTCGACTTTTTAACCGATAAACGCCTTTTCTACTCAAAATATCGAATAATAATCGATAAAAAACCGAAAATCGATGATTTGGACCGAAATTGCTGTATTTAGCTGTACTGAAAATTTTACTTTGCCGACAAGAGGTCCCTTTTCGCTTTCCACCTCACATATATCTTATTTCTCTTAATTCTCTATGTCAATTTACATAGAATTATCGACAGGGAAGAATATCATATTAAGCAACCGCACCAAATATAGGTTATAGTACGAGACCTCGGGACCTCGTGACGCAGTGAACGTGTTAATGTTAATCCTGGGATTAGTCCTGGGATCCCGGGAATCTTCAACATAATCCCGAAATCCCGGAATTGAACATATCATATTCCCTAGTTCAATTATATTTTAATATGTACATGTTTCAGATTGTCTAGTATTTTATATTTGGTGGATTTCAGGTTTTTCAATGGTCAGTGATTCACAAGGACCAACTGATTTTTCGGCTCAGCTGGGATTTTCGGAAGACTCAAACTCTCAAGGAAGTGAACCAGTCAGTAAACGCCTGAAGACAGAGTAGACTGCAATGTGCAAGTGACTGAATATGTGTGACAGTATTATGTTATTTTATAGAATATAATTTTGAACACTCTGTATACATGAGTAGAATATTTTTATTTTTTGTTAAGATTCAAGATCCAATTTATTGAAACTATGTCATTTATTTTAATTTATTTAATACAACGCAAAACGATCAACTAGAGAATATGCTTGAATATATTTTGATAAGGTTACTGCATGTGAGACTGTGATTGGGTAGGTGCTTCTAAGGATTATAATTTCCTTTAAGAAGCTAATTTAAAAGACTCAACAGGCAGGAAATCGTAGCCCCCACTCTCGTCTAGTGATGACATAAAACAGCTGTTGGTTTAGTCTTAGCGCTTTCGCTTCATTTGTAAAATTAACTTCAGTAGGCTTGGCGAAGATGTCAAATTGTTAGTTAATCATGATTTTTCAATTGTTTTAACCAAAATGGTAATATGTTATGGATTTTGTTTCATTAATTCAAATATATAGTTGATTACAATAACATAAATTTACAGGGATTTCCTCTTGTAAGTGACAAAAAATGTCCCAAATTCGGAGTAGAATGATAGTTTAGCTATAGTTTCCATTTAAAAAAAATCGAGATTACTTTTTAAGACTTTATAAAACGTTATAAAAATGTTAAAACATAAGCAAATGTTGAGAGCTCTTTTTTCGGGTGTCATCTTCAATATTCGTGAACTTTCGGTTACGACAGAGTGGGATTATATTTGTAATATAGTTTGAAAATAGCATAAACAAATGTTACTTATTGAAAAATAACTATGGCATGGGCGATTTCCTCTTTGTAGAGTCTTGTGCTGATTTAACTTTTTTCAGTGTCTATGGAAATACTAAGTTATATAAATTTATTATAAACGGGATGTAAATGAAAATGTCTTAATCACTTTAGAATATTTTTACTCTTGTCCTCCTGTACAAGTCAGTAAACACATCAAATAGATGGTATAAGCCATCTTTATATATGTTTACAAGTACGTATATGCAAGATTAAATATATTTTTGTGTTGTAAAAAGTTTTGATTTACATCCTATAGTTACAATAACATGTACATAACTAATAACTTATCGTTTATTATAAAATTAATGATTTCAGGAAACTTATGTAGTGACATACTATGTGGGCTTATTTCCACTAGCAGCTAAAAAAAGGCTGCTCCACTGGAAGTGGAGACTTTGCCACCCAAAGGAAGCCAAACTCGTCCAATGACGAACGAACTATCCACAACAGATGATTTATTATGATAAAACAATGTGTGTCTTAAATTACCAGTGAAATGTAGTATTTTCAAATGTAAACAGAAGAAACCTGCTTATATTATACAAAATTTATACTACATTTACAAAGAATTATAGTAAACTAACCTAACTTAACTCCGCAGAGCGCTATATGGCGGCTATTTTCTTTATAACATATTACAAAAATGGGTTGTGTTAAATACAACAAATAAACGGTGTCAGGAAACTGACACATACTTTCTCCCTTTCAACCCAACTTTAATGATTACATTACTTTTTATCTACTAAATATAGAAAACAAAGCACAGTCGAATGTACAGAAAATCCTGTAAACAAGTTGTTTTCAAAAACATATGTTTTAGAGGCACTACAGAATCCATTGCTACACACGTGGTTTTAAGAGGGGAAATGCCCCCTATTCCTCCCCCCAGGGTTGTTAAGGGCAACATATTTCGAATTTCCTCTGTTGTTCAATGTTAACTTGACAAGCATATCAAGTTTGAACGAAATTGATCTGTAAATAAGAGAGAAATAGTAATTTTTGTGTTCCCCATAAGAATAACATTGGATAACGTACTGCGTTTACCGCAAAATGAAAATTTAAATATTCTCCGCAACCAGCAATTGTAGAATAGTAATTCAAAATACTAATTTTTTAGTTTTTTGAGCTATTTTTAATGGGGAATAGTAATATTCGTTTATATTTTATGTTTTTTATGTAAAATACAAAAAACCTAATTTTTTATGTTCTAAGCCCTATCATTTCTGAACCCGAATTTTTACTGAAATGCAGGTGGTGTCATTTTGTTAGAAAACTAAGTTCTACAAACGGCTAAAGTTTAATTAAAATCGTTAGAGCCGTTTGAGAAATTTTGATCTTTCATATTTTTTGGTGGTTTTGGGGGGATAATTACCCTTATAAATCAAAAATTCCAAAAAATTAAAAAAACGCCTGGAGATTCGTGGATTAGTACTAGTGATGGTCAAAACCAGAAATTTCAAATCTCGAAACCGAAACCAAAACTTACAAAATCGAATCTCGAATCTCGAAACTCAAATCGCGAAACCCTATTTACTTGCCTGGGTATGGTTATGAAAAATAAATCCAGAAAAATTAATTAAAAATAATTATATATTTTGGTTAGAGTTGATCTTTCAGAAATAAAAAATCAATAATCCAAAAAAGGTGAAGGTAGACGACCGATGACAGTAGCTTTTGACCTTTGCATCATTGATCGAAACACGGGCGTGATTTCTGTTAAAAAAACAACAATAAAGACACAAAAAATTTCAGCAGTTTTGAGTTTTGATTCTCGAAACTCACCGATCGAATCTCGAAACCGAAACTTTTCCAAAGTTTTGGTGGTTTTGAGATTCAAGTTTTGGTTTTGACACATCACTAATTAGTACCTACATACCAAATTTCATAAAAATCGGACCATTGGTTTGGGCTCTATCTCTGTACACATCGACCCCCCCGCACCGCAGGCGGAAGTAAAAGCTCTGGCGAAATACCCTTTCCCCCATTTGTACAGGACCAAAATGAGTTACTGACCTGGGATCTGGACGTTATGAGGCTTTACGTTTTGACTCGACACTTGTCGACTTAATTCTTAGCTATTTTATACTACATTGACGTGATGAAACTATTAAATAAGAACCTTAAGATATATGCCCAGCAGTTACGTCACTGTAGGCGGATAATTTTTACATGATGGAGCAGCGCATCCCCTGCCCCACCAAACAAACTTTCAGGTCTAGGCTCAGATCTGGTATTGAAAATTTAAAGGTGACTCTGTCAAAAAATAAGCATAAGTGTACACCTATCTTTTGTTAATAAAATTGTTTTTTTATATACACTCTCCTTTTATTTATGGCTCTGTTGGAGGTTGATATAAAACCAACCTCATATATCTGTTTATGGACTGTATTTAAGAAAATGACTAGTTTCCTATTTAAGTGAAACTGCAGTTTGTGATTTGGGTTTAGTAAGGACCTATCAAGGGCGAAGCTCAAGTCTTCATTGAGTCAAAACATCAACGAAATCGACGACAGATTTAGGTTAGGAACTTGACATAGTCAACAAAAATGGACATTCGATAATGTTTGAATACCCCCATCGCAGCAAACCTGCGTACTCAGCGAATTTCCAATGCATATACAGGATCAAAAATGGACATTCGATAATGTTTGAATACCCCCATCGCAGCAAACCTGCGTACTCAGCGAATTTCCAATGCATATACAGGATGTTGCAAAAAAACTTTCAGGACTTTGGGATACAATTTCTCATACAAAATGAAAGAAAAAAGTTCATATGAAGGTATGTCCTAAAACACTTAGTTTTCTGTTTATCTGTCTGTGTTTTCTACTTAATACGGTATATCTTAGAAACCTCTGAAGATATAAAATTTAAACTTGGTACATGTATTATATCTAATAAGACCCATCTTGGTATGGAATATCATGTTTCTACTTTGTACCATTTCAAAATGGTGGCTATTTTTTTTTTCAAAGCTAAATATCTTAAAAATCGTAATATTTAGAAAATAACTTCAAGAATCATAAAAGTTGCGTAATTTGTTCCTAAAAATGATGATATGATAATATCATCACTATAGAATTATAAATAACTGAGTGGTTATGATTTTCATATAAAGTACCTGGGGGCCGAGCTTTACTCGGGGTAAGGCCAGTCAGTTTGTTTAGATGACTTGGAGTAATATTTCACCACTTTCCCCTACTGATAATCAGATTTGTATCTCATTTGCCTCTTTTCTACATTTTTAAGGTCACTGCAGTTGTTATTTATAGCTCAATGTCCCTTTGATTTATTTTACTACTCTACATATGTAATCTTCAGTCAAATCTTTTAATCTCTGCTCTCAGGAAACCACATGTTAATAATCATAAACAACATGAGTATTACTTTGACAGTTCATTGATTGATTATAAACAGCTGTTACAATTATTTTGTTTTCATTTGAAACTCCATAAGCCCAATGTTAATTTTAGCGAATTTCCCCTATAGGGAAGAAGCTATTACCGTAGTCGGCATAGTAAGACCTAGGCCCGGGACCATGATAACTTTTCGTTTTGAGGTCCCCAGACCCCAAAAACACCATTCGTTTGAAAATGTATATATATACATATATATATATGTGTGTGTGTGTGTGTCCGTGAGCACGATAACTCTCGTAAAAATAATCCGATTTTGATTAAATTTGGTATAAACGTGTAAAGCAGCATTTATGACTAAGTTTGAAAACCAGACAGATCGACCTATCCGAAGGGGTATTTTGGAGGGGTTTTGTACCCCAAAAATGGGTTTTTTGAGTTTTTTACATATAATTTTTGAAAAAGTGAAATTTTATTTTTCCCCATTAGAATAAGCTTAAAAAGACGCACAATTTGGTGTTTTGATCATTGCTCTACGTCAAATGGTTACAGAGATATTGAAAGTGCTAAACACAGTACGTTGTCCAATGTTAATCTTATGGAGAATAAGAAAAATTGTATATCTCGCTTATTTATCAAATTTTCCTGATGAAACTTGGTATATTGCTTCATATCGTTGTGTTCTATTGATATTTGCACTAAAAAACATTTTTTTGGCCGATAGTTCCAGTAGCAGCAAACCTGCGTACTCAGCCCCCATGTTATTCTTATGGAGAATAAGTAACGTGTTATCTCCCTTAATTATGAACATAAATTAATAAAATTTGGTATATGGCTTTACCTCATTGAGTTATATTAATATGTTTACAAAACCCCATATTTTGTGTTCCTTGCTTCGGCAAACCTGCATACTCAGCCGCCATGTTTTTCTTATGGAGAATAGTTAAAATGTCATAAATCGTTTATTTATCAATGGATATTGATGAAACTTTGTATGTGGCTTTATGTGATATTAAGATACATATGTATACATTGGAAATTCACTGAGTACGCAGGTTTGCTGCTACAGGGGTATTGTTAACTTTTCATTTTAGTTTTTTTACATTATTTGATATTTCCTGGGGATGAGGTCTGTCTAGAACTTATTTATATCCCAGAAATTAGTTATTTCGAACGTTTGAAGGAAATCTTTGGAGCCGTTTTTGAGATCAGTGTCGCAAGCAAGCAAACCAAACTCAGAGTATAGGATAACTGAGTAGTTAAAACATGTTTTTTCCATTTCTGGACTGAAAAATCATGTTTTAACTTCAAAAAAATCACAATATTTCAGTTATTTACAATTTTACAGTTAATATCTTCATATCAATGATTTTAGGACAAAATTACGCAACTTTTATGATTCTGACAGTTTTTCCTAAATATTACGGTGTCAGCGAATTTCCCCTATAGGGAAGAAGCTATTACCGTAGGTCTCATGGTAAGACTTAAGCCCGAGACCATGATAACTTTTCATTTTGAGGTCCCCAGATGCCAAAAACGCCATTCGTTAAAATTTTTATATATGTAGTGTCCGTAAGCACGATAACTCTTGTAAAAAAGGTTCGAACATAATGAAATTTGGTACAAATATGTAAAGTACCATTTATTGGAACGAGTTCGAAAACCAGACGAATCGCACCATCGGAAGGGGGGTTTTGTATACCAAAAATGTTTTTTTTGAGGTTTTGACATGGAATTTTTATTTAAATCAAAAATTAATTTTTACCATTGAATTCAGCATAAAAAACAAACAATATGGTATTTTGATCATTGCTCTACGTCAATTGGTTACTGAGATATTGGAAGTGCTAAACACAGTACGTTGTCTAATGTTATTCTTATGGAGAAAAATAAAAATTGTATATCTTGCTTATTTATGAACATAAACTGACGGAATTTGGTATATGGCTTCATCTGGTTGTGGTTAACCCATTGAGGTAGTAATTTTATTCTGTTTGCAGTAGCCTATAACGGGAATTGATTGGTGCTGCACTCTAGTAGCAAAATATGTAACTAATGTTCACGGGCGTCTACGGTTCTATCCGCTAGGGGCGCGGACTGACTGAAAAACCTTAATATCGCCGCCAGGCCTTTGGTCGTGTTAGCTGAGTTGACTACGTCGTGGAAACACCTTGGCCAGGTGGTGATACGATGTTCGTGGGTTCGATTCCCACACACGACCAAAACTGATCAGTTGTGCAACTCTCAATGAGTTAACCGGTCTGTGGCAACGTTGGTGGGAGGGCCCAAGTAAAATAAACGGTGGCAGGCTTGCTTGGAAGTTGACAGGATCGGTTAACCCTAGCCGTGGCCAACCTGCTCCCGGAGCTAGTTTCACGTGTTGCCTGAAATGCCCACCAGCCCACGGAGCTGGTACGGGTCGAAATTTTTGTAACGGTAAAACAATCATTAAAGGTCAACTCAGAAGTGAACAATATTTATACCATTCGAAAGATCACATTCTGAACTTTCATTTTATTACATAAATGAACCGTTAACAAGTTGTATAACAATGTCACGACGATTATAATTACTATGAAATTTTGCGACTACGCCATTCCTGCAGTCGACGCTCGGAAAATGTAAAAACACAACTACTTTGGAATTACCCTGCTCGGGTAATTTTTGTCTTAGGATGTTGCGGGTGGTACCACTGCATAGCCAAAGAGTTTAGTTTCACTGTGGTATTGATTTTTAGAACAAAATATTGATTGCACAACAGTTACGATTTTATGAACACAGCTGTTTTCTGAATTCGTAACAAATGGCCAACCGGCTCCAGGAGCCCGTATGGAAAATGCGAATTACATCCAGTGCAAGTTATAAATACTAGTCATATAATATTTCATTTTGAAGAGGAAGAAATTTAGCTTTTGACATTGGCAGCCTTGCGCATCGCCTTTTCCGGCTGCTGTCTCGCAGACGAAGGAAATGCGTCACTCATCTGACATCTGATGCGCAGAAGACGGCCATTTCGCGAAATTGTCGGCGTCCTTAGTGAGTTTGCGCTCGCGTGTATCCGCGAATTATTGCTAAATCCGTTATTATTTCGGAGTGTTAGTGTTAGTGAAGTGTGTGTGTGTATATAACAGTAATCTTTATGCATTTTATTATGCATAAATATTACTGAAGTGTGTGAAATATTGTTTGTAAAAAAACATTGTTTTTTGTACAATGTCACGAATATACGAGTGCGATATAAACCAACAGGATAACATAATAATGGGACGGGGGTGAGTAATTATATTTATTTTTATTACTTTTACAATTGTAAGGTAGGATGTATTTCATTATTGAGTAGGCCTAGTATAAAAAATAACAATTTTGTAATTTTTCCTATATGGTGACCGGACCTACAATCACACGTTATCTCTTATATAATATGCCACTACCCTGTGTATATATATATTTATATATTTTATTGTTTCTAAATACCTGCAGGAATAATATATAGATATAATATACTAAATGTATATATAGTATTTGGAGGAATAAATTTCTAAAAAAAGTTATATACTAAATACCGTAGAATTTTTTTTCCGAATACCCTAAAATTTCGAAAATTCATCTAATCATAAGTGATAACAATTTTTACCATCAACTTTATGACTTTTTTACATTCCCTACTTCATTAGCTTTACAAAAATATACATATTATTATTAGCATATACATATTTACATTACCTTTTTACAGTACTAACTAACACTGTACAATTTTCAAATTTTGCGGTTTTCCGTATATACTTACATAATACCTACAAAAATTCTTTCCCCAACATATTATACATTTCTATGTAGGGAATTGAATTGTCTACAAAATGTATATAATGAATTTTCCATAAAAAATCGGACGAAAAAGTTTTACCGAGGCTGCTTTTGAAATTTCAAAAATAAATTTCAATTTTTTTATATTTTTTTTTACTTCGCTGAAAAAATTATCTCTTAGATCTTTTTTATTTGACTATTACATGATGCCCCTGTTCTTTCTGAACAAAATGAATATGTGGTTGGCTATGTTTAGTTCTCATTTCAAATTTATACGAATTTTCAAAAAAAGGTCTGCAAAATCGCCAAAATTGGTTGGCCATTCTACAGTTTTTGGGTGGCCACTGCTAGGGTTAATTCTTTGAGACTTGCACATGGTCAACACTGATTTTGCTAATTTTTACTTATGTCTACTGTGTGTGTGCCAATGTGACTCTCTAAACTGAAAGAAAACAATATTTTAATTAAAATACGCCATTAATCCATTTAAAAACACCAATTTTATACTCCAATTCACAGGTTAATAAAATTACAAGTAAGGAACGAGGCCAGCTCGTATGTCTACGCCAATGGGTTAATTGTTGTTTGCACAAAAAAATTTTTCACCCATGGTTCCCGTAGCAACAAACCTAGGTACTTGGTCCCTATGTTATTCTTATGGAAAATAATTAAAATGTTATATATCGCTTATTTATGAATGTATATGGATGAAACTTGGTTTGTGACTTCACTAAGATGAGTTCTATTGATGTTTGCATAATAACCCATTATTTTGTGTTCCTTGTTGCAGCAAATCTGCGTACTCATCCCCAATGTTATTCTTATAGAGAATAATTAATATTTTAAATATTGCTTGTTTGTGAATATATTTGTTATGAATCCTGTTAATTAAGTGTTTTAATGAGTTATGTTATATATTCGTTGGAAATTCGCTGAGTATGCAGGTTTGCTGCAACGGGGGTATTTAAGATTTTAGCTTTGAAAAACAGAAATGGCCGCCATTTTGAAATGCGAAAAAGAAGAAACTTGATATTCCATACCAAGATGGGTCTTATTAGATGTAAGTACCTGGGAGCCGAGCTTTGCTCGGGGAAGGCTAGTCAGTTTGTTTAGATGGCTTGGAGTAATGCTTCAGCACTTCCCCAACTGATTATCAGATTTTTATAGCTCATTTGCCTCTTTTATGCAGTTTTAAGGTCACTCCAGTTGTTATTTATTTATAGCTGAATGTCCCTTTCATTCGTTTCAGATTTGACCACTGCAATCTTCACTCTACAGTTTTAGTCACTGCTCTAAGGAAACCACATGTTAACAATTATTATAAACAACATGAGTATAGTACAGTATTACTTTGACAGTTCCCTGGTTGATTATGAACAGCTGATAGGATTCTTTTGTTTTGATTTGAAACTCCATAAGCCCAATGTTAATTTTTCTAACTTTTCATTTTAGTTTTTTTTATTATTTGATTTTTTCTGGGGATGAGACCTGTCTAGAACTTATTTTCAACCCTGAAATTAGTTATTTCCAACATTTGAAGGAAATTGTTGGGGCCGTTTTTGAGATTAGACGTAAGCAAGAAAGCAAGCAAACCTTACTCATATTAGAGTATAGGATAGGATACATGTACAGCGTTTAAAGTTGTTATCTTCAGAGGTTCCTAAGATATACTGTATTAAGTAGAAAACACAAACAGACAGATAGACGGAAAACTAAACGCTTTCGGACATACCTTCATATGAACATTTTTCTTTGTTTTTGTATGAGGAATCGTATCCCAAAGTCCAGAAAGGTTTTTTTTTTAAACATCCTGTATATGTCTTAAAACCGCATAAAGCTGCTTACCAAGTTTCTTTAATATGCATTCACAAATAAGCGATGTTTAACATTTTAATTTTACTCCATTTGGATAACATGGGAGCTGAGTACGCAGATTTGCCGCAACAAGGGACACAAAATATGAGGTTTTATGCAAATATGAATATAACTCAACTAGGTGAAGCCACATACCACGTTTCATCAATATACATTCATAAATAAGCGATAAATGCCATTTTATAAGAATAACATGGTAGCTGAGTATGCAGGTTTGCTGTAACAAGGAACACAAAAATGGGTTTTCGTGCAAATTTTGTTAAAACAACTAGGTGAAGCCACATACCAAGTTTTATTAATTTACTAGTTGTTGCCCGTCGATACACGATGTATACAGCTCCATTTGTGGTGAGTGGAGCGCTAGGCAGATGGTGCGAAACATGTATAAAATCTACTTTTTAAACTGCTATTTCCTTCCAATTATTTTCACTGTAGCAAATTGTAAGAAGAAAATACCCCCGTCGCAGCAAACCTGCATACTCAGCGAATTTTCAATGAATATATAACATAACTCATTAAAACACTTATCAGGATTCATAAGAAATGTATTCACAAACAAGCGATATTTAAAAATATCGCTACACGCTATTTAAAATATGCTACACGTGTTGAGTTTTAATTTTATGTTTTATGTGATCCTGGTCCCGAGCTCATAAGGCCCATGCCTAAATCCAGTCCTGCTCTTGCGTACCTCCTCACAATATAACGTACTAACCTAGTACCCATCAGATCAAGGCACGTATCGGAGGCGCAACAAGCTCAAAGGAGGATGAATTAGCCTGAGACTCGGCTGAGTTTCATGACTCATGATCCTGTGGTATCGCATGTATAGCGTTGTACAGTAGCTCTCATTTTGCAACACATTACAACCAATATATCCTTTTATGAATATAATTTGATGAAACTTGGTATGTTCCTTCATGTGGTTCTGGTTTTTACATTTGCAAGAAAACCTCATTTTTAGTCGGTATCATAACAGCAGATGTGTAATGTTATACTAGTGGAGGATAAATAAAATATTATATTCACTAATTTATCAATATCTTTTGTGATGACCCAGGTAAGCTGGTTTTGGTGAACCGCATAGTGAAACTTAAGCCCATGAACACGTTTTGGGAGGTCGTTAAAAATGATATACTGTATATATATGTATTCGAGTGGTCACAATTGTTGTACGATGGACTTAAAATTTGGTAGGGACATTCCTTTCTATAATTAGTTGGACAAGTTTGTCAAGCAAAACAATCAGGCAACTCTAACCCCCTTTTTTAGGGATTTTGATCGTTCATATTTTGAGTTCTTGGGTCTAAAAAGAATCAGAAAAGCCCCATATGTAAAATTATTACGGGTGTGCGAGTGGTGATTTTTTTAATTGAGTCGAGCAGTGCCAATAAGTTTTGAGTATTTTTAATCAGTTGGTAGTTTCAAATAGTTGATGACGGAACGAACTGAAGGAATCTATGTACTAGCAGAGACAATGATTCGTTGTCCGTCAGTGTGTGTTCGTGTAATGCAATATCGTGAAAACGGCTGCATAGATCGTTTCCAGATTTGACACAAATTTTTTCCAGTACACTTCTCGCTTCCAGTTCAAAAATGGAACACATTCGTTAAACCATTTTTTATTAATTAATATTTAAAAGTTGTAAAATTTCTATAAGATAAAGCATTGGATAAAAATTACTGCTTGTAAAGCACGAGATACTAATACAATATTGTTTTGAAACTACTCAAATATGCCCCTGTACATATGTTTTATGATTAAATAAATAAAGTACTGTCCGTTTAACATGAGTTTATTCAATTTATCAAAGGTTTTAGAAGTTTTAAAATTAAAAACACCCCCGTCGCAGCAAACCTGCGTACTCAGCGAATTTACAATTCATAATACATTTATTTTTTTATTTATTTGAACTTTACCTATCACTTCTAGTGCTAAAACTACACTACGTTTCGGGAGGTAAGGAAACTCCTCCCGTTATCAAGTGAACCCTACTGTACTATTTGTAATTAAACAGATTAGAGAATCAGAGGATAAAACATAGTTTTAATCAACTTAAAACTTGTACATATTTCAAGAATAATGCATTGCTAAACAAAAGTAAATATTATTACAGATGATTAAAAATAACAACAGGTGAATTCCAAATTTAAATATAGTACATTCTCCCCCACTATCAGTTCACCACGCGTAGTCTTGAAGGTAACTCGGAGGCTGTCTGTTTCTTTGAGGCCTACTTACAGAAATACCAACATCAGACTTTTCAGGCGAGTTGTTAGGTTGAGACTGAGTTTCGTTCGACTCACTTGCGACTAAATCTTGCATTCGATTTTCTGTTTGAATATCTTGAAGGTGTGATTCAGCAGCAGGAGCCAGATTGCGGACATTTACCGAAGTTTCTCGACCGTCTGGTAAGCGGACATAAGCATATCCTGGGTTTGCATGAATAAGTTCTACTTGGCGTACCAATGGATCGTATTTGCTCGATCTCTCGAAGTTCTTTAACAATACAGGCCCTGGAGCTGTTAACCATGTAGGCATTGAACATCCGATACCAGATTTCCTATTATGTTTAAACATTCTCTCATGTGGTGTGCAATTAGTGCTAGTGCAAAGTAAAGATCTAATGGAATGTAATGCTTCTTGAATAACCGTTTCCCATCTAGTTACGGGTAGGTTCTGAGACTTTAAGGCAAGAGTTATGGTTTTCCAAATTATACCATTATATCTCTCACACTGTCCATTTCCTTGGGGGTTGTACGGAGTGGTATGACTTGTTGCAATTCCATGTGAATGCAAGAAAGATGTTACGTCTTTCGAGAGAAATGAAGTGCCACGATCTGAATGGATATAAGATGGTATTCCAAAAATAGCAAATAGCTGTTTTAAGCTTTGAATTACTACTGATGATGTAATTTCAGAAAATTGGAAGACAAAAGGAAAGCGTGAAAACCCGTCAACAACAGTAAGGAGGTAACGGTTTCGAGTAGTTGACGGCAATGGACCTTTAAAGTCAATGTTTCAACGCTCAAAAGGAGCGGTTGCTTTAATTAACGTACCTTCAAATTTGCAAAATTTAGGCTTAAGTTGAGCACAAATAGAACAAGCACAAATAGAACAAGCGGCCGTCATCTTCCGTATTTCTTCCAAAGTACATGCAATGTTCTTGGATCGAACCCAATGATACATTCTTGTAATCCCAGGGTGACAGAGAGAGCGGTGAACTTCTTCAAGATTGAAAGATCCTCCTAACGCTGAGGTTACTCGAGAGAGGGCATCTGGGACTACATTTTCTTTTCCTGGTCGGTATACTATATCATATTTAAAACATGAAAGTTCTAAACGCCATCTCTGAATCTTTTCATTTTTAATTTTTCCTCTGACTCTATTGTCAAACATAAACGACACAGACTTTTGGTCGGTTATTAAAGTGAATGGTCTGCCTATCAAATAATGCCTCCATTTTTTAAGAGATTCTACAATAGCCTGGGCTTCTTTCTCTATACTTGGATGCAGTTGTTCAGATTTTGACAATGTGCGGGAGAAAAAGGCAACAGGTCTACCATTTTGTGAAAGAGAGGCTGCGATAGTTTTCTCTGAAGCATCTGTTTCTACCGTGAATGGAACACCTTCTTCTATGGGCATTTTTAGAGCCAAAGAAATATCGGTTTTGAGATCATCAAACGTTTTAACTGATTCTTCTGACAAGGGGAATTGTTTACTTTCAACTAACGGGCGTATTTTCTCAGAGAAACGAGGAATAAAGTTGGAATAGTGTGCAAACATACCCATAGCTCGACGAAGGGCTGCAGCATTCTCTGGGACTGGGAGATCAATCAATGGTTTAAGACGTTCAGGATCAGGCTGAATCTTGTGGTCGGATATGACATAACCTAGGAGACGAATAGATTGCGTAGAAAATACACATTTGTTCTTATTCAATGTTAAGTTGTACTTCTTGGCAGCTTTCATGAAGTTTTCTAAATGCATATCATGAGCTTCTTGAGTTTCTCCGCAAACAGTAATGTCGTCCAGATATGCGAAAGTATTCTTTAGATTCTCCTGTTTAATTATGAAGTCCATTACACGCTGAAATACAGCAACACCGTTCGTTACTCCAAAAGGTACTCGATTAAACTGGTAAAGTCCTCCACATGCTTCGAAAGCAGTAAATTGCTTATCTTCTTCAGCAATCGGGAGTTGATAGTAGGCACTTTGAAGATCTATTGTGCTGAAGAATTTGTATCTAGAGACCTCGTTTACTATTTTATCGATTCTAGGTAACGGGTATGCATCCAGCATGGTGAAACGATTGACAGTTTGAGAATAATCAACTACCATGCGCTTCTTATGATTTTCGTTCTTCGTTACTAACACCTGTGCTCTCCAAGGTGAGACACTAGTTTCAATAACTCCCTCAGATAGCAGTTTCTGAATATCTGCTTCAATGAATTTTTCATCCTCAAGACTATGCCGACGAGATTTTATGGATATGGGTGCACAGTTGGGTGACAAGTTACTGAATAATCTAACAGGTTGAATACAGGCTGAGGCTAAACTACAAATCTTAAGTGATTTCTTGTTACCACCAAACAGTACTTCTAGGCTTTCGTAGTTTTTCAAAACATCATGACCTATTATGATATCTGTGCATAATTGATCAAGAACAAGGAGTTTAACATTACTATGAACATTTCCTAAAATTTTTAAATTAACTCTACAAAAGGATTTTATGTGGGATTGAAAAGAAGCAGATGCCATTGAAACATTTACATCAATAGGAAATTCTCTCAAGTTACATACCTGAATAATATTTTTACTTATGAAACTCTCAGAACTTCCAGTATCCACTAAAGCATTCATTTCCTCTCCATTCAGTTGTACTTTGATAATAGACTTTACTAGAGAGGACGGAACAGCAGCGTTGAGACTATTGAGAAAAAGGTTGTTAGACAGAGAAGTACCGGTAGTATTATTATTCGCTCTTGGATTTGATTGGATGTTGCTTCTGCAAACCTTGGAAAAATGTCCAGTTTTTCCACACTTGTGACATACAACGTTCTTTGCAGGACACAATTCTCGGTGATGTCTGTTTGCCCCGCAAAAATAACATTTTTGAGTTTGGACTGCTGAAAGGGTCCCTTCAATTTTGTTTACTTTATTTTCAGGATTCTCTGTTTTGTCTTTGCTTGTACCGATAACAAGATTTACAGGGTGAGTTGCAAGATTTATAAACGATTCAGCATGTTTCTGAGCCATTTCAAGACTACGTGCTTGATTTAACGCATCTTCAAGTGAAAGTGTTTTATTCTCCAATAGCCTTTGACGAATCTCGCTTGACAGTATTCCACCAATAAACGCATCCCGAATATAGTCATTCCGGTTCTGTTCAGCATTGACTTGTTTGAATTTGCAATCTTTGCTTAGTTTGAATAAAGCTTGAATGTACTCATCAACAGTTTCGTTAGACTTCTGTTGTCTGGTAGCAAGTTTATGTCTCGCAAATACCTCGTTTGTTGGTTTAATGAATAGAGATGTTAAAGTACTTAAAGTATCTTCATAAGTTTTGCATAATGATATACATTCATAGATTCTTGGAGACACATAATTTATCAGGAGTTTAAGTTTACCTTCATCTGTGTTTGTCCATTTTAAAGTTTCTATTTCAGCAACAAAATTCTCAAATGTAGCAATTCAGTGTAGCCACAGTTGGGAACTTGCAGTATCATTAGGATCAGCGTCAAATTTTATTGGTTTCAGTAAGTTTTCCATTACACAGTACACTATTAAAACATTATTATTTATTTATTTTATTTTTTGAATTTAAATATTTCTATGAGAGAAATAAAGAACAGCTGTTAGTTACAATGAACAAAGAAAATCAATTTACTCACTTATGAAAAACTATACATCAGTTACAAAACATATAAAATAGTATTCACAAAAAAAATGTTCAGAATGTCTCTATAACTCGGGGTAATTTATATTCATGGGTTCAAATGCTTCTGGCTTGTTAACAAAAGTTATCATAAATGATTAAATTAAAATATTCAATGCAAAATATTATGTAGAGATACTAAATTTTGAAAAAGAACAATGTTCAAAGGCTTTTCGAAAAATTACTGAGATTGTATTACACTTTTCCTTTCTTGAATTAAAATAGTTAATAAAATAATTAATTGGTAGTTTAGATGAGTCCAAAAGTTCCTATTAAAAAACAATAAAGTTCTTCTAAATGAAGCTGAAAAGGTTAGTTCTGAAAAGATGGAGTGATCTCACCCAAAGTCCTGTTGATTTCCTAGGAAAAACGATAAAAAGATAAAAAAAGATTCAGGTTGGCTAATACAGCTGGGGGAAACTTTTATTACATTTGTTAAACCGCACTAAATAAATAAAACTGGACAAATTCTCTTCTTCTAATTTCTGGGTTAGAGCGACATGCTCCTTGCCCTAAGACTTTCCAAAGGCAACTCTTCACTTCTTGGTTCAAATTGTAGAAGAAGGCCAATTATCCAATAGCATCGCTTGCCAATAATCCAGGATCTGTCTAATTTTTTTATTGGCTATCAGCTGAAAACTACACTTTTAATTGGTTGTACACTTCACTGAATTTATAAAATCATTCTCTACATAATTGAATTTGGAAAAACAGGAATTTAGGTCTTCAAAACTAGAAAATATGATTAAGAATCGAAATAGTTACTAAAATATATTAAATTCAACTTAAAATACTCATAATTGCATTTCTACAATGACCATGTCAAAAAACAGCTGTTTAGGGAAATCACACAAGTTTCACAATATTTACAATATTTGGTTAAACACTTAATTTCTTCACATATTTAGGTTATTTCTCCTATACCATAAGTTTACAATTAATTTTAGTTCAATTGTTAAAATATTTACTTTTCATTATAATGTACACTTGAATTTAAAAATGTAAAATAATATCTTAAAGATAGCGGTAGGATACAATGTGCTGTGTGGAAATTTATATGGTAGTAGTTCAGAGTTTATCCACTAGGTGTCGGCACTAAATGGACCGGCTGTGTGGTAAGTGACGGACGACATTCGTTCAACAAGATGGCTTCCGTGGATCAAGAGACTGGTGTTGTATGTTTACCTATTTACATTTATTTCGTTTTCAATTACATTTGTGTGTAAATCTTATAGTTAAAATGGATAGGAGAAGTGTCCTATTTACTCTTAAATTCCAATCATTATGGTTATATAGTTCGAAATAGTGCTAATCTTCTCAGAAAGGTGCAGTGTTAGAAAGGTTATTTCCGTTGTGAAAAAATAGTCGTACATAATGAATTTAAATCTTTCTACGATATTATTTACAAATGACATGGGTTACTTATATCCTATTACAAAATTCTTTTGTTCTGGTATAAAAATAAATAAACGTACCGGAACCAATTTGTAACGTTTAACCTTGTCATGGTTATTAAATTTTGTATCCTGAGATAGGCCTATGGATGATTTGGATTAACATAATTCTGTGAGTACATCGATTAATATAATGCTTATTATCTAAAGGTTATTACTTCTTTGTAAAATATACTTGTTGGGAATTATCCTTAATATCTAAAAAATTGATTACCTAATACTAAAACAGGATTTACAAAATTGACTTGTAGGCTATGGTTATACTTGTCTAGGTATTCTGTGAACTAGGCACTGTCTATAGGATTTCTTTATGTGAAAAAGTCTCTATATACAGCTGATTATTGTTATCAATAGAAAATACTGTAATAACATTAACTCAGAAGGATGTTAAGTTGATTAAATTGTACTATTTGTAATTAAACAGATTAGAGAATCAGAGGATAAAACATAGTTTTAATCAACTTAAAACTTGTACATATTTCAAGAATAATGCATTGCTAAACAAAAGTAAATATTATTACAGATGATTAAAAATAACAGGTGAATTCCAAATTTAAATATAGTACACCTACTTACATCTAAATATCAAGTTCTTACATGTAACTAACTATATTTTTTTTATTTTCTTAATCTATTTCTTTTACATTTTAATTTACACTAGCACAAAGATAACAAATACATATACAGGTAACGTATTTTTAGTTTTCCATTTATTCATGTATACAGTGTAAAAAAAGTCCGTCCCCCCCCTTTAATTTTTTGGTTTGTTAAAACTAACAAATCACCTTTAGGGAACGATAATAACTTAACCCAAAGTATCTTTTGACGTTATAGGAAATTTTGAGTGTCCCCCAACAATGGGAGATTTTGGGGGTAACTCAAAATTTTCAAATGTAAACCCCTTTTGAGTGACCCCTCATTTTAAAGAGCTTTAAAAAAATAGACGAATGGTGGAGGTTTGAGGTCTGTAACATGTTTCTATCCAAAATGGCAGCTTGTCAAAATTTTGAATACAACTCATTCTTGAAACCTGGTGTCTATAAGACTTATGGAGTTTTAATTTCACCTTTGGTGACTTAAAACTGGAACGACTCTTGAGGCAATGCTCTTGTTGGAGAAATGCTATTAACCATTTTGGGGGGACACTCAACATTTCCGATAACATCAGAAATACTTTGGGTTAAGTTAGTATCGTTCCCCAAAGGTGATTTGTTTGTTTTAACAAACAACAAAATTAAAGGGGGGGACAGACTTTTTTTCCACACTGTATAAATGTTGTGTTAGTATATTGTATTTCGTATTTTACTTTAGCGAATTTCCCCTATAGGGAAGAAGCTATTACCGTAGGTCTCATGGTAAGACTTAAGCCCGAGACCATGATAACTTTTCTTTTTGAGGTCCCCAGATGTCAAAAACACCATTCGTTCAAATTGTTATATATTTATATATATATTTATATATATATTTATATATATATATATATTTATATATATATATGTGTGTGTCCGTAAGCACGATAACTCTCGTAAAAAAGGTCCGATCTTAATGAAATTTGGTACAAATGTGTAAAGCACCATTTATTTGAACGAGTTCGAAATCCAGACGAATCGCACCATCCAAAGGGGGGTTTTGGGGGGGTTTTGTACCCCAAAAATGTGTTTTTGGGGTTTCTACATGTAATTTTTATTTAAATCAAATTTTAATTTTCACCATTTAATTCAGCATAAAAAACAAACAATTTGGTATTTTGATCATTGCTCTACGTCAATTGGTTCCTGAGATTTTGAAAGTGCTAAACACAGTAAGTTGTCTAATGTTATTCTTATGGAAAAAAATAAAAATTGTATATCTCGCTTATTTAAGAACATAAACTGTCAAAATTTGGTATATGGCTTCATCTGGTTGGGGTTTATCGTTGTATACAAAGTTTTCACGTATGGTTCCCGTAGCAGCAAACCTAGGTAATCGGTCCCCATGTTATTCTTATGGAGAATAATTAAATGTTATATATCGCTTACTTATAAATGTATATGAATGAAACTTGGTATGTGACTTTACTTAGATGAGATCTAATGATATTTGCATAAAAACCTATTATTTTGTGTTCCTTGTTGCAGCAAACCTGCGTACTCATCCCAATGTTATTCTTATGGAGAATAATTAATATTTTAAATATTGCTTGTTTGTGAATATATTTCTTATGAATCCTGTTAAGTGTTAATGTGTTATGTTATATATTCATTGGAAATTCGCTGAGTATGCAGGTATGCTGCGATGGGGGTATTTTGTATATGTATTTGTTATCTTTGTATTAGTGTAAATTAAAATGTAAAAGAAAAAGATTAAGAAAATAAAAAATGAGGTTAGTTAGGTGTAAGGACTTGATATTTAGATGTAAGTAGGGTTCACTTGATAACGGGAGGAGTTTCCTTACCTCCCGAAACGTAGTGTAGTTTTAAACACTAGAAGCAATAGGTAAAGTCCAAATAAATTCAAATTCATCGCTATTATGAGTTTCAAAAATACAGTCATAATACATGTCTTTACCATATAAAGCCGCATACTAAGAGTCATAAAAAATATATTCACAAATAAGTGATTTATACAATTTGAATTATTCTCTGCAAGAATAACATTGGGTATGAGTACGCTGGTTTGCTGCAATAAGGAACACAAAAAATGGGTTTTTATGCAAATATCAATATAACTCAACAAAGTGAAGCCACATACCAAATTGTATTATTTTATGTTCATTAAGGGAGACATTATATTTGACTTATTTTCCATAAGAATAACATGGGGGCTGAGTACGCAGGTTTGCTGCTATGGGAATTATCGTTAAAAATTTTTTTTATTCAAATAACAATAGACCACAACCATATGAAGCCGTGTACCAAGTTTTGTTGGTATACATTCATAAATAAGCGAGATATAATTTTTTTCTTATCCTCCTTAAGAATAGCATTGGACAACGTACTGTGTTTAGCACTTTCAATATCTCTGTAACCAATTGATGTAGAGAAATTATCAAAACGCCAAATTGTGTGTTTTTTAATGCTGAATCCAATGATGAAAACTAAAATTTGACTTTTTTAAATATTACGTGTAAAAACTTCAAAAACCCAATTTTTGGGGTACAAATCCCTCCAATGAAACACTTTGAATGGGTTGATCTGTCTGGTTTTCGAACTTAGTCATAAATGTTGCTTTACACGTTTGTACCAAATTTTATCAAAATCGGACCTTTTTTACAAGAGTTATTGCACCCACAGACACATATATATACGTTCATAAATAAGCGAGACATATTAGCGAATTTCCCCTATAGGGAAGAAGCTATTACCGCAGGTGGCATGGTAAGATTTAAGCCCGAGACGATGACAACTTTTCGTTTTGAGGTCCCCAGATGCCAAAAACACTATTCGTTAAAATTGATATATGTGTGTGTGTATATATATATATATAGGTGTGTGTCCGTGTTACTGGGATAACTTTTGAAAGAAATGCCTGATTTTGATGAAATTTAGCACAGATGTTGAGAGTAGTATTTATGACTTATGTTTGAAAACCAGATCAATCAGACTATGGGAAGGGGGTTTACAATTTTCCAAAAATCGGTTTTTTGCAAATTTCATCCCAAAAAAAAACACTCAGTTTTAGTTGTAGCCATTTTATAGAGCTTAAAAAAACAAATAATTTAGTATTTTGAATCATTAACCTAATTAACCTATTAACCTAATTAGTGGTTGTGGAGAAAATCCAAAAAACGTGTCCTATGTTAATCTTATGGGAAAAAGGTTTTTAGATTTTTCTCAGATAATTTTACTAAAAATTTCATATTTCTTTTTATTAATATGTTTAGCTCAGCAAAACAAACATTTTGGTGTTTTAATTGTTGTTCTACTTCCAACGTCCAACCGTTGCAGAGATATTTTATGTGTTACACACAGTACGTTGTCCAATGATATCCTTATGGAGGATGAATAAAATTTAACATCTCGATTATTTATGAATGTATATTGATGAAACTTGGTATGTGGCTATAACTAGTTGTGATATATTGGTATTTGCACAAAAAAGGTTTTTTGTTGATTTTATTAAATATAAATTATAATATTAAATTACAGAATTGGTAGTTATTTTCAAGGTAGGCTCACAGACCTTTATTCATGAAGAGCATAGCTTTAGCATCTGAGAGGTGAACTCTATTAATACACCTGGAATGCTAACGCAGTGGAGTTTTGGAAGCGAAGAGCGGTTCTTCCCCCTCCACTCATGACAGACCCTGAGCGACTTTTGCCAGACAATCTAACAGATTTATAGCAATACAAAATATAATCAGCTACAATAATTGGAAAGAGAAAAGTTACCACAAGTGAAAACTTTTTTATTTTCAGGGTAGAAACAGTTTCAAGTGAGAACAAATTCTGAAATGTGTTGAATAAAAACTTTTATTTAAAACATTTTTGTAGTGTTTGGTTTTTCCACATTTAAAGGTTAAACGTGCGCTTCCAATTTCGTCACCGCCGCACACAGTGAGTAATGCATTTGGATTAGTTTAGTTTCATGGAAAAATTGTAACTAATAATGAAAAAATTGAAAACAAGTTATTTTTTCAGTGAAATAAATAATTTTATAAAAATGTCAAACTTGAAGTAAATTGTAAAAAAATATGTTACATAAAACAAAATCTTTAAACCATTAAATTTTGGGTAACAACTGTAATAATGTTTTTAAATACCTATACGGTAACAGTAAATTAATCGCAAATGAAATATAAGGGACTGCCCTTTTCATTAATAATACAACTAAAATTTAAAAAAATATTAATTTTCAAATAATTCAATGTTTTTTTTTAACTGGTAACGATTTTTAACCGATTATCATACCAGTAATATTTTTATATCATTTTTAATAGAATGAAGTTTGTGTTATTAAATAAAGTGTCACTGTGTTAGCTAAACTGAGAAGTGTGGCGCGAATTGGCTTAAGGGCGGGACAATCTCAATTCATTCGAACTTTCTTTATCTAAATTTATAAAAAAGGATGTTGGTTTGTTTGTTTGTATATATGAAGTTTATGGACTCGGACACCGTTGGACCGTTTGCCATGAAACTTGGTATATATATATGACATTTTTATTCGATTCACAGGTAAGGGCTACTATTATATTAAAAATTAATAAAATAAAAACTGAGTACCCTTGTTTAAATGCGTTTTATATTTAAACCAACATGTTTCGGCATCTAAGGCCATTTTCAAGGTTGATAAATTTCACATAGTTTGGTTTAAGTTATACAATATTATTTGTTTACATTTTACTATTATTTATTTTATTGTATAACTTAAACCAAACGATGTGAAATTTATCAACCTTGAAAATGGCCTTAGATCCCGAAACATGTTGGTTTAAATATAAAACTCATAAACAAGGGTACTCAGTTTTTATTTTATTAATTTTTAATATATATATATGTAACATTTCACAGAAGAGGTTTAACAGGTGATTCTCACAAGCGATTTTTAGTCAACAGACTAAGAACAGACGCTAATCGCTCACCCCCACCCTAAAAAAACTGTTTAGACCACTTTTACCAATAACACCCAGGCTTCATGAAGATCCGCACGGAGTCTATTTCATTATATACACAAATATACATGACTGGTATCAAACAAGATAAATCTTATTACTATTCATTATTAAAATGAAAAATAATACAATTCCATGGCTACTTATTCCAATTATCAAATCAAATTCAAACGAAAGAATACAAATAACCATCTTTACAGAACAAATCAAACATTTTATAAACAAATATTTGAGTTACAAATTGGGGATCAACTAATTATCTACAATTTTTCCACTGGAAGTTTATTTCTAACCCAAAAACCAAATAAGTTTATGCTTAGTGACTTTTTTATGTCACACTTCTAAAACACTACATATTTTTCATTACTACAAATAAAATAAATTACCAACCTACAAGAAGTTTATACTGTTAGATTCTGTAGTTCATGCAGATCAAAAATATGTTAAGTTTAATTCTAATTAAATGAACCCGGTGAGGCGCAAAAGTGTGTAAACGATAGGGCGCAAAATGATAAAATCGACTGTGAGTGAAATGATAGGGTGGGGGTAGTGACCGTTTTCTTGAACACAGCCAGAGCAACCCAGATGTGTTAATAGACTTCTATGGGGAGGAGAGAAATAGTTGTATATCCCCCTCGTGACAAAGGACATTTGAACATTGCCCTGCACATACCATTTCCATTGGGCCATTTTTGTATGGATTAATTTCACTCACAGATTATGTGTCTAATCATATTAATTGTGGAATAACTAATTAGTGGAAGTTGTTCCTCATCTAAGTGGTAGCATGCGAGAGAGAACAGCAAGGGATGGCTGCTAGCACATACTGAGTCAGCTTGTCACCTCCACTGTCAGTACCGGCCCTAGGGCAGTGTGAGCCGTGCTACAGCACGGGGCGCGGCGCTCGGCGCACATAATGGGTCGTGGGATGCGGGCAGTGGCGTACTGTCGTAGTGGGGGGCCTGGGGTGGCGGATATATTTGTAAGGGCTTATACATACATTAGGAGTTGAAGAGGAAGGTCTATTCATATATGAGTATATGATGTACTATTAGGGGCGTGCGAGTACTCAACATTTGAACATTTAAATAGTCAAATGAACTCAAAGTTTGGAAAAACACTCCAAAGTTCGAGCGAGTATTTCCTGCCCATCTTTGGACGATCACGACCTGCCAAATCACGTAGTAAACGGCCGAAAAAGACGATCGCACCACGTGAAATCGGCCGAAAATTACGAGACATAACATTATGTATTACACAGGAATCAGACATAAAAAACAACCTAACTGTGTAAATGGCGACCGAATCACGTTTATCCGCCATAATTGAAGACGTTACAGATGATATAATCTGGAATTAACGTCCTTGCCGCGTCATAACGGCTATAAACGTCGACAGAAAACAAATTACTGTCCAAAAATGATGACTTTACTACGTAATAACGGCCGAAAATACGACAGTAGATCGGTAGCGATTCTCCGGAGATCGTCGGGAAATACTTGCTCAGATATTTTAATATTTTTCCAAATTTGGGGCCTATGCCACAGTGGACCGCCCCCCACGCCCCCCCCCCCCGGTACGCCACCTGGTGCGGGGCCGTAGCGCTAACATAAAATATTTGTAAAAATATATAAAAACCAAACTGATTTTGTAAATTGTTGTATGTTAGTATTATATGTTGTTGAAAGGCAATATTTGAAAGAAAGTTATGAGTATTCACCATGTTTTGCACCTTCATCATACTTAAACAATTAAATTTACATATCAGATAATACAACTTCTGCTCCCCTCTATTCCAAAACGAGCAGTTGTTTTGACCTCCATCGGTTTGTGACAACTTCAGGGCATTCTGATTGGTACTGAGAGTTTGAATAAAACTCGCAATACGATGCAAGAAATTTGCAATATTAAAATAGAAAGTAACACAATGCAACTAATTGTTTTAATCCGCCCACGTCGATTGTTTTAAACTAGTTCCTACTAGTTTTAAACTTTCCTTATCTATGAGGAAAGATATGGTTTGGAGACTGGAAAGTATTGAATAGGGATTTGATCTATTTGAGTTTATAATTACTATATATGAAATAAGGGGGAAATATGATGCACCCTCCTTAGATTTTGGCACCCCCTTACATCGTTACTTGTAAGGTCCACTCGTTTAGCTTACTTTGAAAAATATAGTTTATCGTTTCGTCTGTTTAGTAACCATTTCAACCAAGTTCTTATTTATTAACTGAGTCATTTCGGAGTAATGGAGATGGAGTGGGAAATTTTAAGAATTAAACAAACACTTCTCCTCATTACAGATTAAGATTATTTGAGCTCTGGTCGTGGTTAATTGACTAATCACCTGTATTTCTTACAATTTAGCAATACTTTAAATAAGTTGCGACAGTATAGTACTAACAAAAAAAAAACATGTTTGCACCCAACTTTAGTTTTTAGAGTCATTGGTACTAAACTTAATTGATCCAAACACTTTTAGAAGATAAGATTCACTATATCACAGAATATAAAACAAGTAAAAATAAGCTTTACTGTTCGATAGTTCGACAGTCTGGATACTTCGACACGGCCCGTGACGATATGACATGACAGTAGCGGCGACCGATAGTGTCCTTGACGAGTTCGCGGGCAGTGATGGGAGCCCGCTTATTGTTTTCGCGAACGTGCGCTACCGCCTTTTTATAAATAACTCATCCTTCCTACCCACTAGCCCGTCTTATCAACCCCCTTCCCAGTACGTAGGTCAAGTCAGTTTGCTTGAGACGCTGTAGGAGTTAAGCACGTTTTTGATTCTTTCGTGATACGCTTGTTTTTCTGCTCATAATGATCCCTGTGTTACAAAGTTCCATATACTCCCTATATTTTGACATTTCGATAGTTCGACACCCCTTTAGTCCACAAATTGTCGAACTATCGAGGTTCTACTGTAGCTACACTAAACCTTAAAGATTTAATACTTGAAGATAACAGTACAAGAGTCAGTATAACTGAAAAACGTGATGTACATTAGAATCAATAAACAAATATTATATTCAGAAGAAATTAGTTTTTTCAAAAGTAAAAATAATTTAAACAAACTTTGCTGTATCCATTGCCATCAGCCTCACAGATTCCAGGAACCGTCAGAATCACGGTCGGTTTTGATCAGCGTTTTCATTATTGTTTTGATTCCCCTGGACGAAATCTTTCCCACGCTCAGAACAGATGTACTGATATCAGTATGTACTTCACCGTTCCTACTCAGTTTTAAGGGTTTGTTTCCATTATTATTTTTCTTAAATAAACACATAATTTTTTAATGATTCCCAGTGTATTGTGATACGTTGACTACAAGTGTGCACATTTGTTGTTTTTAAAAATTTAGATTTTTTATTATTTGAGGTTTTGAGTTTTTTATAGCAAAAAGTTTAGCGGCGCTGAAGATCGGAAACGAGATACATTTCCAGGACAATAATATATGAAATCAAGATTTTTGAGCTATACAAGTCTCTTATCAGAATGTGTTCCATAGCTTGTCATTTCAGGTGATCAGCATAGCACGGAACCAGAAACATCGCAAACGCATCAACAACAAGCAAGGGAGCGAGGCGCGCACTTGTTAGTATATCTCAGAACTATGGGGTAGGGAGGTTTTGGTTGATGGTGGGGGGCGGGGGGCAGCAAATTTGGTCTTTGGACGGGCCGCCCCTGTCCACTGTCAATGGTATGATGGCTCAGCTCCTCTTCTCAGATACAATTGGTTTGCTCGGGTATCTCTTGCTTAATTTTTACCAAAGTACTTTTTACAGTATTGTTTATTTTAAATTAATATTCATGTTTACAAACCCTGATTTGAAAACCTTACCATGTCACAGTTGCAAACAAAATAGACAAGACTAAATACTAGAGATGTGCGAGTACAGGTTTTTTAAGTCGAGTCGAGTATTCTAATGGCAAAGTATTCTAATCTCGAGTTTGAGTCGAGTATACAAATAAAAAAATAAAAAACACATATAGCTCGAGTTGAATTGGATCAAAACAGTGTATAGGATTCCATTTGTAAATGCTGTTATTAAAATATACTTTTCTAGTCACTATGACCTGAAAATAACAATAATAAGTAAAATAAATGGATTCCTGCCTCATTGGAAAAAGGGAAGTACATTTATCTAAAAATAAGTCATACCAAAGTAATTGCATAACATTTTGCCAAGAAAATAAAATACTTTTAATCTTTTGGCATTAAGGTTGTTAAACCCTATATGGTATTAATGAACAGTTTCATTAAAAAATAATCTCAGTTTTTTATTTTATTTCCTCCTTTTTATTTATTCTATGTTTTATATATGTTTAGGCCTAAGCTACATCTTTAAACGAATGGAGAAAATAAAATGACATTTAGGCCTATAAGTTAAAATAAACTTTATTTTAATATTTAAAAGCTACAAGGTAAAACATTAGCCTACTTACTTACCACACAAAATGTATTTACTAACATCTTAGCATTAATTTTAACACTAATAGTCCTAATAAGAACTTAGTAACAACATGAATGTTTGAAAGTGCCTGGTAAATCAATTGAAGAAATTGAAGCCATGTCTTAAATAGTTTTAAAATATTACAAATTATTTAAAACATAATATAAAATCATTAATGAAACTTAAACAAAGCCAAAACAAATCACTTGTCTTTAAAAACAGCTCAGTGCCAAAGGACAGTTGAGCCTAAAAGTAATGGATTGACTCAATCTCAATTATTATGGAACAAAAAAAACCAAACTTCTTATGCTTACCTATTAGATTTCATTACAGATATGTTTTTGATATTTTACTTTAAAAAATTACAAAGTTAGGTTAACCTAAAAGTGGACTATACAGACAGTGTTCATACACCTCAATCTGAAGGTCCTGGTAAATCCTCCATTTTGGTGTAAAGAGTAACACAAATTTAAAAGCCACAACTTACTTATTTATAACACTAAAATCCACATCACGACTCTTAAACCCTCAAAAGCATTCACACTCAATTTGAATTTACAGACGACGCGCGGACGACCCTTAATAGCGCGGGTAAACGGCGGGAGTAAACTCGCTCGAAACTTTTGAGTTTCAGTGCCGAACTCGGCTCGAACTCGAAATTTTGAGTATTCGCACATCTCTACTAAATACACAACTAAAATTTTGAGGAAGTAAATCAATACCAGTGAACAACATGTCAAGCACGATTTATTTACAAGTTAATAGATCTCTATAACATTACTTACACGTCACTACTTAGAATTTAACATGAGTACTAAAGCATTGTACAAAACAGGACATAAATATTTACAGCACAATAGAAAATGCATTACGTTGCCACCGTTGTAGTCAATCATCTACACATTCCACACCAATCACATTGATCCACATGCTTATGTTGTTGCCTACTATGATAATTTTTGTGTCGAACAAAGAATTTGGTATAATCTTGAGACTAGAGGGAGAGGGAATTACCGAGAAGTCATGGCCATGTTAGGACCCAAGTTGCCAGACATGGGATTTGGTCCAAGTAAGAACTGAAACAAACGAAGAACATTAGTAATGACATAGGAAATGGTTGAATGTATAAGTGTTGCTGACTTGCTGTTGTCAATTACCAATCATGATGTCTCCATGTGGACAATTCTTTCAGGTCTGAAAACAGGTGTTGCACAGATGACAATGAGGCCAAAGCCTCTGATCTTTACCCCGCTTAAGGCGACCACAAACTTCTGGATTTTTCCCCAAACAAGACATTGGACCAAGCACCGAGCACTCTCGAGGCAGATCCTCTCTCTTTTTTAAAGAAAGATCGATCTGATGTCTTGTTCGGGGTCTGGCTTGGGAAGAAGTTTCGAGTGAATTTTGCTACCTTCGTCCCTTGCCTCCTGCTCGATTCAACGGGCAAAAGTCTGGTAGTGTGTGGCCGTCTTAGAAGCCCAAGAAGACAATTTGTCTGTCCTCCATTGAACTTTGAGTCATCAAGCTACGAAGACATCGTCAACTGGACTACGTAGCAACACCCTTATCTACATATATATTTTCCTAAGGGTGTTTTTTTGTCTGTGCGCCATATCATTTTAATAACCAATCTTGTAAACCAATAACTGCATTGCCATTTTGAAGGTTTTCTTCAACGCTTAATCCGACAAATTAACAATTCAAAACCATAAAAATAATTATTTATTAGGTAATTCTCACTTATTTGTCACAATGTAATGGTGGCACCGTTCACATTGATAAGCTGACTAATCTTTTACATCCAGCATCAACATCTATGACATGATATGATGAAAATTAACACGGATGTCTCTACTAAAAAAAACCTGTCTAGTGACAGGATTTATAAGGTAGTTATAAGGGTGATTAAAAAAGATGTATTTTGTTCTGCCGTGTGAAATACGAGGGTCATCCAGAAAGTAAAGAACGGTTACTTGCTGCGTCTAGCACAGTTCCCCCATCACCGCGATTGCGTGTGCGGCAATCCACTCACCTCTCCACCAACGTCTGAGCCGAGTCTCGTTGCTGTGCGGTCACACGTCTTATTTCTACAGCGATTCAAAATGGCGGCGGCAATCGAAAATCCCGCCAAATATGGGGTAAGCAGTTTTATTCGGTTTCTGAGTTAAGTGGTTGCGGAGAAAATCCAGAAAACTTACTCATAAAATCTCCCATGTTAATCTTTTGGGAAAAAGGTTTTTGGCTTTTCCTCAGTTTATTTTAGTGTAAACTTCACATTTGCTTTTACCAACCTGTTCAGTTCCACAAAAAAATCATTTTGGTGTTTAAATTGTGATTCTACGTCCAACCGTTGGAGAGATATTCAAAGTGCTAAACACAGAATGTTATCCTTATGGAGGATAAATAAAATTTGACATCTCAATTATTTATGAATGTATGTCGATGAAACTTGAATGTGGCTTCACATAGTAGTGGTATATTGATATTTGCAAAAAAATTGATATTTTGTTGATTATTCCCGTAGCAGCAAACCTGCGAACTCAGCCCCCATGTTATTCTTATGGGGAATAAGTAAAATGTAATGACTCCCTTAATTATGAACATAAATGAATAAAACTTGGTATGTAGCTTCACTTGGTTGAGTTATACTGATAATTGCATAAAAACCCTTGTTTTTTCCTTGTTGCAGCAAACCTGCTTACTCAGCCCCCATGTTATTCTTATGGAGAATAACTAAAATGTTATATAGTGCTTATTTATGATTGAATATTGATGAAACTTGGTATGTGGCTTCACCTAGTTAAATTCTATTTATTTTTGCATAAAAACCAATTGTTCGTGTTCCTTGTTTCAGCAAACCTACGTACTCATTACCAATGTTATTCTTATGGAGAATAATTAATTTCGCTTATATATGAATATATTTTTATGAAACTTGGTATGCGGCTTTATGTGGTATTAAGACATATTATGCATTGTAAATTCGCTGAGTACACAGGTTTGCTGCGACGAGGGTATTTTTTTCTAAAATTAGCCATTTTTTTCTAACTTATTTCTCTAATTTACTTATCAGAATCTTTTTTCTCTATAAATGATTGTATCTAAATTTTTTGCAAAAAAGAAAAAGGCAGTTGATAATGTTTCATCCCGTTATCTGGTGAAGTCATCAAGGTATAAATTCTTCTGGTTATAAAGCTTCTTAAATTAGATAAAGTCAAGGAATTATTATCAAAGTGGAAATAACTCCTACATGATAACACTAGAAGTTAATTACAAAAAAGTATTAAACACTAATACAGTAAATAAATCCAACTAAGGGGGAATAGAGAGCAAAATAATAATATATTTAGTTTGTTATGCTTTTTGACGTGTTTAATAAATTAAACGCTTTAAAGCTGCAATCAGTTTTACTATTTTAATTTTCCTCGATTCTAATTCTAATTTTAATTTTTCTCAATTCTAATTACTTTAAAAGTATACTATACTCTTAAGTGAGCTGTTTTAACAAATATTTCACCATTTTGCAAAACAATAAAGGTTAAAACAGTTTTCAGTAGCATTAATAGTGTCAGTAAAGAGTTTGAACTGTGTAGTGAAAATTTTGTGATGTAAATTTAATTCAAGGGTGAATCAGCGTAAAAATTATAGTGATGAATGATAAATATTCGGCACATGATGGGATCCATTTCTAAACCTTTAATGGAAACCATTTCAACCAACGAGATAAATATATCTTTACCTTGTTGGGTACAACAGTAAAACCGTAACAGGGTGTCTACTCAGTCATTCAAACAAAAATCAGGGACTTTTTCGGGGACTTTTAGGGGACATTTGGAAAAAATCAGTGACCCATTCGCGAAACAACTTTAGAGCCTAGGCTACAGAAAAGCGAGTCATAGAATAATGATAGGGTACAATACAAGCCCAAACCTGAACAAAACCGTATCATCAGATTGTTATGAAATTAGTTAGCTAGTGTATGCCATTAATGAGATGAAAATGACCACAACATAGCTCAGTGTAGCCATAATTTACTGTTAACTTACCATAAAACCCTTATATAGGCTATATAAGTACTGTAATTAAACATAAAACACCATTTCACCATTTACCATTGTTACAAGTTCAAACTCAAACTTGCCGCCATATCAGAAACATCTAGAAGACACTACCGCGTACAGGAGTAACTGACAACAATGCAGTCACGTGACCCGCCTCGCTCATAAAACTGGACGACTGCGGCTTCTCGTTCTCTTAGCTCGGAACTATTCGGCGTAACATCATCTAAAACCTTTTTCTAAATTCAATACCGCGTTTCTTTGCCAATTCCAAAAGTTCGTCGATTTGTTAACGGGGTGCATCCCATACGTTCTCTATTTCGCGAATTGTTTTAAAGAAAAGGCCGAAATTCGCGGTACAATCACGCATTCGTATTAATTAATTAATAAAACTTTTTCAAAATTACACGTGCTAAGAGCAGGTTTTAACACTGCCATTCTTGTCGTTTTACTGGGGATAAATTAAACAACTGGTATTATTAGTATTAAGTGCATTAGTAGTGTTACAGTGTATTTATATTGTGAGCGTTTTGTGTATGTAATTTTCTACAAGGTTCATGTAAGTAATATTTATTAGTTTTACATACTTGGTCATATTTCATAGAGCACATGTCATAACTGGTACTGATCAAAGTTTAATAATTGTTAAGTTTAAATTCATTTATCTTTGTTAATTATTTGATGTAATTTCATATTCACAAATCATTTAAAGTAACTCTCTATTTGTTATAATTTAACTTAAAGACTTTTTTTCTGTACAAGAACTAATTTGTATTAAGCAAGAAAACTTTTGGAAAATATTTAAATTCAATTACATTGTCTCAAATCTAAAATAATTGTAAGAGCTGGAAATTAAGTAGAATCCAAAATTCTAGGAAATTTAGTACTTATATAACAGAGTGTTACTGTTTGGTTGATTTCAACAAAAAAAAAGAGTAAAATTAATTAATCTGCAGTTCAAAGCTCAGATCAGGATCCACAACAGATTTTAAATTAGTTAATCATGGATCATATGAATGTGTAATTTAATTGGTGGTAAAAAGATATAGGAGGATAGAGTGTGTCGGAGGTCAGGAGGCTTAGTTAGGAGGACTAATACATTATTATTTATTCCCGACCACTCGCTTGTTTTAATAGACCGCCATTTGATTAACTAGGAATTCCTGATTATCACATTACGATACTTTAACTTGAGAACTGCTTTTGATTATTTAAAACACAAATACAAAAAAAATATTAAAACTAAAAAGGCCAGAAATCGACCAAAGCCATAACCTCTAAGGTGATCCATTTTACATTAATCTAAAATACTCTTTTCCGGCTCTAATTTAAATATGTATATGTTGTAATGTCTTTGCTCAGATTTAAATAAAATAGTTTCTTGCAATCAGGTTTTTCTTTCAAGCAACCCACAACTAAATCAGAGATCCACGAGTGTTTTTGGGCCCAGCAACACTCGCTCTGCATTACTGTAATTGACAAATTAAATGTGAATAGAAGTATAATAGAGATTCATACAAGAAACATGTAACAAGTGGTAGCAGAGCGTGGTTTATCTTTATAAGTATTGTTACTGTTAACTTTAGTAATTTTTAATTTTTGTGTAAAATTGTTTTTCTCTCTCTTTATCCCAAGTTAGGTTAGACAAAAATTAAAAATTCTTTTGGAGGGGGGGAAAATTGTTACAAGTTCAAACTCAAACTTGCCGCCATATCAGAAACATCTAGAAGACACTACCGCGTACAGGAGTAACTGACAACAATGCAGTCACGTGACCCGCCTCGCTCATAAAACTGGACGACTGCGGCTTCTCGTTCTCTTAGCTCGGAACTATTCGGCGTAACATCATCTAAAACCTTTTTCTAAATTCAATACCGCGTTTCTTTGCCAATTCCAAAAGTTCGTCGATTTGTTAACGGGGTGCATCCCATACGTTCTCTATTTCGCGAATTGTTTTAAAGAAAAGGCCGAAATTCGCGGTACAATCACGCATTCGTATTAATTAATTAATAAAACTTTTTCAAAATTACACGTGCTAAGAGCAGGTTTTAACACTGCCATTCTTGTCGTTTTACTGGGGATAAATTAAACAACTGGTATTATTAGTATTAAGTGCATTAGTAGTGTTACAGTGTATTTATATTGTGAGCGTTTTGTGTATGTAATTTTCTACAATGTTCATGTAAGTAATATTTATTAGTTTTACATACTTGGTCATATTTCATAGAGCACATGTCATAACTGGTACTGATCAAAGTTTAATAATTGTTAAGTTTAAATTCATTTATCTTTGTTAATTATTTGATGTAATTTCATATTCACAAATCATTTAAAGTAACTCTCTATTTGTTATAATTTAACTTAAAGACTTTTTTTCTGTACAAGAACTAATTTGTATTAAGCAAGAAAACTTTTGGAAAATATTTAAATTCAATTACATTGTCTCAAATCTAAAATAATTGTAAGAGCTGGAAATTAAGTAGAATCCAAAATTCTAGGAAATTTAGTACTTATATAACAGAGTGTTACTGTTTGGTTGATTTCAACAAAAAAAAAGAGTAAAATTAATTAATCTGCAGTTCAAAGCTCAGATCAGGATCCACAACAGATTTTAAATTAGTTAATCATGGATCATATGAATGTGTAATTTAATTGGTGGTAAAAAGATATAGGAGGATAGAGTGTGTCGGAGGTCAGGAGGCTTAGTTAGGAGGACTAATACATTATTATTTATTCCCGACCACTCGCTTGTTTTAATAGACCGCCATTTGATTAACTAGGAATTCCTGATTATCACATTACGATACTTTAACTTGAGAACTGCTTTTGATTATTTAAAACACAAATACAAAAAAAATATTAAAACTAAAAAGGCCAGAAATCGACCAAAGCCATAACCTCTAAGGTGATCCATTTTACATTAATCTAAAATACTCTTTTCCGGCTCTAATTTAAATATGTATATGTTGTAATGTCTTTGCTCAGATTTAAATAAAATAGTTTCTTGCAATCAGGTTTTTCTTTCAAGCAACCCACAACTAAATCAGAGATCCACGAGTGTTTTTGGGCCCAGCAACACTCGCTCTGCATTACTGTTATTGACAAATTAAATGTGAATAGAAGTATAATAGAGATTCATACAAGAAACATGTAACAAGTGGTAGCAGAGCGTGGTTTATCTTTATAAGTATTGTTACTGTTAACTTTAGTAATTTTTAATTTTTGTGTAAAATTGTTTTTCTCTCTCTTTATCCCAAGTTAGGTTAGACAAAAATTAAAAATTCTTTTGGAGGGGGGGAAAATTGTTACAAGTTCAAACTCAAACTTGCCGCCATATCAGAAACATCTAGAAGACACTACCGCGTACAGGAGTAACTGACAACAATGCAGTCACGTGACCCGCCTCGCTCATAAAACTGGACGACTGCGGCTTCTCGTTCTCTTAGCTCGGAACTATTCGGCGTAACATCATCTAAAACCTTTTTCTAAATTCAATACCGCGTTTCTTTGCCAATTCCAAAAGTTCGTCGATTTGTTAACGGGGTGCATCCCATACGTTCTCTATTTCGCGAATTGTTTTAAAGAAAAGGCCGAAATTCGCGGTACAATCACGCATTCGTATTAATTAATTAATAAAACTTTTTCAAAATTACACGTGCTAAGAGCAGGTTTTAACACTGCCATTCTTGTCGTTTTACTGGGGATAAATTAAACAACTGGTATTATTAGTATTAAGTGCATTAGTAGTGTTACAGTGTATTTATATTGTGAGCGTTTTGTGTATGTAATTTTCTACAATGTTCATGTAAGTAATATTTATTAGTTTTACATACTTGGTCATATTTCATAGAGCACATGTCATAACTGGTACTGATCAAAGTTTAATAATTGTTAAGTTTAAATTCATTTATCTTTGTTAATTATTTGATGTAATTTCATATTCACAAATCATTTAAAGTAACTCTCTATTTGTTATAATTTAACTTAAAGACTTTTTTTCTGTACAAGAACTAATTTGTATTAAGCAAGAAAACTTTTGGAAAATATTTAAATTCAATTACATTGTCTCAAATCTAAAATAATTGTAAGAGCTGGAAATTAAGTAGAATCCAAAATTCTAGGAAATTTAGTACTTATATAACAGAGTGTTACTGTTTGGTTGATTTCAACAAAAAAAAGAGTAAAATTAATTAATCTGCAGTTCAAAGCTCAGATCAGGATCCACAACAGATTTTAAATAAGTTAATCATGGATCATATGAATGTGTAATTTAATTGGTGGTAAAAAGATATAGGATGATAGAGTGTGTCGGAGGTCAGGAGGCTTAGTTAGGAGGACTAATACATTATTATTTATTCCCGACCACTCGCTTGTTTTAATAGACCGCCATTTGATTAACTAGGAATTCCTGATTATCACATTACGATACTTTAACTTGAGAACTGCTTTTGATTATTTTAAATACAAAATACAAAAAAAATATTAAAACTAAAAAGGCCAGAAATCGACCAAAGCCATAACCTCTAAGGTGATCCATTTTACATTAATCTAAAATACTCTTTTCCGGCTCTAATTTAAATATGTATATGTTGTAATGTCTTTGCTCAGATTTAAATAAAATAGTTTCTTGCAATCAGGTTTTTCTTTCAAGCAACCCACAACTAAATCAGAGATCCACGAGTGTTTTTGGGCCCAGCAACACTCGCTCTGCATTACTGTAATTGACAAATTAAATGTGAATAGAAGTATAATAGAGATTCATACAAGAAACATGTAACACCATGCAATAAAATAGGCCTAAATGAGAATAAAGTTAGGGCCTAGTTGCTTTCCACTTTTCAACAAGTTTTCTAAATTGACATGTTTTTTGCCTTTCATATGGCAGGCTAAGGCATTAACACCAGAATGACTTACATCAATGTATTTTTTACATAGGGAGCAGAATCCAGTGTAAATGTCTTTGCCACGTTTCAGCCACAATCTATAGACATCTTCCAAAAGCCACTGGTCTTGAAACTTGCACTTTCCCGGCATTTTAGCATCGGTCAGTAAACAATAGAAAAATCTTGGCAGGTTATCACTTTAAACTTTAGTTTCAAGAATGAGATTTAGTTAAAGGTAAAACACTTAAACACAAGCCTACACTAAATAATTAAACCATAAGTACCGTACTGCAGTTAACTACTAAAACGATTAATACTGAAAAGCAAAACAAAAACACAATATCATTCCTGGGTTATTTCGTTTCAGTCTTATATCATAGAATAAATAATATTTAATAAAAATTTATTCTATGCTTATATTACTAAACAAAACTAGACAATTAGACGAGAAGGCAAATTAACCTAGGTAAAACGTTCTCACTTTCATCCGGCAACCGGGTTGGCGAGTTCGCGAAATGTCTGCGATAGCGATAGACAATGCATACTTATTTAAATGGAGCAATACGACTGGAGGGAACGATATGAAACTTACATCAACGCCAGCCACCAGGTTCGCTAGTATACTCAAGTTTGTTTAAAGATTAATTTAGCTTCCTACCACTAGGATCGCTAGTGCTTTCAAGGCAAGATACTATTTTTAACCTTCGTGATCCAACTACGTTGGTAGCGGTTCATAATTGCGCACCAAACTCGAGTTACTGTTATTCGATAGTTGTACAGGTCAGTAGCTATTCCCCGTGCCAAGTAGCTGGTTGTCCAAAAAGCGCCACAGCCAGTCAACAACGATCGCGCAAGTTACTTGCACCGTGGTACTAGGTTATTTGCACCGTTCCAAATAGCAGTTACTGATAACAGTCCTGCGTCCTTAGTTAATTGTACAACTAGTTATCAGTTTCTAATCACAGTTCTTCGCCATCATCGAACTTACATCATGAAAGATTTTTATAAAAAGCTTTAATTAATCTAATAGAAGCAGATATTAATTATGTAGTATTACGATGATAAAATTATCATACTGCTTTTGTTCCAAATGTATTGCTTAGAGCTACATTAAATTAGGAAATATAATGGAACTTTATTTTCTAGAAACAACCGTTCTTCCGTCACAGTTTTTCAATAAAATAATGCAAAAACCGCCAACCTATTACGTTTAGGAAAGTTGTTATTTCACTGTAACACAAATGGAACATTACAGTTCTTGTTTCATGTCCTGGTTGCACCACAAATGGCGTAGACATATCGGCATATCCAGACATCAATAAATAAACTTAAAGTCTAGAAAGCAAATCTTGAGGTCGAAAATATCCTCTATCGGTTCGGCAAAATGCACCGTAAAAACGTCATGTAATGTGGGGGAAAAATAAATTAAATAACGTGATATTAAAAATTCGTGACTTCTGCATTGAAATCCGTGACTTTCCGTGACATCCGTGCCCGTTTACCGAATTCCGGGACTTTTCCGGGACTTCCGTGACCAGTAGACACCCTGCGTAAACACTATAGCGGCGATTTCACTCCAAACAGAATCTGAATCCACTCCAAATACTTGTTCCATGTTTGGTCAAGAACAGAGTGAGTTACTGACCTGGAACTTAGATTTTATGAAACTTTGTCTTAACACTTGTCGTCTTAATCCTTTCTTATTTTATGCTACATTAACGTGATTTAATTTAATTCAAAATATTTTACCGGTAGCCTAAATAAATACATTGCCATTATAAAATCATTAACATTAAACAATCCTGGAACCGACAGTATGTATCTGGAGGTTATGTAACGTCTGGCTCATGCAATCTTATCCCAGAATCTAGTAATGGATAGAGTTAACCTGAACAAATAATATGTTACATGGGGGAGGGGTGGGGGCAAAAAATTAGTTACGCCACTGACATAATTTATATGCTCTATAGCCTATAACAATTAATCATACCGTATAGGCATTAAATCTTAATTATAATTAGGGATGAGTCGATTCCAAAATTTATCAATTCTCGATACCGATACGATAACATTGATTCCCACGATTTTTCAGTACCTATAGTTGTTAAACCTATTGTTAAAAACAGTTACAAATTTGAGTAACCATTTAAAATTATTTAGTAGTATTTTGTAATTAATAATGAATACAATATACAATATTATTAAGTTGTTAATACAATTTTTTATATAATTTAATGTTAATTTCACTAGTGTCTTATAATAATATAGAGAAACAACAACTATTTATTATAAATTCATAGTGGGGAAAAACTTGGTTGTAAGATAATGACTCAAAGAAATAATGTTGGTCAGCCGACTGATTTATTGCTTTCAACCGGACCCCACTCCTCCCCACCCATCCCTCTTCCTTCCTTATCTCCAAGGTAAGATTTTTTTCCGGCGACTCAAACACTCCCCGTGCCTTTTGTAGCGCGGGTAAACGGCGGAAGTATCCCTTCCCGTGCACTTCGTAGCGCGGGTAAATGGCAGGGGTATCGATGGTATCGGTATCGAGATTCATTAATGTCGATACCGATACCAATGTCTTAAGAATCGGTGGTATCAAGAATCGACTAATCCCTAATTATAATGATGCTACATAAATATAGCATCACAGTATATATATCACAGTGCAATTTGTATCAATTTTATGATGTTACGTGATTATTTTAGAGATAGAATTTAAATGTAATCTTAAATTTAAATGTGAGAATGACCAGTGTATTGCCCAGGCAAACACTGTATGTAAGAGAATATAAGGTGGATGAAGATAACTTAAATAAATAAAAAAAATCTTTTTAGCTAAGAAAGAGTTTAACTATTCAAATGTCTAAAATAAGAATGGAAACGTTTCAAACAGCATAGTAGAAGTGAATGTAGTAACTTAGAGGATGAAATAATAGTTTAGGAAACATATTATAGAGTTGGAAAAATATACAAAAAAAATGACAGTCAAGCAGTTTGGTGGTGTTTTGTTTTCATTCAACCACTTTCTGTCCTGTTAAAACGGGGTTTGCTCCCTTATCACCTTTTCGCAAGACATCCCTCCATCCCCTTTGAATCAACACTAGTTCTGAACAAATACACATTAATTTCCATCAATAAAACCTACAAACTACGTTTTCACTACATTTCACTCATACGCACAAACCTTCAAATTCAGGCTAACTAATGACACTGGACAGGTGTAGTTGTAAAGTGAGATTTTCTGATTGACATACAGAAACAAACAATGTTATGTGCTCAAATGTAACTGGGGAGTTTTAGAATTTTAATTAATAATGTATAACCTCTATTTGCTACTGTACAGTTTTGATTTAGAGAGGGGCGGCAATAGGCTGAGCAGACTACAAAACTTCAAATTATAAAGATTTCCCTCTAACTCTTGGGGCCTATAGTATTATTACACAGTTTAAGTGTTAATGGCATAACTTTGATTTACTGAGGTAGGAATTGAGGTCCCATTGAAAAGCCCAACCTGTTTTTGTTGATTACGCTGAGACTCTTCAAGCTGAGCGCGCTCCACTTCAAATACCAGAGGTCCAAACAATATAAGGGACGAACTAGCTGCAATCCACAGAGCACTTCTTGACAAGTTGTAAAATCCTGAAAATAGGAAATGATCATAAAATCGCTCTAATGCTGAAATAAGTACAGGGAAATAAGCGTGTAAGGAAGGATAATTCAGGTAATCTGTGAATCAAAGGCTGAATATAACATGCAGTACCATTTTGTAATCTGTTACAGATCGACTGAAGAATCATCGGAACATGCATAACGATTTTTCAACTTAAATTTTAAATTCTTTAAAACTTCTATCATAATTGTATTAAGTAAACATCTGTTATATACTACTCATCCAATAGTTAATAGTAAAGTAGGGGATACATAGTGAGATGGATTAATTATTTCTTGAGCTTTATCTTGCTTTGTCCTGCTATTTGCAGAAAGCCTACCTTCTAATAACAAAAGTATTTAAATTTAACAAATGAAAGTAAGCAAAAATTGGATCTACCTTTGATCGCTGCTTTTGTTGTGCTGGCCACAGACACAGTAAATTTACGAACAGGCTCAGGGAACATCTCAGTTAATCCAACAAGTCGCTCTGTCAGCGATTCATCTTCAATATCCTAAAAGATAAAGATTGTTTTAAATAACACTTCTGATAAACTTAGTTTAGTTTAATATAAGTTATTAAAACATCACTATTATAAAAATCAACATTCCAATATTTATGCTACAAAAAAAATTCTCATCACTTTCAAATCTAAACTTACCCTACTTATTGTGATATTGTAATTTTGTACATTTTCAGGTAGATAGGTATAATAATAGGTCAAGGCAGTTAATCAACATACCTTTGGGGCCATGCATAAATTACGCCACGTTATATTCAGCCCTTTTTGACCCCCCCCCCCCCGGTGTCATGCTTTGTCACGCTGCTCATTACTCCCCGCCTCCCCATGTCACGTCACACTTATTGATTATTAAGTTTTGGATTGTGGCGTACGGTATTTCGTCACTGCAAACTTTAACTCCACTAATCGTGCCACGATATGCCGCACCCCCTCCCCCCTGGGGAGGCGTGACATAATATATGCACGGCCCCTTTTATTAGATTTAAAAAACCAAAAGTTCAAAGCAACATTCTTAGCAGTTTTTCTAAATAATTCCATATGAAGCTCGGAGCCAGAAATATTCCCAACTCAAAAGTCTGTCGTGTTCAGAAAAATGCTATTGGTTTTACCATTATGTTATTGCATTTTATTTAATTCAAAACTGCAGCATTTGGAAGTAACTTTATAGAAGTACGTGTGTGTTTTTGTATGGTGTCTTATCAAGTTCGTAGGCCAAGTGAACACTTACTTTTTGAAACAGTATCTTTCCATGGTGTTATTTATTGTAGGCTACTGTAGCCTAGTTTCTTACAGCACCCTTTCATAACTGAGTAATTATAATCATTGAAACAATTGACTATATAGTATTACTAATTATTCTAACCTTCCTCCTTTGTACAAATTATGGGCTTATATATTCTTGAAACAGTCATGTTTGGAAGGTACAAGCTGACTTTGTATATATAGTTAAATATACTGACATAAATTGATGCAATTTCACATTTGTATGATTTCATGTATGTATTCATGATTATACAAATTTAATGAATAAAGTGAATTTTAATTGAATTAATTTTTTGCCAACCTATTTTAAAAAGAGGGAGGAAGTTAAGACGTTAAGAAAAGTAGATTTGTAAATTATATTTAGAGTGTGAGTAAACTACTAATTCTACATACCGGTAATATAAAAGGGAGGAAGGAAATGCCCTCCCACCCTTATGAAAAAGGGGGACCTTGGAGGAGGTCTATGATTATTGGACGTTTCAATCCAAAAATAAGGGGGATATCCTAATATCATCATACAATAAAAATTTAATGGAACACATGAAGCTTTGAGTCATAAGCCTACCTAGCCTAACGTACTTGACATTGGTCACCTGGTGGCAACAATGGTTTCTTGTGAATAATTTCATCAACTGCGGTGGTTCCTCAGTGAAAGGTAATTAATAATGTACATGTAATTAATAATCATATTGTTTTCTGTGCATTAGGCTGGCTATTTGACTGTGTTTTGGTACTAAAAAAGGTGAACTCAATTTTACTGATATATTTTTATTTGCTGTACAAGACCTGACGTGTAAATATAGGTAGGTAGAGAAAATATTGAGTGCACGTCTCTAACAATAAGCGATGAATCACTCTACATTTGCTTCACCACTTACTAAGTGCTGTAAGCCCTGTCAATTGTAGAGCACACCAAAGGCGTATGCTTTCAATTGGTGACAACATTAAATGGACAATCTAGCTAGTAGCCTCTTCCATCCTAACCCTCTGTTTACCAAACACCCCATCGTAGCTTGCTCAGAGCGCAGCCAAACAGAAATCACCCTCACTGCCCAGCAAATCTTAGAATTTCACCCTTTGCCTAAAGCAGCCAGTAACTAAACCATTGCAATCTGATTAACAAAGGACGGCTCATTGGTTTTGACTTGTTTAGACAAAATACAACAAAACTTTAATCCCAATTCTATAATGTTACGTATTCGAGATAAACTCATCATGTACTAAAAGTATAGAATTATATAATTAAATGCACTTAAAATAATGTTATAATTAACATATGGCATGGTTACATATCACATCAGAGATGGAAACCTAGGAGGCTGGTATCCGGGCCTTCCAAACAAGTTGTGCTCTCAAAACATTGTTGTCAGGCAAACTGGCCAATTTACCCGCCGATAACTTACCACATCAGTGTCTAGTTCAAAATAGGTGTAAAAATATTATATTAATTCAGTCCAATACTCTATAGCCAATGACTTGTCCCTCAATCATGCAAAGCTCCATTCACGGAGTTATAGTCAAAAATACACAAGATGCACCGAATCCAGTAATCAATCGTTGTCCATCTTTGTGAGAGGAGCCTAGTAATCATCTAGGCCTATCTCAACTAAACTCAACTGATAGGACCTGTAGAGGTGTGGAGGGTGAATGTTTCCAATATCAGAAACACGTATTAAAAAATGTTAGGGGTACAGTACATTAAGCATCCACCGAAACAATCGAGTATAAAATATTGGATTAGCATGGGGTCATTCCATGCCAAATAAACACAAAAAGGAGACATTTCTTTTGCCTCACCATCTCAGAATGTTATGAAATTTTGTACACAGGTTACTTTCATATAGACTAAGAAAATACCAAATTTTTCAAAATCCGTCAACCGGTTTGGGAGTTATAGCTATGTAAAATTTCCAAAATCGCCCAAAAACTACACGACACGACTTTTTAAAACTACGATTGTAACTCTGCTATTAAAGATAGAAAGCTGAAATAGTTCATGCTCTTTCAGTTATAATAATACAAATTGGGGGTTAGTAAGAACATTTTTTCCCAAATCCAAGATCCAAATTTTGATTTTTAATAACTCAAAATACGCCCCTTCATAAACTTTGAAAACATTCTCAAGATATCTTTGTAATGTTTTTAACTGTTTTGGAAAGTTTAAACATATAAATAATAAGTTTAAACATATAATAATTTTTTTTAAAAAGCTTTGCATTTGATTTTTAGGGGAAAATTATTGGGTTTATAATACGTTGTCTCCTACTTTTCCATTTATTACTAGTTAGAATATGTTTTAAATTCTAAAATACTATTAAAAAACATTTACCGGTAGGTATTTAGTGTACCGTAATAATTAATTAAATAATGAATGTTTAGTAAATAATTTTTTAGCTAGGCTTACTTTTTTTAAATATAACTCAAACAATTAACTAACATTTTTAGTCTTAAAAGGCGAAAAAGTTTCCTTTTCCCTAAAGAAAAATGTTTGGAGAATTCAAAGCCCGCAGCTCTGAGGAGGCAGGAGGTAAGAAAGTATTAAGCAAGATATTTTTAGGATCTACTACAATGAACTTCCAGTTGCTCTTCCTTTCCCACAGTTTATTTAAAACTCAATTTCTGTTATTTTTATGTGAAAGGTTTGAGCTGAGTTATTCTGTTGACTTGGTGGTGGTAACATGTATTTTATAAAAGTGGAGTGTTGATGTGGTGATAGTTACACCTATATAAATAAAGCAGAGTTATTGTCTGTGTGTGGATCGCCGTCCGGCTAAACTACAAGGAGTTAAGGCATGAAATTTTCCAGGTAGGTTCCTTTAGGTTACAGCTGTTGTACCTGATTCTCAGTTTCCTCTAAATCCTCTAGGGCTATTCCCCCTGGGACATCCAAAAGTCTGATGTTAATCAATTGAGACCATACGGTTACAGTTTTCTGCTATTTATTTAATTTTATTCAAATAAAAAGCTGACATTAATAATTAGTAAATTTCCTATGGAAAGTGAACTATTAGCATGACCCGCACGGTGAAACTTAAGCCCGGGACCACCATAGAAGTTCCTAACGTGACCCCCTGAACACATTTGGGGGGTCGTTCAAAATTTTTTATATATATATATATTATGTAGCTATACATGTACATATATGTGTATGATGCACTCTAGCGGTCACATTTGTTGTCCCATTACTTAAAATTTGATAGGGACGTTCCTTCCTATAAATCAGTTGGACAAGTTCGTAGGGCAAAACACTCGGATATCTCTAAACCCCTTATTTAGGGAATATTCTTTAAAATTTTGAGTTTTTGAGCCCAAAAAGGGTCAGAAAAGCCCCGGATGTACACTTAATGCATGTATTAAGATGGGAATTAGTGAAGCGAAAGTTTTAAGCCCTCTCTCGTCATTCTAGCATAAATATTTACTGAGTTATTAAAGAAAATTTATATCGGCTAAACACAGTACGTTGTCATATGGGGTTTTTACATTAGAAAGTCATGTTAGTCATTTGTTGGTATATTTTTTCATCCCCAGCAACCTCGCGCCTACATTTAAGCATGACTGGACCTTCTCCTAACCTTATAATGCGCAAAATTGTATTCCTAACATTGCAGGTAAATTAAACCAGGAGCATCAGAACAGCGAAAAATCAATATTTTCAGATTTCAATAAAATTGGCATAAATGTATGTTTTTACACTGGGTTTGAGTTTTAAAAGTTTTGTATGTGGAAATTCACTTCCCTCACGTCAGCATGCTGCGTGCGTTTAATTTTTGAACACATTTTATACCCGGGTGAAACCGGTATAATCAGCCAATCATTAGCTATAACTCAAACCAGGTGTTTCTTTGTTTTTATAACGAATGGCAAACCGACGCAATTGGAGGGTTTGGAAAATTGGACTTATGTGCATTGTAAGTTATAGTTACTAGTCAAATCATATGTCATTTTGAAGAGGAATAAATATAGAGGAATTTAGTTTTGCCGTTGGCAGCACTGCTAGTACGTATTTTTTTCCTGCAACATCGAATTACTTCGTCATATTAATCCAGTTCATCTGACGTCTGAAGGCCATCTTGTATTTATTTAGGTACCTAAGCGTTTGCTATTTTTATTCGTGAGTTGTTGCTATTTATGTTATTATTTCAGAGTATTAGTGTTAGTGAAATTTTTGTGTGTATATAACAGTACTATCTATGCATTATATTATGCATAAATATTACTGAAGTGTGGTAAATAGTGTTTATAAAGTGTTGTGTTTACTCCTACATAGGCCTAGTGAAATTTACCAAATCCGCGACTATTTGTTTGGTTTTACATAACACATATAAATACCCCCGTAGCAGCAAACCTGCGTACTCAGCGAATTTCCAATGCAGATATATGTATCTTAATACTACATAACGTCACATACCAAGTTTCATCAATATATATTCATAAATAAACGATTTATGACATTTTAATTATTCTCCATAAGAATAACATGTTTGCTGAAGCAAGGAACACAAAAAATGGGGTTTTATACAAATATCAATATAACTCAAGTAGGTAAAGCCACATACCAAATTTTATTAATTTATGTTCATAATTAAGGGAGATAACACGTTACTTATTCCCCATAAGAATAACATGGGGCTGAGTACGCAGGTTTGCTGCTACGGTAACTATCGGCCGAAAAATTTTTTTTAGTGCAAATATCAATAGACCACAACAATATGAAGAAATATACCAAGTTTCATCAGGAAAAGTTCATAAATAAGCAAGATATACAATTTAACTTATTCTCCATAAGAATAACATTGGACAACGTACTGTATTTAGCACTTTCAATATCTCTGTAACCATTTGACGTAGAGCAATGATCAAAACACCAAATTGTGCGTATTTCTAAGCTGATTCCAATGGAAAAAACTAAAATTAAATTTTTTTCAAAAATTATATATAAAAAGCTCAAAAAACACATTTTTGGGGTACAAAACCCCCCCAAAATACCCCTTCGGATAGGTCGATCTGTCTGGTTTGCAAACTTAAAGTCATAAATGCTGCTATACACGTTTATGCCAAATTTCGTCAAAATCGGATGAATTTTACGAGAGTCATCGTGCTCACGGACACATATATATATATATATATATATAGATACCCCCGTAGCAGCAAACCTGCGTACTCAGCGAATTTCCAATGCATATATATTATGTATCTTAATACCACATAAAGTCATATATCAAGTTTCATCAATATACATTCATAAATAAACGATTTGACATTTTAATTATTCTCCATAAGAATAACATGGGGCTGAGTACGCAGGTTTGCTGCAGGTTTGCGGGAGCCTTTGGTAAAAAATAGTTTTTTTGAGCAAATATCAATGGTCCACAACCAGATGAAGCTGTATACCAAGTTTTGTCAGTATATGTTCATAAATAAGCGAGATATAAAATTGTTATTTTCCTCCATAAGAATAACATTAGACAACGTACTGTGTTTAGCACTTTCAATATCTCGGTACCCAATTGGCGTAGAGAAATGATCAAAATACCAAATTGTGTGTGTTTTTAAGCTGAATCCAATGGGAAAAACTAAAATTTGACAATTTCCAAACTTATATGTAAAAAATTCGAAAAACCCATTTTTGGGGTACAAAACCCCTCCAAAATACCCCTTCGGATAGAGCGATCTGGCTGGTTTTCGAACTTAAAGTCATAAATGTTGCTTTACACGTTTATACCAAATTTCATCAAAATCAGATAATTTTTACGAGAGTTATCGTGCTCACGGACACACATATATATATCTATATATATATATAGATATATATATAGATAGATATATATATATATATATATATACAGTTTCGAACGAATGGTGTTTTTGGGGTCTGGGGACCTCAAAGTTATCATGGTCCCGGGCCTAGGTCTTACCATGCCGACTACGGTAATAGCTTCTTCCCTATAGGAGAAATTCGCTAATATATATATAAATATATATATATATATATATATACAGTTTCGAACGAATGGTGTTTTTGGCATCTGGGGACCTCAAAACAAAAAGTTATCATGGTCCCGGGCCTAGGTCTTACCATGCTGACTACGGTAATAGCTTCTTCCCTATAGGGGAAATTCGCTAGAACAATAATTTACTCTAGGTGTTATACATTTTTATGTAGGTAATTGAATGTACTACAGCATGTTTATATTGGTTTTGGATAAAAAAATTTGGTGATAAAGTTATATACCCTACTAAATACTGTGAAATTTATTTTCACAAATACGCAAAAATGTCAAAACATTCTTTTGTATTCAAATAATTATAGGTGATAATAATTTTTACTATAAACTTTATGACTTGTTTAGATGCCTTACTTTATTAGTATTACAAAAATGTAAATATCATTATTAGTATATACATATATTAGGCCTATGTAAGTTTTTTAAAACACAAACTAACACTGTACAGTTTTCACTTTGATCGGTTCTCCATTTGTTATTATATTACACCCCTAAAACGTACAACAAAAATTATTTCTCCCACTTCTTATATATTTCTATGTAGGGAATTAGATTGTCTACAAAATGTATATAAGTTAATGAATTTTCCATACAAAATCTGTAGAAAAAAACCGAGGCTGCTTTTGAAATAAAAAAAAATTGAATTCTTTTTATTCTTTTCACTTTACCGAAAAAATAATATTTCTAAATAAAACAAATAGAGTAGCCTATAAGACATGTAACTCCATTCTCAAACCCCTAGTTAGGTTAGGTTAAGCAGGTTTTGTATAACTAATTTTAGATTTAGTTAATTACATCTAATAATATAACAACACTTGAATTTTAATTTCTTCCTTTAAATGTTATATAACTAGTTCAAAAGGCATCAGCTAGTTCAAAAGGCATCAGCCCACAGAAAAGTCATTATTTTCCAATTACAACCACTTTACTATGTGTATATACCATCCAATCACTATTTCTAGTTAAAAAATGTAAATACATAATTTTTTCCAAGAAACACCCTATTAATTACTAAATTTACCCGGATTTAAAGGAAATTACCCCAAGCTTCCCAACAATTACCCTTTTTTCCCTGCTCGCGGGAAATTTCCCCACACATTACCCTGCTATCCCACTCAATTACCCTTTTTTCCCTGCTCGTGGGAAATTTCCCCACCCATTACCCCGCAATCCCACTGGGTCCCCTAGATTGTCTGGAGGTTACACGTACATATTAAAGTCGTCGGAAATGGCGGAAAATGGCTTTTCCGCGGCTAAATTCCTCTTGAACTAGTTATAGAATAATGAAAGGAACAATTTAAAACCACTTTTACAAAAATCCAAGAGTTTACCGGGTAGTAAATAGTTACCGTTGTTGGGGTCAGTATGGCGGCCTGTTAGGTTAGGTAGCGTTGAGTTAGGTTGGGTTTTCAAGTTTCATAATTGTCTTCTGGGTTTGTTTATTTTTGTTATTATGGTCCATGTTTGGTTTGTATAATAACAAAAATAAACAAACCCAGAAGACAATTATGAAACTTGAAAACCCAACCTAACCCAAGCTACCTAACCTAACAGGCCGCCATACTGACCCCAACAACCAACCATGCCAATCAATACTTTAAATGAAAACAATACTAATAATCCATAACTACAGCTGACAACCAAAGGTAAGCGTTAATCAAACAAATTAATGACGATACATATTTTAATTTAACAAATACTTACAATCCATAAGTGAACAACAAAAAATCACAAATCTAAGCACTAACTTTTAACAATGGTTCCACCAACAGAACTAAATTTATACAATGTACATTTTTATAAAATATCAAATTGATGAGATGGCTTTTCCGCGGCTAAATTCATCTTGAACTAGTTCTAGAATAATGAAAGGAACAATTTAAAACCACTTTTATAAAAATCCAAGAGTTTACCGGATATTAAACAATAACCCAAATGTTCAAAAAAAGGTCTGCAAAATCGCCAAATCTAGCCTGCCATTTCCCACTTAGACCATTGGCCACTGCTAGGGTTAACGATAAATATTAAGTGAATAATTTTTGATATATTACGCTACTGTTAAATATATCAAATGTTTAGGATTGATATATCGCATCCGACTGATTAGTGGATGTTTATCGAACTGTACCCTTTAACTCCGGTATGAACGTAGCTTTTTGAAGAGTAGGACTAGATTGTAAATTTTCATTTTTTTTTAAGACAACACATCTTTAACAATTTAGGCAGGCCTAAGTACCCTAGCAAGAATTATTCAATTCTTATAGAAGCTTTTTTCTGAGTAAAATTAAATCAAACCGGCTACATTGAGTTTACCAGGTTTTATTAAAGCCCTAGCTTCCTTCCATTTTTTAGATCTCAGCCAGCAAAATTAACAAGGCTGGCTTTTAAATTAAGAAAAGGAAGTAGGCAATTCCAGGGTTGAGTCATTGATTATGTACTTAATCTATTTCAACCAAAAGAGTTTATTAAAATCAGAATATTATTTTATCAAATGAGCCTACCTCATCATCCTCTTCTTCGCCAACGATGGCCTTAGGTTTTTCTGGAGTACCATCTTTGCTGCTGTCGTCTAAAGACGCCATACCACTATCGTTGGGTTCTGCAGCCATAAGGTATTGATTATTATAGATGAATTTTAGTGTTTGCAAATAGTACGTTATTAATAACCGGCAAGTATGAGGAAGTAACCTAACATCTCACGAACCGAAGTCTATGCAAGCACCACCTTCTCAGTAAACCATGATGGTGAAAAATCAATCAAGGCAACATTGATTTACGTTAGTGTCTGCTCACAGAATGAGAGAAAACCAACCTTTTAATATAGATAACTAATATACTATGGTTTAAATGTTAGTGAAACTGGCAAATTTATTTTTGTGGTTCTTATTTTCTCCAAATTCAGGTTATTAAATTTCACATTTTCAATTTAACAAGCATTAGCTACTGATGCGTCCACCAAAATTATCATTGCTGTAGACTTCAATCGTCCCAGGACTACTTTAAAACTGGTCTATACCAGTTTTGAGGCTGACACTGGGTACAGCAAATGAATTTGCCATTACATATGGTAAGTCTTTTGGCTGTCCATTATGACAAACTTGGATTGTGCAGCCATTACGTCTCTTATAAGCTAAATTCGTATACACCTAGAGTATGGTGCCCTAAGCCTAGATTGGGCCTACCCAGTGAGTGATACAAGTACCCCACATCATATCACATATATTGTCTACTCTGTCTGGGTACAGTATGATAAGAGACTGCCAAAACAATTGATTATAAAATTTCGGATTACCCCGATTGATAACCATATATTCCCATTTCATTTTTATTGTTTTTTATACACAATCATAAAATGTTTTACTTTATTGTACTATATGGTGATAGTTAAGCTTGAATTAACATAAACAGTGATAAAATAACCTAACCTAACTCCGCAGAGCAATGTTTTTATCATGGTTTGGTTGTTTTCATTTTATTTTCGATATTCTAATCTGTAAAATGCATCATAAGTTAGTCGTTCGATATTTTATGCTCGATTGTTTTGGTGGACGCTTCTCATATACTGCACCCCTCTGTCTTAGTCAACTAGCTATACTACTTTTAAAATGTCGTCTTGGCATTATAAATAAAATGAGGGCCCAGCAGCCCAGCTTATTCACTATTGTATGCGCTACTGTTGTGTACCGGTAGCTGATTGTTATTGCCGGGCTCACAAAATTAAATTTGCCTTTTGGACCATTTAAGCTGACTTGGATGATGCTGGCAGCTTTCAATTCTACACTAGGTATCGGTATAGTGTTAATGTACCTATCCAAGTGTTCTTTGACGAGTTGCAGGGCCGTATAAGAGTCAGTGTTAGCTATCCAATTTTAGTTTACTTACAATAAGTAGCCCACACTTACCATATAAACAAATAAAACAAACCAGCAGCCGGGTGGTAAAATGTTTTAATGTTTTAACGAACCGATATTGGATCCCCTGTGTAGGCGATAATGTGTTTTCCAAAGCTCATTGTTGTTTTGTTTTTCTTTGGTTAACGAACTACGTTCAATAGTTGAGTTTGATTTAAACTTGTGTTAACTGAGAACGTGAGTTATTAGAGAAAAACCTAGTTATTTATTATTATTTCAATGCCAAGGCATTCTTATCAAAAGAACACCCAAACACTTTTAGGGAAAATGGTCCAAACCCCTCAAAATATAATGTCATGTGTTTGAATCTAATTAGGCCTACACTTTTAGCGAATTTTCCCTATAGAGAAGAAGCTATTACCGTAGTCGGTATGGTAAGACCTAGGCCCGGGACCATGATAACTTTTCGTTTTGAGGCCCCCAGACCCCAAAAACACCATTCGTTCGAAACTGTATATTGTATATGTGTGTGTGTGTGTGTGTGTGTGTGTGTGTGTGTGTGTGTGTGTGTGTGTGTGTGTGTGTGTGTGTGTCCGTGGGTGCGATAACTCTCGTAAAAATGATCCGATTTTGATAAAACTTGGAAAAAACGTGTAAAGCATTATTTATGACTTTAAGTCCGAAAACCAGATAGATCGACCCAGCCGAAGTGGCATTTTGGGGGGGTTTTGTACCCCAGAAATGGGTTTTTTGAAGTTTTTTCATGTAATTTTTTAAAAAGTCAAATAATAGTTTTCACCATTGGATTCAGCTTAAAAAACACACAATTTTGTGTTTTGGTAATTTTTCTGCGTCAATTGGTTACAGAGATATTGAAAGTGCTAAACACGGTACGTTGTCCAATGCTATTCTTATGGAGAATAAGAAAAAATGATAGATTGCTTATTTATGAACGTATACTAACAAAACTTGGTATACGGCTTCATCAGGTTGTGGTCTATTGTTATTTTCACAAAAAAAAAGTTTTTACCCATAATTCCCGTAGCATCAAACCTGCGTCATGTTATTCTTATGGAGAATAAGTAAAATGTAATGTATCCCTTTAATTATGAACATAAATTAATAAAACTTGGTATGTTGGTTCACCTATTTGAGTTCTATTGATATTTGCATAAAACCCCATTTTTGTGTTCTTTATTGCAGCAAATCTGCGTACGCATCTCCCATGTTATTCTTATGGAGAATAATCAAAATGGTATATATTGCTTATTTATTAATTTATATTGTTGAAACTTGGTATGTAGCTTCACCTAGTTGAGTAATATTGATATTTACAAGAACCCCCAAATTTGTTGTTTCCTGTAGCAGCAAACCTGCTTACTCATCCCCAATGTTATTCTTATGGAGAATAATTCAAATTCGATATATCGCTTATTTTTTAATATATTTTTATGAAACTTGATATGCGGCTTTATGTGGTGTTAAGAATTATATTTTGCATTGGAAATTCCCTGAGGTCGCAGGTTTGCTGCGACGGGGGTATTTTAACTTCCTCGGAAGGTTCAAGCAGAATCCCTTGTCTTAAGCCTAACCTATTTTGGTACTTTGGTATTATACGGATGCCACTATTTTTGGAGGTTAAATTTTTACCGGATACAAAGGATAACTACATAATTCGAAAAAACGTACTTTTATTGACTTACTGTACAAATTTTACATCATTCTGATGAGCGGTCTTTGTGTTGTGCCTCCCAAAAGGCAGCGATTTCCGCTAGGATCGTGTTGAATGCGTCGCCGCCGCTAGCAGCCAGACCCGATCGCCACAGGTACTCCGCCAAATATACAGCGCGTTGCGGCAGTTATGTTAGGATGGGTTATCATAAAAATACGTACGGTTTCCTCTTCATTTTGAGGTAAATCCCACACCAAAAGAACGTCACTCATTATGAAAACAAATGTAACGTAGTGCACGGCAATAAATCACTCATGACACTGACCCAGATACAGGCGGTGACAGGTGATGCGCGCGCTCCGGTCAACGACCTGACCTTGGCCTATTTGGAGGGGGTTTGGCGGCCGGAAGTATGACTCATCAGGTATCATTCGATTCGTAACAAAACAAGGAAAGTCCTACAATCATTTTTATGATAACCCATCTTAACATAACTGCCGCAGCGCGCTGTATAAGGATGGCATCCGTATAATACCAAAGTATCCCTATTTTTCTTGGATAGGTGCACTGGTTTAAAACAGTGTATGTAGGACCTAGGTCTCTAACCCTAAGATTGAGAGGTTTAATTTGAACACCTTTACTTTCTACTGCTATAAATAAATTATGTATTTAAATAAGTAATTAGCCTAAATATTGTTTTCATAATTATTTTTGAATTTGAGTTATCAGTGGAAATATTAATTTTGGTTCTCCCTGAACACAAAAAATTGTTTTTGAGGTGATATCTATATATAGGGTGTACAAACTTGGAGACCTAAGCCATAGCGCCAATTTTTATCAAATTTGGTATTAAGGTACTAATCCACACAGACACGTTTTTGTCCTTTTTTGCATTTTTAATTTTGACCAGCAATAATCCACTAAAAACAGCTAAAATTTAAGATTTTGGTAAACTGTGAATAATTTATATTCATAGTATTTTGAGGAATCCCCCACATTAGGTTACCATTTTGTACCTACGGTAAGCTTATATCAAATTCAAATTCAAATTCAAATATATCTTTATTCACCAATATACATATTGTACATTGAATAGCGTCACAATATACTTCATGGCACAAATTATAATTCTAAAGAAATACAAAATAATCTCTTCTCGAGGCCTGCTCTAATAATTGTTTATAAATTAATGATAAAAAGAGAACAAAAACAATTAATACTAGCAAAACAATTAAAATCTAGAGTACAAGAAAAATTAGTGATGATTATTCAACAACAACAAACATCTTCAAAAGAGTATAAGTTTAAAGTTAGTAGGTAATTTTTTAAAAGTCTTTTAAATTTTTCTAAATTTTGTTCCTCAAAAATATTTTTTGGTAAATGAAATACAAATTTTTTGCCCATGAAACAAGTCTTCTTTTCAAAAAATTTTAGTTTGTGATTTTCAACATATCTATTATTCCTAGTATTGTAATTATGATTATTGGGATTTTTGGTTGAAATATTCATTTTTTTAACATATAATACTATTTCGTAAATATATAGGTCATATACTGTCAAAATTCCTAGTTGAGAAAAAAGAGGTTTAGCGGATTGATTCTTTTTAATATTAAAAATTATTCTCAACGCTCTTTTTTGCTGTAGAAGAATTCTGTCCAAGTTTTTCTTTGTAGTAGCTCCATAAATAGCTATGCCATAAGACATGTGTGAATTTATTAAAGAGTAATAAATAGTTTTTAATGCATTAATATTACAAATTTTAGACATTTGACGTAAAGCATATAATCCAGAAGACATTTTTTTAACTACATAATTAACGTGCTCATCCCAACACAAATTTTGGTCTAGTATTAATCTAAGAAATTTTGTATTTTCAACTTGTTGCAATTTTGAATTTTCTAGAAAGATTTCTGGTTCTAAATTAGATCTGGTTTGTTTAGTACAAAAGGATATAAAATTTGATTTATTTAAGTTTAATGTAAGATTTTTGCTATTTGAAAATTCTTTAACTGATAGAAGACTTAGAAAAGATTTTAATTCAATGCCATCTTTAGTTGTATCTGATATTGTGATATTGGCATCGTCAGCATAGAGGCACATAGAGCCTCCTGCCTCCACCAAATTTGGTAACCCATTTATGTAACATAAAAATAATAAAGGGCCCAATAATGACCCTTGAGGGACGCCTCGTTTAATAGTTTGAAAATTAGAGATTAGGCTGCCGAATTTGAAAATAAACAATATCAAGAAAACATTATATCTACTGTCAAAACCCATCTGGAAGAGCATAAACAAAATTTTGATCTAAAAATAGAAGAATTAACTGTCAAAACTCAATTGGATAATGAACGTAATTCAAAAGCAAACCTAACGGCACTGAAAAATGAAGTTATCCCCAAAATTAACTTGCAAACAAAACTAATTGAGGCACAACAAATTGAAATCCAAACCTTGAATCAAAATTTAAACAAATGTGAAACTGAAGTAACCAATCTGAAGCAAGCAAATCAATTAAACGGAATGGCCGGACAAATCAAAGTAATATGCAGTGGAAACGAAGCCAATGATCGCCTAATGCCGAAATTTAATGGACGGAGCGGCAATCCAAATGAATATCTATATAAATTGAGAAGATATTACGAACGAGGAATCGAAAGGAATCAATGTTGCGACTCAACTGAGTACCTGAAAGACCTGCTTGAGACATCCTTCGAAGGACCAGCATCACGATGGCTACAGCTGATAAAAAGTGAAATTATTGATTGGGAACATTTTGCCAGAGAATTCGAACTCAAATACTGGAGCCAGGCAGTCCAACGAGGAATTAAAGCAAAAATCGAGTCGGAGAAGTATAGAGCCAACGGAACGTTAAGCCGGACGGAGTACTTGACAGAAAGAGTATTGCTACTACAATCAATGACACCTAGCCTAAGTGAAGAGGAGATAGTGACTCTTATGGCGGAGCGATTTGACGCAATAATCCAAGACAGCATAAGCGTACAGAACATCACTACGATCCGAGCGATGGAGAGACTACTGCAGAAAGAAGACATAAAAGATGGACCTAAGAAAGCCAGGAACCACAACAACCAGCAAAGCAACCGACCAGCCAGTCCAACCACTTCAAACCAACAGAATTACAACGATCGATATGCTAACCAACGGGCCTATCAACCGAAAATGAACAACTACCACAATTATCAACAGAATAAATACCCTCCAAACAACACTTCGTATCGAAATCAACAAAATTACAGGAATAATGGTAACAACAACCAGCAATACCATCGAAGTCACCATGACAACAAGCCGTATCAACGTGAGCAATATCATCCCAGAAACTATGAACAAAACTACAAAAATGATCGTCAACACCCTACCAACGAACAGAATCAACTCTGCGCCATATTTAGACAGAATCCCAATCCACCTAATGCTCCAACTGTATCTCCAATGAGCCCTCATTCAAGTAACAACAATACTGCTAGTCCACGTTCCTCACCGTCTCAAACGAGACAGGGAAACGACTCGGCGCTGTAGACCACGGCCGAGAAAGGGTTATGTTGTCATGCGATCACCCATTAAATACAGCGCCTACTTACACTATCCTCGGTCAAACCATCAATCACGCTATAAATCTTATGCAGTCCAACAACATAATATGTGATAAAAATTTCCTTTTAGAAGATGAGTACGAAAATGATGTTAATTCAAATTATACACAAATTAACTGTCCAGAAATCAACATCACATTAAACAATATCAGCACTAATGCCTTAATTGATTCCGGTTCTTCTGTAACTTGCATAGCCGAAGCTTGGTTCAATGAAAACAAAACGAAACTACAACCATTTGAAGAATTACCAGTGAATAACACCGTTATCAAAACAGCTGTTGGAGAAAAGTCTAAACGTGTTTCCCGCACAATATATGTTCCCACCACCATTGATAAACATACGATGCTAATTGAATATTTGATAGTGCCACATTTAATAAAACCCATAATTCTCGGAGTCGATGTTCTATCTGCCCTCAAAATGGATTTAAATTTCAACACAAACGAAATAAATATGAAAATCAATAATGATAATGTTACTATGAAGTTTAATATGTGTCATCATGAAGGACAGTTATGTCAAATAATAATTAATAATAGCCATAGGCCAAATAATAATATGAATAATAATTTTGATAATATGATGTACGATGAGTACAATGATGATTTAATATATGATAAATATGATAGCACAGCACACAACTTCAACGAATTACAAACAAATCCAACAAACGACAGCACATTGACACAAGAAGAAATTAATACATCTTTAGCATCAAATGATTATATCAAGAAAGAAGAACAAACAATTTTAAGTCAGTTATTAAATAAGTATAAACATGTTTTACCAGAGCTATTTATGGAGAAACTGCAAAGCTTTTCGAGGTTTACGAAGGACCATTCGTCATCAAGCAAATATTAGGAAAATCTACTTTTCATGTAACCAGAGAAAACGAAGACATATTATTTGGACCATATCACATATCTGCATTAAAAAAGATACATAGAACCGATAATAGAAGAGGATAATGTAAATAATGAAGAAGACCCTGACAACATAAACTCTTAAAACAGTGTAAATAGTCCATCATCATCATCATCATCCATCAAGTGTAATCATTTTACATGAGGAGATCGTCATGAACCTTAATCGCGAGTGCGTACCCCTTCCCTATTCCCCAAGTGTGAACAGTGTGATTATTCCCCAAAACAGTGTTGAATAACAATTTATTTATAAATGCGATGATTATAAACAGTGAATTTTGCCCTTGTAACAAACAATATATAAACCAAAGTGTTTTATGCGAGTGAAGAATTTCATCCCCATGCCAATAAACAATTGTTATATTAAATGTTCCCTTAATCCCAATTTCCCCTGTGCGGTCATGAACTATCTTAATCCCTCATCCCATATTTCCCCATTTATGTATTGTTCCTATGTTTATGTAAATTTAGAATAAGAAGTGTACTACCACCAACCAACATCAATCATTTAATGTACCTCATAACTAGCTGTAAATATATTTCATACTAAATAATTCATGTATTCCATTTCATACTTGATCGAAATCTGTCTTTAATTTCATATCATACAGATTTCTGAGGAGATAATTATAGTATTACATGTCCATTCATTCATCATTTAGTAATAATTTTCCTATTATGTGTTATTTTATATTTAAGTTTCCATATAAATGTACTAATTAATTAATTTCCCCTAAATGTGTTATTTGTGTTAATTGTCCCATATTTATGCCTAATAATAATCACCATTATCATCACTCCTCAGAAAGCCATTCCCCTCTATGTATTTAATGTTTATTTATCTGTACAATTGTATAATAATATGTATTTCATCAATTTAATCACCAATAATTATTCATAGCCTATCCCCATATAATAGCCTACTCACTTAATTTAATATATTTGTTAATAATAATATTTTCAATATAAGTTATGTGAGAGGATTGCAATAAAATTAAAATTTAATATAATATACTTTTCAAAAATAGTCCTTAAGGAATCTAAATTACAGTGACCAGTGTTAACAATTGTGTGAACATGTGCTTCTCAACAATGGACCATGCTTCCAGACCTCATCTCTCCTAGATCTTTCTTCTTGCTCCAGATGCCATAGTGTTAAGACCTAAATTCTGTGAAGGACACAGTTCCTATTTTAAATTTCCCAGTATGGCCTAAGTTTTGCATCGCTTAGAGCTCATTTTATTAGGGACTTACTGCTCAATTAATACCATCTTTAAATTCACTCCTTTTTATTTGATTTCCCCCAAAAACTGGTATTTGAGCGAAGAACATTTGTAAGCAGATTGGTAAACTCCTTCCATTGTATTCTATTTAGGGACTGGAAAGAATACAGACATTTAAATAGAACAAGCCTAATGTTCTAAAGTTAAAGTAACCTCAAGAGAGTATTTTTTATATTGAACTATCTTTCCAAATTTAATTTTGAGTATTTTAACCATTCATAAAGTCAGTGAAACCATTGGACTCTCCTTTTGGACAACAACCAAAATTTCCATTGTTGTAACTTTTCAACACATCAGCTTAATTGGACTTAATATTCTTTCAAATATCATCCTAAACGTTATTCAAGTCAGCACGATACTTCCCCCCTGAGAAAAAGAGCCCTCATTTGTAAAGAAACCTCATTTAGAACCCAAAATATGAACATTTAGTTTTAGGCCTACCAGTATATTTGTCATTTCCTTCTAGGCTAGGCCACACATTGTAACTGTTCCCCCTGAGTTGTATATTATTGTAAATCCCTTTAATTGAGAACCTTTTGAAACATATTTGTACGAATAAATAAATAAATATTGTATTGTTCCTCTGTAACTTTGTATTTTATTCAAATGGTAAAGAAATCTTCGAAATTGTACACCTACCTTTTGTTGACATCCAGAGTAAATACCAAACACATTCTACTCACTACAATAAAGTAAAGGAGACCACAAGTACAAGTATATTTATTATCAAATCAAAGAAGATCATTTGTGAGCTATATTTAAATAGCCTAGGGAATTTTGTAAACAACAACACTGATTTTGTAAAGAGAAGCTAGGCTTAGCACGTGGCAGCCATTGCCCTCAGATCCCGATAACATCACTGTTTGTATCCACTCAGCCTGCCCGTAGACGCTAACTCTGCTTTCTCAACACCAAACCGAAATATCGCCAGCCGACCGACCCGAACGCTGACGGACACACCCGAAGGTTCCCGAACTGGATTCATTGATCAGAATGAACGAGGACGTATCGCTAGCTCATTGAACAAGTCGACGCTCATTCATTCCTCGCGCTCGATGACTGATGCACACACAGACGACGCAACTAGCGGATTAAATGTCACAAACCCGACTACACCGACACCTGCAATCGATATGAATATACTAATTACCCTTATGACTAATTTGGGAAACAAAATTGAGCAAACCAATACGAAAATTGAACAAACTAGTCTCGATTTAAATAGCAAGTTCGAACAGACCAGCGCAAAAATTGAACTAAATAATGCTGAATTAAAATCCGAAATAAAATCCGAAATCCAGACAATCCATGCAGACTTCCACCAACAAATTCATCAGACGAAAGCCGAATTAACCAAAATCATTAACGAAAATACCAATGAAACTCAACAGGAAATACAAGCCTGTCGAAATGCTTTCGAATCCCAGATACAAGAAACAAGAGAAAACCAAATCGAAATTCGATCAGAAATTAATGCCATCAAAATGACCCAAAATGCCCAATCTGAAGAAACTGCAAAATTAACTGACAAATTGATACTTAGAATTGAAAATTCACAAACTCAAATGAGACAATTCGTGCTGGACAGTATCTCACAACAACAAACCGCTGCCGAATTTGAAAATAAACAATATCAAGAAAACATTATATCTACTGTCAAAACCCATCAGGAAGAGCATAAACAAAATTTTGATCTAAAAATAGAAGAATTAACTGTCAAAACTCAATTGGATAATGAACGTAATTCAAAAGCAAACCTAACGGCACTGAAAAATGAAGTTATCCCCAAAATTAACTTGCAAACAAAACTAATTGAGGCACAACAAATTGAAATCCAAACCTTGAATCAAAATTTAAACAAATGTGAAACTGAAGTAACCAATCTGAAGCAAGCAAATCAATTAAACGGAATGGCCGGACAAATCAAAGTAATATGCAGTGGAAACGAAGCCAATGATCGCCTAATGCCGAAATTTAATGGACGGAGCGGCAATCCAAATGAATATCTATATAAATTGAGAAGATATTACGAACGAGGAATCGAAAGGAATCAATGTTGCGACTCAACTGAGTACCTGAAAGACCTGCTTGAGACATCCTTCGAAGGACCAGCATCACGATGGCTACAGCTGATAAAAAGTGAAATTATTGATTGGGAACATTTTGCCAGAGAATTCGAACTCAAATACTGGAGCCAGGCAGTCCAACGAGGAATTAAAGCAAAAATCGAGTCGGAGAAGTATAGAGCCAACGGAACGTTAAGCCGGACGGAGTACTTGACAGAAAGAGTATTGCTACTACAATCAATGACACCTAGCCTAAGTGAAGAGGAGATAGTGACTCTTATGGCGGAGCGATTTGACGCAATAATCCAAGACAGCATAAGCGTACAGAACATCACTACGATCCGAGCGATGGAGAGACTACTGCAGAAAGAAGACATAAAAGATGGACCTAAGAAAGCCAGGAACCACAACAACCAGCAAAGCAACCGACCAGCCAGTCCAACCACTTCAAACCAACAGAATTACAACGATCGATATGCTAACCAACGGGCCTATCAACCGAAAATGAACAACTACCACAATTATCAACAGAATAAATACCCTCCAAACAACACTTCGTATCGAAATCAACAAAATTACAGGAATAATGGTAACAACAACCAGCAATACCATCGAAGTCACCATGACAACAAGCCGTATCAACGTGAGCAATATCATCCCAGAAACTATGAACAAAACTACAAAAATGATCGTCAACACCCTACCAACGAACAGAATCAACTCTGCGCCATATTTAGACAGAATCCCAATCCACCTAATGCTCCAACTGTATCTCCAATGAGCCCTCATTCAAGTAACAACAATACTGCTAGTCCACGTTCCTCACCGTCTCAAACGAGACAGGGAAACGACTCGGCGCTGTAGACCACGGCCGAGAAAGGGTTATGTTGTCATGCGATCACCCATTAAATACAGCGCCTACTTACACTATCCTCGGTCAAACCATCAATCACGCTATAAATCTTATGCAGTCCAACAACATAATATGTGATAAAAATTTCCTTTTAGAAGATGAGTACGAAAATGATGTTAATTCAAATTATACACAAATTAACTGTCCAGAAATCAACATCACATTAAACAATATCAGCACTAATGCCTTAATTGATTCCGGTTCTTCTGTAACTTGCATAGCCGAAGCTTGGTTCAATGAAAACAAAACGAAACTACAACCATTTGAAGAATTACCAGTGAATAACACCGTTATCAAAACAGCTGTTGGAGAAAAGTCTAAACGTGTTTCCCGCACAATATATGTTCCCACCACCATTGATAAACATACGATGCTAATTGAATATTTGATAGTGCCACATTTAATAAAACCCATAATTCTCGGAGTCGATGTTCTATCTGCCCTCAAAATGGATTTAAATTTCAACACAAACGAAATAAATATGAAAATCAATAATGATAATGTTACTATGAAGTTTAATATGTGTCATCATGAAGGACAGTTATGTCAAATAATAATTAATAATAGCCATAGGCCAAATAATAATATGAATAATAATTTTGATAATATGATGTACGATGAGTACAATGATGATTTAATATATGATAAATATGATAGCACAGCACACAACTTCAACGAATTACAAACAAATCCAACAAACGACAGCACATTGACACAAGAAGAAATTAATACATCTTTAGCATCAAATGATTATATCAAGAAAGAAGAACAAACAATTTTAAGTCAGTTATTAAATAAGTATAAACATGTTTTACCAGAGCTATTTATGGAGAAACTGCAAAGCTTTTCGAGGTTTACGAAGGACCATTCGTCATCAAGCAAATATTAGGAAAATCTACTTTTCATGTAACCAGAGAAAACGAAGACATATTATTTGGACCATATCACATATCTGCATTAAAAAAGATACATAGAACCGATAATAGAAGAGGATAATGTAAATAATGAAGAAGACCCTGACAACATAAACTCTTAAAACAGTGTAAATAGTCCATCATCATCATCATCATCCATCAAGTGTAATCATTTTACATGAGGAGATCGTCATGAACCTTAATCGCGAGTGCGTACCCCTTCCCTATTCCCCAAGTGTGAACAGTGTGATTATTCCCCAAAACAGTGTTGAATAACAATTTATTTATAAATGCGATGATTATAAACAGTGAATTTTGCCCTTGTAACAAACAATATATAAACCAAAGTGTTTTATGCGAGTGAAGAATTTCATCCCCATGCCAATAAACAATTGTTATATTAAATGTTCCCTTAATCCCAATTTCCCCTGTGCGGTCATGAACTATCTTAATCCCTCATCCCATATTTCCCCATTTATGTATTGTTCCTATGTTTATGTAAATTTAGAATAAGAAGTGTACTACCACCAACCAACATCAATCATTTAATGTACCTCATAACTAGCTGTAAATATATTTCATACTAAATAATTCATGTATTCCATTTCATACTTGATCGAAATCTGTCTTTAATTTCATATCATACAGATTTCTGAGGAGATAATTATAGTATTACATGTCCATTCATTCATCATTTAGTAATAATTTTCCTATTATGTGTTATTTTATATTTAAGTTTCCATATAAATGTACTAATTAATTAATTTCCCCTAAATGTGTTATTTGTGTTAATTGTCCCATATTTATGCCTAATAATAATCACCATTATCATCACTCCTCAGAAAGCCATTCCCCTCTATGTATTTAATGTTTATTTATCTGTACAATTGTATAATAATATGTATTTCATCAATTTAATCACCAATAATTATTCATAGCCTATCCCCATATAATAGCCTACTCACTTAATTTAATATATTTGTTAATAATAATATTTTCAATATAAGTTATGTGAGAGGATTGCAATAAAATTAAAATTTAATATAATATACTTTTCAAAAATAGTCCTTAAGGAATCTAAATTACAGTGACCAGTGTTAACAATTGTGTGAACATGTGCTTCTCAACAATGGACCATGCTTCCAGACCTCATCTCTCCTAGATCTTTCTTCTTGCTCCAGATGCCATAGTGTTAAGACCTAAATTCTGTGAAGGACACAGTTCCTATTTTAAATTTCCCAGTATGGCCTAAGTTTTGCATCGCTTAGAGCTCATTTTATTAGGGACTTACTGCTCAATTAATACCATCTTTAAATTCACTCCTTTTTATTTGATTTCCCCCAAAAACTGGTATTTGAGCGAAGAACATTTGTAAGCAGATTGGTAAACTCCTTCCATTGTATTCTATTTAGGGACTGGAAAGAATACAGACATTTAAATAGAACAAGCCTAATGTTCTAAAGTTAAAGTAACCTCAAGAGAGTATTTTTTATATTGAACTATCTTTCCAAATTTAATTTTGAGTATTTTAACCATTCATAAAGTCAGTGAAACCATTGGACTCTCCTTTTGGACAACAACCAAAATTTCCATTGTTGTAACTTTTCAACACATCAGCTTAATTGGACTTAATATTCTTTCAAATATCATCCTAAACGTTATTCAAGTCAGCACGATACTTCCCCCCTGAGAAAAAGAGCCCTCATTTGTAAAGAAACCTCATTTAGAACCCAAAATATGAACATTTAGTTTTAGGCCTACCAGTATATTTGTCATTTCCTTCTAGGCTAGGCCACACATTGTAACTGTTCCCCCTGAGTTGTATATTATTGTAAATCCCTTTAATTGAGAACCTTTTGAAACATATTTGTACGAATAAATAAATAAATATTGTATTGTTCCTCTGTAACTTTGTATTTTATTCAAATGGTAAAGAAATCTTCGAAATTGTACACCTACCTTTTGTTGACATCCAGAGTAAATACCAAACACATTCTACTCACTACAATAAAGTAAAGGAGACCACAAGTACAAGTATATTTATTATCAAATCAAAGAAGATCATTTGTGAGCTATATTTAAATAGCCTAGGGAATTTTGTAAACAACAACACTGATTTTGTAAAGAGAAGCTAGGCTTAGCACGTGGCAGCCATTGCCCTCAGATCCCGATAACATCACTGTTTGTATCCACTCAGCCTGCCCGTAGACGCTAACTCTGCTTTCTCAACACCAAACCGAAATATCGCCAGCCGACCGACCCGAACGCTGACGGACACACCCGAAGGTTCCCGAACTGGATTCATTGATCAGAATGAACGAGGACGTATCGCTAGCTCATTGAACAAGTCGACGCTCATTCATTCCTCGCGCTCGATGACTGATGCACACACAGACGACGCAACTAGCGGATTAAATGTCACAAACCCGACTACACCGACACCTGCAATCGATATGAATATACTAATTACCCTTATGACTAATTTGGGAAACAAAATTGAGCAAACCAATACGAAAATTGAACAAACTAGTCTCGATTTAAATAGCAAGTTCGAACAGACCAGCGCAAAAATTGAACTAAATAATGCTGAATTAAAATCCGAAATAAAATCCGAAATCCAGACAATCCATGCAGACTTCCACCAACAAATTCATCAGACGAAAGCCGAATTAACCAAAATCATTAACGAAAATACCAATGAAACTCAACAGGAAATACAAGCCTGTCGAAATGCTTTCGAATCCCAGATACAAGAAACAAGAGAAAACCAAATCGAAATTCGATCAGAAATTAATGCCATCAAAATGACCCAAAATGCCCAATCTGAAGAAACTGCAAAATTAACTGACAAATTGATACTTAGAATTGAAAATTCACAAACTCAAATGAGACAATTCGTGCTGGACAGTATCTCACAACAACAAACCGCTGCCGAATTTGAAAATAAACAATATCAAGAAAACATTATATCTACTGTCAAAACCCATCTGGAAGAGCATAAACAAAATTTTGATCTAAAAATAGAAGAATTAACTGTCAAAACTCAATTGGATAATGAACGTAATTCAAAAGCAAACCTAACGGCACTGAAAAATGAAGTTATCCCCAAAATTAACTTGCAAACAAAACTAATTGAGGCACAACAAATTGAAATCCAAACCTTGAATCAAAATTTAAACAAATGTGAAACTGAAGTAACCAATCTGAAGCAAGCAAATCAATTAAACGGAATGGCCGGACAAATCAAAGTAATATGCAGTGGAAACGAAGCCAATGATCGCCTAATGCCGAAATTTAATGGACGGAGCGGCAATCCAAATGAATATCTATATAAATTGAGAAGATATTACGAACGAGGAATCGAAAGGAATCAATGTTGCGACTCAACTGAGTACCTGAAAGACCTGCTTGAGACATCCTTCGAAGGACCAGCATCACGATGGCTACAGCTGATAAAAAGTGAAATTATTGATTGGGAACATTTTGCCAGAGAATTCGAACTCAAATACTGGAGCCAGGCAGTCCAACGAGGAATTAAAGCAAAAATCGAGTCGGAGAAGTATAGAGCCAACGGAACGTTAAGCCGGACGGAGTACTTGACAGAAAGAGTATTGCTACTACAATCAATGACACCTAGCCTAAGTGAAGAGGAGATAGTGACTCTTATGGCGGAGCGATTTGACGCAATAATCCAAGACAGCATAAGCGTACAGAACATCACTACGATCCGAGCGATGGAGAGACTACTGCAGAAAGAAGACATAAAAGATGGACCTAAGAAAGCCAGGAACCACAACAACCAGCAAAGCAACCGACCAGCCAGTCCAACCACTTCAAACCAACAGAATTACAACGATCGATATGCTAACCAACGGGCCTATCAACCGAAAATGAACAACTACCACAATTATCAACAGAATAAATACCCTCCAAACAACACTTCGTATCGAAATCAACAAAATTACAGGAATAATGGTAACAACAACCAGCAATACCATCGAAGTCACCATGACAACAAGCCGTATCAACGTGAGCAATATCATCCCAGAAACTATGAACAAAACTACAAAAATGATCGTCAACACCCTACCAACGAACAGAATCAACTCTGCGCCATATTTAGACAGAATCCCAATCCACCTAATGCTCCAACTGTATCTCCAATGAGCCCTCATTCAAGTAACAACAATACTGCTAGTCCACGTTCCTCACCGTCTCAAACGAGACAGGGAAACGACTCGGCGCTGTAGACCACGGCCGAGAAAGGGTTATGTTGTCATGCGATCACCCATTAAATACAGCGCCTACTTACACTATCCTCGGTCAAACCATCAATCACGCTATAAATCTTATGCAGTCCAACAACATAATATGTGATAAAAATTTCCTTTTAGAAGATGAGTACGAAAATGATGTTAATTCAAATTATACACAAATTAACTGTCCAGAAATCAACATCACATTAAACAATATCAGCACTAATGCCTTAATTGATTCCGGTTCTTCTGTAACTTGCATAGCCGAAGCTTGGTTCAATGAAAACAAAACGAAACTACAACCATTTGAAGAATTACCAGTGAATAACACCGTTATCAAAACAGCTGTTGGAGAAAAGTCTAAACGTGTTTCCCGCACAATATATGTTCCCACCACCATTGATAAACATACGATGCTAATTGAATATTTGATAGTGCCACATTTAATAAAACCCATAATTCTCGGAGTCGATGTTCTATCTGCCCTCAAAATGGATTTAAATTTCAACACAAACGAAATAAATATGAAAATCAATAATGATAATGTTACTATGAAGTTTAATATGTGTCATCATGAAGGACAGTTATGTCAAATAATAATTAATAATAGCCATAGGCCAAATAATAATATGAATAATAATTTTGATAATATGATGTACGATGAGTACAATGATGATTTAATATATGATAAATATGATAGCACAGCACACAACTTCAACGAATTACAAACAAATCCAACAAACGACAGCACATTGACACAAGAAGAAATTAATACATCTTTAGCATCAAATGATTATATCAAGAAAGAAGAACAAACAATTTTAAGTCAGTTATTAAATAAGTATAAACATGTTTTACCAGAGCTATTTATGGAGAAACTGCAAAGCTTTTCGAGGTTTACGAAGGACCATTCGTCATCAAGCAAATATTAGGAAAATCTACTTTTCATGTAACCAGAGAAAACGAAGACATATTATTTGGACCATATCACATATCTGCATTAAAAAAGATACATAGAACCGATAATAGAAGAGGATAATGTAAATAATGAAGAAGACCCTGACAACATAAACTCTTAAAACAGTGTAAATAGTCCATCATCATCATCATCATCCATCAAGTGTAATCATTTTACATGAGGAGATCGTCATGAACCTTAATCGCGAGTGCGTACCCCTTCCCTATTCCCCAAGTGTGAACAGTGTGATTATTCCCCAAAACAGTGTTGAATAACAATTTATTTATAAATGCGATGATTATAAACAGTGAATTTTGCCCTTGTAACAAACAATATATAAACCAAAGTGTTTTATGCGAGTGAAGAATTTCATCCCCATGCCAATAAACAATTGTTATATTAAATGTTCCCTTAATCCCAATTTCCCCTGTGCGGTCATGAACTATCTTAATCCCTCATCCCATATTTCCCCATTTATGTATTGTTCCTATGTTTATGTAAATTTAGAATAAGAAGTGTACTACCACCAACCAACATCAATCATTTAATGTACCTCATAACTAGCTGTAAATATATTTCATACTAAATAATTCATGTATTCCATTTCATACTTGATCGAAATCTGTCTTTAATTTCATATCATACAGATTTCTGAGGAGATAATTATAGTATTACATGTCCATTCATTCATCATTTAGTAATAATTTTCCTATTATGTGTTATTTTATATTTAAGTTTCCATATAAATGTACTAATTAATTAATTTCCCCTAAATGTGTTATTTGTGTTAATTGTCCCATATTTATGCCTAATAATAATCACCATTATCATCACTCCTCAGAAAGCCATTCCCCTCTATGTATTTAATGTTTATTTATCTGTACAATTGTATAATAATATGTATTTCATCAATTTAATCACCAATAATTATTCATAGCCTATCCCCATATAATAGCCTACTCACTTAATTTAATATATTTGTTAATAATAATATTTTCAATATAAGTTATGTGAGAGGATTGCAATAAAATTAAAATTTAATATAATATACTTTTCAAAAATAGTCCTTAAGGAATCTAAATTACAGTGACCAGTGTTAACAATTGTGTGAACATGTGCTTCTCAACAATGGACCATGCTTCCAGACCTCATCTCTCCTAGATCTTTCTTCTTGCTCCAGATGCCATAGTGTTAAGACCTAAATTCTGTGAAGGACACAGTTCCTATTTTAAATTTCCCAGTATGGCCTAAGTTTTGCATCGCTTAGAGCTCATTTTATTAGGGACTTACTGCTCAATTAATACCATCTTTAAATTCACTCCTTTTTATTTGATTTCCCCCAAAAACTGGTATTTGAGCGAAGAACATTTGTAAGCAGATTGGTAAACTCCTTCCATTGTATTCTATTTAGGGACTGGAAAGAATACAGACATTTAAATAGAACAAGCCTAATGTTCTAAAGTTAAAGTAACCTCAAGAGAGTATTTTTTATATTGAACTATCTTTCCAAATTTAATTTTGAGTATTTTAACCATTCATAAAGTCAGTGAAACCATTGGACTCTCCTTTTGGACAACAACCAAAATTTCCATTGTTGTAACTTTTCAACACATCAGCTTAATTGGACTTAATATTCTTTCAAATATCATCCTAAACGTTATTCAAGTCAGCACGATACTTCCCCCCTGAGAAAAAGAGCCCTCATTTGTAAAGAAACCTCATTTAGAACCCAAAATATGAACATTTAGTTTTAGGCCTACCAGTATATTTGTCATTTCCTTCTAGGCTAGGCCACACATTGTAACTGTTCCCCCTGAGTTGTATATTATTGTAAATCCCTTTAATTGAGAACCTTTTGAAACATATTTGTACGAATAAATAAATAAATATTGTATTGTTCCTCTGTAACTTTGTATTTTATTCAAATGGTAAAGAAATCTTCGAAATTGTACACCTACCTTTTGTTGACATCCAGAGTAAATACCAAACACATTCTACTCACTACAATAAAGTAAAGGAGACCACAAGTACAAGTATATTTATTATCAAATCAAAGAAGATCATTTGTGAGCTATATTTAAATAGCCTAGGGAATTTTGTAAACAACAACACTGATTTTGTAAAGAGAAGCTAGGCTTAGCACGTGGCAGCCATTGCCCTCAGATCCCGATAACATCACTGTTTGTATCCACTTTTACTGAGTACATCCGAGCAAACTATTAGTTAAGAGTAAACAATTTAGAATTATAATTAAGTAAGACACTAATTAGAAAATCAATAAGACATACCATAAAGTGTAGCCAACCTTAAGGGTATAATAATGGTACAGCTATTTTTAAATTGTCACTGGACATGCAGAAAGATGATTTAAACCCTTAATCGATTAATCTAATAATACAAATAAATCAAAACAATATATTAGTTTCATCAAATAACAGCTGATCATATAATGTAAGCAGTTAAACAATGTTAATTATAATTAAACTGATGAGGAAAATATGGTTCTCGTACGATAAATATCGTGTTTCAAGCAACACTGCAGATTGGATTGGTGATCACGTGACCTTCCAGCTGTTTTTACGAGGTCTCTTCCGGCAAAGTAGAAAACCTTAAATAGATCGACTCAGCACACCTTGTCTGAAAGCTCTACGAACCTTGGTAGTTAACACTATCACCAACAGAGTATACTGCTGTCAACTATTAATTCTTATCCTCTCAAAGGAGGGGATAATACAACAGTTGGTGTGTCAGGAAGCAAACAAAGGTTAATTATCACTTGCTTTCTGGGGTGGACATATTTTAAATGTTAACGTAAATAACTAAAATAAGAAGTTGACAGAAGCACACTTCTGTCGGTGACCTAATCAAAATACGTCCACTTCAAATTCTGGCAAACACTAAAAGTGAAACAGCTGGGCCATATAGAGGGGATGTCTCCTTCGGTATATATATATATATATATATAAAATCAATACTTATATCTTTAACTAGCATACCGTATAGTATTTCATGTACGGTAAAGATATTGTTCCCAATATTGTATAATTCGGTAGATTTTATAATTTGTTGTTTTTACCCTGTGCCAAAAGCTAAATAAGATCATGTTAAGACAAAGGTCTATAATAATTTTGCGCTGCTCTTTAAAAAATATTGGTTCTATGCATTGTTTTTATATCACATTTTCTGACAATAATCCCAGTTTCTTCTTTGTCATGAAACCTCTGTCAGGTCAAAGAATATGAAATTTCCAATCTAAAGAACATTGAAGCTATAAATGATTGAATTGACGGTTTCACAGAACTTTTGGGCTAAAGAATATTTTGTTTTCAGGTACCTAAAAAAGGTAGGAGGCGGCTGCCTTGGGTATCGGGAAGGTTGAAGATAGATTTTAACATTGTATTTTGTACATACATGTATATAGTACTAGTAAAACAAAATAAAGTTTACTATGAATATGGATTTATATATTTCCTATCATAATTCGTTGATTTTAATAGCCATTTTTTACGTAGGCTTAGTCTCGCTAAAATTCACAAATTTGATGTGAAAGCTAATTATCGATTGAAAAAATCAAATGTACATTGATGGTTCTCATTCTAATTATATACATTTTCTATTTTATTATACCTTTTCCTAGAAATATAATTTGGTACAGTTGCAGGGGTTTTGGATAGACAATTGATATTTAAAGATAGTTAGTAGCAATGTTATATATGGTTATTAAGGCCAATGTATTTCAGTCGACTAGTGAATTTTAAAAAGAAAACTAACATTATTAATTAGTTTAATTGTGAAAGGTTTTAATTATAATATAAATTAATACCATTTATACTAATAACACTAAATCACTTTTTGTTTTCAATACAGTTTTTGAGAATGTCGTTTGTAATACTAACAGAAGAAGTTTAACAAATATACCTAAATACTTTTTTAAACTAATAATTAACCAAGAAAATTGTGAGATAGAAGTCCAAAACCAATCATTATTGCATATGAAGTGAGTGTAATTATAAAACATTATATTTATAATTAATAATTAGATAATAAGTGAATTATTTAACTGTTTAGTAGCAGTTGTCTTGTTTGGTAGATTTGTGCTTCAGTGATATTCAACATAGGTTCATGCCCAGTAATTACAATTACAGTGTTTTGTTGTTGTTGTTTATTGTAATAGGAATATTTTTTATGTTTGTCTAAAAGTATACAAAACTACTCATATTCATTCTCACTCATACTCATTCAATTTTAACTTCAAGCAAACATCTCAGTGTTTTTGAGCAGCAGACTTTTTTCAACCGTAACATATACTCTCACAATATTTCTCAGGTATAAATCTTCTTATCAATCCCCAAAAAAATACAGTTCATCCATTTCATGACCGGCCAGAAAAGAAACCGTTTAATTAACGCGGGTACAACTTTTCCTTCGGTTGTACTTGATGAGATGATCATTGAGGAAGCTCAATCTGTCGACTATCTAGGAAATGAGTGAGATTGGACGGTGGCCTCAGGTGGAACGAACATGTAGATAAACTTGCCAAACAACTCATCCGCTTCAAATATTTTTGTTTTGAAAAAGAAAAATATTTCATCTTTGAACAATATTGCACTAAAAAAATTGGTATATTTTGGCCTGATTGAGATTCTGATTAGGTACTCTATTATACTATGGTGCTTTTCCAGTAATATTAATCTAAATAGAATTGTTGTACTCCAGAAAAGAGCGATAAGGTGCATTTTGAAACTTAAGCCTACAGAATCATGTTTTGACCAATTCAAAGAACTGAAAATTTTGACAGTACCTATATTTAAATGTTTGAAGTAATTAGTTATGTTAAAGAACACAACCTTGTTAAAGCTCATCAGCATTCTTATACAGTACCAGAAATAGAAATATCAATCCTTCTGTGCCTCACAAAACTTAAAGCTTTATGAGAAAAAGCCGGATTACATTATTGGTCTTAAGCTATTTAATTAACTTCCTTCTCACATAGCCCAGATTAGTAACTTAAACAATTTTAAATACGAGCTCAAAAAGTACCTCTTAAATATCTTAACCAACTTCCATCATACCTAACCTGACTCTCAAACCTGTCAAGATTTTTTTTACAACCCACCACCCCATTTACGTCCCTGCCTATCATGATTATGACAGCATCATGAAGATATGCCAAATGAAAACCTGAAGAAGCTGACTGGTCCTATGCCACATGGTCAATCGAGTATGTATGTATGTATGTATGTATGTATTATCTTAACTTTTTGGTTTAAACAAGTTGCGAAAGTAGAAATAATCACAAGTACAAGAACATAATAAATAAATTAGCAATACAAAAACAATAGCGAAATAAAAATATGTCAAGATCACTAACAACAGTAATTCAACGACCTAAATAAAATTTCAGCAATAAATATTAGAATAACATAACAAAACTGTAATTATATACAGATTTTTGTTACATATTACCTAGTTCTAAGGAAATATGTTTGCATTTAGACTGCATCTAGTAAGAACAAACAACAAACTGAAAAAAGTAACGTCAGATCAGTTAGACAGTCAGATCTAGTTCTAGGAATGTCGGTTGTCAAGGATGTAAATTTTGTGTTTGTGTGATTTTGAATGAATGTTTGTGATTATTATTAGGTTTACGGAACTTGTCATCCTATTATAGGTACTGAAACACTATATACAGCAGTCTAATGGACGATTTAGGTAAGTCGGCTCTCCTTTTCACTGACATTACCTAGCCGTTACTATTTTAGGTTAAATCTCATCTCCTGGATTAGATTAATTGCAGTTCTAAAATTATCCTCATATATAAAAGCCCTACCATTGATTTTAATTCAGTGCTCAGCCATTTCAAATAATGTTTTTATGATGTAATTGTTTTAACAATGCTATTACCATGAAAGGTTCTTCCACAATGGCCTGAGAGGTAACTAGGCCTACTGGAGATCCAAAGATTACCTGACTGCCAAAATGGTTTGATGGCAGGAGATTTAAATAAATAATGGCAATAAAATGAACCATTGAGTGAATCTAATGCTGTCAAAAGAAACTAATAGCAGCACAATTAGTTAGGGTATGCTGTGCCTAGGCCTGTGGGATCGATTGAAACTTAAGTTTCTATTGTGGAGAGGAGTAAGGTGAGGAGGGTCATGGAAGAAGTGAGGGACAAATACAATACAATAATCCTTTATTGTATATTTGTTAAGAATTACTATAGTGTCACTTTACAGCGTTGTGTAAAAATAAATTTGGCCTAATGGTCAAAAGGCATTGTGTATGGCAATAGGCCTATTAGACTGGTTATTTTTAGCGAATTTCCCCTATAGGGAAAACGCTACTACCATAAGTCTCATGGTATGATTTAGGCCCGGGACCATGATAACTTTTTGTTTTGAGGTCCCCAGATGACAAAAACACTATTCGTTCAAATTTATATATACTGTAAAACTGGCTAATCCCGGACAGGGGGGGTATTCTCGGACACGGTGTACATGTTTTTAAACAAATATTTCTAAACTAACCTGCATAGTTATTAAGTCGATCGTTATCTATTCATATACAGCAGAAAACGCTCTACACAGCTGTATCGGTTAGAACTACATAGGATCGTTTTTTGTTTTTATTTTGCAGGTATACCAACTTACGACTTTTCGAAAAAAGTGTATGTCTAACTAAGACATGTAATTTTCGTCAAGTTTGTCCGACTTTTGTCGTGAAGGCATATTTTGATTCAAAATTTAAGAGCGCATAATGCCATACTATTTAAAGCTATATACAACATATATTTTAAAAAAATATATCACATTTAAGTATTCCAGTACAAACCCGGACACTAATAATACTCCGTGGATGAAACTGTTGGGCCGGCGGTTGCGACTAGCGCCTGCCATTACTGAAGTAAAAAGCAGATTTCCCGCCGGAACTAATAACAGCATTCTGGTGTTTGGCCCTGATACAGTACCTATCTGTGTTTGTTATTAAAATTTGTGCTTTTAATTTATGAGAGATTGTTTGTTGATGGTCTTAGGTGGTCAGAGCATGTTGATAAATTAGCATCTATTTTAACCTCGAATGTTTTTGTTCTTAGAAATCTGACCGCCTTTAATAATTTAGCTTTAAGTAGATTAGTCTATTTTAGTTTGATCGAAAGTCATTTAAGGTATTCAATAGTGCTTTGGGGCTTGTCTAGTAAATTGAATCTTAGACGAATTTTCATAATACAGAACAAAAAATCAGATGTATCTCTAGGCTTCGGCCTAGCGATTCATGTAGGGAGAAGTTCAAAGAGTTGCAGATCCTCAGCGTTCCATCTCTTTATATTTACAAAACAATTCTATATGCTAAGAAAACCAATAAGATACAGGCTCATCAATATTCATATTTTACTAGAAACCATAATGTAAATCCGTCTGTACAGCACAATTTAAAGCTTTATGAATCGAAACCAGGTTATGCCGGCTTGAATATTTTTCAAAACTTCCCTCAGCTATTAAAGAAATCAGTGACATTAAGAAGTTCAAGACTAATTTAAAGCAACATCTTATTGAGAAGAGCTATTATGATTGCCACAATTTCCCTGATAAGTTACCTATATATTTTTTCTGACTTCTTCCTGAACAGGTCCTTTTTTTCCTTTTCTTTTTCATTTTCATTGAGACATTCCAAAGCACTAATACCTCACCTTATAGCACCTGATTGGACAACGTCAGTCTTCGACAACCTCAGAGATAGTTAATTATGACGGGTCCCATGCCATGCCTCTGGGTCTACGGGACGTACGAAGGAGATAACAGGTAACAGGAACAGTCTCCAAGATGAACAAAAAAATTCAAGAGCCAAGATATTAGAGCAGGCAATAAAGGAGGAAAGTTAATGCCCAATGATCATGATCAATTATCATGTCTGTGGAAATATAATGGGCCCCATGGAAAGCAGACAGTTTTCAACCCACAGGAAGAAAATGTCATCGCTGATCATGTTGAACAAATATATATATATATATTAGTGATGGTCAAAACCAGAAATTTCGAATCTCGAAACCGAAACCGAAACTTACAAAATCGAATCTCGAAACTCAAATCGCGAAACCCTATTTACTTGCCTGGGTATGGTTATGAAAAATAAATCCAGTTACTCCAAATAAACCAGTTAACTTACTGCCATTCTCGAAGTATCCTAGAAAAATATTAGTTTCAGAACTACTAGTGAACCAATTATTTGTAGCTTAATTATAAACTTGGGTTAGAGTTGTTCTTTCACAAATAAGAAATCAATAATTCACAAAAGGTGAAGGTAGACGACCGATGACAGTAGGCTTTTGACCTTCACATTATTAATCAACACTCGGGCGTGATTTCTGTTAAAAAAACAATGACACAAAAAATCTCGGCAGTTTTGAGTTTTGATTCTCCAAACTCGCCGATCGAATCTCGAAACCGAAACTTTTCCAAAGTTTTGGTGGTTTTGAGATTCGAGTTTTGGTTTTGACACATCACTAATATATATATATATATATATATATATATATATAAATATATATATATATATATATGTCGTATTATTCTTTGTTTCATTTAAACTCCTTTTCCCCTTATGGTTCTTTGTTTAGTTTCATGTTAGTTGCAAAGAATAAACAGCTGAAAACGTGACGTAAGAATACTTTTTTTTACTTAATATTTTTATTTATCAAATTGTTAAGCCTTTGACTGGTACAGAGGCATTTGCAGACCTCAAGACACCGTCTGATATGGTCAGGAGAGGTCAGTTTATACGTTATAACGTTATTTTGGTGGGTGTCAAGTATTCTTTGCCTAAATCTACCATAAGTGATCGTGTCTGTGGAAAATGTAATGGGCCCCATGGAAAGGAGACAATTTTTAGCCCACAGGAAGAAAATGTCATCGCTGGTCATGTTGAACAAATATACAGGGTGTCACAAAAAAGTGTGATGGGCTATACAGGACCTAATTCTACATGCAAAAATAAGTCAAAAATGAAGAATAACATTTTTTGGATTTCGGCTTAGTTTAGCCGTAATCCGCCATTTTGTTTTTTTGGGAAAATATTTATTATTTCAAAAACCCAATGAGATATTTTTACGAAACTTGGCAAAAGTGTTTAAACTAAAGTAAGTAACATTTGAAAAAAAAAATATTTTTTTACCTTTCCAAATTTCAAAATGGCGGCCATTTGAATTTTTGTATGCCAAATTTCATGAAAACCGGTACCTAAATCAAAATTTCTCAAGACACAAAATTTTTTGAATTTATTATAAAAAATCCAACAAAACAAAAATGAATAAAATCGGTTCATAAATAAAGAAGCTGTGTTTATTTTAGTAATTTAGACTGAAATTACTTAATTACATTACATAAATTATTACATTACATTTAATAAATTTTAATATTAATAATAATCATTTGTTGTTTAAAACAATGGAATGAAGAGGATACACCACATGTAGGTAGGCAATCAATCTACTAATCAATCTTGATTAATTTTATTTCTCCTTTTTACTCCACATTAACAGCTGATATGCATTTAATCAGCTGTTATAACAAATCCATTGTTGACCTGCCACACATTATTGCTGTTTTGTTCACATCCAATTGCTGCTTAGACGTTTACGTAACTAGCTCATAATGCCAGTAGAGTTTACAAATGCTGAACTAGCTGATATCCACTTAATGTATGGACTGTCAGATTGTAATCGAGCGCTAGCTCGACGTTTGTACTCTGAACGTTTTCCAAATCGCCGACTGCCTAGTGAAAATACGTTCTTAACAGTGCACGACCGCCTCACACAGTATGGTTCATTTACCACTCCGCCTTTAGGTCGAGGTAGACCTCGAACAACAAGAACGTTGGAATTGGAATAAAGAGTGTTGCAAGCTGTCGAAGACGATCCTTCATCAAGCACAAGAAGAATTGCATCTGCCGAGGGAGCTTACCACTCAACGGTATGGAGGATTTTGAAAAGCAATCTACTTTATCCTTACCATGTCCAACGTGTTCAAGCTCTTTTAGAAGAGGACTACCCAAACAGACTGCATTTTAGTCAACAGATAGAAAATAAATGTACTAGGAGTCCGCAGTTCCTGTCTTCAGTACTTTTTTACAGATGAAGCTGGGTTTAACCGAAATGGAATCTTGAACTTCCATAACACCCACCAATGGGCGGACGAGAATCCTCATACAATAGTGCAGTCGAGGTTCCAGCATAACTTTTCATTGAATGTTTGGGTGGGCATTATTGGGAATAATTTTATTGGTCCAGTGTTTTTACCAGCAAGGCTGAATGGACTTACCTATTTGCACTTCCTTCAGAATGATTTAGATGATGCCATGGAAGAAGTGCCCCTAAACACACGTCGAAACATGTGGTTTTTGCACGACGGTGCACCTCCTCATTTCAGAAATGAAGTAAGGAATTACCTGGACCAGCGATTCAGAAATAAGTGGATCGGTCGTGGTGGCCCGATAGCATGGCCAGCAAGATCGCCCGACTTGAATCCCATAGATTTCTTTGTATGGGGACATTTGAAAACAATGGTGTATGCAACGCCTGTAAACAATGTTGAACAGCTGAGGGAGAGAATTGAAGATGGATGTCGGAGGATAAGAGAAATGCCTGGAGTGTTGGAGCGGGTACGAGAGTCAATGGGACGACGATTACGGCAGTGCGTGATCGCCAATGGAGGTCACATTGAACATCTACTATGAAGGGCAAGTGCCTACCTACATGTGGTGTATCCTCTTCATTCCATTGTTTTAAACAACAAATGATTATTATTAATATTAAAATTTATTAAATGTAATGTAATAATTTATGTAATATAATTAAGTAATTTCAGTCTAAATTACTAAAATAAACACAGCTTCTTTATTTATGAACCGATTTTATTCATTTTTGTTTTGTTGGATTTGTTATAATAAATACAAAAACTTTTGTGTCTTGAAAAATTTTGATTTAGGTACCGGTTTTCATGAAATTTGGCATAAATAAACGGTATCAGGAAACTGACACATACTTTCTCCCTTTTAGCCCAACTTTAATGAATAAATTACTTTTTATTTACTAAATATAGTACACGGTCGAATGTACAGAAAATCTTGTAAACAAGTTGTTTAAAAAAAACATCCACCCAAATCCCTGCTTTGGAGGCACTACAGAATCCATTGCTACACTCGTGGTTTTAAGAGGGGAAATGCCCCCTATTCCCCCCAGGGTTATTAAGGGCAACATACTTCGAATTTCCTCTGTTGGTCAATGCTAACTTGACAAGCATATCAAGTTTGAATGAAATTGACCAGTAAATAAGAGAGAAATAGTATTTTTTTTATCCCCCATAAGAATAACATTGGACAACGTACTGCGTTTACCGCAAAATGAAAATCTCAATTTTCTCCGAAACCAGCTATCGTAGAATAGTAATTCAAAATACTTAATTATTTATTTTTTTGAGCTCTTTTTAATGGTGAATAGTAATATTTGTTTACATTTATGTCTTTTTATGAAAAATCAAAAAAAAACTGAATTTTGGGTGTTTTAAGTCCTGTAATTACTGAACCCGAATTTTTACAGGAATGCGGGTGGTGCCATTTTGTTGGAAAACTAAAGTTCTATAAACGACTAAAGTTTAATGAAAATCGTTAGAGCCGTTTTTGAGAAATTTGGATTTTTCATGTTTTTTTGGCGGTTTTGGGGGGATAATTAACCTTAAAAATCAAAAATTCAAAAAAATTAAAAAAACGCCTGGAGATATCATGGATTAGTACCTACATGCCAAATTTCATAAAAATCGGCCCATTGGTTCAGGCTGTAGCTCTGTACACATCCACACAGACACAGACACACACACACACACACGCACACGCACACGCACACGCACACGCACACGCACACGCACACACACGCACCACGTAAAAACCACTTTTTTGGGTTCAGGGAGCACCAAAACGAATATTTCCACTAACAACTCAAATTCGAAAATTTTGACGAAAACAATACTTTCTCCATATACTATGTATAAGGGGAGAAAGTAAAAAATTCAAATGGCCGCCATTTTGAAATTTGGAAAGGTAAAAAAATATTTTTTTTTTACAAATGTTACTTACTTTAGTGTAAACACTTTTGCCAAGTTTCGTAATAATATTTACTTCTCGTATATAATTTGTGGGTGACAGGGGAAAGTTTAGCAATCTATAAAAAGACTATTGTATGCGGCAAGTTTCTGTGATATAGGGTGATAAGACGTGGAATGTATTGTTTGACTTGATATTATAGGTTTCCGATGAATGTTGAAATTCAGTTTATTGTCTTTCTTTTCTATTGTTACATCTAAAGTTTATTTTATTATTTTCTTCTGCATCTAAGGTGAATTTCAGCTTTGGTGCGAGGTTGTTAATGCAATTTAGCAGCAGATGTAACTGCCGGGTATTGCTATTAAATAGCATGATAGTGTCTTCTACATATCGATTGTATAAAGTAATCTTCCTCCTGTATTTGTTGGCGTCAGAAAAAATAAATTCATTTTCAATGTAATTGATGTACCTATTTTAGTCTTTTCTGGAGTACCGTACCGAGATGAGTTTTTGAGGCTATTGTGAGTAGGCCTACCGTTTTTTTAATTCTGCCATTGCAGCACTGCGGTTGGCATGTCGGCATCCTGCGCTGTGTACCTGCATCTATTGGCAAGCATGGGATGCCACTATGGCAAAAACTGACTGTTTATGTCGTTAGTTTACAACCATTCAAAATGGTGCCACCGATTGAGAGTCCTGCTGACTATGAAGCATGCCCTGTGATTCATTCTCCAAGTTTTAAAGGTGTGAAAGTGGCTGAAATTTAGTGGCAGATTACCGAAGTGTATGGCAAAAACATAGCCTAATGAGCGATGGAATGTGTTAGAATATTTAATGATGGCCGTACAAATAATAATGACGAGGAACAAAGTGGGTGACCTTCGGTCGTTATTGAAGATTTGGTGCATAAAGTTTTAAAGTTTGGCCTATTCAAAACGTGTGAGACAACAGACGGTCTACGATTTTGTAATTGTCTTATGAATTTTCTGCTGTGACAAAGTGCTATTTATGCAGTTGTAACCGAATGATTGAATTATCAAAAGTCCTGCTCAAATATACAATTGTTGACTATAAGGAGCACAAAACAAAGCGTTTGTGGAGTGCATCGAATTTCTTGAGCAGTATGAGGAGAAAGATGATGATGTTTTAAGCCAATTTCAGGCGATGAAAGAGTTGTTGACCCTAGAAGTGTCGTACAATTTTCCGTACACTTACCTATGAATTTAGCCGCGTTCTCCCTTTTAAACGACTTACAAATCAAATCTCAGTGTGTACTTCACAGTCGGCGAGATTCTGAATCGGCAACACTATTTTAAATACTCACAAACAAACATAAACGCAGTCAATTTTTGCCATAGTGCCGCCCCAGGCTACACACAGTGCAGGATTCAGGAAAGCCAACCGCAGTGCTGCAAAGGCGGAATTTAAAAATGGAACCATACTTACTTAAAACAAGCCTCGTATATTGGGTATAAGACTGACTAGGCCTATTATAAACTGGCTATAAATTGACTATGAAACTAGAATTAGGTGAACGATCAAAGCAATTGGGCAGAGATATCAGGTAATAAATATTATTTTCTTTATTTTGATACTATTTGAGCAATTGATTGACAATAGCTAGCCTCACCTAACAGCCTCAGCAATTGATTGGCTATCAATGTATGTAAGAACGTACATTTAGTTAATACATTAAGTTATCCTAACCATTAAACATCGGTCCAGAAATGTTTTGTTTTCCGTCTTTGCGACTTTGGTAGCTTGTATGCGCGACTAAAAATGTCGCGTAGGGGTGCGACTTCCTGAGAAGCACTGATTCCAATGTGCGCTTTCATATTGGTGCGATCGTAATCGCGACGGTGCACAACCAGGGAGCGACTCGTTTTGCAGTCCCGTTCCTCTGCATCTGGTCGCATCAGTTCAGTATGCGAGTTTAATTACGGGTTTGGGGCATTGTTTTAGATTGGAACCTTTATACTGGCGCGGTTTTTTATGTGACATTTGGAGCGACTCGTCCAACTTCCGCTGGGATATTTTTGGTTGTTGAAAGTTCTTGGGAATTTTTAGCGACGAATGGTAGAGAAATACTATAGTTTTCAAGACATTTAGCTTTGAAAAACAAAAATGGTCGCCATTTTTAAATGGTACAAATTTGAAATTTAATATTCTACATACTAAAATGGGTCTTATAGATGTAATTATATGTACCAAGTTTGAAGTTGATATTTTTAGATTTTCCTAAGATATAACGTATTAAGTAAATACCCCTGTCGCAGCAAACATGCGTACTAAGCGATTTTTCAATGTATATATACGTTTTGGTACCAAATAAAGCCGCTTACCAAGTTTCTTTAATGTGCATTCACAAATAAGCGAAATATAACATTTTAATTATTCCCTATAAGCATAACATGGGAGCTTAGTATGCAGGTTTGCCGCAACAAGGGACACAAAAGAAGGGTTTTTATGCATATATGAATATACCTAACTCAATTAGTTGAAACCACATACCAAGTTATATTAATTTATGTTCATAATAATTAAAGGAGACATAATATTTTACTTATTCTCCAAAAAATATCATGGGGGCTGAGTACTCAGGTTGCTGCTACAAGAACTATCAGTAAAGATTTTTTTATGCAAATAACAATAGGTCACAACCAGATGAAGCCATGCGCCAGGTTTGGTTGGTATAAATAAGCGAGATATAAAATTATTCTTATTCTCCATAAGAATAACATTGGACAACGTACTGTTTAGCACTTTCAATAATTCTGTAACCAATTGACGTAGAGCAATGATCAAAACATCAAACTGTGCGTCTTTTTAAGCTGATTCCAATAGAAAAAAACTAAAATTTGACTATAACAAAATTTTATGTAAAGATCTCAAAAAACCCATATTTGTGGTACAAAACCCCCAAAAATACCCCTTCGGATAGGTCGATCCGACTGGTTTTCGATACTGCTTGGAAAAAATGAGCATCTCCACTTTTCACTATTCTTTACCCACTGTAAGAGTGGTTTGGATGTCATTTATATTTGAGTCTTGAGTATCCATCTGTGTGCAGGACTAAACACACATTTATTGTGTCCACGCAGTTTTTATAGAATCTTTTAACAGGAGTATCCTAACAAACAACATTTATCTATAACTTTTATTCCTAGCTTAAAACAGTTTCTTAATGCGCAAGACTTGGATTTTTCATCCCAATAACAATGACTACATATACAATTGTATATGTAGTCATTGCCAATAATGTACGTAATTAATACTGGAAATAAAAATGGCGCCCCGAGTTGATAAGAGCAAATCGGAAAGAAGATCGGTGATAAGCTACCAATTTAGGTGTAAATGGTGACCTTGACCGATATGCTTGCATCACCGCTTCCCCGCCGTGCGCCTGCCGCAGTGCCGCAGTCTGTGCGCGGTCCTCGTGCGGTTCACTTGCACGTTACGTCCTCGAGTGTGCGGCCAAGCTGACATGGATGCCTACGGGATCACTATCCTCGCTATCGTGCTAGTCTCCATTATCATCAACGTGTTTTGCGAACTGAAATACTACTCCCGAAATTAGACTAAAAAATGATTTGCAAGTAGTTGATGTTTTCATATTTAAACCTCTCAAGGCAATTTATAATTTTTTTAAGTTTTGCTTGCAATATTTTTTAAGTTTAAAATATTACCCTGATGCAAATCATGCACTCTTATTACACTTATTATTCTTATTATATGTTTGCAATAATGATCAAAATATTTGGTCGTAGGTTTGTGAAACCAACAAGTTATATCCGTTTAAATACTTTTGTACATTGTATAAAATCGCATTAAAATGTTATACTGTAGTCCTTTTCAGTTTTGTAATTATTAAATAACGAATATTTAACTTGTTTAAATTATTTGATTGTTTTTTAATGGTGTACGTATTCTCTCTCAAGGCTCATTTTATCGGATATAAGACGTGGTAATTAATTAATTGGGGTTTTATTTAATTGTTTGTGAAGTTAAACCTACAAAACCGTTATTCTTTACATCAAAATTACTGTGTCTAATCGTATTAAAATAATATATGGTCAATGGCCTCTCTAAAACTTACAGAACAGAACATTTATTGTTGAACGCAAATATAAATTAAAGTATACCGTTGTTTTATCACGAGTAGGTGAGAAAGTTAATATTGATACAGTGACTTAGGAAGGCCTTTATGACAATTTTATACCTCTTCAATAACTCTGGTGATAACAAGAATGTTATCTTGAAAAAGAAACTGAACGAATACTGATTTATCTTTCGAAATAGTTGATATTCCAATTCAACACTTTCATTTTCACAACATTAATTCAAACTTAAGAATTTCATAGATGAATAAATCCTCTGTTCCCAAGATTCAGCCATTACGATAATACGACATGGAAAACACCATTAATGCGTTTGTCGTTTTAGCCCGACACTCATATGGAACGGAATTTGAACATCCGAATGCGATAATCGAACGAGAATAATCGAACAAGTGACAGTTCCAGTGTGGACGACGACAATAGGTACAATAGTGTTTCCGGTACTCCAGCTGGAGAAGCGTCGCGTCGCGATGAAGTATTTCCGTCCCGACGCCGCCGCCTAGGGCGCCATAGTTTCAGTTTAGAGTAGTTTCGGCGACGGACGGCCGGTTGTCAGAATGGTGGACCGCACAATGTATGGGAAAATCACCCCTGGGACGTACCAACCATACAGATGCACGCTCAAGAACGGCTGTTCCTCGCCAGGCTGTGAGTACCCGATGTCAGCTCACTTGTTGATAGCGCTTGTTGATGGCTGGCTTATATTATCTGTTGAGGTGAAAGGGTGGTTTTGGCGCACTCAGGATACGCTTTGCTTGAGATCAGTAAGTAGATATTTTCTTTGATTTATATACCTTGTAGACATCGTGCTATAATTGATGAGGAGAATAGTTCTCATCCGGCTACCAGTATCGAATGTCAGCTGTCGCCCATCGTGTTCCTCTTCTAACCACGCATCGACACCCAAAAACCTTACTTTTTAACTTTTTTAACTTATCAATAGTAAAACTACAATTTCATCAGAGGAGTTCGCTATGCATTGTGATCGAATTTTACGAGTAGTTTTTTCTCAGAAACTTCAACATTTTTAAACTTGGCTTCCATTTAATCCCCCCCACCTACCAGAGCAGAATTAACACGGAGCCAGGGGCATCAGAACATATGTTGAGTTCTAATGCAGTATTGATGTTTTAATAGCCTAATTATGCAATGGTAAAAAGATAATTAAATAATAGCATTAACCAACTTAATCCGAAATGGATACGTAGAAGAGAGATTGGCTGCAATATTTAGTTTTTAGGTGTTCAAAATATTTATATATCAGTGCATAATTTCACCACCGTATCGCCACCAGTCTCTTGAAGACTATATTACACATTTTCACATCTCTGTATGCTATAGGTTAAAACACAGACAAAGGAATCTATAGATTCGTTTCTCTGTGGTTAAAATCAGCTAACTGAATAAGAATAAGAATAAGAATAATTTATTTTCTCCAAAAAATATTACATTTTTGTACACTTTCAAATTTTGCACATAAAAAATAATAGTCTAAAAAAAAATGCCCATTCTTTTACCAAAAAAAATTAAAAGTCCACAAAATGTCTATATTCAGATGACTTAAAAATTCAACAATACAGATTAATGCATAATAATTAAGACTAAAAAAATAAAAGGTTGTACATTTTTGTTGTGCATAAAACTAAGGAGAAAATGTAGGGCCTCCAAGGCAAAGCCTGTTAGGAGGTTCCTTTCCTTTAAATTATCAAAATAAAATACGGCGATCAGACAGAATTGAAAATATGTAGAATAAAATATAGCGATCCCTTAAGTATTTGTGCCATACATTTTACTAATCCAAAAAAATACATACAAAACTACTTCAAACTACTTCAAAACTACTGATGCTTATCAGATGTTTTCACGCGCGCGGGAATTTGCATCTGCCAAAAAGCCACGTGGGCAGTTGCCAAGTAATTTACTCCATTTTTATTAGTAAATAGTGTGGTTGTTTGGAACGCTGAATGGGTTTTCACTAACCCGTCAGGCAATTTTTCCATTTGCCAAATAATATTTATGGCTTTAAAATCAAGCATAACATATTAATTGACTGTTTAAAGTTGGCGAATTTGTTTAAGTGACAGAGATGCAGTTGCTAACGTTTTGCATGTTGAATTTAATATGCCAGGTTTTAATACTAGCTGTTTTGTTTTTTACTTGGTTGTTAAATGTCTTGCATATTTTATATTGTTAAAATCAACTTTATTTAAGCAATGGCCATGTACTGTTTACTACCTGGATGTGCTTGATCCATATTAATAATCTTCCAGAACTACACAAAGGACATAACTCAAACTCATAAATACTAAATCAGAGTAAATGAAAAAAGTTTAAATATCATAAATGAAATACTTTAAATGTATACCTCTCTCTCTTTCCTTTGGATCCCACCAGAAAATTCTTAAATTGTGAAATTTTACTTCAAAACATATGGGTTTTATTTAAAAAAAGACATATCAAATGTGTATGGAACTGTATAATTATAGTGGCTATGTTCGGTAGTAGTAGCAAAAAGACTGACGTTTACTAGAGGCCGATATTTTTGCCTACAGGTATTCCTTCCAATGTTTTCCCCATTTTTTTGGTCTTAATTGATGAAAGGTCCTATGTTTCTAAAAAGCCAAGAAACTTTCCGAATGAATGTACTGAATCGAATTGAAATTAGGAGCGTTAATACCAATTAAATTTTGAGTTAAGTCGAAGGATCACTTAAAAGGAAGGATTTCTAAAATCATCATAGATAGCTGCTATTAAATAATTTAATATGCACGGTGTTTTTAAGTAGTTTACATAATTTGTGCACGGTATTGTTCCCTATTTTATCGGACTTTTCAATGACTTTTGGCTCTATTTGTATGAGGAGATGCTTCAATAAATCTGCGAATTGATAAAAATTTGTAAACAATGTTCCTCTGTTATGTGTTGCTGTCCTTGCTAACAGACACGTCGTTATTCTACGCAGTTGTATGAATTCAAGTACGCAACCATCGACCTATATTATTTTTATCGCCAGCCAGTCTTTTTCAAGGTAGAAATGCTGCAATAATGCTGAATAATTTCAATAATTAATACGGTAATTGCCAATACTTATACAACTCCTTATCAACTAGCTGTTCAATTGCTAATTGCTACCGTATTTGCCATGCTCACTTCAATAATTGGTAATATCTGAATGTATCCAAAAATATTGTTGCATTCGCATGCACATAAATTTAAAACGTATATTATATCTTTTGAAATAAATTGCTATATCAACTTATTTAAATTAAAATTCATGGTTGAGTCGCAATGTTGCTGCAACAGGGGGAAACCCGGAGTTTACATGCAAATCGTATAATTGAATTTCAACCACATAAAGCTGCAAATAACTTCATCAAAATATATTCATAGAAAGTGAGATATCACGTTTCCTTTATCCTCCATCTGAGTAGTCCCCAATAAGTTATAAATTGTGGTACCGGTACATCAGTTGCGCATAGCAGAAACTCTAAATCTAGTTTATGAAATCAATTCTTGGAAATCCACCGGAAATCCCCCTGACCTGTATAACATTATACCCCTGTTTTCTACCCCGCTTTAAACCCCATAGGCCTACTTCAGTCTATGCACATGTGTCATTGTAAGTCAGAGACAAAAAAAATCAACTGTTGGCACCGTCACAAGGGTCGGCGCCTGCCGGTATTTTTACCGTCTCTAAACTTAACAAAGAAGATCTGTTTTGTCAACAGTCGCCGTGTCAACGGTTGTGTGAAACGAGCGATTACACCTCCTCAACTGGTCGTTTGGCAGTTGACTGTGCTTTAGACCACTTCACAACGCTTTAAGTCGAAATGTAACACTCAATCCAACTACTGAAAACACTTTTTGGACCTTTCAACAAATTTCCTCTGTGAAAGATATGAGTATACATAATCGAGTTATTACAAACCACCTACTAAAACCGTAGTCCTTCATTAAGAGGGCGTTGGAGAGCGGCCATGTTGGATTTTACCTCCATAAGAACAATGTTAAACTTAAAACCATATATCTCGCTTATTTATCAACATACAATTATTATGAAAGATGTCTCAAATTAAAGGTATTTTGAAGACGCAGGTTAATTGCTCGCTATTTTCTAAATAAAATAATATATTTCCAAAAATATAGTAATTTAAAGTCCATATTTTATACATATTTTGTAGTTTTTCCTAGTCATTAAAAAATAAAAATCCAAGCAAACACTAATAAAAACTTTATAAAGATTAAAACCAAATTTATTCCAAATCAATAGGTCAAACAGTAACAAATAAATATGCTTTTCAGTAAAGGCATATTTTGTGCGTTTTAACATTGAAATAGCCCTTAACACTAGGGTCAGCGACGATATTTCTTCTGACTAATGTCCTCTTAAAGTATTCATTTCATACGCATTAGAAAAGGCTTTGTGTATAGCGTTTTATTTAGTTGAACATTAGTTACAACTAATGAAGCCCCTATCTCTTGTAGTTTTGCTGATAATGTCAAAACCGTTATGCTGATTTTTAGGTTTTTACTTGTTTTAAAATTACAAAAATGGCTATTTTTAACACAACTTGATAAATAATTGTTTAACAACAAAACTAAATCCATTAAGAACTGTGAAATTTATTTCATGTTAAGGTGTCAAAACAAGTAACAAATCTACGGAAAGTCAAGAATACATCCACTCCTTCCAAATCTTTTGACAGTCCAAGAGTCTAGGGGGAGAAGCAAAAAATGAATGATCATTTCGAAACTGGAACGTGCCTACATTATAAATTAATATCGCGTCTTTAGTGGGCCACTAATGTTTTTTGTGTTATATAACATTATTTACTTTATATTTACTATTTGTTTCATGGATTACACGCATGGACTAAAAGAAACAGGGGTTCACTGCTCACCTATAACCAGACTACTTGTTATGGCAAAATATTTGTAGATTAAAGAAAATGTAGGGATAAAGAGGAAACTATTATATAACGTTCATTACAACTTTGAACACATGTACTTGTAAGACATTGGTGTTTAGATCAATAACGTCACATCAGTGAGTTAAATTTTCGTTAACAATTGTTACTTTAATTACGTTTGATAAGTAAAACGATCAACATCGTTGGACATCATTGTTTCTAAAGGCTTGAATACAATCAGCGTTTATTTATTAACTAATAATACACAATATTGTTAAGTGAGAAATTAAATGTTACAACTCTTGTTTCAGTCACGATTTACTTGGATTTTTACCCTAGTTGACTTTAGCTATGCGCCCCCCTCCCCCGCTAATGCAATTCTCGTTTGGTGTGTTTTCGACACGTCGTTAGTCAAAAACGCATTAGAGGCTAACAAGAAGTGTAATTAGAGTCAGCAAAAATAGCGGATTTTGGCAGCAAGACCCGGACGTATAGTTGGGCAATGTTTGACTGGGTGGCGGCCGGCCAGAGATGGATCTGTCGTCGAGATGCTGTTATCAGTCAGGTGTGAGGCGTGAGGTAGTTCCGCCACTCGTCGGTAGGTCGCGCGACTGCTGTTCCCTCACCACGCAGCATATCCTCCACCACATCCTATCGCGTGTATGGGGAAGGAAAGTGAATTTCCGGTTACAAATCAAAAAGCTGTTTTATAATCGTGGAACTAAACGTGGTGTCTGGTTAATTTTATGGGAAAGTTCAACAGTTAGTTAATTTATCTTCTGTAAATGAACTTGTTCTTCCCCACAAGTCATCGCGCTACTGTGGTGTGACCACAGCCTCCCTCCACCTCCGCCGCCGTTTGTGTTATTTGTGCCGCCAGACTATCTTTCTCTCTGATTCTGTTCTTGGCGTCTCTCTTCTATTAATAACCGATCGGATGTCATCTTTCGATCCCACAAAAATATTTTATTTTTAGTTATGTAGGTTTGTACTAACAATTTCAAAACTTATTTTGACTAACAATAGGTACAACATTTTGCCCTTTTTAGCGAATTTCCCCTATAGGGAAGAAGCTATTACCGTAGTCGGCATGGTAAGACCTAGGCCCGGGACCATGATAACTTTTCGTTTTGAGGTCCCCAGACCCCAAAAACACCATTCGTTCGAAACTGTATATATATATATATATACAGTTTATACTGTATATGTATATATATATATACAGTTCCGAACGAATGGTGTTTTTGGGGTCTGGGGACCTCAAAACGAAAAGTTATCATGGTCCCGGGCCTAGGTCTTACCATGCCGACTACGGTAATAGCTTCTTCCCTATATTCCCTATATTGTGTGTGTGTGTGTGTGTGTGTCCGTGAGCACGATAACTCTCGTAAAAATTATCCGATTTTGATGAAATTTAGTATAAACGTGTAAAGCAACATTTATGACTCTAAGTTCGAAAACCAGCCAGATCGCTCTATCCAAAGGGGTATTTTGGGGGGGTTTTGCACCCCAAAAATGGGTTTTTCGAATTTTTTACATATAATTTTGGAAATAGTCAAACTTTAGTTTTTCCCATTGGATTCAGCTTAAAAAAACACACAATTTGGTATTTTGATAATTTCTCTACGTGAATTGGTTACCGAGATATTGAAAGTGCTAAACTCAGTACGTTGTCTAAAATGTTATTCTTATGGAGGAAAATAAAAATTTTATATCTCGCTTATTTATGAACGTATACTGACGAAACTTGGTATACGGCTTCATCTGGTTGTGGACCATTGATATTTGCTCAAAAAACAATTTTTTACCAAAGGCTCCCGTAGCAGCAAACCTGCGTACTCAGCCCCATGTTATTCTTATGGAGAATAAGTAACGTGTTATCTGCCTTCATTATGAAAATAAATTAATGAAATTTGGTTTGTGGCTTTATTTACATGAGTTATATTGATATTTGTGTGAAACCCCATTTTTTGTGTTCCTTGCTTCAGCAAACCTACATACTCAGCCGCCATGTTATTCTTATGGAGAATAATTAAAATGTCATAAATCGTTTATTTATGAATGTATATTGATGAAACTTGGTATGTGGCTTTATGTAGTATTAAGATACATACATATACATTGGAAATTCGCTGAGTACGCAGGTTTGCTGCTACGGGGGTATTGCTATTTTATTTAAGACGAGATTTAAGCATATTGTTGGTTGCGTAATCATGTTGGCTTTCTTCATTTTGGAGAAGTCGGTCACTCAGATAGATCATCAGCCTGTTTGACTTGAAGCATAGCTCGTTAGACATCAGTGTGCAGAGGGATCATTGGTATTAATGGTGATTTAAGTGATTACGAGTGAAGAAATGTGGACACTGCTTTTAATTTGAATTGAATAATTTCGATTTTATTTTTACTAAAGGTTTTTATTTCAATTAATTGTAGTACAGTACTGTAACCGTTGACATTCAGTCACTGGCAGAATTATATCACTTATAAAATTGCGGGTTGTTTACACCAGCGAGCACAGAATAAACGTTTATTCTGTGCTCGCTGGTTTACACAGAGAGCGATCGTAAGCGATCATTACGACAATTGCTTCTCGCCCAAAGCGCGTTGTGAACCTTTTATTTGATAAAGGAAACACTGGTTTAATTATTATTGGAAAACTACCTAGTATATGTGTTCGGATTTTCGTTACAGGTTTCAAGGAAATGAATAGTGAATAATATGTTTGTAAAGCGGTACATATTGTTCAGGAAAAGGTTTCAATCTGCAACCTTATCATTAAACCTTAAAATTAAAAACTAACACAGTGAGTATTGTTAAGGCGTTTATTTTCTAGGACCCATTATTTTGATTAGAGTGTTTACCATGGTATTAGACCTTCAATTGGACCTCAGTAACTGTAAAAAATAAAATTTGTAAAACCGTCCGATGCAAAGCGAAGAAATAACGTTATTTTGATACATTATTTGAATAATTTGAATCATTATTTGTTCAAACGAATTAGCTGTTTGAACACACCTTCAAACATGAACAATATAGTGAAAAAGAGGATATTAAAACGTATTAGTTAATTTTTCTTGGTTTAACTATTTCAGTTTAAGGTGACAACGACCAGCATGATAGAGTAACGAAAGCGAGTTCCACAATGACCACATAGAGCTTACAAACAAACACGGCTAAATGAGAAAAAGGAGCTGGCAAATAAAAACAAACGAGGCCATTGATAAGTTGTAGAGTGAAGGCATCACATACACAAATAGCGGTGAGTCACCGGTGTATTTAGTTGTGGGGCCGCGAGGTGTAAAGCAGTGGAACTAACTGCCTATTGACAATGCTAACGTTTTGTGATTTAAAATATACTTATTCTACGGCTGGCTTAGCAATGTAAATACAAATGTATTTTGGCTTTTAGCGGAATTCAGGCGTGAAGAGTCAAGTTTAGGCTGAGCGATTCCAGGGGTTTATTGGTTTATTTTAAAGCTAAGCCCTTATTCATCTCGTTTATTTTTTAAATGTATTAATACAAATTCCCAGGACTCGAATGATAAAATTACTGAGAAGAGCTGATTAATTGGGTGTGATGAGGTCACATGACCCGCGGCGAACGACCGACTGGCTTCACGACACAAGGGTATTAGGACACTCGTGTTGATTTGTACCAAGTGATAACAAGTCGTAAACGCACTGCAACGTATTTTTCACTTGACAAATTAATACTTTAACAAAATTTACCTTTACAAAATTAGAATTGACAACACAACAATTTGGGAAAACATTTTACAAGAAAACGCCTGTTGGACATCTTTTACATTTTGTAGTGGTCGATTACCCCGGGCATAAACTTCCTGCCTTATTCGGGGGGATAGTTACCTTCAAAATAATAAATTAAAATAAATGTCTAAAAAATACCTGGAGATATCTTGCATTAGTGCACACATCAAACTTGATTAACATCGGCCGATTGGTATGGCTCTCATAGGTGTATACATACATACACTCATACAGATACCCAGACATAAATTACTTCAAAAACACTTTCTGTGTTCAAGGAGCACCAAAACGAACATCTTCACTGATAACTCAAATTCTAACATTAGGATGAAAACAATTCTTTCTTAATATTACACTAGGGGGGAAAAGTAAAACATATGTAAATAATTATAATAATATATTTCATTATTATCATCTACAATTCGCTTCCTAGATCCAAACCAAAATTAACCATCTTGCCTCACTGACTCATTTACCTGTCAGCCGGCCAGTACTGCGACCATTTCCTTTATTGGTAGTTTCTCGCGCGAATATGAATAAGAATGTTTTATTTTATCGGAGATTTTGAGACTCATTAGCGTACCTATTACGGTTACATTTTTTTGTAGGGATTTTATGACTGTTTCCGCCATTTTCAGCCTTGGGGATTGTGAGACGTAATCTCGACCACCTGCACTCCTACTTGCCGATATTATGCGCATCGTGATTGTCCACGTAGGGCGACCGTGGGTCTGCTTTAATCGCAAGGGCCTTGGAGCCAAAGTAGCTGTCTGATACTAAGTATGCTGGTTCCTGTGTAGTTAATTTTGCTCGTGGAATATTACTGCATTTTATTAGAATAAATTTGTGTATGATTCAGCCACTTGTTATAAGTTGAAATTGAGCGATAAATTTATAATTAATTGTATGTTTCATCGGTGTATCGAGTAAAGAGTATTAGGGTTAATTTTGTCGCTCATTCCGTAATAAAATTTTCCTTATCTTTTCCTTAGTTCCTTTTATTAGTGTTTCAACAATAAATAATTCTATCTTCGCCCAATGTACATGGACATGGAGTATGGTGCCAAACTACTTTACATTTTCTAAGGTTAATTCGCTTTTCTTTTCTTTTACTCAAGTTGTATATACTGTACTGCATTCTAAGTTAAACCTGAACATCTTTATTGATGCACACTCGTTTGAGTAATCACTTAATCTGATACAACTTTCATAAGGTGGATGGAGCCAGTATTTATTTTTGAAACGTCGAAGGCCAGTGGGGCAAAGCCTTAAAGAATCTTTGAAACTGGAAAAGGGTTTTTATCCTGGTCGATTACCCGAATTTCTAAACTAACAATTTCTATTATAGCTTAATCTCGTTGTTTTTACGTAATAAAAATATAATTAATCCATAATTTTACATTGTAAAAGTAAGATCGCGATTGTCCCTCACAATCTCGCAAATGTTAGTTAACTTAGCTTACATGTTTTAAGAATAGTTACCATTATCACCGAACGATTAATTATTTTGAATTTATCTGTATCACATATTTAGTCAAATTTAAACAAATAAACTTCAGACTTCACATTTTTGTTTGTCATTGGACTGGAACAAATTAAGTTTCGTCAGTCCAAGGAAGTTCAGCTCTGATTTTGTTGTTTAAATTGTTGTTCAACTGTTTCAGAAATATTAAAACTGCTAAACACAGTACGTCGTCCAATGTAATTCCTATTTGGAGAACAAATACAATTTGATATCTCGATTATTTATGAATATATTTATGAAACTTGGTATGTGGCTTCACCAAGTTATGGTGGATGTATTGATATTAACAACAACCAAAGATATTGTATGATTGTTCCCGCAGCAAAAAACCTGCATACTCAATCATAATGTTATTCTTAAGGAGAATAAGTAAAGTTTGGTATTTACCTTAAATATGAACCTAAATTAATAAAATTTTTTATGTAGCCTCACCTGGTTGAGTTATATTTATAATTGCATCAAAACACATTTCTTAACTTCCTTGTTGTATCAAAACTGCATTCTCAACCCTTTAATGTTATTCTCAAAGAGAATAAATGCAGTTTTATTTATCACTTGTTTGTGATTTTTTTATGAAACTGGGTTAGTGGCTTTATTTCGTAGCGAAAAAATATATATGCATTGGAAATTCGCCGAGTACGCAAGTTGGCTGCTACGGGGTATTTCAAGTTTCGCGAGCGAAGCAGCGGGTAACAGCTGTATAGTATATAATATTTATTTTCTGTAGCAAATACAGTACACAATTTAATACTACATGTGCGTAAAAAGTAGGTTTGTGAATTTGCCTTCACCTTTTTTATAGACATACCGATTCAAATTGTTAAAATATTTAAGGCACGAGTAGGTTTTCTTTTAAGGACGAGATCCAAGGAACTACTGAACAAATTTTAATGTTTGATATTTTTAACCAGGTCAAAAACGAGGTGTATACTTTCAACGAAATGCTAAAAGCTAAAGTGAGTATACCGGTTATAAATAGTCTACATTATTTTGTATCGACCTAAGGAATACTTATTTTGAAACAAAAATATTTAATCCACGAGTTGAGTTTTAATAAAATCCCTTGTTAAACTCTCGCGTAAAATTGAACGCGGAAGGCGGACACGGTATCGCTTGGGATGAGACGCTGCCGATTTCTCCACCGGCAACGTCCTAACCCGAGAGGAGAGGGTGGAAGTTTTATAATCTGCGAGACTGTCCGTTTACCAAAAGTAACTCTCAAATATCGCCAGATTCTTCTCCAGTTTCACAGCCCAGTACTGCCTCAGCGACGTGATGGGACGTCTCCTCGACCCCGTGGCATGAGGTAATGTGCGGTGATGTCACCTTCGGCCGCTCCTCTGTTCCTCCCTTCTCCGGCTGTTCTGCGGTCAGTTGCGATTTCCATGTTTCAACGCCAAATTTAGAACGCAGGTTCTTATAGCAACAGTTGGACATTTCTTCTAAGTGATAGACTAACATTTTTACTGTTCTCTGCACGGGGATCTAGTAGGAATATAACGCCAGACATTTTAAAAGTTTATTTACATTATAATCAGCTGGCTAACTAAACAGAATATAACTCTATAAGATTAACATTGAAACTTTGAAAGCCTGTGGGGCGAAGCTCTGAAGGTTTATGTTTTTCAACCCCCTAAAAGGCACATGTAGAGTAAGAGCTTTTCATTGATATCGAACATGTATACAAATTAATAGTCCAGTTTTCGCCGAACAAAAATCAAGAAATTATTTTAATAATATAGATGTAGAGTCTAGTTTTGCTTTAGTTAAAGTAGGTTGTTCTTGGAGTAATATAATTGTAATAGCGACAGTTTATTAGTAGGTTGTTTTCACGACTATAATCTTCCATTTGAACCTTAGCATTAACGAAAATGGGGACCGTATCTAGTTTTGAAAATCGATATCAAAACTGTAGAATATATGTTAAACAAGATTTTCTTTGTTGATGACGGGACGAAGTGAAGGAATCCATGTATTAGCAGAAACAATGATTCGGTGACCGTCAGTGTGTCCTTGTGTTCGTAATGCAATAACGTGGAAACGGCTGCACGGATCGTTTTCAGATTTTACACAAATGTTTTTCAGTACACTTCACGCAGGTCAAAAATGGAACACATTCGTTAAATGATTTTTCATTAATCTATATATTTAATTCCGTAAGCGAAATATCCCCACGAAATATCTCGAGCTAGGAAGAAGTTAAGTTAGATAATGACGATTCATTTTAAAGCTTGAGGGCCAAGGACGGTGGGAAAAATATCAGAAATGTCAAAAATTATTTGGACTACGCCCCAATGTACTTCAAAGATCCAATGATTTTCTTATGGAAATATCAGTACCGGTACAGTGTTTTTATTAATAAGCAAAATGAACTAATGATCAGCTGTGATTATCAACTTACTTAAAAACCATATGTTAGGGGCTTTAGCCCCTGTAAGCCACTAGTTAACATTTAATAGTTGTAACATTTCCATAAAGTAAAGCATAAGATAAAAATTATTAATGCAATATTGTTTCATAATTACTAGAAACTACTACAAAATGGTTTTATTCATATGTTTTATGATTAAATAAATAAAGTACTCTCCGTTTAACATGATTTAATTAAATTTATCAAATATTTTTGAAATTTTTAGATTAAAAAACTAATACGGTATCAGTTTTTACAAATAAAGATAACGTTCTCCTATCCCTATAATGTGAGTAATGTGAGTGAGTTAATAGTTTATCCGCTAGATTGCAGTAGCCATTTATTTCGTATTTACTTCTGTCAGCTGTGTTCTTTTTTAAGTTTTTATAAATATTACCTGGGGGCCGAACTTTGCTCGGGGAAGGCAAGTCAGTTTGTTTAGATGACTTGGAGTAATATTTTACCACTTCCCCCTACTGATAATCAGATTTGCATAATTCATTTGCCTCTTTTATACATTTTTAAGATCACTCCAGTTGTTATTTATAGCTCAATGTCCCTTTGATTTATTTCACTACTCTATTATGTAATCTTCACTCAACTCTTTTAATCTCTGCTCTCAGGAAACCACATGTTATAATCCTATACTCTAATACGAGTAAGATTTGCTTGCTTGCTTGCGACACTGATCTCAAAAACGGCTCCAACGATTTCCTTCAAATGTTCGAAATAACTCATTTCTGGGATAAAAATAAGTTCTAGGCAAGTCTCATCCCCAGGAAAATTCAAATAATGTAAAAAAACTAAAATGAAAGGTAAAAAAATAACATTGGGCTTATGGAGTTTCAAATTAAAACAAAAGAATGGTAACAGCTGTTTATAATCAACCAGGGAACTGTCAAAGTAATACTCGTGTTGTTTATAATTGTTAACATGTGGTTTCTTGAGAGCAGAGATCAAAATATTTGAGTGAAGATAACATATATAGAGTAGTAAAATAAAGAAAAGGGACAATGAGCTATAAATAACATCTGGAGTGACCTTAAAAATGTAGAAAAGAGGCAAATGAGTTATACAAATCTGATTATCAGAAGGGGGAAGTGGTGAAATATTACTCCAAGTCATCTAAAAAAACTGACTGGCCTTCTTTTGAGCAAAGCTCAGCCCCCCAGGCACTCATATACAACATGAGTATTATTTTGACAGTTCCTTGGTTGATTATGAACAGCTGTTACGATTCTTTTGTTTTGATTTGAAACTCCATAAGCCCATTGTTAATCTTTTTAACTTTTCATTTTAGTTTTTTTACATTATTTGATTTTTCCTGGGGATGAGGCCTATCAAGAACTTATTTTTATCCCAGAAATTAGTTATTTCGAACATTTTAAGGAAATCGTTAGAGCCGTTTTTGAGATCCGTGTTGCAAGCAAGCAAGCAAACCTTACTCATATTATAGAGTAGTACCTGGGGGCCGAGCTTTTCTCGGGGGAAGACCAGTCAGTTTGTTTAGATGGCTCGGAGTAATATTTCACCACTTCCCCCCCTACTGATAATCAGATTTGTATTATTCATTTGCCTCTTTTCTACATTTTTAAGGTCCCTCCAGTTGTTATTTATAGCTCAATGTCCGTTGATTTATTTTACTACTCTATATATGTAATCTTAAATCTTTTAATCTCTGCTCTCAGGTAACCACATGTTAATAATCATAAACAACATGAGTATTACTTTGACAGTTCCCTGGTTGATTATGAACAGCTGTTACAATTCTTTTGTTTTGATTTGAAACTCCATTAGCCCAATGTTAATGTTTTAACTTTTCATTTTAGTTTTCTTACGTTATTTGATTTTTCCTGGGGATGAGGCCTGTATAGAACTTATTTTTATCCCAGAAATTAATTATTTCGAACATTTGAAGGAAATCGTTGGAGCCGTTTTTGAGATCTGTGTCGCAAGCAAGCAAGCACGCAAGCAAGCAAGCAAGCAAGCAAGCAAACCTTACTCATATTAGAGTATAGGATAGGATTAAATACCCCCGTCATAGCAGACCTGCCTACTCAGATAATTTCCAATGTTCCTCACTGCATAGACAACTAATCGTGTTATTTTTATTGAAGAACTTGCACCTCTTATATAATATAATTTAATATAATTAAGAACGATTTATCCTACGACCTTAAATTAACCAAAACAAAAGTATATTTTTCCTACAGAGTCCCCAGGGCTATCTTTATGTATATTTCTGTAAGCGAAATTTTTAAATCTAAATTGTTTGAATTTGGCAAACCGCAGGATGATGGGAGACGGCTTAAAATAAAGGTCTCGATCCCAGGAACTCGGGAAAAATAGCAGTATTTCCAAAAAAGTTGCTAGCAAACGAGAAATAACGTAAAAAATCCCCCATAAGAAAAGCATGGGAATTTAAAAACGTCTGCTTTGTTTACATTAAAACATGTGATTTAATTTCTACCTTGTTTACAATTTGACAGTAAAAAATCAGATAAGGCAGAGTATTGGAGCAAGGTTAGGTGGCCCCTTGAAGCCACTAGTTTATTTATAATTCTGTGATGAAATTTCAGGTAGAACTTACGTTAACAGCAGAAACTTTCATCTACCATTTCTGAGTTCGGTCATCCCATTACGCGATTATTTGAGCGTATTCCTAGTTATAAACTCGGTTGAACTAGAATTATGGGAGACGGCTTAAACATTGTTGCTCTTATATTGTTCTACGTGGGCATTATACATCCTGATATTTAAACCTTTTTGGGTCCAAACACTCAACTTTGATTTTAAAAAATCCTAAAAGGGGGGTTTAGGCTGTTTATATGAACACACATGATGCACTCACATGTATATATGCCCTTTTTAGCGACCCCCCCCCCAAACTTGTTCAGGAGGTCACGATAGCTAATATCTTATTTTCCCTTAGTCAATTTGCTAATCTGCACCTAAAGAAATTCTTTGTAGTAAACTTATGTAACTTGACACTATTTATTTTCCTAACAATCGTCCCTATCCTCTCTGGACCGGCGAGATTCAACGCCAAAATTCCCATAACCTTAACCCAAACCTGTATTCCCCAGCAGAGAGCCAATCGCGCACCCTCGACCTGGTCGTGATACCTGGACAGATGAATCACACAGCCAGAGTGTAGCGTAAGGTCCCTGCCCATACATGGAATGGCCCACATTTCCCGGCCTTGCCCCTTACGCTCCGGCCGGCGCCGCGCCGCGCCTCCAAGGATGCCGGAATTTACCTGTAGGTCATTTATCCCAGCACCTGCTGGTAATTAGCTAACGTACCTGTGGTAACTGTTATCTACCTAAAGGGATGATTGGTGTGTCCTGTTGTGCTTCTGATTATGATAGCTGTGCTGTGAACTGTTATTGTGACACTATATGGTGAGCTTCGAATCGTTGTGTGTTTTAGACGATGTGGCGAGAGGAAACGTGTTAGATGGTCAATATAAACATATGAACTCGAGTAAATTATAGCGTCTTGCAACGGCTAATGTTTGCTGCAAAATGAGTATTAACTTAATAAATACAATTTCTTGCTATCGATCCATACTCTGGTTCGGTACTGAGTAACCCGAGTATAGTCCGGTACAGTTCACACTCTGACTGTACTGTAAACATTATTGCTCTGTGGTAGCGGATGAAATAATTATATAAACACAGACAAATTATAAACTTATATAACCGTTTGTTTTGGTTGCTTCTTACTAGTTACGTAATGAGAAACAGTGGAATGTAAACTGAGAGTGAACCCGCAGTTGGATAGCGAATTCGCATCATCACGTTCGATATGTTTTAGGAGTTGCAATGAATGTTGCATAATTATTAAGGAGGGAGGATTCGTTTCTCCCAAACGCCTGTTGTTTTACATGAGTAGTATGCACTGCGTTCTGGTGTGAACCAATTGGAATCTTGATTTATGAATTATGTCATTGTTTAAGTCATTTTCTGATCCGATAACATTTTATGATCACATTGGGTTTTTTTATCAGTGGAGCGTTTATATTTATTATAGCTATTGCTAACTCCTGTTTGTTATCGTATTTTGAACTTAGGGCTTTTCGTCAAGTAAGCTAATCCATTAACATATTATAATACCCCCGTCGCAGCAAACCTGCGTACTCAGCGAATTTCCAATGCATATATATGTGACTCACTACTACATAGAGCTATTTACCAAGTTTCACAAAAATACATCCATAAATAAGTGATATATATATATATATATATAATATAATATAATAAAATTATATATATATATATATATATATATATATCATTTTATTTATTCTCAATAAGAATAACATTAGGGTTGAGGACGCAGATTTGCTGCAACGAGGAAGATAAGTAATGTGTTTTTTTGCAATTATCAATACAACTGAACCAGGTGAAGCTATTTACCAAGTTCTCTTAATGTAGGTTCATAATTAAGGGAGATATACAACTTTACTTATTCTCCATATGAATAACATGGGAGCCGAGTATGCAGGTTTGCTGCTACGGGGACTATCAACAAAAAACTTTTTTGTGCTGATATCAATATACCACAACTAGTTGAAGCCACATACCAAGTTTCATCAATATACATTCAAAAATAATCGAGATATAGAATTTTATTTATTCTTCATAAGGATAACATTGGACAACGTACTGTATTTAGCACTTTGAATATCTCTGCAACGGTTGGACGTAGAACAACGATTAAAACACCAAAATTTGTATTTTGTTGAGCTAAACACATTAATAAACAGAAATGTGAAGTTTTAGCGAATTTCCCCTATAGGGAAGAAGCTATTACCGTAGGTCTCATGGTAAGACTTAAGCCCGAGACCATGATAACTTTTTGTTTTGAGGTCCCCAGATCCAAAAACACTATTCGTTCAAATTTATATATATGTATATATATGTGTGTGTGTGTGTCCGTTACCGCGATAACTTGAGTAAAAAACGTCCGATTTCGATGAAATTTGGCTCAAATGTGTAAAGTGACATTCATGACTTTAAGTTCGAAAACCAGAAATATCGGACCACGGGAAGGGGGGTTTATGGAGGTTTTAAATTTTCCAAAAATCAGTTTTTTGCATTTTTTACCCTACATTTTTTTAAAAACTTAATTTTGGTTTAGACCATGTTATAGAGCTTAAAAAAAATAAATAATATGGTATTTTGAATTATCAACCTAGGTTAAATGGTTGCGGAGAAAATCCAAAAAAACCTGCTCATAAAATCTCCCATGTTAATCTTATGGGAAAAAGGTTTTTGGCTTTTCCTCAGTTCATTTCTATGTAAACTTCACATTTGCTTTTACCAATCAGTTTAGCTCTACAAAACAATCATTTTGGTGTTTAAATTGTGATTCTACGTCCAACCGTTGCCGTGATATTCAAAGTGTTAAACACAGTATGTTGTCCAATGTTATCCTTATGGAGAATATTTAAAATTTGATATCTCGATTATTTATGAACGTATATTGATGAAACTTGGTAGGTGGCTTCACCTAGTACTGGTTTATTGATATTTTCACAAAAAATTGATTTTTTGTTGATTATCCTCTTAGCAGCAAACCTGCATTCTCATCCCTAATGTTATTCTTATGGAGAATACGGAAAGCTTTATATCTCCCTTAATTATGAATATAAATCATTAAAACTTGGTATATAGTTTCACCTAGTTGAGTTATATTGATAATTGCAAAAAAACCCGCATTTTTATCTTCCTCGTTGCAGCAAACCTGCGTTCTCAGCCCTAATGTTATTCTTATAGAGAATAAATAATACCCCCTTCGCAGCAAACCTGCGTACTCAGCGAATTTCCAATGCATAATATATGTCTTAATACCACATAAAGCCGCATACCAAGTTTCATAAAATTATATTCACATATAAGCGATTTTAATTATTCTCTACTAGAATAACATTGGTAATGAGTACGTAGATTTGCTGAAACAAGGAACAGAAACAATGGGTTTTTATGCAAATATAAATAGAATTTAACTAGGCGAAGCCACATACTAAGTTTCATCAATATTCAATCATAAATAAGCGCTATATAACATTCTAGTTATTCTCCATAAGAATAACATGGGGGCTGAGTACGCAGGTTTGCTGCTACGGGAATAATCAACAAAAAATCAATTTTTTGTGCAAATATCAATATACCAATACTACATGAAGCCACATACCAAGTTTCATCAACATACATCCATAAATAATCGAGATATCAAATTTTATTTATTCTCCATAAGGATAACATTGGACAACGTACTGTGTTTAGCACTTTGAATATCTCTGCAACGGTTGGACGTAGAATCACAATTTAAACATCAAAATGATTGTTTTGTGGAGCTGAACAGATTGGTAAAAGCAAATGTGAAGTTTACATTAAAATGAACTGAGGAAAAACCAAAAACCGTTTTCCCATAAGATTAACATGGGAGAATTTATGAGTAGGTTTTTTTGGATTTTCTCCGCAACCACTCAACCTAGGTTAATAATTCAAAAAACTATATTATTTGTTTTTAAGCTCTATAACATGGTCAAAACCAAAATTAAGTTATTTAAAAATTTTAGGGTGAAAAATGCAAAAAACTGATTTTTGGAAAATTTAAAACCCCCATAAACCCCCCTTCCCATGATCCGATTTTTCTGGTTTTCGAACTTAAAGTCATGAATGTCATTTTACACATTTGAGCCAAATTTCATCAAAATCGGACCTTTTTTACTCAAGTTATCGTGTTAACGGACACATATATAGATATATTTATATATACATTTGAACGAATAGTGTTTTTGGCATCTGGGGACCTCAAAACAAAAAGTTAACATGGTCTCGGGCTTAAGTCTTACCATGAGACCTACGGTAATAGCTTCTCCCCTATAGGGGAAATTCGCTAAAATGCTATATATCACTTATTTATTTAAGTATTTTTATGAAACTTGGTAAGTGGCTTTATGTGGTAGTAAGAAATATATTCATTCATAGGAAATTCGCTGAGTACGCAGGTTTGCTGCGACGGGGGTATTTAGTAAAACTATCTGAGAAAAATCTAAAAACCTTTTTCCCATAAGATTAACATGGAACACGTTTTTTGGATTTTCTCCGCAACCATTTAACCTAGGTTAATGATTTAAAATACTAAATTATTTGTTTTTTTTAAGCTCTATAAAATGGATATAACCAAAATTGAGTGTTTTTAACATTTTGGGGTCAAATTTGCAAAAAACCGATTTTTGGAAAATTGTAAACCCCCATAAAACCCCCTTCCCATAGTGCGATCGATCTGGTTTTCGAACTTAAAGTCATAAATGCTACTCTCCACATTTGTGCCAAATTTCATCAAAATCGGGTGCTTCTTTCAAAAGTTATCGCGGTAACGGACATATATATATATATATATATATATATATATATATATATATATTGATATTTTACTTGGAAATTTTGTTTTCAATCTAATAAATATATATATATAATTCTAAATATATTTAAAATACCTGAGTACCCTTTTAATTTCATTTTATTTTGCTGACACGTGTTTCCTATTAAACGAACTGAAAATATCAATATATTGATATATATTGCTGATATATATATATACACACATATATATATATATATATATATAAATTTGAACGAATATTGTTTTTGGCATCTAGGGACCTCAAAACGAAAAGTTATCATGGTCTCGGGCTTAAGTCTTACCATGCCACCTACGGTAATAGCTTCTTCCCTGTAGGGGAAATTCGCTAAAAATAAATTAGTGTCAGTATAAGTTTATGGAAGCTATCGTTTCAAATAAAGAGTGCAACAACATCAAAAATCGTTTAACCGTGAGGATACATTGCGAATTATTCAATGACTATAATAGCGGACAATTAAGTTGACAGGCTGTAGTCAGTAGCATGGTTGTACGCTCACTGTTGCCATTTTGCCAAAGCTAAATATCACTCGAATGTTATTCCGGTCAGCTGGTGTGGAGCTTTGGTAATGCAGCACGTCTATTATTGGCTGATCTTGGTTGATAGCTCGGAAAACCACGCCCTCAACTGGCAATTTAATTGTCCGCTATTATATAACAATGTTTGTATAACTTAAGTCGTAAGCGCCGCAGTGCTGTTGGACGTTAGGACTCGTGTACTCATCCCATGCAAGAGAAGGTTATGATGCTGGATCAGAAGTTGAAGATGAATTACAAGTTATATATTATAAGTAGTCAAATTCACTATTAATTTGTTTAACGATCTTCTAGTCATGTTAAGTATTTCCAGCCACCGAGTTGCGCGACCTTATCAGACAGCAAATACTTGGGCCAAGGATAAGCCCAACACAACACACACAACTAATAAGCTGGAATGTTTATAAGTCACAGCTAATGCCAATACACTCGGCCACTTTCCCTCGCATGTAGTGTCGCATGTACTGGTACAAGGTACAGCATGGGGAGCGGCGCGCCTCGTGGGCGAGAAGTAAGCAATAGGTCGCATGGTGCAAGTCCAACCACCACAACTTGTGTTTGAATATTGGGTGACTAAGTTATATTTATTTTCAATGTTTGATTGCATTTACACGTTTCGTTCAAAAACATCCTTAGCCACGCTAAAAGCTTCATATAACAACAATTTCACTCTTAACTTCTGAGGTCCTACTAACACTTACCTAATTTATTTGGTCTTGCGATGAAAACCCTTGGGGATAAACTATTAATGTTTTTGTGAAAGGTTCCCGGACGACTCTATTCCATTTTATAGGAAACTCAATTTAATAAAAATGTATTGTAGTAAAGCAAAAGCTATTAAATGGTCAAAACCAAAATTAATGGTCAAACTTCAAATTATTTGTTTTAAAATTTTGAGGGTGAAAAATGCAAAAAACTGTTTTTGAAAAATTGTAAACCCCCATAAAACCCCCTTTCCCATGGTCCGATTTTTCTGGATTTCAAACTTAAAGTCATGAATGTTGCTTTACATGTTTGTGCCAAATTTTGTCGAAATGGGATGTTTTTAGCGAATTTCCCCCACGGGGAAGAAGCTATTACCGTAGTCGGCATGGTAAGACCTAGGCCCGGGACCATGATAACTTTTCGTTTTGAGGTCCCCAGATGCCAAAAACACCATTCGTTCAAAACTGTTGTACAGATATATATATGTATATGCATATATAGACGGTTCGACCCATCCGAAGGGTTATTTTTTTTGGGGGGGGGGGGGGGTTTGTACCCCAAAAATGTTTTTTTTGAGTTTTTACATATTATTTTTGTAAAAGTCAAATTTTGTTTTTCCCATTGGAATCAGCTTAAAAAGACGCACTATTTGGTGTTTTGATCATTGCTCTACGTCAAATGATTACAGAGATATTGAAAGTGCTAAACACAGTACGTTGTCCAGTGTTATTCTTATGGAGAATAAGAAAAATTGTATATCTCGCTTATTTATCAACTTATCCTGATGAAACTTGGTATATTGTTTCATATCGTTGTGGTCTATTGATATTTGCACTAAAAAACATTTTTTGGCCGATAGTTCCCGTCACAGCAAACCTGCGTATTCAGCTCTCCTGTTATTTTTATGGAGTATAAGTAAGTGTCATCTCCCTTAATTATGAACATAAATTAATAACATTTGGTATGTGGCTTTACCTTCTGGAGTTGTATTGATACTTGTATAAAACCCCATTTTTGGTGTTCCTTGCTTCAGCAACCCTGCATACTCAGCCGCCATGTTATTCTTATGGAGAATAATTAAAATGTCATAAATAGTTTATTTATGAATGTATATTGATGAAACTTGGTATTTGGCTTTATGTGGTATTAAGATACATGTATATGCATATGGAAATTCGCTGAGTACGCAGGGTTGCTGTTACGGGGTTATTTTTCCTAAAGTTATCGTGTTAACGGATACATATTATATATATATATATATATATATATATATATATATATATATACATAAATATAAATTTGAACGAATAATGTATTTGCCATCTGGGGACCTCAAAACAAAAAGTTATCATGGTCTCGTGCTTAACTCTTATCATGCCACCTACGGTAATAGCTCTTCGTGTTCGCTTCGTGTTCGTGTTCCCTATAGGGGAAATTCGCTAAAACGAAAAATAAGTTTTGAAAACAATAAACAAATGCAATAAATATAATCAGACAAATATTTCACCTAAAATTATTTAAACCAAATGGATGCTGTTGAAGGACTTGTTGAAACAAGGCGAGGTTAACTTTATATTAGTCTAAACCAATAGAATCGTGTGAAAAGCCATGTTGTGCTACAGGCTTATCACATGTATAATGTTTAATGTCACACGTGGTTATGCATTTTTGATCTTTCCATCCGTTGTAGTCTTTTACACAGTGGTTACAGGTTATTTGACATACTACATTTCCTAACCACAGTTTAACTTTTCTCTTAAATGCTATATAAACCAGTTGATGTGTAAATTTATTTGCGTGTTATTAAGTTATTACCATTAATATTTTTAATCAGTTAAAGTAAAAACAGTGACAAATTAATAAACATGGAATAGAACTTAATCAATAACAGTTATTTGTTTGTAATTAATATTCTATATACATTTATTGGCGCCGTACCACAGTAAGGCGGTGAGCGGCACATCGTCGTACAGTCATGCACTTGGTTTGCAGCGCTTCATTTTCAGGCGTTCACTGCTTTTTATCGTGACTCGATTTTGCAGCCAACGTTTGGAAGGCATTACAGAAATGACAGTATTCTCGTGTTACTTGTGCAGTTACAGCTGCGTTGCATACCTGATTTAGTTTGAATTCAAAATACAGTATGGAGTTCTTAACGACAATTTACCCTAGGGAATGTTGTTATTTTATCAAAATATAGATTTTTATAATAATAGTGTCAATAGATGTGGAGGCAATTTTTACGTGTTATTGTTACGTGTGTGTCCTGTCCTCTGTAATGAGCAATGTCTGTATTTAAAATGAATCTTGGAATGCCGCGGAAGGATTTTGCAAAACTTAAAATATTACTGGAGAACTCATTTAAAAATTGAAAGTTCTAATATTTGGTATTTTGGGGTTTTAATCCTAAAAAGGTAATCGTAACAGCTGATCAAAGCATCCAGTGAACTGTCAAAGTACTGTGGTAAGTGGCCATATGTGATTTTTTTGAGGGCAAAGCTTGGCCCCCCAGTTACTTTTTTAAACAAACATAGGAGCATAACTTTTAGCGAATTTCCCCTATAGGGAAGAAGCTATTACCGTAGGTCTCATGGTAAGACTTAAGCCCGAGACCATGATAACTTTTCGTTTTGAGGTCCCCAGATGCCAAAAACACCATTCGTTCAAATTCGTATGTATGTATATATATATACATACATACGAATTTGAACGAATGGTGTTTTTGGCATCTGGGGACCTCAAAACGAAAAGTTATCATGGTCTCGGGCTTAAGTCTTACCATGAGACCTACGGTAATAGCTTCTTCCCTATAGGGGAAATTCGCTAAAAGTTATATATATATATATATATATACACACATATATGTCCGTAAGCACGATAACTCTCGTAAAAAATGGTCCAATCTTAATGAAATTTGGTAAAAATGTGTGAAGTACCATTTATTTGAACGAGTTCGAAAACCAGATTAATCGCACTATCCGAAAGGGGGTTTTGGGGGGTTTTGTACCCCAAAAATGTGTTTTTTTGGGGTTTCACATGTAATTTTTATTTAAATCAAATTTTAATTTTTACCATTAAATTCAGCTTAAAAGAAACAAACAATTTGGTATTTTGATCATTGTTCTCTGTCAATTGGTTACCGAGATATTGAAAGTGCTAAACACAGTACGTTGTCTAATGTTATTCTTATGGAGAAAAAGAAAAATTGTATATCTCGCTTATTTATGAACATTAACTGACGAAATTTGGTATATGGCTTCATCTGGTTGTGGTTTATTGTTGTTTGCACATAAAAACAATTTTTCACCTATGGTGCCTGTAGCAGCAAACCTAAATACTCGGTCCCCATGTTATTCTTATGGAAAATACTTCAAATGTTATATATCGCTTATTTATGAATGTATATGGATGAAACTTGGTATGTGACTTCACTAAGATGAGTTCTATTGATATTTGCATAAAAACTCACTATTTTGTGTGCCTTGTTGCAGCAAACCTGCGTACTCATCCCTAATGTTATTATTATGGAGATTAATTAATATTTTAAATATCGCTTATTTTTGAATATATTTCTTTTGAATCCTGTTAAGTGTTTTAATGTGTTATGTTATATATTCATTGGAAATCCGCTGAGTATGCAGGTTTGCTGCGACGGGGGTATTTTATTCTCTTTAATGCTTAGTCCTTATGTGTATGTATATGTAAATCAAGTGATTATTTGATTGTTTCTCCTGAAACGCTTTACTAAATATAAGAGTATAAACACTTTATTTTAACATATTATATTACATTAACTTTTACGGATGGTCATACATCCAAAGCATATTTACATGAACAAATAAAGGTTATTACGACCTATTATTATAGGAAAATCATACTATATCAGGAAAATGTTCATATAATTAAAAAAATAATAATATTGGATCAATGGAAAAAAACATTCAAAATAATTGTTTTGTATACGCGTTTTATCGGGGACTTGCGCCGTATGGTCGATAATAAAAGGGGGGCCTACCTCAGCTCACCGTTATTCCTCTAGTTCTTTTCGCGAGTCGTGATGCCTCCTTATTTTTAAAATTCTAAAGTAATGTTTGATAAATTTATAGGAAAATATGTTTTCAATTTGTTTTGTTTGTAGTTATAGCTTGTGAAATTATTTTCTAAATTAGCAATTCTGAATTTCTTTTAATAAAAATACTTTAAATGTTACAGTGAATCAAGAGAAAAGTCGTCGTATAGAATAAATCTTAAAGGTTTATTATGCACGTCAAATTAAGGTCTTAAACTTTTTTGTAATTTGATGAAATAGTGTACGATTATAAATTCAAATTATTGCACTTTCGGACGTTTAAGTCTGCAGTAAATCAACCGCAAGTTTATCACTGCCTCAACAACAGAGGACGAGAGGTCAGGGACTGGTTTGTGTAATACGGTAGTACAGCAACACAACATATAAACTTGTATGTTATATTGGACGTACATATTATTTATTCGTGGTGAACTGTAGAACTGTAGACTTAAAAACAATCATAAACATGCTACTGTATTTATTTTGTCGGGGTGCCAAAAACCATGGCTTCACTTTGTAGTAGGAAAATAAATTTTATAAAAATCGTTACCGGTACCTACTTTTATTTTATTCATAAAAATATATTTTTATATGCTCCAAAACAGTTACAAACCAATTCCTGCACATTTAAGCAGTTTATGTAAATTTATAGTCCATTCTTAAAGATCTTCTCTTTACACTCAAGTATAATTACCATAATTAATATTCAAACTCATTGTTCTAAAAACAAAGAACAATCAGTAAATAAATTACAAAAAAATCATTTTAGATAGAAATACCCATGCCACAAATCATAAAAATACACTCTTTTTAACACACGCTAAACCTGATCAATTGAGTTGTATAATGATTTATTGATTAATAAGTTCCAACGTGCACTCAGATCTAAGTTTCTCTCCAACAAATGATACACAAATGAACTGTATATGTAATAAATTATAAATATGAAAGTATAATCATAAATTACGTAACAAGTAATAAATAAATATAGATTATATGCATACACATAATAAAAATTAATTTATGATTTCAAAAGTGCATAGTAAAATCTTGCACAAACATTAACATAAGTATGACTTGGATTTATTTCTGAAAACGCTCAGTAAATTGATAAAAATATCCACTGTGCTCCCTCTATGAATCATTAAATTGCTAAGATCTCATCACGCATAATAATCACGTTTATGTTCTTTGTTACTCATCATCTTGGCATAAATCAATGAAACAAAAACTCTTTCAAATGAAAGGTTTTTCCGTACTTAAAAAATGAACTACCTTATATATACTTTTAACTCGGGCGAAATCCTATACTACATATCGAATGTTCATACTGTACTTTCATGAGAAGGCAATCCGTTGAAACACAACGGAAACTTAATTTAAACTTCCGTTAACTGTTAAACGAAATGCCGGAAATTCATCAATTCTGCGGAATTTATCAATTATGCTTACGCGCCTTTCCTGTAAAACAAATCCCGGACTCTCCGGCCCCAAACGAAATGCCGGAAATTCATCAATTCTGCGGAATTTATCAATTACGCGTACGCGCCTTTCCTGTAAAACAAATCCCGGACTCTCCGGCCCCAAACGAAATGCCGGAAATTCATCAATTCTGCGGAATTTATCAATTATGCGTACGCGTCTTTCCTGTAAAAAAATCCCGGACTCTCCGGGGCGGGGCCAGAGCAGTTCCGGACGGTTGTCTGACCATTCGTTCACAAGGGTAAGGTATGGAACTGGTAATTTATTATTCCACGTTTCTTATCACTTAATGATGGTACTTATTTTTTTATTATTTGTACATTGGAGGTAAAGGCGCCATACTCGATCGAACCCGTGTGTAAAGGCGGCCGTTCTCATAAACTGCTGGGACGGACTAGGTTGTGCTAACATTTGTTGGAAGTCTCGGTCACAACTTCTCTCAACCGCTACCCTACACATGTCGGGACGTCGGGACGCTCCCAACCGGGTTGGTGCAACTGCTAGGGTGATCAGATGGGCAGATGGACAACACGGGACCGGGGGGGACTACAGACCCTCATACGGAGATCAGGGACTCCCCTTATGGAATACCCTCCCCCCAGTTACTTTATCAGATAATGTTATATGTCAAATTGTGTCGTTCTAAGATTAAAAAAAATCAAATATCCAAGTATCTGCTTATTATAACACACCTTAAAGTTATGAGTTTTCACAATATTTAAAAACAAATCTATACTTTACTAAATTTGTATAACCTTGTTAGTTAAACAAAATAAGCTGGTGAAATTTTATAAATCGTTACATCAAGATATTTGAACATTAATTGCAAAAGCAATATTTTTTCTTGGTTTTTAGTAAAACTATAATTTGAACTGTAAATACCAGGTCTGCGGTTGGCACTATACTGTCGAAAATTTGTACGACCAGTTGCATCCCAACTTGGTCGGGGCGCCCAACCGGGGTGGATTGTGTATGGGCCCCAAATGAAAGTCAATAGCGTATAGGTACAGGTCTTATGTAATAGGATAGGGGTTTTTTGGCTGGAATTATTCTCACAGGTTTAGAATTTTATGATTTCGGTGTTGTTGGATGTGGTTCAAGCTACAGTTGTTCCCCTCAGTTGCGAAATCATCCAACCTTTTTAAGACAAGGTTCTTAGCTGCCATCTTTTCCAAGTTCTTACTTTTAACATAACAGCAATGAAGTATTAATTTAAATAAACGCTTTTTATAATGAACAATTACAAAGAAAGCAGTTCAGCGACTTTATTGTTATTTTTCGAACCTTGGAAAACCGTAATAATTAATTTAAAACATTCTGGAGAGCGGCGTGTGGATTCTATATCGAGTAAGCTACCGTAACAATGAAAATTGTGACATGCGTCAGTGTGGGATAGCTGACAAAGGCTTCCACTGCCGACTGCGCAGAATAAACCCTGGATACGATAACTATATCGTTAGGCCCCGATCTTACCCCTGATTTTTATCTTTATTTCCGTAATTGTATCAGTTTCTTACACGGGACAGGCTCAGTTCAGTGGTAGTCGTATGCAAGCCTGTACTAATTCCCTACAGACACGGACTCGGACTCAGATATGCACACATGGTCGGGTGGGGAGCGGATAGGAAGGTGTGGGCTCAGTGTTGGTGTCGCTTTCTACAGGGAAACTTACGAATCACGCCGCCATGAATGGTGAGTTCGCTACACATACACATATGTTCATTTACTCGTATTCCAACACTGAACGATCATGCCGGTATTTATTCCTTCGCTGTATATTTAGAGTACCAGTCCGTATTATTTGCTTTGGGACACAATAACCTTTTTTGCTTCGTTCCAGAACTAGTATTATCAGAGTAGTTTTACATTTAGGGGATTACTGTTAGCACGTATAATGCTCATTGCTTGCAAAATATCTGGTGGTCGACCCATTTTATTACATTTCTCATTACTTCATAGGAACAGGGTTGTTAGGTTTCCAGGTTTTGTAATGCTAACGGTTATCAAACTAAACAATATTTAACTTCAAATAAACATAACTTACTGTATTTTATCCCTCTATCCTGTTAGGTTGAAGTTTCAACTAAGTTAGATAATTGAATCTATAAGAAATTGTATTCCATTATAATTTAAACTACGTCATAGTGTTGTGGAATGCCCAAATGAAACTAGACCAGATATCGGATATGCTTGGTGTTAAATTAAAATTAAGTCATTATTACCTCGTTACTTTATTTCATAACTGGATTAATCATTTGCCATCAATTTAAGTATAAACTCAAACAACACCTGAGACTAAGAAAGGCCCATATTGCCAATAAAATACAATAATAATTATGTTGCAAAATTTAAAATATTGTTTTAATATTTGTAGAAAGTAATAGCGTTCACTGATCACTGTTATTTTTATGAGTAGTTTTTTTTATTGACCAAAACCAAACGTTTACTTGGATCGCTATAGTTCAAACAGTTTACAGAGTACTATGTGCAAAATTCTAGTTGTATAGTTTGAAGTCTGTTTTCGTGCACCATTCGAACATTCCACTTCTAATGTTTGGATTATGCTAAATGCGAAAAAGGCGAAGTAATCGGCAGCAAGTGATAAGCTGCAAGTGGCGGTGATTCAGCTCCTCTCCCCACAACACGTGGGCGCTCCGTGACGTGGGCGGCGGATCGGTCTGCGAGCTCAGGACCGGTTTCATTCATCGCAAGTCACAAACGGATATGTTTCTCACTTTTAATAATTATTATTTGGATTTAAAATTACGATGCTAATTCGATCACATTGACTTGACAGATGTAAAATATTTCTGTATATTCACAAATAACCTGTTGTGATGCATTGCAATGTTTATAAGACGAGGAGACTTGTTGCCCGTAATTTAACTAAGATATTGCGGGCATTTTATTTTAAGTAAGTGAATTGTATCGAAAGATTTAAAGCTGTCGCAGCATCTGTTCATCATTCTTATCTCGACTCTACCTTCGGTTTTCATACATTTTTAGGATTGTGAATTCTCTTAGCCCGTTTATATACCACCGGGGCTTCATTCATAGGCTAGCTTCCCCCACCAACTTCACTTGTTCACCTGATTTCAGTTTTATGGTCAAATAAAATCGCACATAGGTATGTTTAATCATAAACCAAACAACAAATGTGTTCAACTCTATTTTAGTAATTTATGGCCTTAGCAGAGGTTTCATCGAAAAACTATTTTTCCTTCAATTTTATCACCAAGAACTTTTATTAAATTACTTTATTGTATATTTTTCATGAATGTCAGACTTATGCTTTTATCAAAAGTGCCTGGTACTGTTTGGCTTTATATTATATAACTTAGGTATTAGTAATTTTATATATATATATATATATATATATATATATATATATATATAATTATATATTACCTATAATTAATTTAATTTGATAGAGAAAAATTAACTTTAAGAGTCCTTCATGATAATACTATTAATTCGAAGTTTAGAGCAGAAGTGTTAGTAGGTTTAAACCTCTTGATCAATTGTACTCTTAGCTCTTACCGCTGCAGAGCGAAATAGAAATGGAAGCCATACAATACAATAATCCCTATACGAAGTGACAGTATTTCCCATGTTGGTGTCCCCACTGAAGTACCGGTAATTAATCACTGTTCGCTTTCGCGCGACACTTAAATCACAATCACTTTAACCGCTTTAACACTTTAGAATATTGTGAACCAATTTAAACAAGGTCACTGTGGATGGGTTGGTTGTCGAATGTATCAGTTCAAATGTGCACTACGCACCCACGTCCAGTATGCGGGTGGCTATGAGATTCCAATTGATTCGTAGTTTAGTCGCTTGGTAGCGGAATGTTCCGTCGCGCCTTCGCCTAGTTTGGCCAGCGGAAGGCTCTTAAATCCACGCATTAATCATAACGAACGCGCGCATTCCTCTGCCCTCATATAGTTGAGTCACTATATCAACAAGGCCTTGTTCGGCCCCTGATTGTGTAGTAGCAGCGTATGAAAAAGTTTGAATTTAGTAAGTTGCTATAAAATAGAGCGTGTAGTAATTTATTTTGTCTCTTTTTTGGTCAGCTGTGAAAATACCAAAACCAATCAAAGGTCTAGTGTCTGTACGATATGACTTTACTTATTAATATATTATGAAATTACAATCTGTTTAATCAATGAGGTTTCACAAACTAACGTTTCAGTTGAAACACACCAAACAAGTGGACTTCGGAAAAGGTTTAACTTATGTATATTAAATTTGGTTTATTTTTGGAAAATTATCAATCAACAAACTTAATCCCTAACATTCGATATGACGCAGGTTATGTTTTGCCTTAATTTAATCGAGAGAACAAATAATTATTAATTTATACTCCTTCCGTATTCTGTTATCTGAACGACTTTGGTGGGCCAGGAAGTATGTGACGTCATGCCGGATAGTCAACCGCGAGAGGGCAGTCCGTGCATATTGATGCTATACACCAGCAATGTCACGCTGCGCTGAGTAGAATTGGGATTCAGTCAGCTGTTCATGAATAACTCCTATGATACTATAACTCCTATGATAACTACTGTGGGTTTTATAACTTCTAAAAATACTAATGGACAAAAAATATGAGATGAAAATTCTTATTTCTTAGCGTTTTTATTTATAAAAAGGATGTTTCTTTTTACAAGTCAATGAAAAGCTCCGTTGAGGATCACATTATGGTCGTAGCTTCGGGAAGCGAGAACAATGCTAGAAACCGTTATCGTAGTTGTGGTTAAATATCAGAGGACGTTAATTCAAATATGCGAAATGTATCTGAAAGTTACTTTAATGAAATTTTCATTTTTCACTAAGCCATTCTGATGCGCAGATATGCTTTTAATAGAAGAAGTAGAGTCGACTTCGAGTTGTTACTTCAAACTTATGCTGAGGCGCCTGAATAGAAAGTTGTATTATTGTATACTAAGGTGGAAGATGCATTTTACACTTTGCAGTTAGATCATTAGCAGTGCCCAAGTTCAGTATCGACCGAGAAATAAGGTGTACGTTGTCGCACATATTATATACCCATAGTTATGTCTACGATCAAATCAATGTTCGCATGAACATTTGAATATGTATACCAATTGGAATTTAAAATTCGAGCTGCTAGCCACTTGTTATGCGTTTTATCACTCACGGAGAGGAGCGTCGTCGTATACAGGTGTGGGGCCGGGGGCGTGTTTCCCAATATGATGCCGAAGGATGAAGACTGTAGTAGGCGGGCGTGCTCGCGGTCGCGGCGCCTACTCGCCACTCGTGGTCGGTCCTGTATTCATAATCAGCTGGTTTCTGGCTTTGTGCTTTAGTTTGTGGATCGCCTGACTGTTGTTGATTGTGTAGGCTTTATACAGGCGATCGTCATCTGTGCAACGTTGTTGATTACATTGTCTCAATTGAGAATGAGCTATTAACTGTATCGATTGACTGTGGGTGACGCGAGTTTGAACAGAAATACTTTTAATATGGAGCCTATAACTGTTGGACGACTATCTATCCCAGAGACAGTTTTCCGTGACACGATCGCCTATTATTGAGGTGAAAATGTTATTATATGTACTTTATTCGCACCAACTGCGTCTGTCGCCTATCCAAATTATCGATCAGTTTGATTTATCAATCAGAACTATTACGAAAGAGTAGATTAGTCATTGTTGTACATATTTTAAATTAGATTACGTTGCATATATCCTGCTCTCTAAATTCAATATAAATTTTTTCAACATAGAAGAAGAGTTGTAAAAGTAGAAATTAATTGTTGAAATAATAGGACAAAATATATCTGGTGCAATCTGTTGTTGCTTATTTAGGTTTTAAACGGAATTGCGTTTTAAGGTTTAAGTTGTCTTATTTAATTCCATTTTTAGACAAATTTATGCTGGAGAACTAAAGAACCTCGTAGAAAAGTTACCTTTTAGGTATGTTGACCAAGTAAATAAACAATAAATAAATAGTTCACTGATCAAACAAACAAGATGACTTGAACTAAAAACGCCATGCATTTCTTAAAACCTAATATATTTATGACTCATACCTGTATGTCACCATGCTCAGTCATAAAAAAATCACACAATTCCGGATTTCATTTAAATTAGTGTATGGTGTAACACACTATGTATAGTGTTTATCAAAACACAGCCTGCAAAGTTGCTGGTTTTAACACACCAACCATCCAAGTCCTCAGTCAGGTGCGTTACACATTGACTCGACCTTCCCCTATCATCCTAGCTTACCGGTCAAGCCGTGGCTGTGGCCACACCACTGCAAGGTAGCGAGCGAGTAACGAGTCCACACAAGGCGCGGAGAAAGCCGAGCACCAGTCCGGCGGAGACAGCGTTTTACTGGAATTCGTATCCACAGTTTCGACTGCCTTCGATTACAAATTTGATTGATTTTTATTAAAGTCAACAACGGTCCCTTGCAAACCCCTCTCCGGCCAAAAAGCTACGCCTCCGTAAAAGCTTTGTTTGCCTTGCCCATGCGTGAGTACGGATGGTGGTATCAATAAATAACCGTAAGGACACGCTAATGGAAAACCGATTTCTAGCGAGAACGCCGCCCCCTTAGTCAGTTGAATTAATTTAATTGTTTAAAGACGTTTACTTATATGTAAGAAAGTAGAGAGATAGGGCGATAGTTAATGCAATCCTAAGGTGAAACTTTCTTATATTTTGGTCAAGTTTGTGGTATTTTCAATGAATTTGGGAACTTAACTTTTGTAAAAGATTGATTTATTAGGTTCAATAGTGTTTATATTAATTTGTTTAGTAAACTTAGAGCAGTATATTTTATATTTAATCAAATTCGCTGGTTTTTATGTTTTGAGGTGTTGTACTATTTCAGCTACTTCTCGTTCATCTGTAGGGATTAATTACATACAATGGAGGGTTAATCCTCTCACAAGGTATGTAAAACCCTTTAGTATTTAAGCTGTCTAAACTTACATTCAGAAACAAATTACTGAAAACATCAGCTGTATATACCCCTGACACTTTTCTATTTATTAAGACTAACCTTTCTGATCTTAAAGTGTTTCAAAATATAAATTGTATTTTCTTAAGTTATACTTTCTCAGTGGATCATAGAGCTCATACACTAGTGTTTTGTATGGCCTATAACCCCCTTAACGTTTTTTTTAAGATCACACATTAATATGCAAACAAAGCAGACGTTTTGCAGTCTCAAGTTTTTCTTATGTACAAAAAGCATTTGTCTCTGTCCTTTGCGTACCTTCAATAGCGCGGGCCAGCGAGAATAGCTAGAAAGGGCTCAGCCACTCTTTTGAAGTTTGACCGAAGTCGCCGCTGCCGGTGAGAGGAGGGGGACGTTGGCCGCGTGATGTCATAGGGTTGTAACCTGCGCTTTGACCGAAGTCGCCGCTGCCGGTGAGAGGAGGGAGACGTTGGCCGCGTGATGTCATAGGGTTGTCACCTGCGCTTTGACCGAAGTCGCCGCTGCCGGTGAGAGGAGGGAGACGTTGGCCGCGTGATGTCATAGGGTTGTCACCTGCGCTTTGACCGAAGTCGCCGCTGCCGGTGAGGGGAGGGGGACGTTGGCCTCGTGATGTCATAGGGTTGTCACCTGCGCTTTGACCGAAGTCGCCGCTGCCGGTGAGAGGAGGGAGACGTTGGCCGCGTGATGTCATAGGGTTGTCACCTGCGCTTTGACCGAAGTCGCCGCTGCCGGTGAGAGGAGGGAGACGTTGGCCGCGTGATGTCATAGGGTTGTCACCTGCGCTTTGACCGAAGTCGCCGCTGCCGGTGAGAGGAGGGAGACGTTGGCCGCGTGATGTCATAGGGTTGTCACCTGCGCTTTGACCGAAGTCGCCGCTGCCGGTGAGAGGAGGGGGACGTTGGCCGCGTGATGTCATAGGGTTGTAACCTGCGCTTTCCCCAATGCATTACTATTAGTCTAGGCTCTACGTGGGTTGAGAATGCATAAAGGTTTGACGCAATATTTTTGCTAATTATTGTTATATGGACCATGGTCGTCACTTTTCCAGCTTGTCGACAACATGGGGGGAGGGGGGTAAAGATGGCGGGGGCGCTACGTGTAAAACGGCTTTATCTCGGTAACGATATGAGGTATAACAATAGTTAAAACGTCATTATGTTCACAAAATTATGAACAGCAGTAATGGTTATTAGGTATGAGACCGTACCCTGATTAATAAAATAACATAATAAAACGTCATACAATAAATTAATTTAAAGATAGAATCTTTATTGGAAAATGTAATAAATTTGCCAGTTTTTTTTATAACTTTAAAGAAAATTACCTGGAACACGAGTTACTTGTTATATTTTAGTGTATTAATACATGAGACGTTTATCAAGATATTTCAACCAAGTCTACAAAAAACAGTTCGCTCAAGTTAACAACAGCGTCAGGGTCGGGCGGCGCCGTGCAGAATAACGCATTATCTCTATAAGGGTTGAGATAAAACGGGTTTTTGTTAAAAAATTGCCTGGTACCATCTTCTGTATACGTTTACCGTCTGATATCTGAATACAGTATAAGTGTAAATATAAGTGTGTTTTTAAGTATTGTAGACGTATTTTATTAAATCCTGTTTAACAATGAACAAGGAATAGTGAACGTGTTAAACATAACATTCTTTACCCAAGTGACCTAAATGTAAAGCGGCCATTCACGTACTGTATATATGCAACAATTATAACACTCTTTAGAATAAGAGAAGTAAATAGAAACCAATGTAGTAGAATAAAACAAAAACACTACCAAATGGGTGAGATCTAAGAAGTAAAAATATCCGTAGCGAGTCGCTCATTTAACCTTGTCTAATACATTTCGTTGCTAATGTTGTTCAGTTTATTTTTAAATTAGTTTTTCAGCTTTAATTATATATAAACGGTTTCATATTTTAGAATGCAATTAAACATGAGCTGGGTTGTTTTAACCACCGCAACACCTAGGACTGTGAGGTACCAGTGTGCATAATCTACCACCGATTTCCAACTAACTGTGATATTTCAAAGCAATGGGTTGCCTACTGCCTTAAGAAAGACAGTTTGAAAGTAAAAAATGGCACGTATTTATAGTAAGCATTTATTGCCTACTGATTATCAAGATAGACTTTCATTGAAAAGAGTACTAAATAAATCTGCAGTCCCTTCTCAAAATCTGCTCAAAGCAATTACTATAAGTCAACCCTCAGTACTTAGGGCAGACAGGGGTAGAAACAGAGCGATTAGAGCTTCAGCTATAGTAATATTAACACTAAGCCTAAAATACCCCCGTCGCAGCATACCTACGTACTCAGCGAATTCCCAATGCATATATATGGGTATCACTACTACCTAGAGCAACTTACCAAGTTTCACAAAAAAGTGATATATAGCATTTTATTTACTCTCCATGAGAATAACATTATAATTGAGTACGCAGGCTTGCTGCAACAAGGAAGATAAGAAATGTGTTTTTTTTCAATTATCAATATAACTCAACCAGGTGAAGCTACATACCAAGTTTTATTAATTTAGGTTCATAACTAAGGGAGATATAAAACTTGACTTATTCTCCATATGAATAACATGGGGACCGAGTATGCAGGTTTGCTGCTACCGGGAAAAATCAACAGAAAACATTTGTTTGTGCTAATATCAATATACCACAACTAGTTAAAGCCACATACCAAGTTTCATCAATATACATCAATATCAATATAAATCAAACTCAATATAAACTTAATATATCAATATCAATATAAATAATCGAAATATAACATTTTATTTATTCTCCATAAGGATAACATTGGACAACTTACTGTGTTTAGCACTTTGAATATCACTGCAACGGTTGGACGTAAAACAACAATTAAACCACCAAAATGATTGTTTTGTAGAGCTAAACTGATTGGTGGAAAGAAATGTTGAGTTTTTAGTGAAATTATCTGAGGAAAATCTAAAAACCGTGTTCCCATAAGATTAACATGGGAAATTTTATGGACACATTTTTTGACTTTTCTCCACAAACACTAAACCTAGCTTAATGATTCAAAATACTAAATTGTTTGTTTTTTTAAGCTCTATAAAATGGATGTAACCAAAATCTAGTGTTTTTTAAATTTTATGGTAAAAAGATCAAAAAACTGATTTTTGGAAAATTTTAAACCCCCATAAAACCCCCTTCTCATAGACCGATCGATCTGGTTTTCGAACTTAAAGTCATAAATGTTACTCTCCACATTTGTGCCAAATTTCATTAAAAGCGGGCGCTTCTTTCAAAAGCTATCGTGGTAACGGACACACACACACACACACACACACACACACACACACACACACATATATATATATATATATATATATATATATATATATATACATATTATACATATATATAAATTTGAACGAATAGTGTTTTTGGCATCTGGGGACCTCAAAAGAAAAAGTTATCATGGTCTCGGGCTTAAGACATGCCACCTACAATAATAGCTTCTTCTCTATAGGGGAAATTCGCTAAAAGCAAGCTAGTTGTACTGAGGGTATTGACAATTCCAGAGAATGTGAAACTGAACAAAATGTTGAACCATAAAGCTTAATACGTTGTGTAAAGACTGTGAACGTAAATGTAGGTTTATTGAATCATTACAAAATGAAATAATAGGCTTGACATCGCAACTAAAATGTGTAAAAAGGAAAATATAAAATCAGGAGTAGTAGGGGGCCATTAGTACTAAATACTTGCTGCCGGCTAATGCAAAGCAGTGGTGGTTGTATGACAGTGGCGGCACGGGTTACAACCCTGTGACGTCACAGCGTAGAACCGGTGGCAGCACGAATAGAGGGGGAGTGATTGAGCCCTTACTAGCTACTCTCGCCGGTCCTGCCTTCAATTACCGAACGTCTACAGTTTATCTTTTAACATTTCGGCAAGTGTTGAAAGTCTCGGCAAACCCGACCACTCACTTTGGCTAAGTGGCGCTGATCCACCACCGTCAAAGTTTATCACCATCAAACCTTACCAAATTCCAAACTGCATTTCTAATTGTTAAATAGGGTTACTACCAGTAGTGATGCCTAGCGGTCAAAAGAATTCGGAGGGTATCTCGCATCCCTGAAAAACGCGGTAGTCTTTGGCTTGGCCGGCCCAGAATAATTTCTCTTACAATTATAAAACTCTCTTACAGATAGTGCATTGATAAATAAAAAATATTTTTATGTTTTAGGTGAGTATCAAGTTTCAAGGTTTCCTTTCAAATCGCCAAGGGAAAGGCACGTAAGTTTAATGAAAATGTCACCTTTTATAAGAGTTAAATATTTAATGTATATATATGTCCAAATTTCAAATAATGTTTTTTCTTGCATTTATTTACTTTTAAATTATTATTTTGTTTTAAATTAATGTTTATTCGAGGTTTAATGGCTCATTGAGGCGTTCACAGTAAGAAAATTGTTGTCGGCGCTCGGTCATGTGAGCGAAGAAAGCAACGACTTCCGAACTTGTACCTTTGCGATATGTAAACGCTGAGTATATTGTCATTGTTTACAGTGTTAGGTATGTGTGATTAAGAGAAGAACTGACCAAAGTTTGACATGTTTACCTGTTGGAACATCGAGTATAATTTTTTTTGTGGTTTAATTATTATGGCTTTAAACTTATGGAAGTATTTGCAAAATAATATACCTTAAGTTTTGTTCAGTCGCTGGGCAGTATATTATCAATAAATACCATTCCAAGTTTCAACTATGATTTGTGTGTTACTTGAATTGGTTTTATATCATAGATATTTAATAGTGCAATGCGCAGTATAAGGGGGTTTTATATACGCTTTCTCAACTCGTATAAACCAGTTGTTCCTATTCAATATCTAACCCTAATCGGCACCACTATTTATTTTGATTCCAAAATGACTTGGTTTAAAGACGTGTTAATGAATGGTACATAATGGAGTGTTCACAAGTACCTACAACTTTAATTATCTAATTTGCCAATTTGATCTGATCTGAATGAGATTATTTTAATTGATGAATGGGATAACGACAGTGTATTACAACTATTGTAGCTGGATCCTGACTAAAATGCCGCACCCAGAGATGTTTCTGCGAATAAAATTAGGCATACAAATTGTTACCATAAGCGTTGGTTTATACGTATGTAAACCGGGGCATGTATTGGCCTATTTCAAACGCAGCCGTTGCATTAGTTCACGGTGTTGATATCGCCGCACAACATTGTTTTTATGACGGACGTTGTCCTAGCGTGGGACGGATGGTGCGCGACGAAGGTCTGCGCTGTGTAGGCAGAGGGAAGTCACTTCGTTCTTGAATTCGCATCAGCTTTGGACTTTATTTTGTAATCCCTTCGAGATAAAGGCTTGGAGCCCCATTTAAACAACCTTTATGTGAGGTTCTTGGATGTAGTTCTGCCAACCAAAGTTTGAGCGGTTAGTTTCATCGATATGTTTCATTTTCATTATTGAGAGGATCTTCTTTGTCGTGGGGAAGGCCAGTTTGGCAGTTTGTTAGTGAATTTCCTATGGAAAGTGAACTATTAGCATGACCCGCACGGCGAAACTTAGCCCGGGACCACCATAGAAGTTCCTAACATGACCCCCTGAACACGTTTTGGGGTGTCGTTCAAAATGATATATATGTGTATGCACTCTAGCGGTCGCATTTTTTGTCAGATTTACTTCAAATTTGGTAGGGACGTTCCTTTCTATAATCAGTTGCACAAAGTTCGTTGGGCAAAACAATCGGAAAACTCTAAACCCCTTTTTTGGAGATTATTCTTTCAAATTTCGAGTTTTGGTCCCAAAAAGGGTCAGAAAAGCCCCGGACGTACAATTATTAATGCATGAATTAAGATGGGAGTCAGTGAAGCGAAAATTTTAAGCCCTCTCTCGTCATTCTAGCTTACATGTTTACCGAGTTGTTAAAGAAAATGTATATCGGATAAACACAGTACGTTGTCTTATGGGGTTTTTACATTAGAAAAGCATGTTATTCATTTGTTGGTGTATTTGTTTCATCCCCAGCAACCTCGCTCCTACTTATAAGCCTGACTGGACCTTCTCCTAACCTGATAATTCGCAAAATTGTATTCCTAACATTGCAGGTAAATTAAACCAGGAGCATCAGAACAGCCAAAAAATCAATGTTTTCACATTTCAATAAAATTGGCATAAATGTATGTTTTTACACTGGGTTTGAGTTTTAAAAGTTTTGTATGTGTAAATTCACTTCCCTCATGTCAGCGTGCTGCGTGCGAACTCGTTTAGTAGTAGCATAGAAAAATAAACCAGATACCTGGTTTATTTTTCTATGGTAGTAGCCAGTTCCCCCCCCCCCCGGTTATTTCACGTAGAGGACGAATGTTATTCGTTCATTGGCATTTAATCTCATAAAACATTGATTATTATAACTCTTGACCGTGGTAGTTTTGATGCCCACCCCAGTTTAAATTGCCTTCGAAAGCCTGAACAGTAGAATGATCAATTGCATCGCTTGTCCTTCGTGGATTTTAAAGTTGGTTTTATAGACTCGAGCTCTCTTGCCATATTATGTTAAACCATGTTATACCATATATAGATTAATATTATGTTAAACCATGTTATACCATATATAGATTAATATGTCAAATATCATTTTTATAGCTCATCAACGAGCATATCTCATATTAATAGTGTAATTATCTCAGTTATTCAGTTAGATTTAAAACTTTATTTGGTGGTTTACCTGTAGTTTATAACAAAAACAAGTATTTAAGTAAGTGAAGAACCAGGGGCGGATCCAAGGGGGGGGCGGTAGGGGCGGTCGCCCCCCCCCAAACCTAAGAATGTTTGTGTTTTATTTTATTATTCAGGCATACGATGAAAGTTTGAATAAATCCGAATGAAAATGTAAGCATCAAAAGCCTCCCGAAACCCCGTTTTTCGGTTTCGTGAGTCAAATGTTGCCGCTCCCGTCTACAAGGTTACATAAAATTCAAACTAACGAACCTAAAGGTTCCTTTAAATAAAATAAAATACACACCATTAGGCAGGTGAAATTTTAAACTTCCATTTTAGTATATTTGTGAAATTACTTAGATCCATGTATTTAACCTAAAAGCGTCTTACAAAAACATGGACATTCCCGTGTATCGCGAAGTTGTTGCAGTTTTGCCAGTTGACAGACCGAAAATGCAGTGTTTTCAACATGGTCTTGGAGGTAAATTTTAGTAGCAAAGGTTGCTACAATTGTATTCGGTGATTATTTTTTACTAGATTTTGCCCGTCTACCGTCGTTTGCTATCAGCGGTGTTTTGTTTACAGGTTAGGTTTGATTTTTGTTTAAAACCGCGTAATCCGTTGCTAGGCAATAAATATCCAGTGGCTAGGCTACAAGCAAAAAGTGCCTCGAATTATATGTAATGAAATAAGAGGACACAAAGATTAAATTGCGTGCAAACAGAAGCTCATACGCCAAGTATTTTATTTTGTAAAAATGTGGTACGACATATCATTTTTCGATTGGTCGACCTTGGCTGTCAGCCTCATTCCTAATTGTATCTTCGCGTAGTATTGCAGATTTCAATTACGTTTTGTAAATAGTTTTTCGCGTTGGTAAATACTAAAATAAATTGGGGGAGGGGTAACTTTCGGTGACCGCCCCCCCCCCAAACATGACCTCTGGATCCGCCCCTGTGAAGAACATATATTTATAATTGTACATATGTACGCAATTTGAGTTATTAGCTTATTTTATAACATTAACTAGGATGTTGGTTTTGCTGGGGTTCTAAGATGTCCTCAAACTATGAAGGGACCTTCTTTTCCTCTTTTTAAATCTTTAAATAAGGGTGTTTGGCCGCTAGGCTAGTCTGGCGGTGAGGAACAGTAGTTCTACAAGTCGCCACCGCGCGCCGCTAGGAAGACAACTTGCCCAACTTGGGCAGTGTTGTGAGTGTGTGTGATCTGGCTGGGGGGAGAGAGGAGCGCGTTCTCCTCATTTCTCCCCCTCCCCCCACGCAGCACTGTCTTTCCGTCTACTCGCTTCTTCGTCGGTCCGAGTCCGAGGCTCACGGCCCCGGCCCGCGGCTCGACTGGTTGAGTAGTAGGGCTGGGTTGCTTACTATTTTCCACTGATGTGCCTTTCAATGTCGCCGACAACTAATCTTAAATACATTTTTATTTTGAGCGTTCACTTTATAGTTTTGATGAGTACATTTCTTGTAGCCTGTACAGATTTTATCATTAAAAATGTTTGACACAGTTGTGAGCACATTTAAATACAGTGGAACTCGGATAGTTCGAATCTCAAGAGACCGCGGTAATAAAATTCGAACTATCCAAAAAATTGAATTTTAATTATAGAGGTACGACTTATCCCAGCTTTACTGTATTAAAAACAAATAAAATTATTTATTATATAAACATTAATTTTAAATATAAAATGGTTTTAATTGTAAGAATTACAATTTAACAAATATATTTACTAATAATAATACATTGATCTTATTAATTTATTCAAATACTGTATTAAATGAATGTACTGAGTGTCTCGGAACTATTCCATAACAATTTTTCCATAAATATACAATTGTGGAATATTTTATTCCAGTCACCAACATACTAACCTTTGTTGGATCTATTTTTTACCGCTATTGATGGAATTTAGTATCCGTTTGTTGTTAATGCTAAAGAAGAATTTGTTACTTACTGTTACAAAGTAAAATTCAGGCACGGAACAGGGGCGGATCCAGGGAGTCACATTGGGTGGGGGAAAATGCCCGGGTTTTTTTGGGGGAGAGGGTGCATAGAATACCCCCAGGGGTGGGGGGTCCGGGAGTCCTCTCCCGGAAATTTGATAAAAATTCCAAATCAATAATAATTTGATCGGTCGTAAAGAATAGCCGAACGCGTTTTATTGACCAACATGTGTGTTATCGGCCTAAAAAGACGACTGTCTTGAATTCATGGACCAAATTCAGCAATTTGACAGTTTTTTTTTCGAAAAAAGATCAATTTGACCGGAATTCATGGTCGCCGTAACTTTTTAACCGAAAACGATAAGTAGGCCTAAACGTAGTTTATCGGCCAAAGAAACCCGCAATAGTTTATACCCAAACCGTAATTTAAAGGTGGCCACACACTACCGGACTTTTGCCCGAACAAGACATTGGCTCGAGCAAGGAGCAGGGCACGAAGGTAGCTAAATTCACTTCGAATTTCTTCCCGATCAAGGCGGGTTACAACCCTGTGACGTCACAGCGTAGAACCGGTGCGGTGGCAGCACGAATAGAGGGGGAGTGATTGAGCCCTTACTAGCTACTCTCGCCGGTCCTGCCTTCAATTACCGAACGTCTACAGTTTATCTTTTAACATTTCGGCAAGACCCCGAACAAGACATCGGATCGGACAGATTGAGCGCGAAAACCACCGAGCGGGGTATAAACGGTGGGGACGACTTTGGTTGCCGTTGTGCAAGTCGGCAGGTACTTGTGTGTAGATTTCACCCACTTCACCCATTTCACCCACCTCCCCACGATTTCACCCACTTCTCTCCAAGCGTCATTTCTCTTCACTTTGTGGCATTCCTCTTACAGATTCCTCTTCACAAGTCCCATAAAATTGGCCGATTGTTGTACTCGGAAATAAACATCAAAGTGTTATCCTAAGACCACTCCATCGTGCAGACTACTTTACATAAACTAGTGAACTGGGAACTAAAATGACAACAGGCAAGACCGCAATCCTCACCGTCGTCGTATCGCTAGCGGCGGGGCTGGTGACGGCGCCCGGCGCTCGGAACGGCGCTCGGAGCAGCGTATGGAGGTACCACACACTACCGAACCCCGAACCACACCCCGAACAAGACATCGGATCGATCTTTCTTTGATCATTCCTCAAAAAACCGCCTCGAGAGCGCTCGGTCCGATGTCTGGTCCGAAGTCTTGTTCGATGTCTGGTTCGACTAACTACCGGATTTTCTCCCTTCGATCCCAAATCCTGCTCGGTCTGATGTTTTGTTCGGGAAAAAGTCCGGTAGTGTGTGGCCGTCTTAAAGCCGTCTTAGTGTGTGGATACTAATGCCAGCGGAAGTATCAAAGTATGTAATCTTCGAAATCGAACATTTTACCGAAACTAAGATCGAAACACATTTTATCGGCCTAAAATAGTAATATATTCTCATTTTACCATCTAAAACGTTAATCGAACCGCATTTTAGCCTGAAAATGGTCAAAATGGATTTTTAGAGAAATTTACCGACCGGGCGTGTGTAGTTATCAGCCAAAATCGGTAATTTGTTGCGATCATTTTGAAGCATATTACCATTGAATATATAAATGAGTCATAAATAGGACCGCAAATTTTTGTATCGGCCGAAAATAGAGTACAAACCGTATTTTATGCCGAAATTGTACTTAATCGACCAAAAACGGCAATCGGACTGCATTTTCTCTATAATAAATAAAGCCGGGTCGTGTTTTATATACAAAACGACGTCCTAAACGCATTTTAGGCTTGTTTTATCTGTTAAAACGTAAATTTTGGCGCAACATTGTGTTCAAAAACACAAAAATGAATGAAATTTTTGGTATAGTAGACCGCGTTTTATTGGCCTGAAGCGGCAAGCGAACCGCGTATTATCCACGGAATTAGCAAAACAAAGAAGGCTATTTCACAGCATTATATTTGCCGAAAACAACCGTTCCTCGCATTCTAAAGTCCAAAATCGACGGCCACAAATGACAGAGCCTCAATATATGCCAAAATTCACAATCTAACCGTGATTAATCATAACAATTGGCAATCGGACCACATTTTCCCAGCGAAAAATGAAGCCGAATTCCGTTTTATAGGCCCGAACGACAACCGGAACGTATATTTTACGAATACAATCGGCGATTCGACCCCGTTCTATCGCCAATGAACGCCTATTTTTACCATTTACTTATTTTGAAACATATATACTCAAATCAAAAATATACACTGCTTGGAAAATAAATGGATTTGATGGTTATCTTTATTTATTTATACAAAATATTAAAAAGTTATCAGTAAGGCTTCAGGAAATCTGTTTCAATATGATATTGACAATATCATTAGTTAAAGCATTTACTATGTCTGCTCAAGTCTTCTGTTATTCATTTGGTTGATTAATAGATTTGTATATAGCACATTTTCAGAGTAAAATCCTCATATTTTATCTTTGTTTACTCCAAACTGAATTGAGATGGAAATGGAAATGCTTACTTGTTGCAATACCAAAAAAAACAAGTGGTGGTGGGCTTGTGTAACGACTATACTACCTGGCTACACAAGCAAATCTTTAATCACAATTTAGAATTCGAGTGTCAAAGCTGAACAATACTCTCATAACTGAATAGAATTTTGTATTAAATTAAATATCAGAATTTACACTTCAGCTGAGTACCTTATCTGGGTATAAATATTTGTGCTAAAGTTATGGGAGAGGGTTTAGGCCTACATCCCGACCTCTTTTTACCGTTTTTTGGAGCCAAAACACAACATTTGTTATTTTTATATCCTCCAAAAAAGGAAGTTAGGGTCTTTCTGATTGCTTTGCAAAATGAACTTGACCAACTGATTATAGAAAGGAATGTCTCCACAAAATTTGAAGAAAATCGTAAATTTACACTTTCCTGTCACTTAGTTAAATACATCTTCAGAAGAAGCTGAATCTTCAGTTACATGACAGGGAGCATTTAACGTGTTTCACACAACAATGTTTTACTCGAAATTGCTTTTCTATTTCTTGTATGCCTATATTTCTTATAAGGCATTAATTGCTACGGTTGCAGTAATACCATACTACTCTGAAAACTGAAAAACGCGGACACGCAGTGCTCGTGTTGTGAGTGGCGGGATTCGTGGAGGGTGTGGGCGGTGTGACTGGAGGGAGTGTAGGGGGCGGCGCGACCTTGGACTACGCGCTCGTGCGTGGGGTGCGCGCGTGGTGGCGCTGTGGTGTGAGTTTGTTATAGTGAGGCGTAGTGTGGCTGGCCTACTCTGCCCCGGAAGGCAAATTCCAAGAACCAAAGGAGCAGGTCATAGACCAAACGAAAGAAGATATAAACTTCAAACAAATTCTAACATGTATATCATACTGACTCGCACAACTACATCTATTATTTATACCACAAAATTGTATTAATATATTTTTAATAGTTTTTTAAAGTGAAAATTATTTTTTTATTTTTTGTTTTGAAATGAAATTATATTAGTAATAATAACCTGAATTTATCCCACACAACTGAAAATCTTCATTGAAATCGGATCAACTGTTTTCTTACTGACCTTCTCCCAACATTTGTCAAAATCTCTACTTTTAAGACCCATAACTCCCTTAATAGTAATGCGAATCATTTAATATATATCTATCTTGTTTTCTAATTTTCATCCTGATATGGAACAAATAATATATTACAAATTAATTTTTTGACCAAACACCCTTATACGTTTTTAGAGTAGTAAGCGCTTTTTTTAATGAATCTCAAAAAAAAGAATTTGAATAGAAAGAGCTTATGAATTAAGGCACCAACGATCTAACTCGGATGAATTAGTATAAAGAATGTTATACCATTGCCTAGGTTAGAATTTTGTAGACATTGTTTTGAATACATTAGTCCAACTTTGTTCAGTAAAATACCAAATGACACAAGGAGTTGGTTTAAATTAAAGAAGTTTCAAAAATTAATAATTATTTGGCTATATGATATTCCAAATACACGATGATGGTGATGATGACACGATGATGAAATATAAATATTCTGTTTGAATTCAATGTTTAAGTATAGCGCTTTTGGCCAAGTAAGTTTAGTTTGTTAAAATTATTCGGTATTTATGTCATTATGCCTAATACTGTTTATTATTTGTATGATATATGTTTCTTTATTAGTTAGCACTTTTAGCGAATTTCCCCTATAGGGAAGAAGCTATTACCGTAGATGGCATGGTAAGACTTAAGCCCGAAACCATGATAACTTTTTGTTTTGAGTTCCCAAGATGCCAAAAACACTATTCGGTCAAATTTATATATATATGTGTGTGTGTGTGTGTGTGTGTGTCCGTTACCGCGATAACTTTTGAAAGAAACGTCCGATTTTGATGAAATTTGGCACAAATGTCTAGAGTAACATTTATGACTTTAATTTTGAAAACCAGATTGATCGGACTATGAGAAAAGGGTTTTATGGGGTTTTAAAATTCTCCAAAAATCATTTTTTGCATTTTTTTATCCTAACATTTTAAAAACACTCAATTTTGGCTATAGCCATTTTGTAGAGCTTAAAAAACAAATAATTTAGTATTTTGAATCATTAACCTAGGTTAAATTGTTTGCGGAGAAAAGTCAAAAAACTTGTCCATAAAATTTCCCATGTTGATCTTATGGGAAAACGGTTTTTAGATTTTCCTCAGATAATTTTACTAAAAACTTCATATTTATTTTTACCAATAGGTTTAGCTCTACAAAACAATCATTTTGGTGTTTTAATTGTTGTTTTACGTCCAACCGTTGCAGAGATATTCAAAGTGCTAAATACAGTACGTTGTCCAATGTTATCCTTATGGAGGATAAATAAAATTTGATATCTTGATTATTTATGAATATGTATATTGATGAAACTTGGTATGTGGCTTTAACTAGTTGAGGTATATTGGTATTTGCACAAAAAGATTTTTTGTTGATTTTCTCCGTAGCAGCAAACCTGCATACTCGGCCCCCACGTTATTCATATGGAGAATAAGTAAAGTTGTATATCTCTCTTAGTTATGAACCTAAATTAATAAAACTTGGTATGTAGCTTCACCTGGTTGAGTTATATTGATGAATGCAAAAATACACATTTTTTAGCTTCCTCCTTACAGCAAACCTGCGTACTCAGCCCTAATGTTATTCTTATGGAGAATAAATAAAATGCTATATATCACTATATATCACTTATTTATGAATGTATTTCTGTGAAACTTGGTAAGTGGCTCTATGTAGTAGTGAGACACATAGATATGCATTGGAAATTCGCTGAGTATGCATGTTTGCTGCGACGGGGGTATTTATTTATTGTCATTACTGTTACTTATGTTAATTCAATTTTTGTAATGCACCGGCCTGCATCCCTTTCTTATTAAAATGATGGTCACCCCGACACAGGTTCGTGTTTGGGGGACCTAATTTCCGTTCAGGTACTTTGTTTATTTATTAACTTGCACTTAATTATCTTTGTCTTGTTAGGTTAAGACTCTATGTTGAATCATTGTTGTTTATTGATTTGTTATTTATTTATGTAATAAGTGAATTCCATGTTATGTTTTGTGCTTGAATAGAAATAAATTCTTTCTTTCTTTCTTTCCTCAGTTAATCTGGCTCATAAGATAGCTTAAGGAAGGAAACATTTCAACCATGGAAAAACTGATGCAGTTTGAACAAAATGCTTACTTAGACCAGACTATTGTGTATTTATGTTGTACAGTGCACTAGGACACGCCTCCGGGACAAATGTGAAAATTGTTTGAGCATAACATCATAAAGGTTATGTTCACGTTGTGCGGATTTATGGAATTCCGTAAAAACAAGAACCTCCCCCTATAAATTCGGTATGAACATAAATAATCCCGCCGTGGACCATTAGTAGCCACTGTTGTGGGCGGAATTTGCACGTTAACTGAATTTCATTCATGTAATAATTGTACTTTTGTACTTTTGTGAAAAAACGTTTTATATTAATTAATTTAAGTTTGTGAGGAAAGTAAAAATCCCCGCCAACCCATTGGCGTTACCCCTTGCCAAACATTTATCGGCTGGTTCAGAGCCAGCTTCCTATAATGCCGCAACACTTTGTTGTAAATACTTTGAGTTGTGTTTTTGACGATGTTTAAAGACTGCTGAAAATTGTATGTTTTGTAAAATTGACAATATTACTTGACATATAAGTAAATGGTCATGCTTGTGTAGTATTGTTGGGCTAAAGTATCTACTTATATAAAGCTAGACGGGTTCACTGACTGTCTGACTGACTCACTGACATAAACTATGAGGCACTTCCCGTAATCGAACCCCCCTCGACCCCATACTTGAATTAAAGCTCTTGACGAGAAACTCTCTGATAAATTGAGTTTCGGAGGCACTTTTTGGGCGGGAAAAATTTCACTTTTTCAATTTTTCCACTTTGAGCGTGTTTTGTTCGGAAACAGTAGTAAGAGATGGCAAAAAATGTTAAATACAAAAGTTGTAGAAAATTGAACTCCCAACTAACAATTTTTCGCCAAATTTAAGACGATCATCCGTTGAGCCGCTATTAATCAGAGAAGGAGTAATTTTAAGTGTTTTAGCGAATTTCTTATATAGGGAAGAAGCTATTACCGTAGTCGGCATGGTAAGACCTAGGCCCGGGACCATGATAACTTTTCATTTTGAGGTCCCCAGATGCCAAAAACACCATTCATTCAATCCTGTATATATATATATATATATATATATACACACACACACACACACACACACACACACACACACACACACACACACACACACACGTGTCCGTAGGCACGATAACTTTTGTAAAAATGGTCCGATTTTGATGAAATTTGGTACAAACGTGTAAAGCAACTTTTATGACTAAGTTAGAAAACCAGACAGATATCTTTATCTGAAGGGGTATTTTTGGGTGGTTTTGTACCATAAAAAAGGGTTTTTTGATTTTTTACATATAATGTTTTAAGAAATCTAATTTTAGTTTTCACCATTGGATTTGGCTTAAAAAGACGAACAATTTGGTGTTTTGATCATTTCTCTACGTCAATTGGTTACCGAGATATTGAAAGTGCTAAACACAGTACGTTGTCCAATGTTATTCTTATGTAGAGTAAGAAAAATTGTATATCTCGGTTATTTATAAACGTATCCGGACGAAACTTGGTATATTGCTTCATATCTTTGTGGTCTATTGATATTTGATCAAAAAACGACTTTTTTGTTGATCGTTTTCGTAACAGCAAACCTGCGTACTCAGCCCCCATGTTATTCTTATAGAGAATAAGTAAAAGGTTATCTCGGTTAATTATGAACGTAAATTAATAAATCTTGGTATGTGGCTTTACTTAGTTGAGTTTACTGAGGAGTGCAAGTGAGCGAAGCAAACTCCAAAAGGGGGTTTGGGGTGAAGCCTCCAACGGCGATAGGCCTTAAATTAGCGAATTTACCTATAGGGAAGAAGCTATTACCGTAGGTCTCATGGTAAGACTTCAGCCCGAGACCATGATAACTCGCTGGTATTCTGAATCCGTACATATACGTTTTCCTCTTTTGTGTTTTTAGTAGACCTCTTGAATGTTCCTGACAGGTTCCACGTCGTTCGAGGACGGCTGAGGAAGATTATCTTGCGTTATAAACCGGTTGTTGTCCCTGCACATACTAGTTTAATTTCGTAATTTAATCATATATAGTCTGCAAATATTTGCTGCGACGGATGTCGATGTAGGAGTAAAAACCAAGGAACTATTTTGTCACATAGACTAAGGGAGACCTTTGAGGAATGGTGGGGAAAATTCATTGACATTTATGTTCCTGCAATCGCAACTTATTATGTCTCTACTTATTAAGGTCAAGTTCAGCCATAATTGTTGTAGTTTGTTGCTGCGAGAATTGAACCTAATTGCCTCTTCATCATCTTCCGTTAACTCGCCCTGACAACTTCAACTCCTACATATTACACAAACTACAATGACGTTTTCGGTTTGTTTAGTTCTATTGGAAAATTTATGTTTTGAAACTCCCTGTATGTTTAGTTACCAGTTACCTGTTTGCACGTGATATCAGATTTATGAAATAGGCTACGATTGAATTTTCCGTAATAGAAATGGAATTAAAATGCTAATTTTCTGTTTGTCTAAAAAATAACTAAACCGTGGAGAGCTAGTTCGCTATTTTTCGGTTTATTCATCTAAGAAATTTACATTTCTGCTCTCAGAAGTTCTAATATTATAAATCGTAATTTTAACAGATCATGCAGTATTATATTGAGCTAGTAAACAAGTAGCAATACACTTAAGTATTGACTGCTAAATTGTTTTTTAATCCTAGAAATACATATTTTGTTGAAGGCCAATGGGGTGTGAAGCATCAAAATATTTTAGAATTGAACGGAGGCCTATCCTGGAGTATTAGCTTAAGCGATCACTCATCAAATTTCAGCTCAATCGGTCCAGTAGTTCGTGCGTGATGGAGCTACAACCAGGAATTCAGCTGGATAAAACGGTATTAGTGGAATTTCCTTGTTTTCGTAAGAATACTCCATCTATAATGTTAACAATTGGTTTTGACAAGCCAGCAAAAGCATTTTCAAAAAACTTCGCACATCGAAAATATATAGCGAATATATTTTAAACCCTTCTGCTTATCTCTTGAGAGCCCAAGTATAATTATAAATTTAAATTCGCGCTATTGAGTTGCTGCAGGAACTAATCAACAAGGCCAACACATCATCAGGTGTAGGTTATGAAGTGTTATGACATTGAAGTTCGTCGGTGCGTGGCGGCTGGGCCCCAACCAACCATTGTTACGGAGAGGAAATTGATGCTGACGTCGGTCTACACATTTGGACTGTTCTGGGCACAATAGACTCATTATGGCAGCGATAAAATCACAGCAGATCTATCAGAGCAGATCCATCTGTCAAAGGACTAGCAGTCCTGGCCGATCGCTGGTGGAGAATTGACAGACGAGAAGTGTTGTATGAGCCATGTCCATTTGGATCAACTTGTATGATGTGTTATAGAAATACTCATGTCCTCACAGTTGATATCAAAATAGGGATTGTAGATCTAGTCACGACCAGAGTTATGGTGTGAGAGAATGTTTCTAAAAATGATACCTTGCGTTTTACTTTGTGCAGTTGCTTTGTGCGTCAATGAGATAGCAAATGAATCAGTATTGACTTCGAAACTTATTTTTTAAATGTGATTCACAAGGGAACCTCTGAGGAACAATGTGACATATTATTTGAAACTTGAGTTGTTATTTATCCTACGAACCGGTATTACCATACCGGTTCCCCTTTATATATCGACTATAAATTGAGTTAAAAGAAAGACAGTCAACATGGAATTTAAACACTGGGAAATTCGTAATTTACGATCTAAGCATGGAAGAGGTTTTCTTTGGTTGACTCATGCTTGTCAATGATGTAATATAGACACATTTTTTGTGGCAAAACGATAAATTTGGGCTTGAATGTTCCAAGATTTAGGCATACACTTAACCTTGACTTCACAGGGAGATCCTGTATGTTAAAAGTAACTTTTTCAGGTTACCCATGTAGGTACTACAATGAACAACAGACTAAATATTTCTATATTAATTAATAACGTTACCAACAATAACCGCCGCAGCACGCTGCATTATTTGCTTCTCCGTAGTCAGATATAATTTCTTACACCAATGGAGGTTGCTGTAGTTGTAGTACATAAGTACACCTATGGATAACATAGTCAGGTTTTAACATACAAGGTCCTGATATAACTCCGTGGATTCCAATTTATATTATAATGAACGGAAGGTGCCAGTCTTCCAATTTAAAGATTCAACGATTTACAATTGTTATTTTAGTTTCTTAAAGAATAACAGTGTACGCCTTCTTGGTCACAAGTGTTACAAGGCAAACATGTTTGTCGTGTTTTGAATAGTTACAACGCCAAGTAGTCACAATGCTAATCAAGCTAATAATACGCAGATAATCAGTCTTATAATGGATCCATTGTTGTTCTTGGGCGAGTGTTAAGTAAGCTTTATAATAAAACTAAGCCCATAAGCCCATCCCCTATTTTTAAAATTCACAAATCTTTATAATGTCTCTTCAGAAACCACACGCTGTTTTCTATTATTTTGTCGACTTGGCGTCAACTTCCAAGGTAACAACCCTACTTGACAATCAATCATTATTTAGGTCCTACCTGGCCTTAGGTTTCTCCTACCACACCAACCTACTCTTGCCGTGAACCTGGTTCGATGGCTTACATGATGTATGTAATCCTCTTATCCACAGTCTATAAAACTGGGGAATCGTCAGATTGCTTTTCAGTCGCACAGCTACGTTCTTTCACAACAGTATTAATGTACACTTCAACCACGAGATGGTAAAGGCGCGGAGACTCCTCTTTCACTCTCGACACCGAACTCCTTGCATATTCTTTCTGGAGCCGTGCGCGGTGTTAGCTCAACCCCTGACGTCACACAGGTTGGCGGCGGCTGTATCGCGGGGGCGGCGACAAGGTCGGAGGCGGCGCGCCTGCTGTGGCTGTGGTCGACGACGCGGCGTGACTCAGTCAGTCAGTGGCCGACGCGCACCGCGATTACTGATAACTCCGGGTCAGCTGATAACGTCGATCAGCTGATCGCTTCCCGCCGATTCTGGACTCCCGCCAAAGTGCGCGCGTTATCTGCAGTACGTGACGTGTTGTGCGGATCGTCGGCGTCACAACAACGTGTCAGTTGTCGGAGCTGTGCCTTGTTCTATTTGTAAATTATTGGGCTAAATATTTACGGGTGATTAGTATACTTGCGCTATTAATTAATTAATTAGTTTTTTATGCTAGGTTTTCAATATTTATTCTAATAAATGCATATAAGCGTATGTGGATTAAAACTTATACTTTTGATTTGTAATCTGCCGATTTGAAAGACATTTCTCAATTAATTGTCCTTTGAAAACACAAACTGTCTGATTTTATGCCAGATAATCTATTTATTGTGATAAAGCGATATAGAAATAAATAAATATATCTTCTCACTTTTACCACACTATTGTCTGAGTGTTTTTTTTATGTTTGTAGATTCTCTCGTCGTAGTTATAACTTTACTTATTAACTAGCAATATTTAAAGGTGGAATTTTAAGTTTGACTAAAGCTTAATCGTACGTGTTGAATGAGTTGTTAGATTTTATCTTGGTAGATAGATGAATGAATATAACTGTCGGAGAGTCAACCACTCTATTCTGATTATCACTGCTAACAACGGCAAGACTTTAATTACTCACACCAGTGAATCTTATTCCTTATGACTATCATCAAACTCTCAAGCAAAGTCAATAAATTATTTTTTTTTCAAGTTTTAATAATAGTACAATGCTTACGGTTTGGACAGAAGGGTTTATTTCACAAATAATAAGGTGACTTTTCGTACCAGCACAAATTCATTGTTTTTTACAACAAATGTAACTTACATTGTGATTTAACTACCCATTAGTCTGTATTTTTATTTCATTGTTGCAGTGGTTTTTCTCTTACAGTATATATGATTCATGCTTGATATCTCTTTCGATCGTTTAGACAGTAATGCGAGGCTAATTGGCGTTAGTTAATTTTCAATTCGGTTGATATTTGCAGCGGAATTTCTCAGAAGCGTGATTTTGGAAGCTCGCCCGTCTGCCTGTCGCAACTTTGGCATTCGAGCCAAAACTCGTTCCAACTCAATTTTGACACACTTCAAAATCGATTATGATTCTTTTACTCCGTAAATAATCGTTTTTGTACGGTTTAAATTTGTCGAACTTTGTTAAAAAAAATCGTCAAAGTAGTGTGTTGTGTTAAATATAAGTTGCTGCGATGAAAATAAATAGTAGATAGTTTAGCACGTTCGTGAATAAATTATTTGTTCAGGTGAGGAGTGATGAGTGGCAGGTTGTGGGTTTAGGCGTCGGAACTGTTTTAGAGTTTTGCCAAAACTCACTTCTGGAGACCGCAAACGTGAGTCAGCCTTCGGCCTTGTTACTTGGCCGCAGGCCATCATACTTTGTCCAAACAGCTAAAATAAACAACTATTTTAAACATACTAATCATTTGGTTCGCTATGTGATTTGATATTCTACCAGGATATTTTAGTTTTCGTCCCAACTGAGTCCGAAGATTACTTTGGTTACTTTTATACCATTATTTTATGTTTTTATCAATATTTAAGTAATCTAATAATAACTTATAAAATCTGTATCTATATCTTTTTGTATTTTTTGTATTCGGTTAGATTACTGTTGCTCCCCAGAAAGATATTTACCCTCAGGGTAAAACGTAGCCTAGGAAGGCAGTAGGTCACTCTGTTTTTTTCTTCATAAAACTGCTGTCTTCGTTTGACTCATATAATAAGAATATAAAAATAATGAATAGGCTAGTTGTATTAAACATGTGCTTAAAACATTGACTTACACCAAACAATCAAAAAAGTTAAACAACCAAAATATTATAATGTGGATGTTTAATTGTAAGGTATTTACATAGTAATCAGGTTTACAAAGGGATTTCGTAAACCAAGAACGATAGCATAAAAAACCACTTGCTAAAGAAAAACAGTTGTTATTTAGTGTTTTACTAAATAGAGGTATTTTAGGAATACAGTAGCTGAGTAACATTAATGTGGTGTCCATACTATTTAAGGCCTGTAGAAACTACTCTACAACTTGTTATAGACTGTTTTACTATCAATCCTAATTGTCTCTAACTAAAACATGTTTCAAAACTGATGCTTAACAGCGTTGTCTCCGACTCACACTTGTGTTTTGTACAAAAATGACCTCGTAATTATTTGGCAGGATCGGAAAACAAGTTATTGCAGCTATACAGAAAATAACAGAAGCAAATGTGGTGTAATTTTATCGTTATTCAGTGGATATTTACATAATATCAGCGAAAATCTCAATAATATTACTTGTTTTGGTTAAATTTAGTGTGTTTACAGTTTACCAAACAATTTACTTTACTTTCCCACTTTGACTTCCTTCTAAGTTCCGACCAGAAGGCGTCTATCCAGTTACGAGAGGCACAGCCCGAAACCGTAAACGTATTCAAGGTCCAGCCCGCCGCCGTATTGTTTTTTCTTGAACAGCTGATTGACATCGCTATATTTGGCGCGGCTGTGTGCGTGTGTGAGAGTGCGCGCGCGTGGGTGTCAGATGACGTCACGGTTCTCCCCCTCCCCCCCTCCCAGGACCAATAGCCGCAACAGGATGAGGAGGAGAGAGTGGGACTCGCACTTCAGTGAGTATCATGGTCATGGTCCAAGGATTGACAAGACGTATCCAGTCTTTGGACGTATCAAGCGTCGTATACATGCTTCAAAATTGACCTCTTCTGTGGTAGATTATAAACGCTATTTATTGATCATCATTTTTATAAACAAGCACTAGCTCCCAGAAACTGACTTGCAAGGCTTCACATAAAGTTTAAGAATATTGAACTCAGATGATTATTCAGAAAACTGGATGATGTGTACGATAGATTTTCATACATATTGAAATAACAAATTTATTAATATATACATATATCAAACTAGCTGTTACCCGGCAGACGTTGTCATGCATTTGACTATTACCAACTAAAACCAATATCACCAAGATCACCTGTTCAAGTAAATATGTCATAAGCTTTTATATAAACAACAATATCTTTCCATAAGGGGAGGAACCCAATTGAGTTAGGACGAAATGGATGGCTTAGAAACCTTCTCCGTGAAATTTTACATATATGTATACCAAGTTTCATGGCAAACGGTCCAACGGTGTCCGAGTCCATAAACTTCAAATCTATATATTTAATCCCGTAAGCGAATCGGAAGCTAGGAATCTCGAGATATTTCATAGGGACCTAACCTAACTTAAAACTTAAACTTCTTCCTAGAAGATAACTTATGTTATGACGATTCATTTTAAAGCTTGAAGGCCAAGGACGGTGGGAAAAATATCAGAAATGTCAACTGGACTTCAAAGATCCAATGATTTTCGTATGGAAATGTCACTACAGTGCTTTTATTAATGAAAGCAAAATGAAAAGTGTAATAATCAGCTGTGATTATCCACTTTCACAAAAGCCATATGTTAGGGGCCAAAGCTCCTGAAAGCCGCTAGTATATATTCAAACAAACAAATCAACATCCTTTTAGCGAATTTCCCCAGGGTACATTTTAGCGAGGTCCCCAGACCCCAAAAACACCATTCGTTCGAAACTGTATGTGTATATATATATATGTGTGTGTGTGTGTGTGTGTGTGTGTGTGTGTGTGTGTGTGTGTGTGTCCGTGAGCACGATAACTCTCGTAAAAATGATCTGATTTTTGATGAAATTTGGTATAAATGTGTAAAGCAACATTTATGACTAAGTTCGAAAACCAGCCAGATCGCTCCATCCAAAGGGGTATTTTGGGGGGGTTTTGTACCCCAAAAATGTGTTTTTTGAATTTTGTTCATATAATTTTGAAAAAATCCAATTTTAGTTTTAGCCATTGGATTCAGCTTAAAAAACACACAATTTGGTATTTTGATCATTTCTCTACCTCAATTGGTTACCGAGATATTGAAAGTGCTAAACACACTACGTTGTCTAATGTTATTCTTATGGAGGAAAATAAAAATGTTACATCTCGCTTACTTATGAACGTATACTGACAAAACTTGGTATATGGTTTCATCTGGTTGTGGTCTATTGATATTTGCTCAAAAAAAATTTCCAAAGGCTCCCGTAACAGCAAACCTGCGTACTCAGCCCCATGTTATTCTTATGGATAATAATTAAATGCTATGTCTCCCTTAATTAAGAACATAAATGTATAAAAACTGGTATATAACTTCACCTAGTTGAGTTATATTGATATTAGCATAAAAACCCATTTATTTGTTGATGCAGCAAACCTGCGTACTCAGCCCCAATGTTATTCTTATGGAGAATAATTAAAATTGTAAATATCGCTTATTTGTGAATACATTTTTATGAAACTTGGTAAGTGGCTTTATGTAGTATTAAGACATTTATATCCCCACTAGAAATTTGCTGAGTATGCAGGTTTGCTGCGGCAGGGTATTTTATAGATATATTAATTTATAGATATATTAATTTTTGAGTTGTGAGAAAACTCAAATATAATTTCTCCGATTATATTAGGCACTGTTTAATCCATGTAAGGTTGTCTCTCTCTAGGGAAGGCGATTTGGTTTCCTCTTTGGTATACCTGTAAATTACATGTAATATAAATTGTACATATTTATTAAGGCTCTGACCTCCTACCGGAAAATGAGTGTCGTTGCGTGAACACATTAAGATAGTGAAAAGAAACTTTGCATTTGTTCGCAGAATTACTCTTCACGACTACGGTAATTATGTTATCAGTACACGATAATTATGTTATCAGTACACTTCAATTCGAATTTCAAGTAAGAATGCTTTATCTCTTCCAATTTGTAGAATATCAAAATAAATGTTTCTTCCTTATGTTATGATCGTTTGAAAAGAAACACTTTTTCCTACAATCCAAAGAGCTTGTAAATATAACTCACGTAAAAAAAATGCTTAAGAGTAAATAATTTGTTTTAGCGAATTTCCCCTATAGGGAAGAAGCTATTACCGTACATAGTAATCTCATGGTAAGACTTAAGCCCGAGACCATGATAACTTTTCATTTTGAGGTCCCCAGGTGCCAAAAACACCATTCGTTCAAATTTTTTATATATGTATATATATATATATATGTATTTATATATATTATATTATTTAGTTCACTGCATAGGGCTACTGTTATAATTATTATTTTTAAAAGAAAATTACCAGAGTACCCTTCAAAATTCATTTTTAATTCACTGACACGTGTTTCGAGGTTTACCTCATGATCACAGTGCAGCTAATAACCTTAAACTTAAAATTAAATAATCTGTAAATAAACAAAACGGTATGATAATTTTTTTAACATATGCTAAATTATCTATCTATGTATGATTAATTACTTTTGATTTTTTGGATTGTTTCAAAGCTTGGATTTTTTTGTTGCGCTTGCATTATATTTAGTATATTAGTTTTGTCTTTCTGAATAATTCATGTAAATGTGAAGCTCTTCTTTTGCATTCATTTTGTCACCTTTCTTTTCAATAGACAAAACTTCTAAACTTTCTTGCTGTGTACCAAAATTGTGATCTGTAGTTAAAATATGTTCGGCAATAATATTTATATATATATGTAAACACGATAACTCTCGTAAAAAAGGTCCGATCTTAATGAAATTTGGTACAAATGTGTATAGTCCCATTTATTTGAACGAGTTCGAAAACCACATTAATGGCACCATCCGAAGGGGGGTTTTTGGGGGGTTTTGTACCCCGAAAATGTGTTTTTTGGGATTTTCACATGTAATTTTAATTTAAATCAAATTTTAATTTATACCATTGAATTCAGCTTAATAAAACAAACAATGTGGTATTTTGATCATTGCTCTACGTCAATTGGTTACCAAGATATTGAAAGTGCTAAACACAGTACGTTGTCTAATGTTATTCTTATGGAGGAAAAGAAAAATTGTATATCTCGCTTATTTATGAACATAAACTGACAAAATTTGGTATGTGGCTTCATCTGGTTGTGGTTTATTGTTGTTTGCACAAAAAACAATTTTTCGCCTATGGGTCCCGTAGCAGCAAACCTAGGTACTCGGTCCCCATGTTACTCTTATGGAAAATAATTAAAATGTTATATATCGCTTATTTATAAATGTATATGGATGAAACTTGGTATGTGACTTCACTTAGCTGAGTTCTATTGATATTTGCATAAAAACCCATTATTTTGTGTTCCTTGTTGCAGCAAACCTGCGTACTCATCCCCAATGTTATTCTTATGGAGAATAATTAATATTTTAAATATCGCTTGTTTGTGAATATATTTCTTATGAATCCTGTAAAGTGTTTTAATGTGTTATGTTATATATTCATTGGAAATTCGCTGAGTATGCAGGTTTGCTGCGACGGGGGTATTTTCTTTTAGAAGGAACTTTTTACTTAATTATAGGACTTCTTTAGCCGCTAAAGCGTTACCTGTGAAACCTTTCACTGCGCCACATGGCAGGGATGGATCGGAGCCCTAAGAATTGTGGTAAGGAGTTTTCAGCTACTTACCTCTAATTTCTTGTGGGTTAACTATCTCTGAAATGTCCAATAGCCTATCTCTAATTTCTTGTGGGTTAACTATCTCTTAAATGTCCAATATCCTATCTCTAATTTCTTGTGGGTTAACTATCTCTGAAATGTCCAATAGCCTATCTCTAATTTCTTGTGGCTTAACTATCTCTGAAATGTCCAATAGCCTATCTCTAATTTCTTTTCAGTTAACTATCTCAGAAATGTCTATTAGCCTATCTCTAATTTCTTGTGGGTTAACTATCTCTGATATGACAAATAGCCTATCTCTAATTTCTTGTGGGTTAACTATATCTGATATGCCCAATAGCCTATCTCTAATTTCTTGTGGGTTAACTATCTCTGAAGTGTCCAATAGCCTATCTCTAATTTCTTGTGGGTTAACTATCTCTGATATGTCCATTAGCCTATCTCTAATTTCTTGTGGGTTAACTATATCTGATATGCCCAATAGCCTATCTCTAATTTCTTGTGGGTTAACTATCTCTGAAATGTCCAATAGCCTATCTCTAATTTCTTGTGGGTTAACTATCTCTTAAATGTCCAATATCCTATCTCTAATTTCTTGTGGGTTAACTATCTCTGAAATGTCCAATAGCCTATATCTAATTTCTTGTGGCTTAACTATCTCTGAAATGTCCAATAGCCTATCTCTAATTTCTATTGAGTTAACTATCTCAGAAATGTCTATTAGCCTATCTCTAATTTCTTGTGGGTTAACTATCTCTGATATTACAAATAGCCTATCTCTAATTTCTTGTGGGTTAACTATATCTGATATGCCCAATAGCCTATCTCTAATTTCTTGTGGGTTAACTATCTCTGAAGTGTCCAATAGCCTATCTCTAATTTCTTGTGGGTTAACTATCTCTGATATGTCCAATAGCCTATCTCTAATTTCTTGTGGGTTAACTATATCTGATATGCCCAATAGCCTATCCCTAATTTCTTGTGGGTTAACTATCTCTGAAGTGTCCAATAGCCTATCTCTAATTTCTTGTGGGTTAACTATCTCTGAAGTGTCCAATAGCCTATCTCTAATTTCTTGTGGCTTAACTATCTCTGAAATGTCCAATAGCCTATCTCTAATTTCTTTTCAGTTAACTATCTCAGAAATGTCTATTAGCCTATCTCTAATTTCTTGTGGGTTAACTATCTCTGATATGACAAATAGCCTATCTCTAATTTCTTGTGGGTTAACTATATCTGATATGCCCAATAGCCTATCTCTAATTTCTTGTGGGTTAACTATCTCTGATATGTCCAATAGCCTATCTCTAATTTCTTGTGGGTTAACTATATCTGATATGCCCAATAGCCTATCTCTAATTTCTTGTGGGTTAACTATCTCTGAAATGTCCAATAGCCTATCTCTAATTTCTTGTGGGTTAACTATCTCTTAAATGTCCAATATCCTATCTCTAATTTCTTGTGGGTTAACTATCTCTGAAATGTCCAATAGCCTATCTCTAATTTCTTGTGGCTTAACTATCTCTGAAATGTCTAATAGCCTATCTCTAATTTCTTTTGAGTTAACTATCTCAGAAATGTCTATTAGCCTATCTCTAATTTCTTGTGGGTTAACTATCTCTGATATGTCCAATAGCCTATCTCTAATTTCTTGTGGGTTAACTATATCTGATATGCCCAATAGCCTATCTCTAATTTCTTGTGGGTTAACTATATCTGAAGTGTCCAATAGCCTATCTCTAATTTCTTGTGGGTTAACTATCTCTGATATGTCCAATAGCCTATCTCTAATTTCTTGTGGGTTAACTATATCTGATATGCCCAATAGCCTATCTCTAATTTCTTGTGGGTTAACTATCTCTGAAGTGTCCAATAGCCTATCTCTAATTTCTTGTGGGTTAACTATCTCTGAAGTGTCCAATAGCCTATCTCTAATTTCTTGTGGCTTAACTATCTCTGAAATGTCCAATAGCCTATCTCTAATTTCTTTTCAGTTAACTATCTCAGAAATGTCTATTAGCCTATCTCTAATTTCTTGTGGGTTAACTATCTCTGAAGTGTCCAATAGCCTATCTCTAATTTCTTGTGGCTTAACTATCTCTGAAATGTCCAATAGCCTATCTCTAATTTCTTTTCAGTTAACTATCTCAGAAATGTCTATTAGCCTATCTCTAATTTCTTGTGGGTTAACTATCTCTGATATGACAAATAGCCTATCTCTAATTTCTTGTGGGTTAACTATCTCTGAAATGTCCAATAGCCTATCTCTAATTTCTTGTGGGTTAACTATCTCTTAAATGTCCAATATCCTATCTCTAATTTCTTGTGGGTTAACTATCTCTGAAATGTCCAATAGCCTATCTCTAATTTCTTGTGGCTTAACTATCTCTGAAATGTCCAATAGCCTATCTCTAATTTCTTTTGAGTTAACTATCTCAGAAATGTCTATTAGCCTATCTCTAATTTCTTGTGGGTTAACTATCTCTGATATGACAAATAGCCTATCTCTAATTTCTTGTGGGTTAACTATATCTGATATGCCCAATAGCCTATCTCTAATTTCTTGTGGGTTAACTATCTCTGAAGTGTCCAATAGCCTATCTCTAATTTCTTGTGGGTTAACTATCTCTGATATGTCCAATAGCCTATCTCTAATTTCTTGTGGGTTAACTATATCTGATATGCCCAATAGCCTATCTCTAATTTCTTGTGGGTTAACTATCTCTGAAGTGTCCAATAGCCTATCTCTAATTTCTTGTGGGTTATCTATCTCTGATATCAAAATTCTGCTCACTGAAATTGCTAGAATATTTTACTCTTGGAAATGAGCCATAAATCAACGATTTTAGATAATTCTTTGAGCAAGTAGAATCGCAAAATGTTTCATGACTGGAGCCCCCTCTTAAATATTTATCATGTTTGCTTAGTAAACATAACAACGAAACCTCATAATTGCTCTAAATAATATCAAGCCACAGCGTACTGAATCCTGACTAAAACTTCTGATATTTGAAACTAAAACTAAACATAGATACTGTACTTATGTTTGAAATATAATTCAAGTATATTAGTACCACCTCACCTCCTATAATAAATCAGTAAAGTGGTAAAATATATCGTGATGACGAATCAAGAATCAAGAATCAAGAATTTTATTTGCCATTAAATAAAACATCTTTACAATAGGCATCGTCAGAGTACATTTAAAATCAATAAACCTAACAATAGCAAAAGAGCATAAACAACTTATATAATACAATAAACAACTTATATAATACAATAAAAAAACATATATTACAAGCATTCCTTACTCTAGTTAAAGTCATTCATATTAAATTTTAAATACTCTTCAAGTGTATAAAATCCTTGTTTATTAAGCCAATTGCTTACCATTGTTGAAAATTTCCTTGGCGGGAGGGACCTAACTGTAGTGGGAAACCTATTAAAAATCAAAATTTGTTGATACTTGTAACTTTGATAATACTTATTTAATCTTATATTCGGTTTAATTAAATTTCCTTTGTCTCTTGTGTTGTAACCATGTATTGAGGATTGTTCATAAAAGTCATCAATATTATTTCTAACATAAATGAGATTTGAGAGAATAAAACTACATGCCAATGTCATAATCTTAAATTCTGGAAAAACTAATCTACAAGATTCAGTTGATGCAATACCTGCTATTATTCTTAATGCTTTTTTCTGCCATGTAAATGCTTTTCTTGCTGATGCTGAATTTCCCCATAAACGAATACCATATGTCAAATGAGAATGAAAAAGACCGAAATAAACCATGATAAGGACTTCAAGGCTGACACATGTTTTTAGTTTTCTTAAAAGACAAGTTACTCTAGCTAATTTTTTACAAACATTGTTTACATGTTCATCCCAACACAATTTACTATCTACAATTATTCCTAATAGTTTGACAGGTTTGAACATTTCCTCATCTATATATAAATAGTTTTTCAAAGAGAAAATTATGTGCTCAGTTTTATTATTGTTCATACTTAAGCTATTTGCTGAAAACCAATTCATTGCCTGATCAACTTCCTCACTGAGTTTAATCTTAACTCTATGAATATCCCTATCAGAATGAACCAACGTGGTATCATCCGCATACAGTACAGAAAATGAAGACATGTTGCAGCTGAAGTCGTTAATAAATACAATGAAAAGAAAAGGGCCAAAAACTGAACCCTGAGGCACTCCTGCAAATACATCTGCAAAATCAGAATTTAATCCATTTACACAAACCATTTGTTTTCTACTTTTTAGATAACTTTCTATTAATCTAAGTTCTTTGCCTTTTATTCCATAAATTCTAACTTATTACATAAAACTACATGGGAAACGGTATCAAAAGCTTTACTTAGATCTATGAGGCTTGAACCCACTACTTGTTTATTTTCAAACCCGTTTAAAATATAATCCACAATTAAAAGTGCAGTTGAATGGCCAGGTCTAAAACCAAATTGATGACTGTAAAGCAAATTATTTCTCATAAAATAGTCATAAAGTTGTAATACCATACAAGATTCAATAACTTTACTTAAGATCGGAACAATTGTGATCGGACGATAATTCTCAGGATTTTTAATATCCCCTTTTTTAAATATGGGTGTGACCTTTGAAAACTTTAAACAATCAGGAAAAATACCTTGGATAAAAATTAAATTAATTATACAGGTTAATGGTGATAAAATTGCATCTATAATATTTTTAATTACATAGTTTGATATACCAAAAATGTCTTCACTGCGAGAAGTGCTCATTTTGTTAACCACATTTTTTACTTCTAATTCGGTAATGGGTTTCCACTCAAAATATCCACTCAAAATATATGGGTTACCACTTGGTAGTGGTAACTGAGAGTAAAAGTTGTCTAAATACTTCTTATATGCTTCACCGTTAACATTTGAATTATCACCACTGACTACATCTAAAGATACGTTCACAAAAAAATCATTTAATTCATTTGGACTAATAGGTACTGTTGACTCATTAACATTCACCATTTTACATTCTTTTTTAGCAATTGACCAAGCAGCTTTACACTGATTTTTTGATTTAGCAATAAATTTGTCATTAGCTTCAATTTTTGCCTTTGTAATAGCTTGATTGTATTGTTTTTTAAAACGTTTGTAACATTCCTTATCCTCTAAGTTTTGAGTATTCTTCCACTTATCATATAGACTTAAAAGTTGACAACGCATTTGTTCTAACTCTACAGTAAACCAATTGGTTAGATTACCTTTTTTTTGCTTCTTAATAACAGATACTTTTGGACAGCAGTAATCAAAATATGTAGTTAAAATATTTAAAAATATGTCCATAACATAATTTACATTACAATTATTATAGATCAAACTATTCCACTCAATAATACTCAAACATTGTTTGGTGTCATTCAACCTAGCTTCATTGATAAGTCGTTTTGTATAAGGCTTATTAGGTTCCTTAGACTTTACTAAGTGATTTTGCAGGTCAGTAAGTGATTCACTGGCAAAGATAAATTTAACCCAGACTCCTGCATGATCTGATATTATATTTTGTTTCAACAATGATACTTGAAAATATTTAGCAGAGATATTGGTTGCAATATTATCTAAACATGCGTTACCCCTGGTGGGAAAAAAGTTTGAACAATACAAATCAAAAGATCTTAAGACATTTAAATACTCAAGAGTGTGAGGATCTAGCGACTTGAGGATGTCTACATTTAAGTCACCTGCCAGCAGTAAATATTTAGGTCTAAGTTTCTCACAAGTTATGTGTTTCAACAAACTTTCAAGACTACTTAAAAAATCTTTAAACTTAGTATCTGAAGTACGATAGATACAAAGAATTATGACATTAGGGAACCTTAACCTAATAGCAGTTGCCTCACAAACAGATTCCTGGCAGAAAGAAGAAATGTCAATACAATCATAAGGTATGTTCTCTTTGATCATAATAGAAGAGCCACCATACGGACGATCTCTGCAAAAGAAGTCCGCCAAGACGAAACCCTCAGGAACATACAGCGCAATTTCCTCTTCACAAAGCCAGTGTTCATTTAAACATATGACATCAGTAGATTCTTCCAATAAAATAGCCTCCAGTTGGTGCAGTTTGTGTTTTAATGATTGAACATTAAAGGTGCATACATTTAAAGTAGGTTGAGATATTAATTGGCTGGCAGATAAATAAGAATCAGTCCGATCTACAAAATAAGACGGGTTGTTCACTGTACCACGTTTGCTTATAAAAAACTTTGCTGAGCCTCAGTATTATTACACTGATTAGATGTTGTTACACTGGTATCTAAGTTTTGCACACTGTTAGTTATATGTGATAGAGATTGAGTATCTGCAATGGAATCGTCTGTAAAGCCCTTAAAATCACATGTTGATTCCAGACTAGAGTTCCATCCAGTTGAACACCGAGTGTTACTTAGTTCGAGTGGAAGTTGTCCAGATTGTATGTCATGATTTTGCTGGTTACGCTTAATAAAGCGATCTCGTCTTATGGAGTCAGCAACGGCCGAGCATAACTTTCTCCTCCCCTTTATTCGCAAGTGTAATCCATGTCTTGTGTGATCACTCCTGACAAAGACACATTTCTTCACGGGCACCAACCTTGCAGTAGAGTTAGACAGGTCATCCATTTTTTTAAACCAAGTTTTATTTATTTCCTTAATAACTGTGTTCAAATTTGGATTATCAAACCTAAGGAAAATTCCAGGAAGCAATATGTTGGTGTGATTAACTGTTTCCTCTACTATTTTGAATACTGAGTCATTCAATTGTTTAACATCTTGACCTGGATGTTTAATGTCATTTGTACCTGCAATGATTACTGTGTAGTCCTTGTCCGTGAAATCAGAAGTGAGTTGATTTAGATTTTCAGTTACCTGCTGGAAATTTGCAGTCGGTTTAAAAATTGATGTTACCTCATAACCATCACCTAACTCCTGCTGCAGAAGCTCTCCGCAATGCCTACCTTGGCTATCAGCTAACAGAAGAACTTTAGGTTTATTACTTTGTTTTTTGTTTCTGGATGTATATTTTATTTTATTGTTTGACTCATTATTCTGAGTTTTTAGAGTACAATATTCATTTTCTTGTGTTTGGGTTGTCACTTCCTTTGTTTTGGGTTGGGTGACGGTTGGGGTTGGTTTAGTCACATTAAGACTATCACTCATCAAAAGAGACAATACCACTTTGTCTGTCACAAATGCCCTATTATTGAGTACATATGCAAGACTTGCTCTCTTTTTAATTAAGTCTATATCTGTTATATGCAGTTTTTCCACCAGCTCCATTTTTATGTCACTACTGTCAATGGCTTTTTTAATTAGCCATTCCACAAAGATTATGGCAAAAACTCCACAGTCATAACTGTTGTTTTGTTTTGGTCCTTTAACCTCAATTATACTAGGTTTAGTAGGTTTGCCATAGTTTTCCGATAAATAAGCCACAAGCTTGCACGCAGTAGTTTCAGCTGCGCTTGCATTGTGACTTTTCATCAATGAATCCAGGTGGTAGAATGTTTTTGTTTCCTTTTTATAAATCAAAACGCTCCAGTGAGAGCCTTGTTCGCCTATTGGGTACCGTTGCTGGGAGTCGTTAACAGGTATTATCAATACCTCTTTTGTAGTTATATCTAATGGGTCCAAAAAGTGGTGAAACTCACTAACACTTTTTATAGCATGACTAATGATCGGGTTTATAATCAACCAAGATTTATCCCTTAAGAATCTGTCGTTAAGTAGATCAAAATATTGACTCAAAGTTTGATTAGACAGCCAATTTACACCAAGCAATTCATTGTTGGTCATAATATTAGAAAAATAAATATCTGTTTGTGACATTTTCGATAAGGCATTTACTTCAGTTTGTGTGTTCCCACTACATGTTGATTTGATATTTTTTGTGATATTATTGTGTAAAGGACTTGGCAGTTTGGTTGGTGTTAAAGATTTCTTAGCTTTGCCATTATTTTTTATAGTTTTGCTCCTTGTATTAACTCCAACAGCATTGCTTAATGCATTAGTTTTAGGGCTCATAATTCTATTTTTCATTTTGCCAGAAAGGGATTGGTCAATTTTATTATAAATCAGAGTAATATCAAAATTTCAGTGTTGATTTGACATGATTGTAGACAAACAAAATTCAATACTCATAACATTTGATATGTAAAATATTCAACAATAGTTGTTTACTTGAGAGAGAATATCCGAATATTTCCTGTTATCAATAGTCCATTGACGACCATCCGTAAGTGACCTTATCAATATTGACAGGTTGAATCCAGTTATGAGTCATTAACAGTCCAACACTAGTTAGTACGAGTGATAAGTGGGCGAAGTTGGTTTAAGTGTATTACCTTTATCTGATAGTGAATCCTGAGTAACTATTGGCAACAGTAAGTAAGATAACTTGTTTTTAACATACTTCCCCACATATAAAGTCTTAAAAACTTCACAAATTAAACTTAAAATCAGAGCACTTTTACAGAGTTTATTTAATGTCCGCCATCTTGGCTGTCCTCCTCAATCGAGGCTGTCAGAACCATCAATCCCTATGAAAACTCTTCACTATAATACATAACGTTCAACCAATAAGTTCAACCAATATACAGTATTTAAACATTATTATCAGACCCGACCCAAGTTGCCGCCACGAAAAGTGTTATGTTTTCTCCGCATAATACTGTCTTGATCATTGATACTGTAGTTTGACTTGTGCACCAGCCAGTTTTGAAAAGATGATTTTATAAGTTAAGTTTCATCTGTCTATATCCTAGCTTGATAGGATATTTAAATATGAAATCAAGTCAAATGTATCCATTTAAAGATGGTTTGATCCGTGAAGACGAAACAAATCAAAACAATATTTTTTGCAATGAAAGCATTTGGTATTTATTTTGCGAAACCAATTGTTAATTAAGGCACTAGTCAGTTTACCTGTGCAATAATCTAATTTATTTCCTTTAGTAACAACCCTAGTTCCGGTTATCGAAAAATATGTATTCAGTATTAAACCTTTGATTTGTTACTTATTCTATAATTTGTCTGAATATCTCATAAAATTAGTAGAGTGTACATCCATCATCATGGAAATGCATCCATCATGTTCCATCGTATCTTTAGTTTACCTAGCTTAAATGGTTGAAACAGTTTTATAATTGATCAGTTTGATGATTTTTTAAAGTTGTCTTCTTATTATATAACTATAACTAGCTGTTATTAGCCTGTTAAAAAATGACGGGCTTAGACAAACTAAAGAAGTATTGTTCACTAGTTTTAAAATAAATGTAATGGCTTAACGATTTATATTTAAAAAACTCATTTTTAATTGCATGTAACAAAATGGAAATCCGCCGTGCAAAATTTAAAGGGATCATTGTAATAAAGCCCCAACATAATGCGGATTAAAATAGTCATTAGAAAGGTCTAAATTCCAAAAGTGTAGTTTTGGATATTGAAGCAAACCCATTTTGGTGGCACTTCAAGCCAAATTTTGTTTCTTAAAAACTGCAGTTAAATGTTATAAGTGTTTAAGGTTTGTTCATCAGGTTAAAATTTGTAATACAAATTAACCTAACAAAATAATAATAAAAATTACAGTCTACATATTTACCAACATTTAATTGTATTTCATCTGCTACATACAAACTATCTAAAGACAGACCAACAAAAATATATAATTTATCTATCTATCTTTCTATATTATTAATACGCTAAATGCAAACTATGTAAACAATAAGGCTTTTTTGTTTTATGTGATACCCCTACATATTATACACTAAAACGCACGTCTAGGTCTGGAGATGTGCAAACTGGCTTTAGATTTTCGATTTAGGCCTCAGGGCTCTGCCCCATGGGACTTCCAAATCCCCATTTTATTCATATGGATGAGTGTTTTATTTGGTTTAAGTCACATGTGTTTTTCCTTAATTTAATTCAATTAAATAGATAGCTGTTATAATGATTACATTTAATGACAGACTGTCATGGCTTTGTTTTCCATTAAACTATTTTTGCTTCTCAAAACGTGATGCGCAAGCTGCACACAGGAAATTCTAGTTAGCTATAAACTGTACGGAAAAATATTTCTTATTGTATTCAGTGCTAATTAATAGGATAGGTCAATAGTCCTTAGATTTCTTATCCATTGCATTAAATTTCTTACCAGAGTTTCATCCAGTTTCACCCAATTTCATCCAATACAGCACATGACATCAAAATCAAACTAAATTTTAAATAAAAAAACTGAATCGAAATTTGAAACTTGAAATATGTAGGCTAACTGAAATATAGTTTACTGGATTATATCAATCGTCTAAACTGTCTAAACCTTCACAAACCTTATGTGGTTAATTTTACCTTCACATTTTTACCTCCCAGTTTTAATTGTAATTTGTGTGTTAGTCATGTTTTTTATATACTAATACACAAATCGCTGTACTACTTTAGGGAGTATAATGACTATCTTTGATGTTTAAAAAAAGCTTTTGATTCAGTTTTACACAACTCTCTAAAACCTACCTAAAAAAAAACTACAATTCCAGCAGTGAACCGCTAGAATGCCACCCTGTTGCCATATTTTCTGAGACCCAGGATTTATCAAAGGAAAATCATTTACTTCTGGTTGCATTAACAGTGATAAAATCCAATTTCGCCACAAGAGTAAAAGTAAACAAAAGCTGATATATAAATAGTAAATGTAGAATATACATAAATCTGAATTGAACTTTGCTGACACTTTTATACAGTGCTATAACCTCTAATCCCATTTAGCATGGAATTTGTGTTCCTAAAGCCGGGTTAACACTATGTAGAGAAACATGCTATGTTACATATAGCAAAAGTTATGTAATATTTTCTAAAAGTTCGAAAAATACTTAAAGCAGAATCTGCTACATCTAACATTTAGCAAAAGTTATATAACATTTGCTAGAAGTAGAAAATTTCAGTTTTTAAACTGCTACATATAACATTGCTATATAAAGCAGATTCTGCTACATTTAGCAAAAATCGTGCTATCCATTCGGAGTCGGTAAAGATCAAAGAAAATCGTGCTAGATATAGCATTTCCTATATCTAGCAATGTTATAAGCGGATTTTTCGTCTAGCATCTGCTATTTTCTGTCAGTTAGTGTCTTTCTTTCCAATTTTGTGCTCAATGATAAAGAGAATATACTGTACTCAAAATATTCACTGGTCATTCTTAAGAAGTTTTTGAAACTACTGTCACACCCACCTAATTTCACACCTCAATGAAGGATCATTCGTAACATCATCTGCAACAAGATCTTTCAACAGGTCAGTTCCACCATTACCTCACCCTCGCAGCAAGTGACGGCCTGACCCAAAACTCCTTTCCCTCCTCTGACAGGCAAATATCACAGTTATCGCAGCCGCGAGCGCTACATCTCGTCTCCGCGACATTTTCGTCAATGGAGAAAGTTTTTACTACATGTAGCATGTAGCATTAAAAAAATCTGTGATTTTCAATGTTATATACAATTTGCTATATGTAACATATAGCATTTTCTACATGTAACATCTAGCAGGAGTAAAAGGTTCCGAATTAAATGTTATATAACATTTGATACATATAGCAAATGTTATATAGCATGTTTTGCTACATAGTGTAAACTCGGCTTTACTGCTTGAAAAATTCAATCCAAAAACCAAAATTTAGTTAGGAATAGTTGTCTGCTTTGTTTAAAAAACAACATTAACTTTACTCACCTGTATTGAATTTGGATGTAAAGTAGGGAACAGATGGCTCGGTAAACAAGGTGATTGCAAATAAAATATGGCAAAATAAAACATGTTTTTTGCCAATTACAAACTTATAACTAAATAAATGTAGGACATCGTATTTTTTCATCATCCTGGGCCTAAGGGAAATCTTTTGATACCAACCTAGCCTCTCTAAGTTCAGTAGTTTACTCGGAATAGGTGGTTACACGTTCTTTATACATGGGGATGACGAAGAAAGGCCAAAAAAACAGTGCTTTTTTGCCGATTGCAAACGTAGAACTGTGTAAATTTAGGATATCGTATTTTTTCATCATCCTTGGCCTAAGGGACATATTTTGACACCAACATGGCCTCTCTACGTTTAGTAGTTTACTTGGAATAGGTGGTTACACGTTGCCTTGTACACGCTATTATTATATAGCATTGAGTAAGGAATTTCTTTGTACAACTAAATATAGAGTTCCAGTGGGCCGATTTTTCATAATTGATGCATTGTTTCAAAACCTCTAGCGGTGAAGATGGTCAAAAAATTATGAAAGTGGTGAATTTTTCATGAACTATGGGGTAAAAAAATAAAATGTTTCCCATAATAAATACATGGGAAATTTGTAGAAATGCATTTTATCCGCCTCTGAGAAAACAGAGGTAAACAACTAAATCTTGATTTCTACTGTACCGATTTTAATGTTTGATGCCTCATTGTAAACCTCTGATTGCGCCAATTTGTAAAATATCATAAGTGTTGAACATTTTATCACGATATATCCGTATAAAATGACAAATATCTCATATTTACAATATATACTGTTTTTTTCTGTCCAACTTTTGATGGGGCTTTATCACTTTCATCAAGAAATGCCTATTAGCTGTTTGTAGGAAATTTTCCAAACTTTTAGAAAATCACCACTTTGGTCGATTTCCCAACCATTTTTGAGTTACAGGCAAAATACCTAAATGACCTCGGAATTTGCCGTTATATCTTTAAAAAAATAAAATGTGTGTAAGAGGTATCTTTGTACAACTGAATCTAGAGTTCTACTGGACGGATTTGAATGTTTAAGCCATCATTGTAAACCGTTAATTGTCTAGATTATGAAATAATAATGAAAGTCTGACATATTTAATAATTTATGGTGGAAAAAGCGTAAAATATTAAATTATAAGATATACTTTCAAAATTTTTAAAATAATAATTGTTGTTTCCAGTTAACATTTGTCTTTGCACTATCAGTTTTGTCGCTAACGCCTTATATCGATGTAAAGAAAATTTTATATAATATAACATCGGTTGTGGTAGATATTTCTATCATTTTTGAATTATAGATAAAAATGCAACTCAACTTCCAAATTTGCAATCTATCTTTAGCAATACACATGAATGTAAAGGGTATCTTTGCACAACTAAATCTGGATTTAAATATTCAACCCATCATTGTAAACCCTGAATTGTGTAGGTTGTCAAATAATTATGAAAGTCTGACATATTTAGTAATTTATGGTAGAAAAAGCGTAAAGTATTAATTGTTCAGAATTTCAAAAGAAATTTGTAAAGAAATTATTAATTGGTTTTTCCGGTTAATGTTTGTTTTTGTTGTATCAGTTTTGTAGCTAATGCCTTAAATGGTTTAAAAGGAAATTTCATTAGCTACATGAATATAACATCTGTTGTGGTAAATTTGTCTACGGTATCGTTTTTTAAGTATAGATACTAATTCAATTTAACTTCCAAATTCGCAATCTATCTTTAGCAAAACACATTAATGTAAGGGGTATCTTTGTACAACTAAATATGGAGTTTGAAAGGACGGATTTAAATATTCAACCCCTCATCATAATACCTGTATTGTGTAGATTGTCAAATAATTGGTAATATTACAATTATTTTAAATGTAATATATTGACACTATTCAATGTACCAATAATGTACAGATGATGAATAAAGATATTTTGATTGATTGAATTATGAAAGTCTGACATATTTAGTAATATATGGTGGAAAAAGCATAAAGTATTATTTTGAAAGAAATTCAATTGACATTTGTAAAGAAATTGATTGGATTTTATTCAGTCAATATTTGTTTTTGTAGAAACAGATCTGTGGCGAACGCCTTACATCGATTTAAAGGAAATTTCATAATCTTCAAATACATAACATCTGTTGTGGTCAAACTTCCCACCGTTTTTATACTTCTAGCTGATGTCCTGTTCTCCGCAACGGGGATTTAGCAGGAATAGAGCCAAATATTTTAAAAATGTATTTACATTTCAATCACTCAATAAAATATAACTTTATAAGGTTATCATTGGAAATTTCAAAGCCTATGGGGCGAAACTCTGAAAGTGGAGGGTTTTTTAAGGCATATGTAAAGATTAAGAGCTTTTAATTGATACCAAACATGTATACAAAGTTAATAGTTTTAGACGTCAACAATCACTGAACAAAAATCAAAAAATTCTTTCGATATAATATAGATAATGTAATAATCAATTCAACATCCAAATTTGCAATCTATCTTTGGAAATATACGATGAATGTAAGGGGTATCTTTGTAAAGCTAAATGTGGATTAAACATTCATTAAAACGATATGAAAGTTTAAAATACATTGTTCTAGAAACTGTTGTATTTTTTTACAATGGGCTTTGCTACTAGTTCATTAATAAAGAAATAAAATACCCCTGTAGCAGCAAACCTGCGTACTCAGTGAATTTTTTATACATATATATGTATCTTAATACCACTTAAAGCCACATACCAAGTTTCATCAATATACATTCATAAATAGATGATTTACGACATTTTAATTATTCTCCATAAGAATAACATAGCGTCTGAGAATGCAGGTTAGCTGTAACAACAAACACAAAAATGGGGTTTTATGTCAATTTAACTCAACTAGATAAAGCCACATACCAAGTTTTATTAATTTATGTTCATAACTAAGTGAGGCATACTATTTTACTTATTCTCCATAAAAATAATATTGGACAACGTACTGTGTTTAGCACTTTCAATATCTCTGTTATCAATTGACATAGATCAATGATCAATACATCAAATTGTTTGTTTTTTAAGCTGAATTTAATGGTGAAAAGTAAAATTGGATTAACTAAAATATTATATGTAAAAAACTCATTTCTGGGGTACAAAACCCCCCAAAAATATAACATAAACCATAGCTTTGATTAGAGCGATCTGGCTCGTTTTCGAATTTAAAGTCATAAATGTTGCTTTACATGTTTGTACCAATTTTCATCAAAATCGGACCATTTTTATGAGAGTTATCGCACCCAGGGACACACACACACACATATATATATATATATATATATATATATCTATACATATATATACATTTAAGAAATCAACACAATTATATATAGATATATCTATATCTCTCTCTATATATATATATATATATTTATACAGTTTTGAACGAATGGTGTTTCTGGTATCTGGGGACCTCAAAATGAAAAGTTATCATGGTCCCGGGCCTAGGTCTTACCATGCCGACTACGGTAATAGCTTCTTTCCTATAGGGGAAATTCGGTAAAACTAAAAAAAGTACTGCTATAAATGTTCTGCCAGCGATTTCCTATTCTTATAATATCAGTTATGCTGTAAGCCTTCTTGACACTATTACAACAGCTTAGGAGGCAAACTCAGTCAGCTGATCAAAGTAACCACATGCAGTCAGCTGTTTTACTCCACCTCAACCACACAGTCTGCAGTGTTGCCACTATACAGAGATGTGTTCTGTGTGTGTGATGTGTTTGGTGGTGACTTTGCTTTTCCAGTAGGAATGGAAATGGAAGAGTGGGATGAACAAGCAACTTTTGCGGAAATAGGTCTGTTAATACATATTTTTGTCAACAGCTCATAATTTTATCTTATTTTGAATGTTCATGTATATAGAAAACTGACTTTATCCTTTAATTTGAGAAGTCTACAGGTCACACCACTATTAACTATTGACTTACAATAATCGCTTTGCAAATTGCCCCTAAAGTTACAATCCTTTTTGAAGGACAAAACGATATTTTTATTCTAAACCATGTGCTTTCATTTAAATCTAAATACATGAAACAAAGTCGGGTTTGTATATTAGTAAGTTAGTTACACCAAACAGCTGTTATAAAGAATATATCTAAACATACTTGAAAGGCATAAAAATATGTTCATTATGGAAATAAAAAATCTACTTGAATGGAAACTCAAACTCTGTTTTGATGCCGAAGTTAGCTCTATATAAAAATAGGCGAGTGAGCGAAGCGAACGAGCTCATCTTTAAAATGAACGAGCCTTTGACATAAAACAAATTCATCTACATCAGGACAGAACAACGTCTGTCGGGCCAGCTAATAATACATATTACTGTTAAAAACTCGTATTAACTCTTATGAAGCTATTTTCTGATATAAGAATTGAAGTTAACTCCAGAATTGGGTGTAATTTTACCAGTTGAGAAAATTATATTCAGATAAATGTGTAACACTTCATATTTAAATGGAGTTTTGTCACACTTTTTTAATTTACCGAATGATTTTTACAGAGTTTACGATGTTATTATATAATGTTATGCTACATAGATAAAGACCAATGTAGCATGTGCTAAGAAAACAATTTTCATTGTAATTAGGCTAATAAATTTATAATTTGAAACATCTTACTTATAAATTATAACATGAAAAGAAACTAATGTTTTCTAAACATATCTAAGGTTACGGCGAGTAAACTCTCATCCCTCAGTTGTTATATATTCATGGAGAGCTAAAGACCATGTGATGTGAATAAAGCTTAGCAAAAGCTTTTACTCAATGCTAAGTAGGTGGGAAAAATAAATGCCATTTTATTATTCTCATCACCCAGTACGCTTTGCTCATTTGCCTATCTGTATTCTGACAACATAATTACGTATTTTATTCAGTTTGAACCATTTAAACTCTATTTATTCATGAAAACAAGTTTGAGACCTTTTTTGAGCTCTCTAATGTTCTTCTATCTTTCAACATTTTGCTTTCATAATTTTACTTAAAGATCACATCTGTGGACTAATAAATCGTGTTAATTGCTTCACGCCATCTCATAAATTTAGCTTATATTCTGAAATAAAAGATAATTAGGAAAGTTATTAATGTTGCTCCACTGCTTTCTTTTGTATAATAGGTTATATTAGCTGGTACTAGTTCTCTGCACGGGTCCTTGCGGTTATAAAGACAGATGTTTAAACAATTCACATTTTACTTGCTGTTACCATGGTGATTGTAAACTAACATCAATTCCCATAAGAATAACATTGGTTCTATAACTGACTAAGGGTACACTAATGATGTACGATGATTTTAAGTAGCCAAACTCCTTCTTTCAGCTACACAGAACAGTGTGAAAAAGGTTTGGTCATACTCGGATAAGTTATTTTCTTGTGATACTCAAACAAAATGTTGCCTATTAAATATAATAGACAACAAAATTGTAAATACTGATTTCGGCATTTCTGATGTATTCAATGTAAAAATAACTAAATATTTTAAGATTCTAAGCTTTATACAGACACTGTAATTTTATTTATATGGATAGATTTTGAGCAGCATATTATTTTAAAACATTATATTCATTAGATGCGGTCCACTGAGTTATTAATAAGAAGCATGCGGTGGAGCATGGTAACAGAAGCCATATGTTGTAGTAGGCCAAGGGTGCATGGTTGAGTCAGCTGTTGGTAAACCGAATCTACTGAGTTAGCATCAGACGTGTGTTTACACCTTGGCGTTAGCCATCCTGCATTCCCTGTTGTTTGTTTTGTAAACTCTGCTGTTCAATAAGTAATGTGATACATCTTGTCTTTGCACCAATCACAAAATTCCTGGATATCTCATATTATTCGGAATTGCCATTGGGTTGCAAAATATTAGATTGGTTTCAGTTGACACTCTCCTGCCAAACTCTAAAAGATTTGAGATAATTTCAGATGTGGAATGTGACTTATTAAGTGAACAATATCATAATTTATCCCGGCGTGACTTGATGTCATCGTGATGAAAAATAGTACTGTACATTTCATTTGGTTTACCACACTGTAGATTATAAAAATTAGTTGAATTTTCAAAGCAAGAGCATGTTTGTTATTTAAACCACCAACTATCTCTTTAAATCAAATCTTGGGTGGATTAAATTACATTAGTATTTTTTACTGCTTTTAAATACATATTTCCCCATCTATACTGTTCTACTTTTAGTAATTTTTAAGCTAGGGAATATATATTGAACAAAACGACCATTGATTATAATAGCGGCCAAATAAATTGCCAGTTGAGGGCGTGGTTTACCAGGCTATCAACCGAGATCAGCCGCCAATAGTAGATGTGCTGCATTGCCAAAACTCCACACCAGCTTATCGGAATAACATTGGAGTTACATTCTCCTATGGCAAAATGGCAACAGTACAGCCATGCTAACAGCTACATCCCAACTGTCAATTTATTCGTCCACTATTATAGATTTTGGGTAGATCTGATCAAATGTTCAAAGAAAACTTTTCCTATCCATAATACTGTATTAAATAAGCAATGTGTATATGCAAAATGTATCTCAGGAATTCCACAGAAGGAATTGCTTACACTTTGCTTATACTGATTGAAGAAAATCCTTAATCCTAGGAGTACCTACTAAAATTTTATTGAAAACTTAATTTTACAATTAACATTTGGGCTTATGGAGTTTCAAATAATAACAGAATAATCATAACAATTTATCAACAGCAACCATTTAGCTGACCAGGTAACGCTCGCCTGGTAAGGTGACTTTCCTCATCAGATATTTAAAATAAATAGAGAAACAAAGTAATTTGAAGTATTTGCTGAATATTTTACTTATCAGCATTTTTTTTTACCTTTTCATAATTTAGAGGGAGAAACCACAGTACAAGTCCCTAGGTAATAAGTTCGGGGGGTCTCGCCCGCCAGTTGAGTGGAGCTAATGTAAATACCGTAATACGTAAATAAATACTCTTTTACAATTTTTGAAATATATGTTTCTTAAAATAAAAAAATAAAAAAAAACCACAAGTTTGTCTGTCAACTTAACAATAATCTATAGCATTGATTTTTGCGTGTACTTTCAATGGTAATAAGCGTAATTTGTTCTATTTTTATCCAAAATTTACATCAGTAATTACATTTGTCCTTAAAAACAATGCAAAGTTAAGGGTGTCTCCCATACCTGGAACTTTTGTAAAACCTAGAACAGTCAGGGAATTTTACACAGAGGGCTTTGTAGACATCCTGAAAGTTTGGTTGAGATGTGTTCACCCGTTATTGTGTGGTGCGGTGTCTACGTTTGCACAAGGCTCGATCTCAGTCAGCTCCGCTTGCTTTGCTCACTCCACTCAAAATAGTTGAATATATTTTACATCACTCAAGAGTTAAATTTGTCCAATCTTGATTTGAATCTCCATTAATATGATATTGTTTTTAAAATACAATTTTAGCATTGCAGGTTCCTCAAATAAATGTTGACCATTTTGAATGTTTTTGTACACCCTATGTAGGTAGGTGGTCCGTTCACCTGCCTACATGCAACCCACCTGGTGGCATTCTACCAGTTCTCAATATGCAGCAAGGACCACTACACTACTATACTAGATTTGCCCTGGACATGTGGCTTGTGGAAATTCAGTTATTATTCATCGCCAAACAAAATTCAATAAATTCTTTTAATAATTTAGATATAACTTCAGATTGGGATTTTGTTGCCAATGTCCATAGAGAAATCTTATTCTCTGCATTCGTTTGCCTCCTTTTTATGGGGAGCAAACGAGTCATCATAGTTATGTACGTCAATTCTTTTAAACTATCTTAAATAACCCAATAAACATAGTTTTATCTGGAAAATTTGATTTAAATAAAACCTATCTCTATATGGTTTAAGCTTAAACTTGTTTAGGGACTTATTTTTCCAGGAGTGGTTAGGACTATAGAAACCTCGCTACTACCTAATGGGGTGATTATAATATGCAGTTTATAATTACCGAGTCTATTAAGGTCATGAAATTTATTAGTGGAGCTTTCATGGCAACTATCCCTGGCTAACCGATATTAAGCAGTGGAGTTCCTCTTGAAATCCAACATTAAGAGGAATTGCTAAGAGAATTTTTTTTATGAGCATGTTACGTGTTGAATGTTGAATCTGTTGTTGAATGTGTTGAATGTTATATCTTCAGATTGTAAAATACTGATGAGAAGCTAAGATTTACCAAACAGTTAAATTCTGAGACAACCAACAATTACTTTGTAAATTTGACTTTTGGCCGTATCGTGTCTAGACAAACTATGAACAATGTTTATAAAAACTGCCCTCTGTGTTCTTTTTCTGGTTGGTTACGAGTGCGGAAGCTGCAACTCGGCAACTGAATGGCGAGAGGTGGTGGGGTTTTAGAAATTTTATTCTGAATGTACCCTGTTCCGTGATATGCAATAATTATTCTGTATAAACTTTCTCTTCAAATTCCTAAAGCTAATTGTTTTGTTAAATTTGTTAGTAGTTTTTAAAACTGCTAAAAGCACTGTCTGCTATAAGAGATGGGTAAGGTTGCGATTCCATCGTTCCCTAAACTGTGATTATTCTGGGATCACCATATCATAATGGTGCTGTCCATTTTTATGCTACTTAAGGAGAACAATTGATCCTTATCGGCACTGGAGTTATTTTTATGTTACATTATAATTATATTAAACGGGAAGAGAGTGAATCACCCTTATTGCAGTTGGTTAACCTATGAAATCATTCTCAACACACAGACAGCTAACAGCTGTCAAAGTGATAGTGCACCACTACCGGCCAGTGCACCCAACCCACTTGTGATTCACTGATATCTTACAAAATTTATCTTTATAAAATCTAGGCAAAGTAAGAGTACTTTAATGAAACACTAGAGTTATAGTGTAAAAAGTGAGGGTGGGCCCGTGCCCATCGAACCCAACCGCTAGAACCGCCCCTAGGAGAGAGTTTGGATTTAGTTTTATAAATATCATGAACATTTTGTTTTAGCCATTTCGAATTGTTAACCTAAAATGCTAGTGAATAGATATCCGTTTCACTTGAGTTTCAATGTCATGATGTACAAATTGGTGGTTGAAAAAACACCATGAGATACATAACTTAATTACTGAGTGAAAGTTCATATTTGACATGTAACTGTGATAACATTTTTAGCGAATTTCCCCTATAGGGAAGAAGCTATTACCGTAGTCGGCATGGTAAGACCTAGGCCCGGGACCATGATAACTTTTTGTTTTGAGGTCCTCAGACCCCAAAAACACCATTCGTTCAAAACTGTATATATACATCTAGATATACATCTATATCTATATATATATATATATATGTCCGTGGGTGCGATAACTCTCATTAAAATGGTCCAATTTTGATGAAATTTGACACAAACATGTAAAGCAACATTTATGACTTTAGTTCGAAAAACAGCCAGATTGCTTTATCCAAAGGGGTATTTTGGGGGGGTTTTGTACCCCAAAAATGTGTATTTTTAGTTTTTTACATACAGTGAAACCTCTATTAACCGTCACCTTCGGGACCGGGACTGTGACGGATAACTGAATAGACGGATAATATAAACATCATAATATAAACGTGTACAGTAACTACATTTTAAAGTGTTTGGCAGAGAAATTCAAAAGGACAATACTTCGCACTACATACATATTTATGTTGTTTGAAATAATATAATAGCTCATACAGACGCTCAGACACTGCCGTACGGCGCAAATCCTGAGTCTAATAAATAGTAATATCCTCATAGATGGACGACGGATAACAGAGAGTGACGGTATAAAGAATGAGGGTTGATCGAGGTTTTACTGTATAATATTTTCGTAAATCCAATCTTAGCGAATTTCCCTTATAGGGAATAGGGAAGAAGCTATTACCGTAGGTGGCATAGTAAGAGTTAAGCCCAAGACCATAATAACTTTTTGTTTTGAGGTCCCCAGATGCCAAAAACACTATTCGTTCAAATTTATATATATACTAGTAGTCTGTCGCGGCTTCGCTCGCGATCACAACGTAATATTATACTGACATTCCCGTATAAATATTGTGTTACCGTTCCAAAGCCAACATGGCCTCCTGATTAACTGTGTTTACTCTATCCAGCTGATTGCTTAAAACTTATAGTTATTTCCCAATGTTAAGCTTATGGGAAAAAAACTCAACATTAAGGGGCCCCAGGGCCTCACTTACAAATTATTTCTCCATAAAAAAAGTTTCCTGCACAACTTCATGTTAGGCTCTTTCCAATGACACCAAAAACATGAAAATCGGTTCTGTAGTTTAGGAGAAGTAATGGTCACAAAAAACCTGCTCGCCTATTAAAGAAGTATAGAAATATATGTGTCCGTTAACACGATAACTTTAGTAAAACACGTCTGATTTTGATGAAATTTGGCTCAAATGTGTAAAGTGTCATTCATGACTTTAAGTTCGAAAACCAGAAATATCGGATCATGTGAAGGGGGGGTTTACAATTTTCCAAAAAACGGTTATTTGAATTTTTCCCTCTAAAATGTTCAAAAAACTTAATTTATGTATCGACCATTTTATAGTGCTTAAAAAAACAAATAATATGGTATTTTGAATCATTAACCTAGGTTAAGTGGTTGCGGAGAAAATCCAAAAAACGTGTTCATAAAATCTACCATGTTAATCTTATGGGAAAAAGGTTTTTGGCTTTTCCTCAGTTCATTTTAATGTAAACCTCACATTTACTGTAACCAATCAGTTCATCTCTACAAAACAATCATTTTGGTGTTTAAATTGTGATTCTATGTCCAACCATTGCAGAGATATTCAAGGTGCTAAACACAGTACGTTGTCCAATGTTAGCCTTATGGAAATAATTAAAAATTTTTATCTCGATTATTTATGAATGTATGTTGTTGAAACTTGGCATGCGGCTTCACCTAGTACTGGTCTATTGATATTTGCACAAAAAAATTTTTTACTGATTTTCCCCGCAACAGCAAACCTGCATACTCAGCCCCCATGTTATTCTTATGGAGAGTAAGTAAAATATAATGTCTCTCTTAATTATGAACATAAATGAATAAAACTTGGTATGCAACTTCAACTGGTTAAGTTGTATTGATAATTGCATAAAAACACATATTTTGTGTTCCTTGTAGCAGCAAACATGCGTACTCAGCTTTCAATGTTATTCTTATGGAGGATAAATAAAATGCTATATATAAATATATGCTTTGGAAATTCGCTGAGTACGCAGGTTTGCTGCTACGGGGGTATTTTTTTCATCATTAAATTCAGCTAAAAAAACAAACAATTTGGTGTTTTGATCATTGCTCTATGTTAATTGGTTACAGAGATATTGAAAGTGCTAAACACAGTACGTTGTCCAATGTTATCCTTATAGAGAAAAAGAAAAATTGTATATCTTGCTTACTTATCAGCTTATTCTGAGACACTTGGTATATTGCTTCCTCCCGTTGTGGTCTATTGATATTTTCACGAAAAACGATTTTTTTGCTGATAGTTCCCTTAGCAGCAAACCTGCGTACTCAGCCCCCATGTTATTCTTATGGAGAATAAGTAAAATGTTATCTTCCTTAATTATGAACATAAATTAATAAAATTTGGTTTGTGTCTTCATCTAGTTTAGTTAAAACAAAATTTACATAAAAACCAATTGGTTGTGTACCTTGTTTCAGCAAACCTGCATCCTCAGACGCCATGTTATTCTTATAGAGAATAATAATAATGTCATAAATAATTTTTTTATAAATGCATATTGATGAAATCTGGTATGTGGCTTTAAGTGGAATAAAGATACATATATGTGCATTGGAAATTCGCTGAGTACGCAGGTTTGCTGCTACGGGGGTATTATTATTACAGGTAGAATCAAATTGTACCTATTCTACGGAGATGACTAGTCATGAAGGAACATTTTCCCACACCACATTCTTTCTTGCTTATGACATTGGACAAAGTGATTGGTTATTTGTAATATTCAAACTCAAATTCTAAACATCTTTATTCATTTCAATTACATAGTCAAATTTAAATAGTCAGAAAGACCTAATCTATTTTTGTAATTTTACAATCATAATCTTTATCCTTAAAAATAAAGTAAGTAAGACTACTTTAGACAAATTACTATGATTTTTAATGACGCAATATAATTTCCATATTTAAGAGTATATTGATTAATGAAAAATTCCTCTAATAAATATACAAGTTAGATCTATCTAACAAGTATTCTTTTAATTTGTTCATGAAAGTATTAGGTTGCCTGGTGGAGAAGAATGAATTTAAACAATTTAAATTTGATCCCAGCTGATCAAAAAACATGATTATATTTCATTGATAGTTTCTTCCATGGCTACAGTGGAGGGGGTAATGTCCCTCTGAACCCTCTGTTTACTAGCTGGCCCTCAAGTCATATCCATACACACTCTTATGTTATTTAAGAAAGTCCTCTATACCGTAGTGATTGAGTGACTGAGGAAGACGTAATGTCACGGCCTCATTCCAAACACGTGTTTCGTATTTGCATAAGCCGGGCCAGGCTATCTGGAGCATCTTACTGGACAGTTTATTTAACCATAGATGAATTATTTATGATTGACGGCCCTCTGCAAGATATCTTAAGTATTTAAATACTTCTCAGTTTTCCGTTCTGGTGTTTTCCATTTTTGAAGTATAAAAGTTTCTAAAGTTCCCAATTTTTGATTGAATAGCTTACTGCTTGGTAATCTTCTTTCTTCTTGGGTATAAAAATGGTATATTTATAATCTGTTGGATTTTTTGAGACTAAACAAATATTTATCAGTGTTGGTAGTTTGTATACTGTAATTTATGAACCAAATGAAAAACTTATACAAAATTTTATATTGTTCATTACACTGGGAAAAGTTGTAACTATTCTGTCATAGTAAATATGTGTCATAAACGCTTGAAAATTGTAATTCTAAACTACAATATTTAACTACAGGATAAAATGCCTAAAGCTACGAGCATGAAAAAAGGCAGGTAGTAGATTGTCTCTGCTGAAGGTTTCCCATCTTATAAGACTTGGTATTATTACTGTTGTATTATTAATATGCAGATACAACACTGAATTAATGTACATAATTAATACCAAGTACCTAGACTGAGCGCCTTTCATTGCTCCAAGAATAATATTTTCACCATAACAATATCATGATAACTTTCTAAGAGCTCTGGGCCGCAGCATAAGGTCGGGAAAATGTATTCATACTGAAATGTGGTATGGTCCAGTACCAGGTTTGAGGAGCCATTTGTGAGCCTTTTAGATAACATATTGTATTTTATCAATAAGTATAACAAGGCAACTTTTGAGGCCATTGGGACGGAGCCCTAAGACTTTAACGGGGGGGGGGGGGAACACAGGTCAAAATCCATACAATTCGCTTTATTTCAAGCTCTTTAGTGTATAGAATTTGTTTTCAAAAATATATGAATTCTTTGTCTGACAATGACTACAAAGTTGTTAGCAGATTTTACTTTAAACTAGCTTTGCCAAACAGCTTTGCTTGTTCACTTGATTTCAGTTGTACTGTCAAATAAAACCACACAAACGACCAAATTCCAATAATCATAAATGTGTTTAAGTCGACACTATTTAATGTAATTAGGAGAGGTTGTATGAAAGAACTAATACTTTTCCTCCGATTGTCTTACTAAGACCTTTTATTCAAGTGTGTGTTTGATGATTGTGAGAATTGTGGTTTCCCACAAGTTCCTGGTACTGGTTCCTGGTTCCTGGTTTTATATAAATAAATATAACAAAATTCTGTTATGATAAATTAGAAAATATATATAGGATGGGTAATCGCTCACTGAAATTAAGTTTTTAGATTCTCTTTCAGGACGATTTTTTGAAAACCCAAAATTTTGGGAAAATTGTTTCCCGAAATGGGGAAAAATGCTGATTTTCCCCATCTAGAAAGCTTTTTATTTAAACCTAACAACATTTCTCAACTAAACCATTTCTCCTTAATATAAGCCACGTGAAATCTTTCTCCCTTTATTTCCATGGCATATTTTAAGTGAATTTGAATCATTCTGCAAATCAATTTATCACCTGTAATGAGAAATCTTGTTGCATTATCAAGTTACTTGTTCCTTTTTGTAGTAGTCATTAAAAACCCTGTAATTACAGTTTCTCTCTTGAACCGCTCTACAATTTGCAGACTTTAAAGTATCAGGCTTGTTATTAATATTTCCCAAATTATTATGTAAATAACACCTTGTAATTGAACGGTATATGCTCATTAATGGATGATTTAGGTGAAAGTTTGCTGACCAGTTAGAGTGGACGCATATTTGCTACTGAATTGGATATGTTTATGATAATGAGATCACTACAACCCTATACTTACCACACCTTATTCATTGCACTTCTTTATAGATATTTATTGGGCTATTAGACCTACGAAGCCTACTTCAATATTAAGTATTAAACTTATGCAGGAAGTTTCTTTTTACTACACTTCATGCGTCCTCACATTTTTCCATTCTATATTTATTCTTAACTGTATTTATTTCCGTTTATAAGCCTGAGTCAAATTTTAAATCAGATTAAATAACTGTGTCAGCAGAATGACAGTGTCATACAATTCTATGTCAAACAAATGAGTTGGAAATGGCAGCCATTCAAAGTTAGCTTTAAATTCAACCATCTAATCTAATCTAATCAAATCATCTAACCTTTAAAACTCCCTTACCTCCTACCTTAAAAGGACTACTGCCCTTTTTAAGTTTTGGTTTAAGGCAGTGTCCACCACAAATTAAGACCCTTAATAATATAAATTATTTAATCCTGTGCTTACATTTGGCGCTGACATTAAATGGAAAGTCTCACCGAAAGCCCCTTCTGACCTAATCCTCCGCTTACTAAACACCCTCTTTGTAGCTTGGTCAACCGTTAAGATTATCCTCAACTGTTGTTTACCAGCTAGCCGTCAAGTCATCTCATCTCCATACAGTAAAACAGTGTTGTGTTTCATTGATAGTTTCTTCGTTGGCTGTGTCAGTGAACAGTGTGTGCACAGTGGAGGGGGTAACATCTCCTCAACCGTTGTTTACCAGCTAGCCGCCAAGTCATCTCCATACAGTAAAACAGTGTTGCCTTTCATTGATAGTTTCTTCGTTGGCTGTGTCAGTGAACAGTGTGTGCACAGTGGAGGGGGTAACTTCTCCTCAACCGTTGTTTACCAGCTAGCCGCCAAGTCATCTCCATACAGTAAAACAGTGTTGCCTTTCATTGATAGTTTCTTCGTTGGCTGTGTCAGTGAACAGTGTGTTCACAGTGGAGGGGGTAACTTCTCCTCAACCGTTGTTTACCAGCTAGCCGCCAAGTCATCTCCATACAGTAAAACAGTGTTGCGTTTCATTGATAGTTTCTTCGTTGGCTGTGTCTGTGAACAGTGTGTGCACAGTGGAGGGGGTAACTTCTCCTCAACCGTTGTTTACCAGCTAGCCGCCAAGTCATCTCCATACAGTAAAACAGTGTTGCGTTTCACTGATAGTTTCTTCGTTGGCTGTGTCTGTGAACAGTGTGTGCACAGTGGAGGGGTAACTTCTCCTCAACCGTTGTTTACCAGCTAGCTGCCAAGTCATCTCCATACAGTAAATCAGTGTTGCGTTTCACTGATAGTTTCTTCGTTGGCTGTGTCTGTGAACAGTGTGTGCACAGTGGAAGGGGTAACTTCTCCTCAACCGTTGTTTACCAGCTAGCCGTCAAGTCATCTCATCTCCATACAGTAAAACAGTGTTGCGTTTCATTGATAGTTTCTTCATTGGCTGTGTCTGTGAACAGTGTGTGCACAGTGGAGGGGGTAACTTCTCCTCAACCGTTGTTTACCAGCTAGCCGCCAAGTCATCTCAATACAGTAAAACAGTGTTGCGTTTCATTGATAGTTTCTTCGTTGGCTGTGTCTGTGAACAGTGTGTGCACAGTGGAGGGGGTAACTTCTCCTCAACCGTTGTTTACCAGCTAGCTGCCAAGTCATCTCCATACAGTAAATCAGTGTTGCGTTTCACTGATAGTTTCTTCGTTGGCTGTGTCTGTGAACAGTGTGTGCACAGTGGAAGGGGTAACTTCTCCTCAACCGTTGTTTACCAGCTAGCCGTCAAGTCATCTCATCTCCATACAGTAAAACAGTGTTGCGTTTCATTGATAGTTTCTTCATTGGCTGTGTCTGTGAACAGTGTGTGCACAGTGGAGGGGGTAACTTCTCCTCAACCGTTGTTTACCAGCTAGCCGCCAAGTCATCTCCATACAGTAAAACAGTGTTGCGTTTCATTGATAGTTTCTTCGTTGGCTGTGTCTGTGAACAGTGTGTGCACAGTGGAGGGGGTAACTTCTCCTCAACCGTTGTTTACCAGCTAGCTGCCAAGTCATCTCCATACAGTAAATCAGTGTTGCGTTTCACTGATAGTTTCTTCGTTGGCTGTGTCTGTGAACAGTGTGTGCACAGTGGAAGGGGTAACTTCTCCTCAACCGTTGTTTACCAGCTAGCCGTCAAGTCATCTCCATACAGTAAAACAGTGTTGCGTTTCATTGATAGTTTCTTCATTGGCTGTGTCTGTGAACAGTGTGTGCACAGTGGAGGGGGTAACTTCTCCTCAACCGTTGTTTACCAGCTAGCCGCCAAGTCATCTCCATACAGTAAAACAGTGTTGCGTTTCATTGATAGTTTCTTCATTGGCTGTGTCAGTGAACAGTGTGTTCACAGTGGAGGGGGTAACTTCTCCTCAACCGTTGTTTACCAGCTAGCCGCCAAGTCATCTCCATACAGTAAAACAGTGTTGCCTTTCATTGATAGTTTCTTCGTTGGCTGTGTCAGTGAACAGTGTGTGCACAGTGGAGGGGGTAACTTCTCCTCAACCGTTGTTTACCAGCTATCCGCCAAGTCATCTCCATACAGTAAAACAGTGTTGCGTTTCATTGATAGTTTCTTCGTTGGCTGTGTCAGTGAACAGTGTGTGCACAGTGGAGGGGGTAACTTCTCCTCAACCGTTGTTTACCAGCTAGCCGCCAAGTCATCTCCATACAGTAAAAAACAGTGTTGCGTTTCATTGATAGTTTCTTCATTGGCTGTGTCAGTGAACAGTGTGTGCACAGTGGAGGGGGTAACTTCTCCTCAACCGTTGTTTACCAGCTAGCCGTCAAGTCATCTCCATACAGTAAAACAGTGTTGCGTTTCATTGATAGCTTCTTCGTTGGCTGTGTCAGTGAACAGTGTGTGCACAGTGGAGGGGGTAACTTCTCCTCAACCGTTGTTTACCAGCTAGCCGCCAAGTCATCTCCATACAGTAAAACAGTGTTGCGTTTCATTGATAGTTTCTTCGTTGGCTGTGTCAGTGAACAGTGTGTGCACAGTGGAGGGGGTAACTTCTCCTCAACCGTTGTTTACCAGCTAGCCGCCAAGTCATCTCCATACAGTAAAAAACAGTGTTGCGTTTCATTGATAGTTTCTTCATTGGCTGTGTCAGTGAACAGTGTGTGCACAGTGGAGGGGGTAACTTCTCCTCAACCGTTGTTTACCAGCTAGCCGTCAAGTCATCTCCATACAGTAAAACAGTGTTGCGTTTCATTGATAGCTTCTTCGTTGGCTGTGTCAGTGAACAGTGTGTGCACAGTGGAGGGGGTAACTTCTCCTCAACCGTTGTTTACCAGCTAGCCGTCAAGTCATCTCCATACAGTAAAACAGTGTTGCGTTTCATTGATAGCTTCTTCGTTGGCTGTGTCAGTGAACAGTGTGCACAGTGGAGGGGGTAACTTCTCCTCAACCTTTGTTTACCAGCTAGCCGCCAAGTCATCTCCATACAGTAAAACAGTGTTGCGTTTCATTGATAGTTTCTTCGTTGGCTGTGTCAGTGAACAGTGTGTTCACAGTGGAGGGGGTAACTTCTCCTCAACCTTTGTTTACCAGCTAGCCGCCAAGTCATCTCCATACAGTAAAACAGTGGTGCGTTTCATTGATAGTTTCTTCATTGGCTGTGTCTGTGAACAGTGTGTTCACAGTGGAGGGGGTAACTTCTCCTCAACCTTTGTTTACCAGCTAGCCGCCAAGTCATCTCCATACAGTAAAACAGTGGTGCGTTTCATTGATAGTTTCTTCATTGGCTGTGTCTGTGAACAGTGTGTGCACAGTGGAGGGGGTAACTTCTCCTCAACCTTTGTTTACCAGCTAGCCGCCAAGTCATCTCCATACAGTAAAACAGTGTTGCGTTTCATTGATAGTTTCTTCGTTGGCTGTGTCAGTGAACAGTGTGTTCACAGTGGAGGGGGTAACTTCTCCTCAACCTTTGTTTACCAGCTAGCCGCCAAGTCATCTCCATACAGTAAAACAGTGTTGCGTTTCATTGATAGTTTCTTCGTTGGCTGTGTCTGTGAACAGTGTGTGCACAGTGGAGGGGGTAACTTCTCCTCAATCGTTGTTTACCAGCTAGCCGCCAAGACATCTCCCATACAGTAAATTAGTGTTGCTTTTCATTGATAGTTTCTTCGTTGGCTGTGTCTGTGAACAGTGTGTGCACAGTGGAGGGGGTAACTTCTCCTCAACTGTTGTTTACCAGCTAGCCGCCAAGTCATCTCCATACAGTAAAACAGTGTTGCCTTTCATTGATAGTTTCTTCGTTGGCTGTGTCTGTGAACAGTGTGTGCACAGTGGAGGGGGTAACTTGTCCTCAACCGTTGTTTACCAGCTAGCCGCCAAGTCATCTCCATACAGTAAAACAGTGTTGCGTTTCATTGATAGTTTCTTCGTTGGCTGTGTCTGTGAACAGTGTGTTCACAGTGGAGGGGTAACTTCTCCTCAACCGTTGTTTACCAGCTAGCCGCCAAGTCATCTCCATACAGTAAAACAGTGTTGCGTTTCATTGATAGTTTCTTCGTTGGCTGTGTCTGTGAACAGTGTGTTCACAGTGGAGGGGTAACTTCTCCTCAACCGTTGTTTACCAGCTAGCCGCCAAGTCATCTCCATACAGTAAAAAACAGTGTTGCGTTTCATTGATAGTTTCTTCATTGGCTGTGTCAGTGAACAGTGTGTTCACAGTGGAGGGGGTAACTTCTCCTCAACTGTTGTTTACCAGCTAGCCGCCAAGTCATCTCCATACAGTAAAACAGTGTTGCGTTTCATTGATAGTTTCTTCGTTGGCTGTGTCTGTGAACAGTGTGTTCACAGTGGAGGGGTAACTTCTCCTCAACCGTTGTTTACCAGCTAGCCGCCAAGTCAACTCCATACAGTAAAACAGTGTTGCGTTTCATTGATAGTTTCTTCATTGGCTGTGTCTGTGAACAGTGTGTTCACAGTGGAGGGGGTAACTTCTCCTCAACTGTTGTTTACCAGCTAGCCGCCAAGTCATCTCCATACAGTAAAACAGTGTTGCGTTTCATTGATAGTTTCTTCATTGGCTGTGTCTGTGAACAGTGTGTTCACAGTGGAGGGGGTAACTTCTCCTCAACTGTTGTTTACCAGCTAGCCGCCAAGTCATCTCCATACAGTAAAACAGTGTTGCGTTTCATTGATAGTTTCTTCATTGGCTGTGTCAGTGAACAGTGTGTGCACAGTGGAGGGGGTACCTTCTCTTGAACCGTTGTTTAACAGCTAGCCGTCAAGTCATCTCCATACAGTAAAACAGTGTTGCGTTTCATTGATAGTTTCTTCATTGGCTGTGTCAGTGAACAGTGTGTGCACAGTGGAGGGGGTACCTTCTCTTGAACCGTTGTTTAACAGCTAGCCGCCAAGTCATCTCCATACAGTAAAACAATGTTGCGTTTCATTGATAGTTTCTTCATTGGCTGTGTCAGTGAACAGTGTTTGCACAGTGGAGGGGGTACCTTCTCTTGAACCGTTGTTTACCAGCTAGCCGCCAAGTCATCTCCATACAGTAAAACAGTGTTGCGTTTCATTGATAGTTTCTTCATTGGCTGTGTCAGTGAACAGTGTGTGCACAGTGGAGGGGGTAACTTCTCCTCAACCTTTGTTTACCAGCTAGCCGCCAAGTCATCTCCATACAGTAAAACAGTGGTGCGTTTCATTGATAGTTTCTTCATTGGCTGTGTCTGTGAACAGTGTGTTCACAGTGGAGGGGGTAACTTCTCCTCAACCTTTGTTTACCAGCTAGCCGCCAAGTCATCTCCATACAGTAAAACAGTGGTGCGTTTCATTGATAGTTTCTTCATTGGCTGTGTCTGTGAACAGTGTGTGCACAGTGGAGGGGGTAACTTCTCCTCAACCTTTGTTTACCAGCTAGCCGCCAAGTCATCTCCATACAGTAAAACAGTGTTGCGTTTCATTGATAGTTTCTTCGTTGGCTGTGTCAGTGAACAGTGTGTTCACAGTGGAGGGGGTAACTTCTCCTCAACCTTTGTTTACCAGCTAGCCGCCAAGTCATCTCCATACAGTAAAACAGTGTTGCGTTTCATTGATAGTTTCTTCGTTGGCTGTGTCTGTGAACAGTGTGTGCACAGTGGAGGGGGTAACTTCTCCTCAATCGTTGTTTACCAGCTAGCCGCCAAGACATCTCCCATACAGTAAATTAGTGTTGCTTTTCATTGATAGTTTCTTCGTTGGCTGTGTCTGTGAACAGTGTGTGCACAGTGGAGGGGGTAACTTCTCCTCAACCGTTGTTTACCAGCTAGCCGCCAAGTCATCTCCATACAGTAAAACAGTGTTGCCTTTCATTGATAGTTTCTTCGTTGGCTGTGTCTGTGAACAGTGTGTGCACAGTGGAGGGGGTAACTTGTCCTCAACCGTTGTTTACCAGCTAGCCGCCAAGTCATCTCCATACAGTAAAACAGTGTTGCGTTTCATTGATAGTTTCTTCGTTGGCTGTGTCTGTGAACAGTGTGTTCACAGTGGAGGGGTAACTTCTCCTCAACCGTTGTTTACCAGCTAGCCGCCAAGTCATCTCCATACAGTAAAACAGTGTTGCGTTTCATTGATAGTTTCTTCGTTGGCTGTGTCTGTGAACAGTGTGTTCACAGTGGAGGGGTAACTTCTCCTCAACCGTTGTTTACCAGCTAGCCGCCAAGTCATCTCCATACAGTAAAAAACAGTGTTGCGTTTCATTGATAGTTTCTTCATTGGCTGTGTCAGTGAACAGTGTGTGCACAGTGGAGGGGGTAACTTCTCCTCAACCGTTGTTTACCAGCTAGCCGCCAAGTCATCTCCATACAGTAAAACAGTGTTGCGTTTCATTGATAGTTTCTTCGTTGGCTGTGTCTGTGAACAGTGTGTTCACAGTGGAGGGGGTAACTTCTCCTCAACTGTTGTTTACCAGCTAGCCGCCAAGTCATCTCCATACAGTAAAACAGTGTTGCGTTTCATTGATAGTTTCTTCGTTGGCTGTGTCTGTGAACAGTGTGTTCACAGTGGAGGGGTAACTTCTCCTCAACCGTTGTTTACCAGCTAGCCGCCAAGTCAACTCCATACAGTAAAACAGTGTTGCGTTTCATTGATAGTTTCTTCATTGGCTGTGTCTGTGAACAGTGTGTTCACAGTGGAGGGGGTAACTTCTCCTCAACTGTTGTTTACCAGCTAGCCGCCAAGTCATCTCCATACAGTAAAACAGTGTTGCGTTTCATTGATAGTTTCTTCATTGGCTGTGTCTGTGAACAGTGTGTTCACAGTGGAGGGGGTAACTTCTCCTCAACTGTTGTTTACCAGCTAGCCGCCAAGTCATCTCCATACAGTAAAACAGTGTTGCGTTTCATTGATAGTTTCTTCATTGGCTGTGTCAGTGAACAGTGTGTGCACAGTGGAGGGGGTACCTTCTCTTGAACCGTTGTTTAACAGCTAGCCGCCAAGTCATCTCCATACAGTAAAACAGTGTTGCGTTTCATTGATAGTTTCTTCATTGGCTGTGTCAGTGAACAGTGTGTGCACAGTGGAGGGGGTACCTTCTCTTGAACCGTTGTTTACCAGCTAGCCGCCAAGTCATCTCCATACAGTAAAACAGTGTTGCGTTTCATTGATAGTTTCTTCATTGGCTGTGTCAGTGAACAGTGTGTGCACAGTGGAGGGGGTACCTTCTCTTGAACCGTTGTTTAACAGCTAGCCGCCAAGTTATCTCCATACAGTAAAAACTTTTTAGTTTTTAATTTTTTTAACTCAGAGTTTTAAGGTGTCTGAAAAATTGTGTGGTACATTGAACATTTTTCGGGAGTTGTGATCAGTTATGAGTAGTTATGTTCTGAAATTTTCTTAGTACCATTCATAATTGTTGTAAACCTAAAATGCATTTTACATCTTACAATAAATGTCTAGTAGTGGTAGTAGTTTGCTGATGCTACAACATTTTAAAGTTTACCACCGTTACAAACATTGAGATGAGGAATCAGATTCCTAACTTATCCCTCACATAAAAAACACCAAGGAAGGTTAATTGAATTAACTTTTGAAGTCAGATCCCAAGCACGGTTGAGTTTGTTTTTGTTCGGAGAATTTTTCTCCCTTTTTGTTCAGAAAACATTGACCACCTTTTGTCGACAGCACTGGAATTGAATAATTGCCTCCCTAAATCAAGATGCCCATAGACATTCTGAATGTTCCATCTTCCTCTCATCTATGTCATCATATTTTCACAAGTTTATTCTTGCTTTCAAATGTTTGCATTAGAATAGTGTGCAATACTCTATTACATTTTTAAATTATGTGTTTGTGTAGTTAGTTTTACGTTAATTTCTTTTACTAAACACATGCTTATTGTTGCAGATGCGCTGCTGGCCGACCTGCAGAACACCATATCTCCGAGTGGATCGGGCTATGGGTCACTCAACGGCCACCCGGCTCGCTCGGAGTACGCCACTGTCAACAGTCGCTCGGAGCGAACGGTCACGCGCAGCCCCTCTGCGCGACCGATGTCGGTGAGTCCATCATAGGTCTAAATATTATAATTTATATTTCACAGATCGATCCTTCACCAAACAATTACCTGTCAAATTTGGCACCATTAAAAAAAAACTACTTCTGTAAGTACATAGGCACTTTCATCTATCCCTTGACTATCATTTGCAAAACTTAATTTATATCATACTGCACGAAAAACAACTGTTTCTGTGTCTGCAATTCCGTAAAATCACATTTTTCTGATACCCAAAATAGCGAAGCGAAAAATCAGCTGTGGATTTGTTCAGTGCGCTAATCTCAAAGATTGTTATTGTTCCTTTTTACTTTTTTGTATCTCAGAGATAATTACATTTTGTTTGTAAATAAAATAAATGTAAATATTGTAAAGTTAACCTACCCAAACTACCAAAATGATACAAATCGACCTAATTTTTGGTCCAAATTTTCAACTATCAAAGGCTTACATGGGCATTATGAATAAAAAAATTTGTCCATCACATGGAGCAAAAGTGTTTTTGGTGCTTAATCGTTTTCCCAATCGAGGTGTAAAACACGATTGCGCACCAAAAACAACCACGTTTGCTCCTTGTGTTGAAATTACTATTATTCACCTAGTTTGCTTTTTAAGTTTGATGACTAATAGGTTTTTATCTTTTAGTATGGTTCCCCTTTCCCATTTTGTAGTGTCATGATCACCTAAAGTCCACTAAATCCTTATTGCCCTTGAAAGCTGTAAAACGTAAGGACTCTAGATCAGAATATTACTTCCCCTAAATAATACTCATTAACATTTGTTTAAATACTTGTACCTGGGTATCAAGCTTTGCTCAGAGGAAAGTTCTTTATTGATACATTGTAGCGTAAGTCTTTCTTTTTCAGCTCACTGTTGTCTTTTGATGAGGTATCAAAACAATTTTTTATTTATTTATTCAACGGTAATAACTATTTACAAATTAGCTTACAAAATGTGATGCAACATAACCATAATAAGAAATATCATACAATTAAGAAAAGAAGCTTGCACAGTACTCTAGGTAAGAATAAATACTAGATGACATAACTAATTAAAAATACAGTTAAGCTCAAAAAACTAACAAAACCATACAACAATGATAAACATGTGTTCTAAATGCATGAGGTTAGGTAATTAATTAGTTATGACTAGCGGCTTGAAGGGGCCATAGCCGGGTCACACTAGGCTGGTTACCAGCGCCAGTTACTAGCAGCTTGTTAATTCAAAATAAACAAGTAAATAAAAATATTGCGAGCTACTAGCTGAACAAGCTTTTGTCAATATTTACATTACATCTTGAATAAAACAAAATAATGTATAATAATTCTGGTGTTAACTTGAAACAGCTGATATTTTATTTAACTACAGTAAAAGAGCAGACAATCAGATTGGCAGTCTATATTTCATTCCAAGGAGGTATATTGGTAATAGGCCTACTGGAGACAACACTACACAGCAAAATTCCGTGTCGCCACCATTTTGTGGTGAGGAAAATAAACTCGTACGTATCAATCAATCAATCAAAATAAATAGAAACAGTTATGTGACGGTGTTGCTGTTTTGCCCAGGCGCGGATTCACGGGGGGGAATGGGGGAAATTTCCCCCCCCCAAAGGCAAAAGGTTGGAGATGCGCGCGCACCCCCGCACCAGAGCTACGTCTGCCCGGCAGCGTCATCTCGACTTGTCGTCTGTTTGATGCGTCGTCAGTCAGATTTATATGCCTGTAATACTACTACAGGGTGTCCACAGACCGGAGATTCCAGGAAAATCGGTTAAGTGTGCGGTAATTTCGGCGAAAATTCGTTAATTTAATTTAAAAAGCCTTTTTTGGCCGTTCTCGTTCATGCGGCTCGGTTGTCGTTTCCAGCCAATAAAACAAGTTTTGATTGTCATTTTAAGCCAATAAGAAACGTTGCCGATCGTCATTTCGGGCCATTAAATGCGACTAAATTCCTGTTTCTGACCCATCCGACGCGAAAAAATAGGCGTTCTTTGACTATAGAACACGGTCGAATTGCCGACTGTATTCCTAAAAATACGTTCCGGTTGTCATTCGGGCCTATAAAACGGGATCCAGCTTTATTTTTCGCTGGGAAAATGTGGTCCGATTGCCAATTTTTATGATAAATCACGGTTTGATTGTGATTTTTGGCATATATTGAGGGTCGGTCGTCATTTTCGGTCAATAAACACGTTGCGGCTGTCGATTTCGGACTTTGAAATGCAAGGAAGGGTTGTTTTCGGCAAATACAATGAAGTGAAATTGCCTCATTTGTTTACAAAAAAATTTTTAGTCGGTAATTTTTTCTGTAAAACGCAGTTTGGCAGTCTTTTTTGGCCGGTAAAATGCGGCCGTTAATTTTTATTATGCTCAATGTTTTTCCCTAAAAATCGCAGTATGGGTTTGTCGGTAAATTGCCTTTTTTGGGCGCTAAAACGAGGTTATATTGCTATTTCCATGGATAATATGCAACTCGCTTGCCGCTTGAGGCCGATAAAACGCGGTCCAGTCTATTATTCCTAAAAAAATTCAGTCATTTTGTTTTTTATTACCACCAAGTTGCGGGAAAATTTATGTTTTTATCGATAAACCACAGCCAAATCTCTGTTTGCCCGTTAAACTGCGTTTCGGACTTCGCTTTTGGTATATAAAACACGACCCGGCTTTATTTATTGCCGATAAAATTTTGTCCGATTGCCGTTATTGAGCGATTAAGTACATTCCCAGCATTAAGTACGGTTTGTACTCAGTTTTCGGGTGATAACAAACTTTGTGGTCGTAGTATTTGGCTAGTAATATTTCTGTAAAATTGCCAGTTAAATTATTGATTTTTGCTGATAACATGTGCACACGCCCGGTCGGTAAATTTGTCTATAAACACAGTTTGACCGTTTTCAGGCTAAAAATTTGGCTCGATTGACGTTTTAGCAAAATGATAGTATGTTGCTATTTTAGGCCGATAATATGTATCTCGGGTGACTTTTAAATTCACCATATTTCGGCCGATCAAATTTGTTTCGATCTTAGTCTCGGTAAAATCTTCGTTTTCGACGATAACATACTTTGATACTTCCGCTGGCGTGTTGGCCTTTGAATTGCGGTTTGGGTTTGGGTATAAACTATTGCGGTGTTTTTGGCCGATAAACTACGTTCACTTGTCGTTTTTGGTCTAAACGTTACGGCGACCAAGAAATGTGGTCAAATTGCCATTTTTTATCCAAAATAACAGGTCAAATTGCTGGTTTTTGTCCATGAATTCTTATACAGTCGTCTTTTTAGGCCGATAACAAACATTTTGGTCAATAAAACACGTTCGGTTATTTTTTAAGGCCAATAAAATGATTGATATGGAATTTTTAACAAATTTCCGGGGTCGGACTCCCGGACCCTCACCCCTAAGGGGTATTCCATAACCCCCCCAACCCCTGGAATTTCCCTCCCCAACGTGGCTCCCTGGATCCGCTCCTGGTTTTGCCTGGCTTGTGAGGCATAAATTGGTATTAAATTCCGCTTATCCCTGTTTCTGGAAGTAGTTGTGTTGCCTTTATAGATTATGTAAACTATCAAATGCAACCTGCCGCCTATCTCCAGGCAACAATTATGGTTCAGAGCCTAAATAAAGTTTAACATCCAACCTTCAGTAAAAAATTATTCTACCAAACAACCAAATGGCCAATTGAGTTATTAATGAAACATTTATATGTCCGTTTAAAAATTTTAGCTATGTCTATTAATAAACGCCTTATCATTCGTATTCTAATATCATACAATGATCATTAAATAAATTTAAATCCATGCATGTACAAGGAATTTCTTGGAGTGATAATGAAAAATCAAATTTGTTGGCTTTAATCAGAAATTTGGAAATTCCAAATGCATCGAAACCACTAGCAAATCTAGTAGATAAGGTCTTGACTATCATTGGTTTACAACACTGTTTAAATGTTGCCGATATGAATAAGCTAAAACACCTGATAGTTAATAATTTGCCACTACTAGCAACCAGCTTAGTGTGACCACTCGAACCTCTCTGTTTTGCTAGAGCTAGCAACAGTTCATATGGTCGGACTAGCTGTTTTCCTGCCTTTTACTAGCAGTTAACTAGCAGCTGGTAACCAGCCTAGTGTGACCCGGGCTTAAAGGCCGGGTCACACTATGCTGGTTACCAGCTGCTAGTTGTTAACTGCTAGTAAAAAGCAGGAAAAAAGCTAGTCTGATCACAGCAAATGTTGCTAGTTCTAGCAAAACAGAGAGGTTTGAGTGGTCACACTAAGCTGGTTGCTAGTAGTGGCAAATTATTAACTATCAGGTGTTTTAGCTTATTTATCTCATCAACACTTAAACAGTGTTGTAAACAAATGATAGTTAAGACCTTATCCGCTAGATTTGCTAGTGGTTTTAATACATTCGGACATTTTCAATTTTCTGGATAAGCCAACAAATTTGATTTTTCACTTTACCTCTTAAAAATTACTTCTAAATGTGTACATTTTAATTTATTTAATGATCGTTGTATGATATTAGAATAAGGTTGATAAGGTATTTAATATTAGGCATGAATAACATTCGTTTAAAGACTAGTGCTTCTATTCGTCAGTTACTCAATTACCCATTAATAAAATGTTTGTTTGGTAGATAATGTTATTACTAAAGGTTGCGGAACCATGATTTGTTGTCTGGAGCTAGGCGGCAGGTTGCATTTTATATTTTTACATAATCCAAAGGCAACACATCTACTTACAAGCAAGGCAAAACAGCAACAACGTCATATATATGTACTAATTAATTTTCCTCACCACAAAATGACGGTGGCATGCACTTTTGTTGAGTAGTGTTGACTCCAGTGGGCTTATTACCAATAGACCTCTTTGGAATGACTGCCAAGTTTATCCAGTTTTTGCACTTTTACTGTAGTTAAATATCAGCTGGTTTAAGTAAACTCCAGTGATTGTACTTTTTTGTTTTATTTGAGACTTAAAGTAAATATTGACAATAGCTTGTACAGCTAGGAGGCCGCAATGTTTGTATTTATTTGTTTATTTTTATTTTCCTAGCTGCTACTAACTAGTGCTGGTAACCAGCCTAGTGTGACCCGGCCTTAACCTTGCTCAAATACTCTGCCTCATCTGATTTGTTTACTCTTTACATGCTGAGGAAAATAAAACAATATAAACAGGTACAGGTACAGGCTGTCAGTTCGTAAACAAAGTAGACACTTAATCACATGTTTTAATATAAACAAAGCAGACGTTTTTAAATCCCCATGCTTTTCTTATGGGGAACATTTTACGTTATTTCTCGTTAGCAAGAAATATTTTGGAAATACAGTAGACTCCCTCTAGTCTGGCCTCGGTTGGTTCGGCCGTTGGATAGTCAGGCCGGCCTGATAGAAATGAGATAACTGACCGCGGGAAGGTTTCCCATGGCAGATATCGACCGAACCGATTTGTTTGTTTATTTTCAAGCTAAAATATAATCAAAACATCTCAGTTTAGCTGACGGGCGAATTAGGTTTCTTTTAATTGCTTAGACCATCTTAAAAGTAGATTTTTTTAAACTGGAATTTTATTATAGATGGGTATTTTACACTTACAATTAACGCCGGCTGGTTCGACCATTTTGTAATCCGGCCGAGGGTCCGGTTCCGAGGAGGCCAGATTAGAGGGAGTCCACTGTACTGCTATTTTTCCTAAGTCCTTGAGATCAATACCTTTAATGTGGGCCATCTCCCATCATCCTGCGATTTGCCAAACTCCCACAATTTTGACTTACAAATTTCACTTACAGAATCATATATAAAGCTTTGTAACTCCATTATATGCACAATGTAATATTTTCAATTTTCAGAACATTTCAATTGATAAAAAAAATAGACTTACGATTTCCTCAAAAGTTGCTGTTTTGGTTTAATGTTATGTAAATATAAATAGAGAACCCTTGTTTGTTTTAACATAATTTATATAAATAATTCTAGTGTTCCTTTTCTTGGTTACACTGAGAAAATTACTGTTGGTTTAATATTTTTTGTAAGAATAACTTTAAAAACAGTTGTTGCATCCTGTAGTAAAACTAATGAACTTTTACAGCTATAATCATATTACAGGGTTTCTACAGTCAGGGGAGGTCAGGGAACGTCAGGTAATGGAAACTCGGTCAGGGAATGTCAGGGAACCCAGAGATAAAGCTTATTTTGTTACATCTCGATCCCACGTACTAGAGATATGAAATTACATTGGTAGCTTATTAGATAACATTGACTACTATTCCACCTTAAACGCTGCTTCACAAAATTAATTTTGTAATATTTTTTAAGTTTCAAAATAGGTCATGAGGGACATTATCACAACAAGAATTACCGTACTTCCTGTGAGGCATCATATAAAATTTACATGACAATACAGTGCTTTTATTATTCCATCTGATGCCTGATGATGAAAAAACTGAGGGGATGCTTAGCTCCAGGTTGAATACATCTGTTGTAGCAGTATTTTTCAGGGGGAGTCCCAATGTTTGGCTGATAATCTAAGGATTTCTAACGAGTTTATTCTTAACATCTTTTAATCCTCAATTACTGAGTTTTTATTGAGATCAATTTATTTAATTTTGTTTTACTGATATTTATGTTATACATGATTTAGAAAATAATGTTTTGCATATTAATTATATAATAATTGTGCACACATGCTTGTTTATAAAGCGAAAATGCTAAGACGCATTTTGAAAGTTGGTCAGGGGACTTTTACAGAAGAGTCAGGGAAAGTCAGGAAAAAGCCAGGGAAATAGAAAATTAAAATTCTGTAGAAACCCTGTATTATGTTTAAAGAGCCATCAGATAAAATAAAATAATTGTCTATAAAAGATATTGGCACTTTAAAAGGCTAACGGGGCGAAGCCCTAAGAGGTTTTCAAATATTACCATAGTTTGATGAATCATATCAAACATAGATCGGCTATGCCATTTAGCGAGTTTTATCATAAAAAGATGTTCAAATTTAATACCAATAACAAATTCCCATTTGATTTCACGTTTAAAAAAATAATGTTTTAAAAATTGATTATAGAGTTGGCAGTCTTTAATTTTTCATGAGATTTTCCAATTAGTTGATATAGTTCATTGCTCAAAAGTTCCGCTCTTCAGGTGTTATTTGTAATGTTTCTCTCTTTTTACCCCCAAGCTTATGCATAAAAAACAGTGTTATATTAAAATAAGACTATAGTTCTCAGGGGTTGAAACTGAGTAAAAAACATCAATTGCCTGTTGAGCTTACCACGTGTTTATTGCTGATTTCCATTAAACTCTAAGTTTACCTGTATTACACTGTATTGTTAATTTTTTTATAAATATCATGTTTTGTTCTAAAACACAGGGGTGTCCGATTTTTTTGTAATCCTTTGAATCCAAGATGTTGATAATGTCAGCAGTAAAATACTTTCACACATGTACTCTTGGAGTATTTCATTGTGTAATGTAGGAGAGAAACAATTAAAGACAGTATGTGTGTAAGTGCTAAGATTTATAAAATAGAGATAAAATACTGGTACCGGTACTGCTTTTAGCCAGGTTACAAAATAGTTGAAGATTTTGCCACCGCAGACGTATAGTTCCATCATTTACTGGTAGATGGCATGAGTGTTCAGTTTTCTCTTGGAGCTATCTTTAGCCTTTCCGCTCATCACTTCAACTCTGTGGTGAAACTTGTTTCTCAGCTATCTTTCTCTCTTGGTCTCTTAGTCTCAATTTATTTTACCAATTTATAGAACCAAATATTTTTAGTCCATACAGTTTAATAATTTTTTGAGCTATTGATTTTATTCTAGACCATAAAAATGCAACATAACAATGCATGGTTTCTATAATGAATGTTATGATAGTATAATAAATAAGTTAATGTTCAAATATAACTCTCAAATTTTAACTTAAGAAGCATGCTAGATGATTAATTCTGGTTAAATATTAAAAACAATTATCTATTATTAGACATTAGATTTTACATAGTAAATAAATGCAGATTTTTTCTAAAATACTGTAGATCAATATGCATAATTTGTATTGACGTAATGAGATAAACTGCAATACAATCTAAAACAAAACACTTTTATTTTAAGATTCCTGAGCCTTTAAGATTCAATATTCAAGATTCTTTATTTGTCTTTAAACATATAAAAATGCAATTGACATCGTCCAAATTTCTTAATAGTACTAATATAAAGTTAACAATATATAACAAGAGAAATAACAACAACAACAACAAAGACTCAGTCTAAAACATCACTGTAAAATAAATAATTATGGCCTAAAATCTTAATTCACCAATATCACAGTTCAAGTATTCGTCAACTGAATAAAAAGCTTTGTCTCTCAACCAACTACTAATAGAATTCTTAAACTTAGCTAGACTTACTGACCACGCTACATCAGGTAATTTATTAAAAAGTTTGATTTCCATACATAAATGACTTTTCTTTGTTTTTTCTAGTCTAAAATTTAATAAATCAAGTTTGCCTTTATTTCTAGTATTATACCTATGAACATTCTGTCGAAGTTGATAACTTTCTAAATTTTCTTTGCATTTAACCAAACAAGACAAAATATACATATTTGGAAGAGTCATAATTTGTAGTTCTTTAAAAAAAGGATAGCAAGAAACTCCGGCAGACATACCCTTAATTACTCTTATTGCTTTTTTCTGCCACACAAAGACTTTTTGATCAGCACTACTATTGCCCCACAACAGGATTCCATACATTAAATGTGGTTGGAAAAAAGCATAATAGGCTGTCATGAGCATATCCACGCTAACACAAAATTTTAGCTTTCGAAGTAAATAAATAACCCTTGCAAGTTTCTTGCACAACATATTTACATGTACATCCCAGGTTAACTTACTATCCAAATATATTCCTAAAAGTTTAAAAGGTTTAAAATTTAAATCATCATACAAATTAATATCCAAGGAGTGAATCACCTTTACTCACGGTGAGAATCACATGCTTCAAATCCGATCCATATAGTCAGCATTAAAAAACAATTTCAACATCACAAAATATACTCCCTTAAATTACTATCACTAGCCATAGTTATTTATTTTATTTTATCAATTAAAAAAATAGAGGGGGTCTACCTTTTTTCACCCGGTATAAAAGATGGTAAAAGGTTAGCGATTTACATCATAACACAATAATCATCATCAGGCAGTACCGGCTCTAGGGCAGTGCGAGCCGTGCTCCAGCACGGGGCGTGGCACTTTTGGGGGGTGGCGCTCGACGCTCATGACGGGTCGCGTTCTGGAGGGTGGAGGGCGTAGTCTTTAGTTTTAAAATAAAGTAATTGTAACTACATACAAACCCGACTGATTTTGTACATTTGTTGGACCATATTAGTATTTTAAGTTGTTGAAAGGCAATATTGGAAAGAAAGTTGTGTATTCACCATGTTGCACCTTCATTATACTTAAACATTACATACATTTACATATCAGATAACACATCTTCCGCTCCCCTCAATTCCAAATCGAGAAGTTTTTTACCTCTATCGTTTTGTGACAACTTCAGGGCATTCTGATTGGTATTGAGATTGTGAATAAAACTGAAAATAGGATGCAAGACAATTGCAATGTTAAAATATGAAGGTACATAATGCAACTAATTGTTTTAATCTGCCCTCTTAGATTGTTTTTAAGTACTTCCTAGATGGGGATTGGAGAGTATTGAAACGGGATTTCATCTTTAATTGAAGTTACAATTATTCAAGTTTAATATTGCTATTGTATGTAATAAGGTGGAAAATATGATGCGCCTTCCTCAGATTTTGGTGCCCCCTTCGATTGTTACTTGTAAGGTCTACGGTTTTGGGTTAACAAATAAAAACATTCTTTTGATCAAACTAAATTATTTAGTATTTTTGATTCAGTGATATTCCTTTGTGTTTGTATACCTTGTAGAGAATCTCATGCTCATGGTGATAGGCTATGTCCTACGAGCGCATCTAGTAGGCGAGTCACATTGCATGAGGGTGGCCGGGCTAATCCCCTGCATCAGTGTGAGGGAGCCGTGCAATCGTAGCAGGTATCAATGGGATCATCCTGGATAGGATATAATAGTCGTAGGGAGACATAGTGAAGACTTGGCCTTGTCAAATTCGCTTAGTTGTTTCCCTCTTAATTTCAGGTTTTCCAGAACAGCAATACTGATATGACTGTTGTAATAATTTCAAAGTTGTCGAAATCCAGCATTTCCAGGACAATAATAAATTAAATCAAGATTTTTAATAACAAAAGTCTCTGAGCTGAATATGTTCCATAGCTTGTCATTTCAGGTGATCCCAGATTACATGAAACCAGAAACAACACAAATGCAACAACGAGGGAGGGAGCGAGGTGCGCACGTGTCAGTCTAAAGTTGTCTCAAAATACCCAAGTTTCAAAATTTCCAAATTCCAAAGTTACCTTAATTATAGGGTTACTACTTGGTCAACAAGTCTCAAAATCCTCGACGCCTGCACGCGCACTCACGATTGTCCCCGAGCTGCGACCCAGTACAGGTATACAGAGCACCTTAATATCTTAAATTGTAATGTATTTCAATAAATCAAACGTTCTATGCAAAATAAAATAAACCTTAGGGAAAGTTTAAAAGTATGAAAAGGTCCATTATTAGCACCAGCGGGATAGTGTGTCCTTTCGAAATGGTGCATTTATAAAAAGGTAGGCCAGTTGTAGACAGCCTGTGCAACTAGTAGTTAAAATAAACGGGATCAGGAAACTGACATCAACTTTCTACCTTATTTGGGCGGGATAATTACTCTTTAAAATAATGAATCAACATATTTTTTAATGACTGGAGATATAGTGGATTATAGGTCTGATAGGTGTCTATACAGATACACGGACATACATCACTTCAAAAACACTTTCTGGGTTCAGGGAGTAAAAACTAATATTTCCACCAATAACTCAAATTCTAAGTTTAGACAGAAATGATTCTTCCTTCGTAATACACTAAGTCTATACATGCAAGGGGAGAAAGTAAAACATATAAGTGTGATAATATGATTCATTGTTATCATCTACAATCCGCTTCCACATTATTATCACAAGCAAACCAAAATTTATCATCTGCAATCCGCTTCCTGAATCCAAATCAAAATGAAACATCTCATTCTGATTTCCTCACTGACTCATTTACCCGTCAGCCGGCTGGAATTGTGACCATCTCCTAGTCACCGGCTCCGATCTACCCTATGGAAAAATCTGCGCCGCCGCATTGTTAAGATAAGGAAAAGGAGCGGTACGGAGGTCCATAGGGTCTCTGTTTGCGGCTACGATAATAATGTTATCAACATACTATGAAAGGAATTTAACAGAAGAAAGTTAATTCTAGCCATACTCGTTTTTAGAGTTTCAAAATAATGGTTCTGATTAATAGTTGTTACAGTTTGAAAAATAACATTTTTGTGCATTTAAAAGGGTTTGTAAATGCAACTCAATTAAACAAATGTAAAAGTAAAAAGGGAAATTTGTAGGTAATATTTTCCTCTTTAATATTATTCTTGAACTTTTATGAAAGGTTTATGTAGCAGTTGTAAAGAGGGGTCCTGCAAACCCTTTTCTAGCGCTGTGCGGAAGTGGTAGACCGGTGCCTGAATTAACATTGGTAGTTTCTCGCGCGGATATTATACAAAGTTAATTGGTACCATAATTCAGTAAAAAATAATCTTATTTTTTAAAATAAGGTATACTACTCTTATTAATTTTGTTTTAAAACTATGAGTTGCGTGAAATTAATTTTGCTTGGAAGATTAAAGAGATACAACTTATCTGAAGTTATGATTACATTCATCAGAGCTATGAGCTGAATCATAAAGTTGTATCCCTGCTTCGCGGGTCATGGGCATTGGGCTCATGAGTATGCGCTTGCGAGAGTAAAGAGTCTTCCAGCCTAGCTCTCGGGAATTTTGAGAATCCTTAGCTTACCTATTGCAGTTGCATTTTTCTTGGGATTTTGAGAGTTTTTTGAGTGTTTTGCCATTTTAAAGCGTGGGGATTTTGAGACGTAACCGTCAGTCTTAGAGCAATGGGGGTGGGGGGAGGTTTCACAAAATTCATAATTAAAGACGTGACAATTACTTAGTTGAAGCAACTCCTCTCATTTCAGAAATAATTAAAATATTCTTCAATAGAATAAAAACTTTCTTGACAGAAATGCAATTACTATTTTTTACATTTGTGAATAATTTTACTAGTTTGATTTCGAAGAGCAAATTACTAAACATTCTTATCCTCACACACACACACATATATATATATATATATATATATATATATATATTAGAAAATAAAAATTCAACTGAGCACCCTTTTTAAAATCAGTTGAATTTTTATTTTCTAATATTTATAATAATAGCAGCCCTATACTGTGAATTGTTTAGTAACATATATATATATATATATATATATAAGTCAGATAGTATGAATAGCAGTAGCACAAAACATTAGCTTATCATAACTAAAGCTTCAAGTTGATAATTATCCAAATTACTTGGGACAAAGAGTAAGTTAAAGTGTGGCGATAGTCATAGGCCTAATCGTTCAGTTAATCAAACGTAAAACCTAATATTCATTGTTTTAAGCCTCTCAGTTAGTCTAAAATATACTGAAAACTGTTCTTCCCAGCACCATCAAATCAAGCAGAAGTATAAACTTTATCAAACGTAAAAACAAAGTTAAAAAAGTTTATTAAAAGTTATTTGACTGTTTTACATATTTGTTTCAATTAGACTGAAGTTTCCTTAGCAGTTTTTTATTACTTTTGGGCAATTGTCGCTTGGATAATCAATTCTCCACATTCAGAGGATATGTTGAAAAATGGACAATAACTCATAATGTGTACAATGTTAGGCTACCTCTAAAACTAGTTCAAACTATTTTCAAGCAGGATAATTTATTTGACACCTTGTAAGCGGCATTAATAAAGATAATAAAACCGATGTATGAGGTAGTATATGTTTTCAACAACTGACATAAATCCTCGTTAGGAGCAACTAGCCTGTGGTTATTTATAACGGTCTGCAACTGGGGATGACATAAAACAATCAAGATGTCAACGAGAGTCTGCTAATTTGTGTGTTTACCTGACCCAGCACGGGCTACACTGACCTGGATACGACCCATTTGGAGACCCGGGCTATTTAGGGATCTTGTGACTCACACTTGCTATTTGACGACTGTTTCAAAGAAAAAAAAATGTAGTACTTAAGCTAATCCTATGGTTAATTTAGTGGGCACTTTTACTAATCCCAGCCATTTTGTTGAATTATAATGATCCCTGATATAATCTTAGGGTATTTTTAAACTGTACTTTGTGTATGTAACTGTACTTTCGGTAAGTTAACAAGGTTTTAGTTTTTATTTTTTTCAAGTTTTATAATAATAAAATGTAAAAGCAAATATTTAAGTGACTATTTCTTTAACTAGTAGTATTATCAAAGGATTTTTCTAATTAACTATATGTTTACCGGATTACTGAGCGCCGTCTAAAAATAGCCGTTGTACCACTAAAAATAGAGAGTAGTGATAGAAAATGTTAAAAACAAAACAATATTTCAACCAGAAAATAGATTTACAGCATTATATTTTAATACATACAGTGCAGTTACTTCTGCTAATTGCCCGCAAACTCTAACGATCACGCCCAAACGCGCCCGAAAGGCTTACTGTGTACAAACAAATATTGTTATAACTTAACCCATAGACCAGTGCCAGGTTATTGAAAGTGCCGGATTAGCGGGCTTTCGTATGTGATTGACCTGGAGTGTCAGGGATCCAAATGATAAAACCACTTTTATGGGCGTAATATGTAACTCTTTTATTGTTCATATAGTACAACAAAAATATTTATATGATTAATAGGTTATTTTCAGAATGAGAGACCGTCTCACCTTGACAACTATACCAATAACTCACACAAACTGATTGCAACTTAAAGAAAAGGCCATGTTTCATAATCTTACCACAATTAAATATTACAGATTTTACCGAAGTTTTGCTTAGTAATAGACCAGATATTACTCACATATACCAAGATGGTGGACGTCATTAGCACCTCCACAGGTAGCTTATCGCACCTGAACTTACTGTAGAGTCTCTGGTCAACCGCAGTATCTGCAGTATTTGAAGGCGCCAGTAGCATCAGCAGCAGCATGTAGCATTAGCAGTAGCGTTAAAGTATCATCAGGCAAGGAAATCTTGCTTAGGACACTTCCTAAGTGGTTTCTGATAAAGTTTCTGTATTCTTTACTTAAATAATATTATATTCTTACATAATTTTATATATTTTTACCATGTTTTAACTTTACAACTACTAAATATAAGTGTAAACAAAGTGAGTCCTGATGTAAAATGAAAATTAATCATTTGTAAAGTGATAGTGGTGAGATTTTAAAACTAAAATTATTTGTTGGCCCATTAAACATTTTACAATACTGTAAAATATACACAATACATATTTGTGGCAATTTTGATTAACATTGTTGTGGTAAGTTGGAGGAAGCAGGAGAAAGAAATTCTTGCATATCACCAACATTTGCTATCATTGTGTAATACTAGACATTGTAAGATATTTATATAGAAAATTAAGAACTTTGTTTTTGCTACCGCAAACGTCACCACCCATTCATCAACTGCCATGATTTCTTAAAACGCTCACATTTTGCAGTATATATGTAATATGTGTAAAGAGTACATGCGTCCCCTCTTTATAATAGTAAATACGACTCTACATCTCTAATACTGTGATAACGGCAATGTTTCCTCTTATCTTATCTTATCCACTGTAACTAAATATAGGTAACTAGCTGACGTACCCGTTCTTTGCACAGGTTTTCTTTACCCGTTCTTTAGTCAATGCAATTTGCATTTTAGTTAGCTTGAAACAGCTGTTCTTGCTTCTGCTCTTTAAGCTGTCAAATGGAAGTGTCCTCAGCTGTTCGCATTACAGTTTCTGAATGTTTAATTTCTTCTGAAATGTGAACATTGAAACTTAGGAAGTTCACGGGGCGTAGCCTGAGGGGATTTTAAGGAAGTGAATAGGCCTATATGTTGTATGGGTTCAAGATCTACCTTTATGTAAAGTTTCAGCCTAGTCGGTTCAGTTGTTTTTGCGTTCACCTCGAAAATCAGACAGACACCATCTCTTCTTTATAATATTATAGATTACATTAGCATTAGAGTTTACATACATCTCAGCAGTTGTTTTGAGGTGTTGTTTTGTTTAGTAAAAGAAAGTAGCGTAGCGTTTGTAATCTTGACCCAGTGTCCAAAGCGCCCACTGGGTCACATTGTCTCGGTAGTTGGCACTGGCTGACTGATTACATCTGCACACGACACCATCGGTAGCTTGTCTCTCTCTATTTCTCTGTCTTTATTGTTGTACGCTATTGGCTCAATTTTGTTTCAAGTACTGTAGAACACTGTAGAACGATTAAATACCCTTTTATCCAACCATCTGAATACAGTTTTCTAGAAGAAATATGTAAAAAATAGAGCATTATAATCCAGGAAAGTAAACAGATGTCTTATTTTACATTCCACAATTAAGTGCATGACGACAGAAATAAAATCATGTGCTAACAAAAAAAGATGCAGAAATGTTTTGACAACTTGTGCTTTTATAATCAAAGGGCCCCAAAGTTAATGTCTTGCATTTTGTGGCATCATCAACCATTCAAGCTTGTTTGTTTACATAACAGCACTAAGTGGGATTTAATTTTTCAAAATGTTTTAACATGACACAGACAGGTCTTTTCTTTAAAATATAAATAGTGAAATTTAAAATGCGGTTAAAAAACTCATTGTATTCAGTAAGTGATTTGATCCCTTTCTCAATAAAATGGCAAAATAAATCTGCTGAGTACTCAGGTTTGCTGTGTCCGAGGTTCTTTGCTCGCCATCAGCTTCAGTAACAACCCACTCATTTTCTCTCGCAACATTACCTCTGCCACAAATCAGGCACAATGCCGCCACGACTGCCGGCTAAAATTTTATTAGGATTAATTTGTATGTTGTTATAAGCAGTGAGTAATAAAAGTGATTCATTTTCAATTTTTTGTGGTCCGGTCAAAATTAGTAATCATTTATATGGAACTCAGTTTCTAATATGTAGTCTTTGGAGTCGCTGGATAAAATTGTAAAGCATTAATTGGCTGAGTAGCTTATAGTGGTTAGGGTGGTAGCTTGATCATCTGAGGTTTGTTATCATATTGATCCCCAGCAAAAACCTTGAAAATGTTTGGAAAGTTCAAAACTGGATCCAGCTGCCATAATAATGCTTTTAAAGAACATTTTTACTTTAGGGAGTAATAAGATTGGGGTTTGAGTCCATACCCTACCAAGATCAGTGAAGAGTGCCTTTTTCGTTGATAGACACAAAAAGAAAATAAGCGAAATGACTATAGTATTTCTTTTGTAGTAACTGACAATCTTAACTACAGCTGGTAATTTTATAAATGATATCCTTCTATAAGATTTGCATTGGAACGTAATAAGATAATCAGACGTAATAAGATGTGGAGATTATCAGGTCTATATGTTAATGTGATATGTAAACTATGGCCATACCAAACTTTAGCTTAATAGGTCCAGTAGTTTTTGCGTGATGGAATTCTAAACATCCATCCAAACATACATACATACATCCAAACTTTCACATTTATAATATTAGTATAAAAACGTTAATAGAAGTATAATGTACTTGATAACAATTTATAATTTGTAAAATAACACATTAATTTATATTGCAAGTCCTTGTATAGGTGTTGCACATATATAAAAAATGCCGTGCGAGTTTTCCGGGAATTTAGAGATTTTGACCTGGAAAACCTGGAATGATGCATGAATTTTGAGATGCAACTTTTGTGGCAACCCTGAAAGCACTGCTGTGCGAAAATCAAAACTTATTAAGAAATAAACGATATCAGGAAACTGACACTACTCTCTCCCTTTTAGCCCAACATCAATGAATAAATTACTTTTTATTTACTAAATATAGAATACAAAGCACGGTCGAATATACAGAAAATCTTGTAAACAAGTTGTTTTCAAAAATATCCACCCAAATCCTTGTTTAGGAGGCACTACAGAATCCATCGCTACACACGTGGTTTTAAGAGGGGAAATGCCCTCTATTCCACCCTCAGGGTTATTAAGGGGAAACATATTTTGAATTTCCTCTGTTGGTCAATGCTAACTTGACAAGCATGTCAAGTTTGAACAAAATGTATCAATAAATAAGAGAGAAATAGTAAATTTTGTATCCCCCATAAGAATAACATTGGACAACGTACTGCGTTTACCGCAAAATGAAAATTTACATTTTCTCCACAACCAGTAATCGTAAAATAGTAATTCAAGATACTAAATTATTTAGTTTTTTGATCTCTTTTTAATCGTGAATAGTAATATTTTTTATATTTATGTTTTTTTAATGCAAAAAACCAGATTTTTACAGAAATGCGGTTGGTTTCATTTTGTCGGAAAACTAAAGTTCTACAAACTACTAAAGTTTAATCAAAATCGTTCTAGCCGTTTTTGAAAAATCTTGTTTTTTCACATTTTTTTGCTGTTTTGGGGGGATAATTACCCTTAAAAATAAAAAATTAAAAAAAAAAACGCTTGGAGATATCGTGGATTACCTACTTACCGAATTTCATAAAAATTGGACCATTGGTTACGGCTCTAGCTCTGTACACATCCATACAGGCAGACAGACAGACAGACATACAGATGGACAGACACACAGACATCACATAAAAATCACTTTTTTGGGTTCAGGGAGCACAAAAACGAATATTTCCACTAACAACTCAAATTCTAAAATTTTGACGAAAACAATACTTTCTCTATATACTATGTACAAAGGGGAGAAAGTAAAAAGTGCACATTCCGAATCGTGAAAAGGCAAAATTAAGAAGAGGGCCGGTGTCTAAAAAAAGTCACACCAACTTGGATCTGGATGGCAACAAGGGCCCACACCACCATGGCTGCCCAGGAGCCTGTGAAAGCTGAGTACGGCCCTGGATATTTACACAAAAACAATTTTTTTGCTAATGGTTCCCGTAGCAGCAAACCTGCAAAGTCAGCAGCCCCCACGTTATTCTTATGGAGAATAAATAAAATGTTATATATCGCTTATTTATGAATGTACTTTTATGAAACTTGGTGAGTGGCATTATGTGGTTGTGAGACGCATATCAATGCATTGGAAATTCGCTGACATGTGATCCGAACCACAATGTGATCCGGACCAAAGGTTTGTGACATTTGAAAGTCTGAATAGCTTAACTAATTGCAATTATCATGATTAACGCAGTGGACGTGTTAAGTGATTCAGATTACAGTCTTTGAAGTAAGAGTTTGTATACACAACTTCACAGAGAATAAATAGTAACTAGCAGATCTCAGCGTGACACAAAATCTGCTTGAGTATTAAATATTAGGATGGAGGGATACCAAAACTATTATTGAGAAGCTAAATGACTTAACTATGACTTTCTTCAAATACAAACCAACATTGAATTTTATTTTTGTATGGTAATTTTCTTACACTTGATAGTGTGTAGTACATTGTATATCACACACCTGTTTGGAATTAGCAGGCCATAGGCTATATTTTCTATACAATTAAATTCTAGTTAAAGAACTTGTTAATATAGACAACTAAACCAGTAAAGGTTTCCCTGACCTCGCAATCGCCTGTTCCAGCCCATGTACCAGAATGAGGGGGTGACGAGCTCCAGCAAGATGACCACGTCTCTCAACAACAACTTGTCGGAGCTGGACACTCTGCTGCAGGACCTCAGCAACTCCCGCTACTCGGAACGCAGAGGTAACCACTAGAGGGGACTAAACGTGGTTTCCTACTCTAGTATTAGTATCAATCTTCATATTATTACTGTAATAGTTTTTGTGAGACTATAGAACCATATTACTTTCAGTTGGTAAGAAAGCAAAAAGAGGGAAGCTTTAAAAAAGTGTTGGAAACCATTTAATATTCTGTTAAATCAGAAGAGTTTATTCATAAAAACAAAAAGTAATATTATCAAAATATATGCTATAAATATCATAATATAAAATATAAAATATCATAATATAAAGATATTTCTTGTTAGTAAATTGTAACCAGACTCCTTCACAACCAGTATTGACACAGTATCCTTCCTCTTAACCGGCTTCTTTTAGCGAATTTCCCCTATAGGAAAGAAGCTATTACTGTAGTCGGCATGGTAAGACCTAGACCCGGGACCTTGATAACTTTTCGTTTTGAGGTCCCCAGACCCCAAAAACACCATTCATTCGAAACTGTATATATATATATATATATATCTATAATATATACAGCCGCATGTGTAACTCACTCACTCACTCACTCACTCACTCACTCACTGAGGTATACGAATTCTAGACCACTTCTAGACTAGCTAGAAACCTGAAATTTTGTATGCAGGTAGCTTATAGCTTGTAACCACCATAAAAATTGCCGAAACTGACAATTTTTTATTTTAACCCCCCTAAAAAAAATATTTAAACCCCCCCAAAAAAGGCTATTTTAAAATTACAGTTTTTGAGCTCTAGCGGCCGAACGGATTGACCTATCGAAAAACGGACACCACCACGTGCCACGGATTTTGCAAGATCTACAACTTTGTTCATTTGACTTTTTGTCGTATCTCGCTCCCTTCACCCTTAGGTAGCGCTAGATATTTCAAATTTTAGTCAATTTCGACGTTTATTTTCGTGGTTTTTAATTTCTTATCACTTTAATTTAGTATTTTAAGTCTTGATATTTGGCACTCAATATGTTGACACATTACCCTTCACGAAACACTCGATAAACTAACATATTTTAATAATTAAACATCCCAAAAAAATTAGAAACCCTAATTATTCCATAAATGACAAACTGCATTATCGACTTACTCAGGTAATTCTAGATAAGCTAGAAATATGGAATTAGGCCTACATGTAGCTTGTCCATTGAAACCCCCAGAAAAATTGCAAAAAGGTATAATTTTTTATTTTAACCTCCTCAAAAAAAATCAAAATGGAGGAATTTTTGAACATCTCCAAAATAGTGCATTTTTTGTGGCTGTAGCGGCCGAACGGTTGGTCCTATCGAGAAACAGAGACCACCACGAATAACGGATTTTAGACGATCTACAAATTTGGCCCTATGACATTTTGTCGTATCTCGTCTCCTTCACCCTTAGGTAGCGCTAGATTTCTCTAATTTCGGCATATTTTCTAAATTTTGTGGCAGTTTTTTATTTCCTATCACGTTAGTATACTTGATGGAGGCCTAATATTGGGCACGCAGTATGTCTACATCACACTTAGTAAATAGCAGCAGTCATATGACCAGTTTTAATGAATTAAACTTGTCGAAAAATGAAAAACTCTAAATATCTTAAGATATGACCGTTTTCTTGGAATAAGTAGTAATGTATTGGGGGTTCTGTACCAATTTATATTATTGGAAATGCACGTGGCACCAATAATACTTGAGCTAGAGACGAGAGATTTGGCATACATGTGCTTTGCACCATGTAACCTCACAGAAAATTCCCAAGCATTATTTTTATGGTTTTAACTACCTCAAAAAAATTCATAATGACGGTTATAAACAATCAGATTGTAGTGTTGTTAAAACAGTTCTAGCAGCCAAAAGGATGGTCTTATACTTAAATATCTGTTGATTTGTCTGTTTTCTTAGTATAATTAGTGGTCTTATTGGGCTTCTGGGCCATTTGAAACTACACCACTTCAATATGAGGCCAAACAGCGACCTGGGGGCAAAGCCCCCCACAGGGGTCTGGGGGCGGAGCCCCCAGCGAGCGAAGCGAGTATATATATATAATTCTGTAAGCGAAATTTGTAAGCCAAAATTGTGGAAGTTTGGCAAAACACAGGATGATGGGAGACGGCTCAAATTAAAGGTCTCGATCCCAGGGACTCGGGAAAAATAGCAGGATTTCTATAAAGTTACAAGCAAACAAGAAATAACGTAAAACATCCACCATAAGAAAAGCATGCGAGATTTAAACACGTCTGCTTTGTTTACTTTAAAACATGTGATTAAGGGGGTACTGTGTTTACGAACTGACATGAGTTCCTACAAATCAGACAGGTATTGGAGCCAGGTTAAGGGCTATAGCCCTTTCAAGCCACTAGTATATACATATATATATATATATGTGTGTGTGTGTGTGTCTGTGGGTGCGATAACTCTCTTAAAAAAGGTCCGATTTTGTTGAAATTTTGTAAAAATGAGTAAAGCAACATTTATGACTCTTAATTTCGAAAACCAGCCAGATCGCTCTATCCAAAGAGGTATTTTGGGGGGTTTTGTACCCCAAAAATGTTTTTTTTTTAAATTTTTTACATACAATATTTGAAATAGTCAAATTAATTTTTACCATTGGATTTAGCTTAAAAAAACGCACAATTTGGTGTTTTGATCATTTCTTTACGTCAATTGGTTACTGCAATATTGAAAGTGTTAAACACAGTATGTTGTTTAATGCTATTCTTATGGTGGAAAAGAAAAATGTTATCTCGCTTATTTATGAACGTTTATTGACAAAACTTGCTATATGGCTTCATCTGCTTGTGGTCTATTGATATTTGCTCAAACAATATTTTTTGCCAAAGGCTCCCGTAGCAGCAAACCTGCGTACTCAGCATCATGTTATTGTTATGGATAATAATTAAATGCTATGTCTCCCTTAATTACGAACATAAATGAATAAAAACTGGTATATGACTTCACCTAGTTGAGTTATACTATTATTAGCATTAAAACCCATTTTTTATGTTCTTTGATGCAGCAAACCTGCATACTCAGCCCAATGTTATTCTTATTGAGAATAATTAAAATTGTAGATATCGCTTATTTGTGAATATATTTTTATGAAACTTAGTAAGTGGCTTTATTTAGTATTAAGACATTTACGAGGGCCATCCAAAAAGTAAAGAACGTTTTCTTACTGCACCTAGCGCAGCTCCCCCATCACCGCCATTGCATGAGTGGCAGTCCACCTCCCCACCAAAGTATGAGCCGAGTCTCGTTGCTGTGCGGTCACACGTTTTATTTCTACAGCGATTTAAATTAGCAGCGGTAAACGAAAATCCCGCCAAATATGAGATACGCAGTGTAATTCTGTTTCTGAGTTAAAAAATGCCCAGACCTAGACATTTTTTGAAAACACCAAAGAATTTTTATGGTGAAAGAGCAAAAAAACAAGATCTTAAATTGATGTAATGTGCTAAGATTTTAGCAGCTGTTTTCCTCAAATTTTCCTCAAGTCTTTCTTTCAAATCATCTTTAACGAGCAATGACCTGCCACGCCGATCCTCGTCGTTCACGATGGATTTTCTTTCATTAAACCGGTTGCATCATTGTTTCCCCTGAATATTCGACTTGAAGACTTGTTTGCACTTTTACGATAAACTTTCTTTGGTGTTTTTCTAAAAAAATTATATATTCCCGAACATTTTTAAATTCAGAAACTGAATAATACTGCGTATTTCATATTTGGCGGGATTTTCGATTGCAGCCTCCATTTTGAATAGCTGTAGAAGTAAGACAGGTGACCGCATAGCAACGAGACTCGGCTCATACTTTGGTGGGGAAGTGAGTGGACTGCCACACATGCAATGGCGGTGATGGGGGAGCTGCGCTAGGTGCAGTAAGCAAACGTTCTTTATTTTCTGGATGACCCTCGTATATCTCCGTTGGAAATTTGCTGAGTATGCAGGTTTGCTGCGATGGGGGTATTTAAAATTTTAAGGGGAAAAATTCCAAAAACTGATTTTTTCTAACTGAAGTTTCCTGCACAACTTCACGTTAGGTTCTTTCCAATGACACCAAAAACATGAAAATCGGTTCAGTAGTTTAGGAGGAGTGATTGTCACAAAAAAAAACTGCTCGCCTATTAAATAAGTATAGATAGATAGATGCTATATATCACTTTTTTGTGAATGTATTTTTGTGAAACTTGGTAAGTGGCTCTATGTAGTAGTAAGACACATATATATATGCATTGGAAATTCGCTGAGTACGCAGGTTTGCTGCGACGGGGGTATTTAAGGATTATTCCCGTAGCAGCAAACCTGCGTACTCAGCCCCTATGTTATTCCTATGGAGAATTAGTAAAATTTAATGTCTCTATTAATTATGAACATAAATTAATAAAACTTGGTATGTGGCTTCACCGAGTTAAGTTATATTGATGTTCACATAAAAACCCAATTTTATTGTGCCTTTTTGCAGCAAACCTGCATACTCATCCCCCATGTTATTCTAATGGAGAATAATTAAAATTGTATATATCGCTTATTTATGAATGAATATTGATCAAACTTGGTATGTGACTTAACTTATTTGAATTATATTTATATCCATAAACACCAATTGTTTGTGTTCCTTGTTTCAGCAAACCTACGTACTCATTTAATCTATCACCACTTTAACTGGTCAGTCTGAGCATTGACTATACAGACCGCACCATGAACCTGTACGTGACAGAAAACCTTATGGGCCCTTCTGATAACTAAGAGATGGGATTCTCCACGTAGTTCTGACGGCACTGGATAGAAATCGCATACAATGGCGGACGTAACTCTGGCTCATGCCGCTTAGTCAGTTAAGCCGTGGCGGGTTTTTTAAAATCTCCTTTTGCTATTAAAACAACTGTCTCGCTTTCCTCGCAACTCGGAAGTTTTAATATACGATTTAACAAAGGCTGCAAGGCTGAAGTAACAAAGGTTGTGTGAAATAAAAATACCATTGTAATAACTGTTCAAAACTTGTAATAAAATTGTTGTCAACGTCATAACCGTTTTTCACCAGAGTCAATCAAGCCTGCTCTGTCTGTTCGTCTGCCTTTGCGATTCTGAGTAGTTTGCGTAATGTCTACTAGGAGGAAGCACATGCGATATCCCCTGTTGCCGACCGCATTCAATAGATTGTGCTGTTTCTTGGTTAACCGATTTTAGCATTGCGTTTACCATCTACTTCAGGTGTATAGTCAATGGTCTGAGACAGTTGTGAAAGCCCACCTGATCCCCTTTGTATTCATGACTCATTGGCCTGTAACGATATGTATCTGAAGATTTAAAATAGCCAAGAGTATTATTTACAGTTGATCGTTTGATTTATGGAAATGTATAAGTTGTCTGTTTCAGTGGAGTAATTATCATCATTCGTTAACAAAAGTTTAGTTGTTTAAAGTAAGAGTGTGTACATTTGAGTTTTTTTATTAAGTCATAAGAATGAACCAATAATTACATAAAATACAGTACAGTTGTTAGTATTCAACTCATGTACAAATTTACAGAATTAGTTTAATAACATTTTTAGAGACAGGTGAAACTGGCCAAAATTGTTATAGGTCCAGGGTCCCAGTCCCAAGCTGGCCTGTTAAGAAAAGAGCTGTATCTTTTATTTAAAAGTATTTTTGATTATAATAACTTTTTTATTTCATCATTAAAACAGTGTTAAAAAAAAAATCACAAGCCTGTTTTACTTCAGTTAGGATTTAAGTATAATTTAAAACTTCTAAAGTGTTTTTGAATGGAATAAAAACCAATCAAACTTAAACTATATCTTATACTACACACTTGTTAGTATACAATAATCTTATCCTCTTCTTCAGTGGGGCATGACTGATCTTTTTGTTCACTTTCAATATTTTGTTTTACTCTTAGTGCGACAATATTTTCTTTTACCCAATTAACAACTACTCCTTCAAAAGTAACTGTTCAGTTATGAAGGCAATATAACATGCTCAGTCAGTGTTTTGCTGTCGTGCCTTGATGCTGACGTGACGGTGATGTTTTCCAGCCACAGACATGAATGGAACGCTCGGTGTAGGCCGGCCCTCAGTGGACAGCCTCCTGGATGAACTCAACACCGCCGTGCCCCCACAGTGAGTACTACATTGTTTCACTCTTTTCTATTTTGTAATCCAATGATTCTTTGAATCTAGATTAAATACAGCCAAACTTTTAACCAGGAAAAGATTAAGAGGAATGTGTGACTTCATATATAAAACAATCTTATGTTGGATTTCAAAGAGTTTTATTTTGAAAAATTAAAGCTATAGTTATGTTGCAGTGGTCAATGAACTAAACCCCCCAAATAGCATCTGCAACCCTTTACAGCAAGTTGTTTTACTTTATGGACCGTTTATACCATGAGTTTAACTACTTAATTGAGTAGTTTCTACAGTTTCAAACTCAACAGAACAAATGTTTTGAACTAAACAAAGTCTTGAGCTCAGGTCTAAACATGAAAACCTCGCATCTGTGCCTTTGCGAACTTAATCAATCAATTATATTTTACCGGTTAATGACACGCTTGCTAATGAAAGAGGTTGAAGAGTATTTATTTCAACTTTGTGATTAGATTGTTTTACTCTTCATCAAACCAAATTGAAAAACGTAAAATTATGCATGTCTCTATTGAGTTAAAACGAAATAAGTTTGGAAAGCCCCAACAAAAATATATCTATGCTAAATAATTTAATATTTTCATATTAATTTTCCACACAGTAAAAAAGTGTTTTCCTTTTATTATCTGTTAACGTTTTTCATAGAAACAACTGATCTTAATAGCATGAGTTAAAATCAACATAACCTTGATAGTACAAACCTCAACTAGCAAGCTCATCACATCATTGCAAGCCCCAAGGTCAAACCTTTCCATGTCCCTCTGTCCTCCTCACCCTGATGGTGATTGTGAAGGATGGAATGGGAGGTGGAAGAGTTTGATCTTGGGGCTTTCTATGATGTGATGAAGAGAATAGAAGACTCTTGGTAACAAAGCCGTTTTTCAAATCCACATGAAAGTCTTGCTAATCGAGGTTATATTGTATTAGTGGTATATGTGGTAAGTTTAATTGATGAATTTAAAATATTGTTCTTTTGTTTTACTAGACGTTAAATTTTTATTGTTTCATTACTTTACAGCACTATTTTGTCAATTAACAAGCAGACACCCTAGACTTCATTCAGTCTAACTTTAATTCAGACTTCATAAGTGTTTATTTTAATCATATCCCTTTTCAGGTATGGGATATTTTATATGTCCATCTTCACTGTTTTATGAACATACCTTAATCAAAGTATGTAATAGTTAATTAAGTCTAAAGAGGTTAAATTTTAACATTTTGTCAAATCAATAACACAAGTAAAATTATTACGGGCTATTTATTACAAAATAAATCATCAAAGTAGTATTTTTAAATAATTCTGAATTGAAAATCAAATTCTGTTTTCCAGATCCAAAACAACCTCAGGCACAAATAAAGAGTGAGTTGTTTAATGTTGGTCTGTGTTTATGTGTCAAGGTGCCGCTTTTATGCTTCGGGGCTAGTGTTCAATGTTGTGTTTATATGTTTACATATTCTAAATTTGATCTATTGAATGTTTGCATCATAAATGTGTCAAATATATTTGCTTGGTGTGTTGGTGGGAATTGCTTTGAATGTTGTGCTTAATATTTTTCACTAAAGTGGCAATTGGCGTTGTATGTTGAATGTAATCAAGGTGAGTCTAGAATAAAATGGGTATGCTATATATAGAGGCTTGCCTTTAGGATCCGATATTTTACCTATTTGATTATAATGGCTTCTACAGTGAAAGTTCCAGTAATCAAGGATTTTATGTTGTTTTGTTTTAGTTGTAGCAAAAATAATCAGTTGGTCGGAATGATTTAACGACTTCATATGAAACTTGGTATGACTCCTTACTCAGTCATAATACTTGATTGGTTCTTTGCTCGCCATCAGCTTCAGTAACAACCCACTCATTTTCTCTCGCAACATTACCTCTGCCACAAATCAGGCACAATGCCGCCACGACTGCCGGCTAAAATTTTATTAGGATTAATTTGTATGTTGTTATAAGCAGTGAGTAATAAAAGTGACTCATTTTCAATTTTTTGTGGTCCGGTCAAAATTAGTAATCATTGATATGGAACTCAGTTTCTAATATGTAGTCTTTGGAGTCGCTGGATAAAATTGTAAAGCATTAATTGGCTGAGTAGCTTATAGTGGTTAGGGTGGTAGCTTGATCATCTGAGGTTTGTTATCATATTGATCCCCAGCAAAAACCTTGAAAATGTTTGGAAAGTTCAAAACTGGATCCAGCTGCCATAATAATGCTTTTAAAGAACATTTTTACTTTAGGGAGTAATAAGATTGGGGTTTGAGTCCATACCCTACCAAGATCAGTGAAGAGTGCCTTTTTCGTGGATAGACACAAAAAGAAAATAAACGAAATGACTATAGTATTTCTTTTGTAGTAACTGACAATCTTAACTACAGCTGGTAATTTTATAAATGATATCCTTCTATAAGATTTGCATTGGAACGTAATAAGATAATCAGACGTAATAAGATGTGGAGATTATCAGGTCTATATGTTAATTTGATATGTAAACTATGGCCATACCAAACTTTAGCTTAATAGGTCCAGTAGTTTTTGCGTGATGGAATTCTAAACATCCATCCAAACATACATACATACATCCAAACTTTCACATTTATAATATTAGTATAAAAACGTTAATAGAAGTATAATGTACTTGATAACAATTTATAATTTGTAAAATAACACATTAATTTATATTGCAAGTCCTTGTATAGGTGTTGCACATATATAAAAAATGCCGTGTGAGTTTTCCGGGAATTTAGAGATTTTGACCTGGAAAACCTGGAATGATGCATGAATTTTGAGATGCAACTTTTGTGGCAACCCTGAAAGCACTGCTGTGCGAAAATCAAAACTTATTAAGAAATAAACGATATCAGGAAACTGACACTACTCTCTCCCTTTTAGCCCAATCAAGTATTATCCAATCAAGTATTTATTGTAAGTTTTATACATACATATCACATATTCTGCCAAATTTCAACCAATGTATAAATTTATGTTATGGAAACAAATTTAATTAAATAATTATAAAATAATCTGATTATCACTATAATTTGTTAATTTTACTGAACATTATTTGTTTTGGAGTAAAAATAATTTTAAAACTAAATGTGTATTAAACCACCTTCAAAATCATTTTGTACACGACTCATTTATTTTAAAAAGCTACAACTGTCAACTATAGGACAACCATTAAATGTACAGTTGCACCTAATAATGTGTAATGTACAAACAGCCAGTGAACTTGGTAAAAATCCACCTTAAAAAATGGATGTGTAGCTTAAAACTTACCCAAGATCTGTCTGAAAACTTATTTGTTTTAAAAAGAAAATGTCGTGTGCCTAATGTTAAAATTCTCAAACCACATATCTTTCAGTAGATTACTTAAACATTTTGTTCCTTTATTTAAAAATGTTTTTGGACTGCCCAAAAACCCTTTTTCATTCTTTTCTTATGTGGCACGTGTCAACTGTGAATTATGGGTTTTATTATGTTAGACTGAAAAAATACAATACACAAGGTTCTAATTCCTTATTTGATCAAGTTGTTCTGTTGTTTACTTGGTTATTTTGTTAAAGTCTTCATGAGAAATGTGCCATCAAATTTTAATGTCATAAGCACTGCCTATAGCTTACCATCAGTGACAGATACATTTCAAATTCTCTGTGAAAATCTCAAAATTAAAGCTTTATTAAATATGAGTACTCTTAATTTTATTAAAATCACTCAAACATGTAAATAGACAGTTATGGTCAGACAATCCAATATCTTGGTTTACAGTCTCAATGGCTCCAAAAATAAAATTTCTGCAATAGACAATATGCAAGTTTTTGAATTGTGTCTAATTCTTGTTGAGTGTTAAAATTCAGTTTATATCATTGACTTTCTATAGTTTTTAATGAACATCATAGAATGGATGAAATGGTTTTTGTAATTAAAGTCTGTAGAAATAGCAGTTTTCTGAAATCTTTGAACCTTATTTAATACATCCAATCATCAATCAAGTTTTAAAATTAATTTTCTAGCATTAACATATTTTGGCACTCTATAGATTGATATGAATAGTAAATTATAATTAAGAATTTCTACAAATGACCCTTTAAACACATACATTTCATTAAATTGGTTATGTTCTCTTTTGGAACTCAGATAGATAGATAGATAGATATCTTTATTTCTCAATTGACATACATCATTGTACATAGATAATTGTCAATACATCTCCAACATCACAAATAGATTTGACAAAATATAACTGAGGAGGAACAGGTCTACTTACCATTCCAAAATACAAGCAAAAAATATAGAGAGCAAAAACATGAAAAAACAAACAAAAAGAAACTACAATACAATTCTGTCTTCTTCCAAAAATTCTTTTACAGAATAATATGCACTTACTGTGAGGATTTTTTTACTCTATTACGAAAACTTTTTCAGAACTAGACATTCTGATAAATGAGCAAAATTTATTCATAATTTTGCATTTAATGTAATGGGGGGAGCGTTCCATTTTCACAGTATTATGTGCTGGAAAAAGAATAACATTTCTTCTGGTATTATGTAAATTTTTATTTGGATTAATAAAGTGATCTTTATTTTTTATTTAATATTTACAAGCTTCAAAAATGAGTAAACTTGGTAATGACATAATTTTGGCTGACTTAAACATAGGTTTACAATGTTCAAAAAATCTTTTTTATACATCATTCTTATTGCTTTTTTCTGGATGTATTCTATTCAAAATCCCCTCTCCAGTATCACCGCACAAAAGAAGGCCGTAGCTCATAACACTGTGAAAATTAACATAATAAACTGTTTTTAATCTGTCCAGATCCACACAATTCACCAGCACTCTCAATGAAAAACAGACAGAATTCAACCTATTTGCAAGATAATTAGTATGGGAATATAATTTAACTTTTCATCAATGAATATACCCAAAAACTTAACACTATTTTGAGGAGACTCTTGCCTTGTCTCACTATCAAGCCCAGCCTTGCCAATTTTCAATATTTGGGTCTTGTATTTATTCAGGACTACTCCATTAATCATAAACCATTTTTGAAGATCTATAGATTTTTAAAGTCAAAATTCAACTCTACCAAACTACTTCGCCTAATCACGGAGGAGTTATCATCAGCATATTGAATTAAGTTACAATTATTGAATTGAGCATTGCATGGCAAGTCAGCAATGTAAATTAAGTAAAGGACAGGACCCAGGATTGAACCCTGAGGGCATCCTGTACTTGTGATCTCCCAGTCGGAGTTAAAAACTTGACCTTGATTATTTATAACAACTCTCTGAAACCACAGTTCAAAATATGACTCAACAATTTTTAAAGCCGGCCCTCTAATACCGTAAGTTTCTAACTTTTTAATAAAAGTTTTTTATCAATGACATCAAATGCTTTTGATACGTCACAAAAGACAGTGGCACAAAACATCTTTTTATCAAGGCCATCCTGGATCAAATTACAAAGTTTTGAAATTGCATCAAGAGTAGAAAAATTTTCCCTGAATCCAAATTGTTCTTTATTTATGACATTGTGTTTATTTAAAAAAAGATAATAATTGGTTTAAGATTCTGTTCATTCCCTTTCTCCCTTTCTGAACACATTTTGTCTCTGAATCAATGAAGTTTTCTTAGGGCAGCTAAGATACAATAATCAAACATAGGGCCTCATAGAAGTAAATCAACTTCTGACTTCTCTTGTTTTAAAATTATTTTTGAACTTTGCTCACTCGGACTTTGAATTTCTAATGTTAATCGTAAGGACATAAATTTATTGGTTCAAATAATTACTTAATCATAATTATTACGTTTTTTGTCTGAAATTTTAAAATATTATACCTACCTAATTCCTAATGTATTTCAGAATTGATGTATGTAAGCTGTCCGATAATTTTATTAAGGCTCATAGGGATATAATTGGTCTTATCATTCACCTACCTTCTTTCTTGAAGGCCTTCATTTGTCCATTAATTTGGATTACATATTATTGTATATACAGTGTATAAAAAAAGTCCGTCCCCCCCTTTAACAAACAAAACACCTTTGGGGGATGATACTAACTTAACCCAAAGTATCTTTTGACGTTATCGAAAATGTTGAGTGTCCCCAAAAATGGGGGATTTTGGGGGCAACTAAAAATTTTCAAATGTAAACTCCTTTTGAGAGACCCCTCATTTTAAAGAGCCTTAAATAAATAGGCGAATGGTTGAGGTTAGAGGTCTGTAACGTGTTTCTGTCCAAAATGGCAGCTTGTCAAAGTTTTGAGTACAACTCATTCTTGAAACCTGGCACCTTAGACTTTTGGAGTTTTAATTTCACCTTTGGTGACCTAAAACTGGAACGACTCTTATAGAAATGCTATTAAATGAAGAAGTGGTCTCTTTTGGTGATATTTACACTTTTGAGTGTCCCGCAAAAATGGGGGATTTTGGGGGCAACTTAATATTTTCTGATGTAAACCCCTTTTGAGTGACCCCTTATTTTAAATATATTTCTAAACCTAGGTGAAGGGTGACAGTTAAAAGTAAATTTAACCCCTTCAAAAGGGGTTTACATTAGGAAATTTTGAATTGCCCCAAAATCCCCCATTTTTGCGGGTTCTCAAAATTTTAAATATTACCAAAAGAGACCAGTTCTTCATTTAATAGCATTTCTTCAAGAGACGTTTCTGTTTAAGTCACCAAAGATGAAATTAAAACTCCAAAAGTCTTAGACGCCAGGTTTTAAGAATGAGTTGTATTCAAAACTTTGACAAGCTGCCATCAAAAAAGCAAGCTCCCTTTTTTTTGGAGGGGAACTAAGGAAGATTGTGCGTTAATAATCAAATTATAGACTTAATAACTCTATAAAAAAAGTGTTTGAGACTAATAAAGTCTCTACAATACAATCTTCAGTCCATGATAAGTATTCTTACACCACTAAAGATGTTTTTATAGATTTCAGAGCATAACCCACTTCATGTAATACTTTAGTACAAAAATATAACCTCCAATTAATTTGTGTCAATTACATAACCACTACCACTTACCTGGGTCTAAATTGAGCGAGCCGCAAAACAAATCAGCCCTGAAGGGCGCCTCCGTCGGCGATCTAGAGTCTCCGCAGCCAAGCTTCTGTCGAGTATTTTCGTTGGATCACCTCTGAGTTTGGGTCAGGTCCAATCCAGTTTTGTGGGAGGAAGTTTTTGGCCAAGAGTTGTATTTCAGCGAACAAGTTTATTTGTTAAACTCATTGGTGCACCTGTGATGCAGATGGCTGCGCAGCTTGCTCGTCTTTTGTAACTTGACGTTATGCTTAGTTGCATTTAAGTGTTGTTGATATTCAAGTTATCTTTGATGAAAAATACTTTGTAAACAAGGTGTTTTTTGTTTGTTTTAGTTACATAACATTTATTTGTGGTAAATCAAGGATGAAGTAAAATCGTCAAGAAGTTTAACTGTCACTAATTTAAATAAACTATTTAAAATAATAAAATAATGAGCAACCACAACCATTAAAGAAATATAAATATGACCAGTTTTATTACTAATGGGAGGATTTGAAATTTCCATTTGTAATTAGTTTCAATACCCTAAGCTCAAGTATGAAAGTTCAAGAGTAGAAACATTGATCAATTTGTTATGGAAAATATACTGTATTTAAGTAATTAATGAAAAAAAAACTGTTAGTTCCACTATAGAATATATGTTTTACATTAAAAAATATGAAATAAGCTTTATCTATTGACTTTAACTCTTGGAAAGTTTAATTAACCTAAACTGTCAAAGTTATCTTTATGTATAACGAGCTGTTCCCCACGATATTTTGCTGATATAATCCTTGTAACAGCTGTGTATTGAATCAAGAAAAACACATGTGACATAAAGCAAATAAAACTATCCTCCATATTAATAACGTGGGAACTTGGAAGTACCGTGGGGCAAAGCCCTGGGGTCTAAATCAAAATTCTGGCTTGACAATAACTTAAAAATTGAAGTTATCTTTTAAATAAAAAAAGAATCATCAAAATCGGTTAAGTATTAACTTCGGAAGTGGGTGAACAAAAAGCAGGATTTTTTTAAAATATGTAGTTTTTTTATGCAAAATTTTTAAGTCAAAATTGTGGGAGTTTGGCAAATGGCAGGATGACAGGAAAGGTCTTGATCCCAGGGACTCGGGGAAAAATAGCAGTATTTCCAAAATGTTATCAGCAAACGAGAAATAATGTAAAACATTTCCTATAAGAAGAGCATGGGGATTTAAAAACGTCTGATTTGTTTATATTAAAACATCTGATTAAGAGCATACTTTGTTTACGAAATGACATGTGTTCTTACTTGGATCAAGGTTAGGGGCTATTGCCCCTTCAAGCCACTAGTAGATATTAAAACTTTATCATGTTTTTTTTCTTTGAGTGATATTTTCAAATCTTTGGTTGTCAATTATCGAATTTATACAGACAGTTTAGCTTTTTCTTCATCTAAATATAGTTTTGTTATATTCTTTTCTATCTGCATTTAAATACCTAATTTTTAAATGCCTGTAATAGAAAACTTAAATTATTAGTGGAAAAAACTAATTCATATCACATTAAAGACACACATTTTGATAATGAATGAAAATAATCATACTACTAAAAAGACAATCGATACTCTGCATTAAATGACATGATCAACTAAAAAGAACACACTTGGCTATTTTGATCATGGAGATCAGGTGGGCTGTCGCATCTGGCCAAGGCCGACCAGTTAAAGGGTGGCTGTTAAGAGGGAGGATACCGTCAAATGATCTGTGATACGATACTTGAATAAAATAATACAGGTGTAGTAATTTTTAACTTGCACATATACCAAGTTGCAATATAATTATTTTTGGAAATTTTGTCAACTGTAGTATTACAACAAAAATTTCACTTTAATCCAATGTAACAAATCCATTAGAGACAAGTATGCAGTGCCAGGCTAATGCAGAATTTTCATGCAGTTATGTGCAGAGGAGCATTTTCATAAATTCAGTACAGTTAGGGGCCTATGATTTGTTGCAGTGATTATTTGTAAAGAAGTCGTCGGCTAAACCAGCTCATGATGTCATGACAAACAATACTCTTGGGCTATTCCTGCTTGCCAGCCGCACCAACAAATCTCGCTAACACACTGAGTCGTATCGCCTTCATTCAACAATTACTGGCCGATTCCAGCTCATTTACTCTAAACTACCTCTCGAGTGATATCATGGTGCTAATTATGTCACGTTTAAAGTAAGCACTAACAGGTTTCGTATCACTGCAAGCAATGCCAAATGTCGCTGTTTTATTGCCAAGTTTATGGTTCGGTTAGTGGAAAAATGTAAACAAAGAGTGCACACTTGTTTGTTCTTGCTTTTATTGGTGCTTCAGTGGAAAGTTACATCGGGTTTATAGTTTCTAAATTTGTTTGTTTTATTGAATATTATGATTCTTTGTACTTCATGTTTGATGCACACTAAAATAAGGGTTTTTTATTGTAAAACAAGCAAAAAAAAGATTTAATTATAATATTATAATAATATACCAGGTACATAAAATGTCCGATGTGTAAAAACAAATTCTCAGGAACCACCCTTCCTCGAATTACATAAAAAAGTCATACATAGTTATAGGCGCAGTAATATATTTTAACTCGCTTTGCTCGCTGGGGGCTCTACCACCAGACCCCTGATTGGGGTAGCTCCAGTTGTTATTATAACTCAATGTCCCTTCAACTATTTATTATATAATTTACTATTTTGATTTTTTTTATTGGGATTCATTTGAGATACATCAGCTCTAGACGTTATCTTTATTCAATGGTTCTATCATTTGTTTATACTCTATTATATGAAAGATGTACCTACATACAAAACGGTAAACACTCATAGAAGATGGTACAAGGCGATCAATATCAACTAGTCACCTCCGTAAGACAGTGCTTAATTTGCCTGACTGGCAGCAGTAAACAATTTTTTGAATAACATGTTATTACAACATGATATAAGAAATTATGTCTCACCACAACACTACAAAATATATTTGTTCACTTATATTATATACTGTACTTACAAGACAGTAAACATACATAAAAGTTGGTACAAGGCGATCAAATTAATTAGTTGCACCCGTCATCGGCCCAGTCAGTGAATGAACAAAGAATATAAAGTGCAGAATAAGTGACTAGGACTTAGACTATAGTTAAGTGTCCAAAAAGTATGAAGCATTGTGAGAATAATTCAGCATTTCAAGGTAGTCTTGAATGGGTAGAAATTTGATAGACAAGTTTATCTTGCCAAATAAAACTAAATGACCGATATTATTATATCACTGATAACAAATTGTTTTAAATATGTTTAATAAGGTGTTAATTATTTTATTTTTTGGCCCTCTTTTGAATTTCACTTTCATCTTATGCCAAAGTAACTGACCTTCCACAAGTGTTGAGGTCAGATTTATCTTTATTGCTCGGTTGACTATCTTGACAGGGCTTGAATTAGCACCACAAAGTGACAGTTGTTTTCATGTTGGCAGCCATGGCAGGTGTTGGTTTGGCAGAGGTTGGTAGATCTGACTTCATGGTTGGGATGTAATAGAGAAGTTCATTCAGGAAATTTGAGGTTGTCAGCACTCTTAAAAAAACTACACATGTATTTTGCCTTAGGTTTTTAAATATATACTAGTAGCCCGTCATGGCTTCGCTCGCGATCACAGTACTGTGGTATGTTTGAAAAGTTAGTTACATTTGTTAAAGCACCTAGGGGGCCGAGTTTTGCTTAAAAAGCCAGTCACTTTTTTAAAAGTGCCTAGAGTACTTATCTTTACGGTTCCTCTCCAAGGGGAGCATATTTGCTAAAACTTATTTGGTCCTTTCTTTTTATTTTGGACATACCCGCTTTATATTCAATTTTCTTTTAGAAATGTATACATAAATTAAACATTTATATATTAAAGTTATGTATACATTGGTTCTAATCACTATTTACACAAAAATCACATGACACTTTACCAAGTGAGCGTTATTTTTACAATTGTCTAGTTATTTTAAACAGCTGTTACGATTCTTTTGTTTTATTTATAAATCTTAACCCAAACCCCAAGAGTAATTTTCTATACATAAACTATATTTTTCTGGAGTTGAGGCCTGGTTAGAACACATTTCTTTACCCGTAAATTCAATGGCTCCGACATTTTGAGAGCCCTAATGCAATTTTGGAACAGGAGCAGAAAGGTTTTATTCTGATGTATTAACTATTTTCCCAATAAAATTATGCTCAATTGGTCCAGTTATCTACTAATGTCAGTGACGTTTAAATTAAAGTTTTAAAAGTCTCAAAGGACATACGGGACGGAAAATATAGGCCTGTTTCTGATTATGGTCCAATGCCTGGTGTCTTTCTACCAAACCTTTGCTCAATCAGTCTAGTAAGAAGTAATATGATTAACACCGAAATTTAGAAGCTTATTAGGACCCGAGCCTCAATGGAACAGGACTAAGCCCATAACTGTTTTTTGGGATAGATCCATCTTCTTACAAATATCTGCTCATAACTCATGTATTTTGTGCATGATGGACTTAAAGCACATAAACAATTCAGCATTATAATCACAATGACTGCCTAAACAAACTGAGCATTAAATACCATGTTGCAAGGACTTAAGTATTCCGTACCCAATGTTTCACTACCATACCATTATTTTATATGGTTTAGTTCCATAGTAAAAAGTAGACGTGTTTCCTCCGTTCTGTGGTAAAATATAATTCGCTGACTAAATGCTCATTAGAACAAATACGGTGTATTCAATAGTGATAGGTTGAGTAACCTATTATTATTATTATTATTATTTATTTAACAAATATGTATACAGTTTAAAACCATTACAATAAATAATATTCTAATTAGTAACTAACATTTGGTAGACTCTGCCAAAAAGTGAAACAAGGGCAATCACATCAGCAGTACAGCACCATCAAACTGACAGCTCAGCAACAGTCAGCAACAGCTGTCGCTGCCCTACCTCAATTCACACCTACATATTAAATACTTTATTGGTAATTAAGATTCAGGATAAAACTCAGCAGTAAAATGACTAAATATCCTTATGGTATATGCAGTAGAAGAGCTACATACAGTGCCATATGGTGTAATGGGACCTGTGAGAAAGTTACCATTTCAAATGCCTGAATTGGCCATCCGGTATACCTGAAAATATATCCAGTGAAGTTTGGAAGTGCAGCAGCTGTGCTAAGGAAAGTCGTAAAGAATCTAGTGTTCCAGTCAATTTTCACCTGCTAGAAACAAAAATTCAAGACCTAACATCAATAGAGAGCTTCGATCACGAAACTTCACTAATTTTGGCAGCAGAAGCTGGAACTGCACTTCTCAAACAAAAAGAGCATCTTCTGCAATAAATTCACAATATTATATCCAATAGGCCAATTTATCTAAATCAGTTAGAAGAGAAACTGAAAGAATCTGAAGATGTAATTCAAACTCTCACAGATAAAATTGATATTTTAGAAAAGCAGCTTAACACATTCGCTACCGCAATTATATGGAATTTGTCATTCACATAGACCAGCGACACAGCTGTGCGTCGAGTGGTTTCTCCCGATAGACCACCGAAGCATATTTGCGTCGGCTGGTCACATTGAAATAGACTTACGATGCGAATTTGCATCAGTGTCCCATTGTTATTCAAACGTGTATTTCGTAGCAACGGTCTATTTTAAAGCCTTGATATCTTTGTATCAGTCTGTCGGGATATCTGACGCACATTGCTTGGTCTGTGGGTATGACAATTGGTGACGTCACATTAAAATTAGCAGAATTGTTGTTTACATTTTCATTTTCGATGCATCACTGTACAACTGTCCACGTGGCTAACCTTACAGTTTTTGGACGTGCTTTAGTGGTGTTTGTTTGATTATTGTGCAGAACATTAACAATGAAACAGAATAGGCCTACAAATGATCAAATTTACAACAACGCAAATGTGCGTCGCTCGGTCTACTGAACAAAAATACATCTTTTACTACATCTTTTTTTATTATATTCCATTGTATAGACTGACTGGCGCATATATGCAACGTTTTTAAAATTGCTCAAAGTAAAATAAAAAATAATTGTTATTGTTTACAAATGTATTTTAGGTTGTTATGAAGTGAATTAGTCCATTTAAACCCAATTTCTCTCATGGTCTGTTGTTAATGTTACTCCTGTACCTCCCGGCCTAATTGCAACGTTCAGAGTATTACTTTTGGTCTGTGGGGGTGACCGGACCGACGCAAATATGTGTCGCTCGGTAGCGAACGTGTTAAAGACAAGGAATAATTTGTTAGTTCTCAAGTGGGAAGTGAAATTACTAGGCTGGAGGAAATATTCAAACAGTTAGAGTTTGAAATTAGTAAATATTAGTAGAAACAAGAGAACTAAAATTACACAAAGATTTAGCTGTTGAACAAGCTAAAGTCCTAAAAAATGACTTTAGTCAACATAGGCTGATGACCAAATTGACATATATTTAAAATAATTGAACAAGCTTAAATAAGAACAAGCTTATAAGTATTTAAAAGAATTAAACAAGCTTAAATAAGAATTAAGCACTTTTGACATTAAAATGAAGACCACATCAAAAATAATCAGGAAAATAAAATTACAAAATGATAATATTGCATACAAATTAACAGAAAAAGAAGTTTCTGTTATAAATTGTCTTACTGATCTGTTTGTTATGTATCGATCTCATATAAAAGCAGTCAATGATGGCATTGAGACAGTATCATCACCATCCTAAAAGGAAGAAGAAAATCCGGAATCCCCACGCAATAAGATCAAAGTAAAGGACAACATTGATCATCGGGAAACCAACATGGACTGTACAATAAGGGTGTGCACTGCAAAGAGACACAGATAACACCCTGTATGGCACTACTGGGAAATGAGTGTGTTCTTGATTGACATACTGTTAAAATAACAATAAAATAAAATACAGTTAAGTACATCTTATAATTTTACCTTTAAACCTTTTAGAGCCTTTTAAACTGCAATTCCATAGGAAAAGTGGGTATACTAGTTCATAACATGCAATTAGAAAAAGTTTTTCATTATAATATATTGTAAAATATCATAGTGAATAAGTATTTGATGACTTTATAGGAGTCAATGTGAAAACTCCAAGTCAACCCTCTAAGAAGCCTCTTCTATTTTATTGTAATGTAGCACTTTCAATCGAATTCGTTGATGGCTAAATGTTGGACCAGCAAAAAAAATGTACATAATTATTTTTTCTAAGATTTTCTTTTACATTCATTTTTGAGAATAGATGTAAGCATGAAAATAAACACTACTTAGATAAACATCACTTTAAATTAATTTTTGCACTTTTGAAACTCAACATTCATTTGCTATAAACATGTGTAAGGTAAATGTAACAGTATATCAACCAAAATGAAGTAGTTAACACTTTGTGCCAGGAAATTATTATTCTTCAAAGATTAGACGAATATTGGCCATAAATTAAAAAAGTTTTGGAAGCACGGGTACTGTTAACCTTGGCTTGAAAGTGGGTTTGGACAGTAAATAAATCAAGTGGTTTACATGTAAGAGTGCCCGTTGGCACCGAGTGACTATTTGTATCTTTAATTTGACAGAATGGTCTGGAAATCGTTTATAAATTTTAAAAACTATTATTATTATTATTATCATGGGCGGATTTAGGAAGCAAGGGGATTTAGGAAGCCCCACCCCCAAATTTTTGTGATTATAATTTTGTCCTAGCATTTAAAAATGTTGTCTTGTCATATTTTAATAGAAAACTCTTGTTTGGAACCAATCAAAAAAAAAAAAAACACATTCGGTCTCTAGTAAAACAATCTGACACGATATAGTCTTGTAGAGCTATTGTACAGCTATCCGTTTCTGTTGATTGGGGACCTTTTAAGTGTATAGGACTACTGAAGATTGATTTGAGGTATCTATGGTCACCCGAAGCAAAAGGCATACTTGCATCAATTTTTTTCTTTAGAGTTTTTGTCTGCCTTCTTGTTTTCTCTGAAACCTTGACCTATTTGAATGTGTTGAGAGCAAAGCCTTGCAGAAAGAACATAACAGCATTGCTTCTATTTATTAACCCATTGAGGTAGTAATTTTATTCTATTTGCAGTAGTCTGTAATGGGAATTGATTGGTGCTGCACTCTAGTAGCAAAATATGTAACTAATGACCGTGGGCATCTGCGGTTCTAACCGCTAGGGGCGCGGACTGACTGAAAAACCTTAATATCGCCGCCAGGCCTTTGGTTAGCTGAGTTGGCTACTTCGTGGAAACACCTTGGCCAGGTGGTTATACGATGTTCGTGGATTCGATTCCCGCACACGACCAAAACTGACCAGTTGTGCAACTCTCAATGAGTTAACCGGTCTGTGGCAACGTTGGTGGGAGGGCCCAAGTAAAACAAACAGTGGTAGGCTTGCTTGGAAGTTGACAGGATGCACATGGTCAATACTGATTTTGCTAATTTTTACTTATGTCTACTGTGTGTGTGCCAATGGGACTCTCTAAATTGAAAGAAAACAATATTTAAATTAAAATACACCATTAATCCATTTAAAAACACCAATTTTATACTCCAATTCACAGGTTAATAAAATTAAAAGTAAGGAACGAGACCAGCTCGTATGTCTACGCCAATGGGTTAAAGGTGCGATAACAATTCTTGAGGATTGGAGAAACTAGGACAAATGAGATAAAATTTGGAAAAAAGTCACCCAGTTTGCCAAAGAACACAGCATCCCAATCCCAGCTTGTAATGATGATGAAAGTATGCCTACTGATGGTAGCCTACCCAAAAACAACAAACAGCGAAGGTTACTCTCTATCTAGGAGACTTGTCAGCTATGTTGTCATGATGCCTGTTGGTTCAAACATGCTGACACTGTCCAAGATATTGACGACAAAGGGAAAGTGCCGGTGGCTATAGCTACGTTCCAGAAGAGATTTTACCCCCAAGTTCTTGATATTTTGTTGACAGAAATGAATAGAAGATTTTCAGTAAGTAGCTTGAAACTGGCAACTTCTTGTGAATAGCTTTTGCGTCTAAATGTTGAAAATAGTTTGTTCTTCATAAACGATTATCCCATACAGAGTGTCAATGTGAAATCTGTGAAAGCGGGGATGCACATTGCAAAGCTTTATATTCAAGAAAAAGTGGCATTAATAATGTTTAATAAATTAAATTAAAAGTCGCTCTCTGAAAAAACAATTGAACCCGCTTTGATTGAAAACTGAGCTCAAATACAAATAAGATAAAAACATTATGCTTTGAAAGCATTAGAAATGTTTTCCAGGATTTTCATATTCAGTTTTTTTCTAATGTTGATTGATTATAATAATTATAATCATCAAATTTAACATTTAACAACCCTAATAGAACTATGATATGAAAGAATTATTATTAGACAGAAATAAATCAAATTATATTGGTCTGAAGTTAATTAAAAATGTACCATTTAAATTGTGTTTTTAATTTAAATTTGAAAATGTAATACCTCATACTTTCCGGTATATTTGCACCCCAAAGATCATGACCTAAATTCGCCTATGATTATTATTGATTATTATTATTATTGTTGTTTGTAAACCTTAAACCATAAACCAGAATCATAAAATTCCTATGTAATTTTTAAAAATAAATCAAAGGATCCGAAAATTAAAATTTTAATATTTATTGCCCATATATCAGGAGCGGATCCAGAGGTCATGTTTGGGGGGGGGCGGTCACCGAAAGTTATCCCTCCCCCTTCCCTGTGGATGGTCCCTGGCACCCCCATTATTGTTTTTAACTATATGAAATTATACAACGAATGAAAGAAAGTTAACATCATATATCATTAACCTTGAACTCAATAAATAAACGGTATCAGGAAACTGACACATACTTTCTCCCTTTCAGCCAACTTTAATGAATAAATTACTTTTTATTTACTAAATATAGAATACAAAGCACGGTCGAATGTACAGAAAATCTTGTAAACAATTTGTTTTCAAAAATATCTACCCAAATCCCTGTTTAGGAGGCACTACAGAATCCATCCGCTACACACGTTGTTTTAAGAGGGGAAATGCCCCCTATTCCCCCCTCAGGGTTATTAAGGGGAAACATATTTCGAATTTTCTCTGTTGTTCAATGCTAACTTGACAAGCATATCAAGTTTGGACGAAATTTATCAATAAATAAGAGAGAAATAGTAGTTTTCATATTCCCCATAATAACATTGGACAACGTACTGCGTTTACTGCAAAATGAAAATTTAAATTTTCTCCACAACCAATTATCGTAGAATAGTAATTAAAATACTAAATTATTTAGTTTTTTAAGCTCTTTTCAATGGTGAATAGTAATTTTTTTTATATTTATGTTTTTTATGAAATATAAAAAACTGAATTTTTTATATTTTAAGTCTTGTAATTTCTGAACCCGAATTTTTACAGAAATGCGGGTGGTGTCATTTTGTTGGAAAACTAAATTTCTACAAACGACTAAAGTTTAATCAAAATCGTTAGAGCCGTTTTTGAGAAATCTTGATTATTCATGTTTTTTGGCGGTTTTTGGGAGATAATTACCCTTAAAAATAAATAATTCAAAAAATGAAAAAACGCCTGGAGATATCATAGATTAGTACCTATATACCAAATTTCATAAAAATCGTACTATTGGTTTGGGCTGTAGCTCCGTATACATCCATACAGACAGAGAGACAGACAGACAGACACACAGACATCATGTAAATATCACTTTTTTGGGTTCAGGGAGCACCAAAACGAATATTTCCACTAACAACTCAAACTCGAAAAGTTTTACGAAAACAATACTTTCTCCATATACTACGTTTAAGGGGGAGAAAGTAAAAAGCAATCTTAACTTTATAAACAAGCTAAACAAAAATTACCTTTAATTCTACTGCGCCCGACCGTAAATAAAAATATAATATTTAGGCATTACACTTTTTTCTACGTCATCTGCAGGCGCCTAGGAACAAGTAAGATGCCTAAATAAACAATTTATTTTAGTATTTACCCACGCGAAAAACTATTTACAAAACGTATTTGAAATCTGCAATACTGAACTATACTCGCGAAGATACAATTAGGAATGAGGCTGACAGCCAAAGTCAACCACTCGAATAATAAAAATGTCGTACCACATTTTTACAAAATAAAATACTTGGCGTATGAGCTTCTGTTTGCACACAATTTAATCTTTGTTTCCTGTTTCCTCTTATTTCATTACATATAATTCGAGGCACTTTTTGCTTCTAGCCTAGCCACGGGATATTTATTGCCTATCAACAGATTACGCGGTTTTAAACAAAAAGTCAGCAAAGAATAAACTACTGCTTGTTATTGTGCTTGTTACTAATATAAGATTTGTATTTAAGTAATTGAATGTTAAACAGCTTTTGAAGCTTTGAAAAACATTAAAAATGTGAGTCATGAAAAATATTGTTGTAATTGTAATTTACAATTACAGTTAAAACAAAATTAAAATTTCAGTTATTGCCTATCCAACCTAACCTGTAAACAAAACACCGCTGATAGTAAACGGCAGTAGGCGGGCGAAATCCAGTAAATAATCACCAAATACAATTGTATTAACCTTTGCTGCTAAAATTTATCTCCAAGATCATGTTGAAAACACTGCATTTTCGGTCTGCCAACTGGCAAAACTGCAACAACTTTGCGATACTCGGGAATATCCATGTTTTTGTAAGACGCTTTTAGGTTAAATACATGGATCTAAGTAATATGTTATATACTAAAATGTAAGTTTAAAATTTCACCTGACTAATGTTGTGTATTTTATTTCATTTAAAGAAACGTTTAGGTTTGTTAGTTTGAATTTTAATGTAACCTTGTAGACAAGAGCGGCGAAATTTGACTCTCAGAACTGAAAAACGGGGTTTCGGGAAGCTTTTGATGCTTACATTTTCATTCGGATTTATTCAAACTTTCATCGTATGCCTGAATAATAAAATAAAACACAAAAATTCTTAGGTTTGACGGGGGCGACCTCCCCTACCGCTCCCTCCTTGGATCCGCCCCAGCCATGTATGTAGCAACTTCATTATAGTTACTACTGTTCCATAGGTAGTAGATTTTAAAGCTTCGATATCTGAAGGCCTATAAGTACAATTGTTTTGCATACCATCTTTCAGTTTTGATCCTGTGATATGATTTACTCCGTTAGACTAGGTTTGTTTCTTTTTCCATGGATTATCTCAATAAGACCTTTCAGCTGTTTGGATAGTTGGTGTTAAAAATTGGGCTTTAATTGTAATTTTAACCCTTCATCCTACTAATATTATGAATGTGAAAGTTTGGATGTATGTTTGGATGTATGGATATTTGGAGTTCCATCACGCAAAAACTACTAGAGCTGTTAAGCTAGAATTTTGCTTGAACATACCTTACATATCACATTAACATATAGACCTGATAATGGCTAAGTCCAACCTTAGGGCTCCACCTCACCGACCCTGTAAGAATCAATGCAAATCTTATGGGAGGATATAATTTATAAATTTACCAGCTGTAGGTCAAATATTTGTCAGATACTGCAGAAGGAAGTCAAATGGTAAAACATAAACAAAGATTTTATAGTGCTGGTCAGCTTAATATTTTTAATGTGTTTTAATTTTTCGCGAGCGAAGCCGCGGGTAACAGCTAGTATTTTTATAAATAAACCATGTGAAAACATGCATAACTTTTAAGTTTTTTGACTCGTTACACCATTGATATCATAAGTAATTAAGCTACTTCAATTTTTTAGTCACTACTCACAACTTGAAGCTCTCATTAATTTGTTATTGTTACTGATATAAGATTTGTATTTAAGTAATTGAATGTTAAACAGCTTTTGAAGCTTTGCAAAACATTAAAAATGTGAATCATGAAAAATATCGTTGTAATTGTAATTTAAAACTGCAGTTAAAACGAAATTAAAATGACTGTTATTGCCTATTTATTTTACTGTTGAAAATAAGTTTATGAATCATATTATTCTTTTATGAATTTTCTGTGGCACATTCAATTTGTTTTTGAAGTAAATTTAGTTGTTATTGTACATGTATTGTACGATTGATCAACACATGTTAGTGAATTTCCTATGGAAAGTGAACTATTAGCATGACCCGCACGGTGAAACTTAAGCCCAGGACCACCATAGAAGTTCCTAACGTGACCCCCTGAACATGTTTTGGGGGGTCGTACAAAATTATGTATATATGTGTATGCACTCTAGCGGTCACATTTTTTCTCCGATCTACTTCAAATTTGGTAGGGATTTCCTTTCTATAATCAGTTGGACAAGTTTGTTGGACAAAACAATCGGAAAACTCTAAACCCATTTTTTGGGGATTATTCTTTAAAATTTCGAGTTTTTGGGCCCAAAAAGGGTCAGAAAAGCCCCGGGTGTAAAATTAATGCATGTATTAAGATGAGAATTAGTGAAGCGAAAGTTTTAAGCCCTCTCTCGTCATTCTAGCATAAATATTTACCAAGTTATTAAAGAAAATGTATATCGGCTAAACACAGTACGTTGTCTTATGGGGTTTTTATATTAGAAAAGCATGTTATTCATTTGTTGGTGTATTTGTATCATCCCCAGCAACCTCGCGCCTACTTTCAAGCCTGACTGGACCTTCTCATAACCTTATAATGCGCAAAAATGAATTCCTAGCATTGCAGATAAATTAAACCAGGAGTATCAGAACAGCCAAAAAATCAATGTTTTCAGATTTTAATAAAATTGGAATAAATGTATGGGTTTACACTGGTTTTGAGTTTTAAAATATTTGTATGTGGAAATTCATTTCCCTCACGTCAGCGTGCTGCGTGCGAACTCGTTAAGTTTGTTCCCTCTCTCTTATCCTGTTCCTCGCCCCCTTTAATTCCACCAACACTATTGTTACAAGAAGTTGGGCAAATCAGTTGTGAATACAGACCTTATTCAGTCCATGACTGTAATTAGTACAAATCTACAGCAAAGTTGTGCAAAGGCAAAGCTACATTGGAAGTGGTAATTTGAATGTTGGCCAGGGTTGGGGGAATGATGATTGAGATCTAGATCCTGGCAAGTTGGCTCGAGTCTCAGTTTATGATCAATTTGTTGGAATCGTACACCATGATATGCCACCCTGCAGCCAAATCTGTTAGGATTAGACAGACGTTCTCTGCTCCTTAATGCTTGTCATTTGGTTGCTTTCCTAAATATTTAGTAGTTAGTACAAACAAGAAGCCACCACTGTTATGTCTGTTTCCAAATATGTGAGTTTCGAGGTTTATTCCAAGCTTGTTTTTGCTTTAGTGGTGAAGTTCATTTCACAGTGGACCTTATTTTGTGGATATTACAGGGAGGCTTGGCCAAAAACATTAGTTTTTTAATATTAACATCTCTTCCTTGAAAGACCTTTTTATATCTTTTACTTTTTTACCTATGTGTAATGAATTGCTGATAGAAAACAACTTTTTGATACATTAGACAAAACAAACAGATATTAAAAACCAATAAAGCAAGAGTTTTTTAAGACTTTGTTGAAATTTTACAGCATGGCAAACCTTAGATCCTTTTATGTTCAATGGTAAAATAATAATACCCCCGTTGCAGCAAACCTGCAAACTCAGCGAAAGATTCATGTTCACAAATGCGCCGTATATTAAATTATAATTTTTCTCTATAAGAATAACGTGGGGATTGAGCACTCAGGTTTGCTGCAACAAGGAACAGAAAATATTAGGTTTTATTGCAAATATCAACAGGCCACAACCAGGTGAGGCCACATACCAAATTTCATCCGTATCCATTCATAAATATTCAATTTATACAATTTTAATTATTCTCCATAAGAATAACATGGGGGCTGAGTACGAAGGTTTGTTACTACGGGAGCCTTTGGCAAAAAATTGTTTTCTTGAGCAACATCAGTACATGTTCATAAAGAAGCAAGATATAATTTTTTTCTTATTCTCCATAAGAATAACATTAGACAACGTACTGTGTTTAGCACTTCCAATATCTTGGTAACCGATTAACGTACAGGAATGATCAAAATACCAAATTGTGTGTTTTTTTTAGCTGAATCCAATGGTAAAACCTAAAATTTGACTATTTCAAAAATTATATGTTAAAAGTTCAAAAAACCCATTTTTGGGGTACAAATCCCCCCCCCAACACCCCTTCAGATAGAGCGATATTGCTGGTTTTCGAACTTTCACGTGTTTTTGGTTAGGTGATATTAGGTATAATACTTATATATACTGTATAGCAAATACTCACTGCTTCCACTTTACCAGGAAAAGTTATGAACAATAAAATTAACTATTACTTTACCATTTTTAACCTCAAGTAAACACTACACTCAGCCGAGCTTTTGTTTTTCCCATACTGCCTACTTGATTCACAGTTTAGCTTTACCATTTTGTCTTTTGTTCTTCCCTGTCTAATGACAACGTACATGTTATCAGGCCTGTAAGCTCTCACAGTGGCTCATTTATTTATCTGAAATCCTTCAAAAGATTTATACCCATTTATAAATAAAATGCAATTATGATTATATTGGACAGGTTAGTAGAACGTAACAATTTGCTTGTTTTTGTAAATCAAGACATATTGAAATATAACTCATTGCTGATCTAGTTCCGAATAATTTACTTCAAGAATATGCAGAATTTGCCAAATGGCACAATGAGCGTGATGCTCCAGAATGTGCTACTCGCATGATTTAACCGCTCAAACAGCACGAGAGATGAAAAGTAGGTGAATGTGGCACGGATATTCTAAACTGGGCCTTCCGCCAGTATAGCTTACGATTTTACCTTGTTCTCACCTGTTTTGTATAAAACACTCACCGCAGTTATTTTTGAGTTTTATGTTGTGTGTGAACGCTAGAAAACAAGTGACTAATTTATTTGTTTTTCTGGGGTGAACACTGAAGTTTTATTTTAGGATGATAAATTTGTTTATAAGAAAATTTCTGATAAATTTTGGGATAGCCTTATCTGTTTTGGTAATTAATAGTTGACTGTACATTTTTCACAAAATGTTAGGAATTATTTTTAGTCAAAAGTAACCTTTTAAAATCCAAGAAAACTTTCCTGTTTTAGATATCTCCAGCAATATGAAAATTTGGATGAACACAATGAGAACATATGGTGATGTTAAGTTTCACCATCACCATAGATGTTCTTAATGCGGCACCCTGCGCATGTTATGGGGTGTCGCTAAAAACTTAATATATATATTTTAAGATTCAATAAGATTTATTGTATCCATTACGCAATACAATTGTTGCAATAGGCGTAGTCATGTACATCAACACATTAAACATATTATACTGTATTTTACAACAAATAAGTGTATAAGTGTATCACATAGAATAAATTAACTAAACTCCAGATCAGATAAGTTACTATGAAGAAATTCTTCCACTGACTAAAACTCTCTCAGCTTTAACAAATGTTCAATTTTCCTTTTAAATGGTCTTAAGGCATTCTCTAACAGAAGCAGGCAATTTATTGAAAAAAGTTATTGTAAGTAAATGTGACTATTTAGTGATTTTTAAAGTCTAATTTGAGGAGGGACAAGGATACTTTTGTGTCTAGTATTGTATAAATGAGAATGGCTGAGAAAATTAAGAGGATTGTTTTAATGTGTATTAAATTGCAAGGAATGTACATGGATGGTAAAGTCAAAATCTTTAAATTTGAAAATTTTCCTCTACACGATCATGATCCTGCAAGCCCAACTTGGCTCTAAGGGCCTTTTTTGCCAGATAAATGCTTTCGAGCAAAATGAGAACCATCCCAAAGACGCAAACCATATTGCAGTTGTGAATTAAAAATACCATAATAAGTATTTAACAATACATTAAAGCTAACACATTATTTTAATTTTCTTGAAAGACATGTTATTCTTGCCAATTTTTTACAAAGGTGAGTAAGATGATCATCCGAGCTTAACTTGCTGTCATGGTGAATACCAAGAAGTTTAACTGACTGAGATACAATGTCAAAAATTGTTTCTTTTTTAAGCGTAAAATAAACTAATTCATTTTTTCATCATTTATGGTCAAATTATTAATTTTGTACCACGTTTTAGCACACTCAAGACCATCATAGAGCTGGGATTTAACAGCTAAAAAGTTTAAGTTTTCACAGAGTAAAGTGGTGTCGTCGGCATAAAGTGCCGAGCGAGTAGGAATGTTAAAACTAAAATCATTTATAAAAACTAGAAAGAGGAAAGGGCCAAAAACTTATCCCTGTTTGCCAATGTTAATTTTGTTGAATTAAAATAAATTAGAAATAAGAATTGTGGAACACCTGCTTTTATATCTAAAATATCTGAACGTTTTTGCCCTAAAACCACTAGCTGCTTGCGGTTCTCAAGGTAGGATTTAACAAGACTTAATTCATTATTATTTACACCATAATAGGATAGTTTGTCACAAAGAATTGAATGAGAAATTGTGTCAAAAGCTTTTGTTAAATCTATCAGGAAAGAGCCAATGACCAATTTATTTTCAAAACCACTTAAAATGTAATCAACTATTTATTTCCTCCACAGCCGCCATAGTAGTTAAACAATTGGTTCTAAAACCATACTGACTTCCATAATAAATCATTTTGAGTAAAATAGGCATACAATTGATAAAATAAACATGATTCAATTACTTTGCCAAAAATTGGCACTAAAGCTACAGGGCGATAATTAGATGACTCGTTTTTGTTGCCTTTTTTTATGAATTGGAGTGACTTTTGAAGTTTTTAAACAAGCAGGAAACTTGCCATGAATAAGCACTAAATTAATAAGGTGGGTAAAACGAACTAAAATGAGGTTAATTATGTGTTTAAGAACATAATCGGAAAGCCCATGTATATCTTCATTACGAGAGTTGCTGAGTTTACAAACTATAGCATGCACAGTTTCCTTATGTACTAAATTCCACTTAAAAACCTTTAAACAATTGGCAGATGGCTTGGGAAAATTATTTAACATGTCACTGTGAGAAATGTTATCTACAGTGCTAGGCTGATTTCTCAAATTATTTGAAACCCCTACAAAAAACTCATTAAGGGTATTAGGAGACAGAAGAATATTAGAAAATGTTTCAACTTGACCAGATTTTTTTCTTATTATTTACAGCTTTTTTACAGGCATTTTTAGATTGTGAGATTTGTTGGTCATTTGTTGTAATTACAAATTAAATTATATCGTAGGAACAAATACAAATTTTTGACTCTTAATTTTGTCTTGTATTCTAGTTTTCCATTTCAAAATGAATTATTTTAAAAGTAAAATATCTTAACAATTTTTAAACTTCAACAGATACAGTAAAGTTTGTTTTTGATACCTGGGATAAGAAATGTTTGAATGATCAGAACAAAATATTTAAATAAAAAAAAAACATGCATTGTTTTAAAAGGTTATGCAGACAGAATTGGCGTGCTCATATTATTTATTATGATGATTTATTTATAAATTTCTGTATTATAATAATCCTGCTTATAACGGAGGTTGTATGTGTTACGATGATTAATGTTTGCTTGTAGAGCATGCTTAGCACTCTACACAAATATTTATTGTGTTCATTGTGATATTTCATATAGCACTCTCCGTATGAACAATAGTGACTAGTATAACAGTTTGTTTCCAGTTTTGTATTTATATTTATGTGTATATGCTACAGTATAACAATTGGATTTGTTCTGTTTTGTAGCATTTAAAATAAAATAAATAAATAAATCTTTTTATGCATGTTTCAATATAATAACATTAATATCAGCTTAAAAAAGTAAAATGGGTCAATCAGATGGCATAATAATTTAAATTAAAAATACAAGATATGTCAAGATACATTGGTAGGTTGTGGCATCACCCACACATGGACATGAGATAGAGAATAACATGAACTATGCATATGCGACAGGCATAACGCCCCACAACGATGTTTCAAACAAAATGTAGACATTGCAGTTGTTGCTGTGCACCACAGAATATCTTCGGTGATTTGAGAGAACAATTGAAGTTGAATGAATAAGAAATACACAATATATTCTATAAAGACAATAGACAATAGACAAGTTTATTCATCGTTAGGTAATTTACAATAATATCATTTCTGTTACATTAATACTAGGCTCCTTTGGCTCCTAGAGTATGAGCCTTCTTGATACAAATGGTCTATTAACAGGACCATAATAGCACAAATTTATAAACAAAGAATTCTAAAATCGAATTCACTATTTAAAAACTGTGCATTTAAAAATTAATTAATGCTATAACAAATATTTGTTTACACCAGGCAAGTAGATTATTTGAGAAGGTATCAATGGACAAATTACTAAAATCGACAAGAAATTTGTTAAAGAGGTCAGAGTTAACTAAATTTAAATGGGGAAAAATCATAGTTCTCATACTGAGGTAAGGCTGTTTTAAGTGCAACCCTCACATTATAAACTGTTCTGTTTTAAGTGTCGGTAGGACTGGTGGGTTAATAACATTCCAAAAAACATGTGATGCGACCTACTTCTAACTCAGTCTGATGTTTGCAGATGATTTGAGGCTTATTTTGGTGTGACCTTGGAGTCCACTCTCCCACTGCCACTGATATTGTCTTTTCTTATTCTGACATCCTTTTAGCGAATTTCCCCTATAGGGAAGAGAAGAAGCTATTACCGTAGTTGGCATGGTAAGACCTTGGCCCGAGACCAGGATAACTTTTTGTTTTGAGGTCCCCTGACCCCAATAACACCATTCGTTCAAAACTGTATGTATATATGTATATAGACATGAAGCAGTGCATTTGGGCGCTCATTGTTGCCCCCGATTTGTGCAAGCAAACCTTAGAAGTGCATTTTCTTGCTGATGCGTTAACGGATTGCGTTGAATGAAGTGTCATTAGAGTGTGGGGTTGTGATAAGAATGTTTATCTTTTCTGTATCGTGTACATTTTTTATAAAATTAATGGTTTGTTTGTAATTTACTTTAAAATATTAAAATTGGCGCCATTTTAAAAATATTTAAGATATCTTAATAATAATTTGTATTATTTGCTTCATTGGTTATTTAACGTACGTGCAACTTTAGTTTCTGTTGCTTAAGTAGTTCTCGAGATATTAATTTTTTTATTCAAAATTCAAAATGGCGGCTAGCGGCTAAACGAAAGATTTTTAAACCTAAGTTTATATCAATTTTTTTGTAAAATTGATAAATACTACCAGCCCCTGAAGTTTGTAATGACCCTTTCTGAACACCCTGTATATAAGTGTGTCCGTGGGTGCGATAACTCTCGTAAAAAAGGCACGATTTTGATAAAATTTGGTTCAAACGTGTAAAGCAACATTTATGACTTAAGTTCGAAAACCAGACAGATCGACCCATCCATGGTGGTATTTTGGGGGGTTTTGGACCCCAAAAATGGGTTTTTTGAAGTTTTTACATGTAATGTTTTAAAAAGTCAAATTTTAGTTTTCACTATTGGATTCAGCTTTAAAAAACACTCAGTTTGGTGTTTTGATCATTTCTCTATGTCAATTAGTTACAGAGATATTGAAAGTGCTAAACACTGTACGTTGTCCAATGCTATTCTTATGGAGAATAAGAACAAATTTTTATCTCGCTTATTTATGAATGTATACTAACAAAACTTGGTACACAGCTTCATCTGGTTGTGGTCTATTGTTATTTGCACACAAACAAATTTTTACCGATAATTCCCAGCAGCATACCTGCTTACTCAGCCCCCATGTTATTCTTATGGAGAATAAGTAAAATGTAATGTCTCCCTTAATTATGAACATAAATGAATACAACTTGGTTTGTGGCTTCACCTTGTTGAGTTATATTGACATTTGCATAAATACCCATTTTTTGCGTTCCTTATAGCAAAACTGGGCGAGTACCCCCCATGTTATTCTTATGGAGAATAATCAAAATGGTATATATCGATTATTTATGAATGAATGTATATTGATGAAACTTGGTATGTGACTTCACTTAGTTGAGTAATATTGATATTTACATGAAAAGCCATATTTTTTGTTCCTTGTTGCAGTAAACCTGCATATCCATCCCCAATGTTATTCTTATGGAGAATAATTTGAATTGTATATATCGCTTATTTGTAGGGATGAGTCGATACTGAAATTTATCTATTCTCGATACCGATACCAGAAAAATCGATTCTCGATACCAATACCATCGATACCTACGATTATTCAGTACCTATAGTTGTTAAAACTATTGTTAAAAACTTACAAATTTATAATACCATTCAAAATTATTTAGTAGTATTTTGTAGTTAATCATCAAACAAATTTTGTAATGCAATTTTGTACATAATTTAATGTTAATTTCACTAGTATGCTACAGTAATGTAAAAAAAACCTATTTTATTACAAATTCATAATAGGGAAAAACTTGGTTGTAAGATAATGACTCAAAGACATAATGTTGGTCAGCCGACTAATTTATTGCTTTCAACCAGACCCCTCCCCTCCCCTCCCCTCCTATCAATCTTCTTTCTTTATCACCAAGGTAGGATTTTTGCCGCCGACCCAAACACTCCTCGTGGCTTTTGTAGAGCGGGGAAACGGTGGGGGTGTCGATGGTATCGGTATCGGCATTGAACGAATGAATCTTGATACCGATACCAATGTCCAACAATCGGTGGTATCGAGGATCAACTCATCCCTACTTATTTGTGAATATATTTTGATAAAAACTGGCTTCATATGGTATTATGACATATATTATGCATTAGAAATTTGCTGATTACGTAGGTTTGCTGCGATGGGGGTATTTTAAAATTGTTCTTATTTTTTAAATTAGTGAATTATTGTTTTATTTTATTTGAGATGGTGCAATACTTGAAATTTTATATATATCAGTCCAATTTAGGCTATTATATGTTTTTTATATTTTAAACAATCGTAACATCCTGCCAGGATGTGTTGATTTTTCCCTTTAATGATATAGGATTATCTTTCTAAAAATATTCAGCGTGTATGAACTATTGTAAGCTATATTCCCTGCTGTTTGTGTTTCCAATCAAGAAGGCAGGGCTATGCCAAACAGGGGGAAGCCCCAACAATGTGAGGTTCACATACTTGGTTGTTCTCCAGATGGCTATCTTGTTTACTTTCCTGTCGCCAATTTTATTCATTCTTAAGTTCTAGACAACTTTATCTCGCATAATGTCTGAGCGAATAATTAGTAATAGCTTAAGGTTTTGTAATCTATTTTAAAATTGGTTTTTCTGAGGGTTAAAATAATAATAAAACTGTATGATACATTTAATCTATATTTCTTTCCATTCTTAACTGTTGAATTTACATTTGTCATTCTTATTCATCCACATTGTGAGCAAACACTCACTCACCTGATGAGCCATACGAGAACTATTATAATTCAATAGTCCATTCAGGTAGTACGATCAAGATCAAGAATTGATGAAGCTACGACATGGGAAAATGTAGGTTCCGGGTGCTGAGCCTAAAACTATTGAATCATAGCTTGGAATTCTCAAACATTCTTCAAATCTTCCTCACCTTAATCCTCCCTTAAACCGTCCTCAAAAATATAGAATTCAGAAACGGTCTTTAAAGTTATATTCACAGTAAGCGCTTGGTATTTGAATAAAATAAAATAAGTGTAACCTCAAAATAAAAAAACAAAATCTCAGCACATAACAACATAATTTGAGCTCAACTACAGTAACATGTAAAAAATGTCACAACATTAACGAACTATAAGAAAGAGAGAGAAAAAAAAACTTATACTATATGAGCATACAACGAAAAAGTTTAAGTTCTAATAATATTTGTAGATTATATTTTAAAATTTTGGGTTGATGTGTACATGTGAACAATATATGTCATCGTATCAGATTTCAGGCCACTCAGTTCAGTAAATCTTTTAAAAAGCTAAAGGGGCAAAGCCCTGAAAACTTTTTTGAAAAAAGAGCAGACCCATGTTAAATTGTGGTGTGTTACCACCTTCCTCCAAAATGTTAGATCGTGCATTAATGAATAATGAATAAATATTTTCAACAACATTTGGTACATGATGTTTGAAAAGAGACTTAACATGGCCATTTGAAAAGAGACTGTGTGATAAAGCCCAAAAATAATTATTAAATGGGTGAAAGGCTATAGGCTCAATATCAATGTATTACCAATCTTCATACTAAATCTCATATAAATCGGACAAGAAATTACTTTGTTTCAATAAGATTAACATGGGAACACTGAAGGTTAGTGTGAGTAGGCCCATGTTTGATTACTGTGCATTACTATTATTTCTAATAAATTTCAGCTCAACTAAATAGGTGGTTTACGTGAGAATTTTGAAGGCCAGTAGGGTGGAGTCCAAAAGGACTTTCGAAAAGGGTGTAACCCAATTTTTGATTGTGGTAGACACCTCTCACTTGAGAAGCATGGTTTAAATTCGGTTCAGTTCAAATATTCATAAGGGTAACTGAGCTTTAGATGGAAAGCATATTTTCAAATAAAATATTTTCAGTTTCTTGCTACAAAGAGTTTCGGTGTATAATGAGCTTCTTATAACCTTACACTCTGGAGTTTAAATACCCCCCCCCCCAGCAAACCTGCGTACTCAGCGAATTTCTAATGCATGTATATGTTTATCACTACCACATAAAGCCACTCACCAAGTTTCATAAAAATACATGAATAAACATGTGATATATAGCATTTGATTTATTCTCAATAAGAATAACATGAAGGCTGAGTATGCAGGTTTGCTGCAACAAGAAATATAAGAGGTATGTTTTGATAAAATTATCGATATAACTTAACCAAGTGAAGCTACATACCAAGTTTTATTCATTTATGTTCATAATTAAGGGATATATAAAACATTACTTATTCAATAATAACATTAGGGGTGAGTATGTGGGTTTGCTGCTAAAGGGACAATCGACAAAATATTTTTTTTGTACAAATATCAATATACTAGTACTAGGTGAAGCCACATACCAAGTTTCATCAGTATATATTCATAAATAATCGAGATATCAAGTTTTATTTATTCTCCATAAGGATGACATTGGACAACTTACTGTGTTTAGCACTTTGAATATCTCTGCAACGGTTGGATGTAGAATCATAATTTAAACACCAAAATAATCGTTTTGTAGGGCTGAACTAATTGGTAAAAGCAAATGTGAAGTTTGCAGTAAAATTAACAGAGGGGAAGCTAAAAATCTTTTTCCTATAAGATTAACATGGGAGATTTTATTAACACGTTTTTGGATTTTCTCTGCAACCACTTAACCTAGGTTACTGATTCACAATACCATATTATTTGTGTTTTTTTTTAAGCTCTATAGTGCGGTCAAAACCAAAATTGAGTTTTAAAAATGTTAGGGTGAAAAATGCAAACAACTGATTTTTGGACAATTTTGAAACTCCTTAAAACCCTTCGCATGGTCCGATCTTTCTGGTTTTCAAACGTAAAGTCATAAATGTTGCTTTACACGTTTTTGCCAAATTTCATAGAAATCGCATGTTTTTTTCAAAGTTTATCGGGTTAACGGGCACACACATATATATATATATATATATATATATATATATATATCTTCATATATACAAATTTGAACGAATAGTGTTTTTGGCACCTGGGGACCTCAAAACCAAAAGTTATCATGGTCTCGGGCTTATTGAATCATTCGTGGATGGGGGAAACTCAACCATCAATAGAGTTTTATAAACAAAGCTGCTGCATGTTCTTGAGGCATACCATTGAAAGTTTAATTTAAAAGATCATAACACATACAAGATCATAATACTTATGAGCATTACTGGTTGCAGATACTATAGTCTATTAGTGAATTTCCCTTATAGGGAAGAAGCTATTACCATAGGTGGCATGGTAAGACTTAAGCCCGAGACCATGGTAACTGTTCGTTTTGAGGCCCCCAGATGCCCAAAACACCATTCGTTTAAATTGATATATATGTATATACAGTAGACTCTCAGAAATCCGGTTTATTGTGGCAGATGGCCGGTCCAGATTTCGAAAAATCCGCATTTCCTGCATGTGGACACAAATCATCAATTCTGCCTTTATTGTGAGCAATTATGCCAAATGCGTGTACATTTATGTGCTTATACAAGAGTGAGCTTCCAGAAGAAAGTTATAATCACTCCATAATACAGTAGAACCTCGTTATTCCATCACCAACGGGACCAAGAGTATGGTCGGAACACAAAAAAAAAAAAAAAAAAAAAAAAACGGATCATCGCACCGCATACGTAAACAATAACAAACACGGCACGGTTGGGCTAAGTGAAGACTCGTCTGACGATCAAACTACATGCTTCATATACTTCAAATATTGATATTTGCACACAAAAAATAATTTGTTGTCTATTGTCTCTGTAGCAGCGAACCTGCATACTCATACCTAATGTTATTTTTATGGAGAATAAGTAAAGTTGTGTATCTCCCTTAATTATGAACCTAAATGAATCAAACTTGGTATGTTGCTTCACCTGGTTGAGTTATATTGATAATTGCATAAAAACCCATTTCTTATCTTCCTTATTGCAGCAAACCTTTGTATTCAGCGCTCATGTTATTCTTATGGAGAGCAACAAAAAAAGCTATAATATATTATGACACTTATTTATTTATGTATTTTTAACTTGGTAAGTGGCTTTACGTGGTAAACACAAACACATACATGCATTGGAAATTCTCTGAGTATTGCTGCGACTGATTGAGTTTGCTGCGACGGAGGTATTTAAAGTAGCTTATGGTTTGATTGCCTGTAGCGACACCTGTTGGGGCTTATGGAAACAATAAAGCAGTAGCATCTCACCCGGCCAATGACGAGACAGCTTTGACTGAACATAACCATAGCAACCAAACACGTGTCCTGCAGTACCAGATTGTGTTTTGTTTACTTTGTCACCAGCTAAGTCATACTCCAGAGTCAATAATGTTATTAACTTACAGTGAATCATGAACAAACAAATTGGAAATAAATTCTACTAATTTTAATTATCCTGTAACTTAACAACCTAATATTGTGATCGCGGGCGAAGCCTTAATGGGTAACAACTAAATAAAACTTAACCCTCCTAACACTTGCATAGCATGCCCGCCAAGAGTAGACATTTGTTTTACTGTCAGCTTCTTTTGCTTGCAGATTTGGCAACATTGCACCACAAAAAAATAGTCCAATAGTCGTCACCTGGGTGGTGCAGTCAATCCTAAACCTATTTTTAATTGGCTAAGGGTTTTTTCAATTAATGTACCAACCATACATTTTGAGATAAAACACTTAAAGTAAAAGTAGTCCTCTCATATAACACATTTTAGAGAGAAGGCCATTAATTAAATTAAATCTTTACATAGACCTTCACTCCATTACTTGTACAGTTGATCTATACTTCTGATGTTCCATAATATAAATAACACATCTAAAGTTTTATATTATGTATGCTATGTTATACTTATTAAACATTGTTTAACTTTTTACGTAATTGTCCCTGAATATGATGATTGCTTTGGTTGACTAATCAAACAAACAATTATATCTTCTGAATACTAGTATAGTATGGATCTCAAACTACTGTTATGTTAAGTAAAAACGTTGTACAGATAGTGATTCAGCCTTTTTTAACCATACTAATTTAGGGAAACATTATTATTTTTCTTTTGCAGGAAATTTAAATATGCCTAATATAAGGCTTATAAAGTTCAGAAGTCAGTTTATTAAATACACCGTAACAAAATTACTTCTAATGTAGCAACAAATTTTAATTTTTAATCAATGCTGGTTGGCCCTGGTGAATTGACCCTGGTCAATTTTGAATGGTTGACACATTTTTTTTATTAACTCAGATAATTTAAGAATAAGTTAAATTTTCATCAATGTATATGAGTTTAGCAATTTGTTGATAAGACATTGTATATTTAGCGTTCACAGTCCAGAAATACTTAAAAATATTTTATATTAGTTATTCAGTAGTTTTGTAACCTTTAGTAATAATGTATTATAGGAATTTCAAACTTCAAATAAAAACAGTTGATGACACAATTTTAACACCTTTATGTTATTAATATTTTGTTGTATACAATTTTTTTAAATTTTCAATAATTTATTTTAAAAGGATCAACTTCTGATACAATCTGAAGTCAGACGCCCTTGTCTTTATACTAACGTTAATTAACAATGGTAGTTGTTGAGATATTGGTTTTAGGATTATATGCCTCAGAGAAAATTATATCTCTTAAGAAAAGGTTTAAACATATGATGATCTTGTAAAGTGTTCCTTTAAAACATACCTTGTTTAACCTTACTTTTGCTAGCAAGTTGAAGTCGTCAGGGCCATTTTAAAAAAATAAGTTTTTTACCACTTTACTATATACCAAATTAAACAATTTTTCAATTCTTTATATGTTTTTGGTGTGTCAATTCAATTTTCGGCATGTAACATTGTTGTAAATAGCTTCAATTTCATGCTCAGCGAATACAATGGGCTTAAACATGTCAAGAATCATAAAGCTGGCAGCTTCTCCCAAATGTGTTGCAACTGAGGTTCCTCCCGTGATGTCATTCTGTTTTATAGAGTACTCAAGCTATTTTTGCTTCAACGTTGGCTATGATGTCATAAAAAGTATCACCACAGTAAAAGCATAGCCACTTTTCATAGAGGTCAGGTCTCTGTCAATGTTTTAAATAGGAAAGAACAACAACAAATAAGGTACATACATAATGTGAATATTTTGAAATACTATGATTGTTTGACTATTTTTTGAGGCAGTAATAACAACAAGTGGTTATGGTAACAGAGTAGTAATGCTTGAATCAAACATGCCTGTGGAAATTACGAATACCTGTGTACTCAAACGTAGCAAACCTGTGTACTCAGCGTATTTCCAATGCATATGTTTCTCACTACCACATAAAGCCACTTACCAAGTTTCATAAAAATACATCAATAAATAAGTGATCTATAGCATTTGATTTATTCTCCATAAGAATAACATTAGGGCTGAGTACGCAGGTTTGCTGCAAAAAAAGAGAAAAAATATGTTTTTGTGAAATTATTATTATAACTCAACCAGGTACAAACTGTTTCATTAAATTTATATGTTCATAATTAAGGGAATATAAAACTTTACTTATTCTCCATAAGAATAACATTAGGGCTGAATATGCAGGTTTGCTGCTACGGTGATAATCAACAAAAATCAATTTGTTGTGCAAATATCAATATATCAATACTACGTGAAGTTTCATCAATATACATTCGTAAATAATGGAGATATCAAATTGTATTTATTATCCTTAAGGATAACATTGGACAACGTACTGTGTTTAGCACTTTGAATATCTCTGCAATAGTTGGACATAAAATCACAATTTAAACACCAAAATGATTATTTGGTGGAGGTGAGTTTATTGGTAAAAGCAAATCTGAAATTTACATTAAAATTAACTGAGGAAAAGCCAAAATCCTTTTTCCCATAAGATCAACATGGGAGATTTTATTAACACTTTTTTTTCTCCGCAACCACTTAACCTAGCATAATAATTCAAAATACCATATTATTTTTGTAAGCTCTCTAACATCGTCTAAACCAAAATTAAGTGTTTAATTAAAATTGCAGGGTAAAAAATGCAAAAAACTGATTTTTGTAAAATGTGAAACCCCCTTAAACCCCCCTTCCCATAGTCCGATTTTTCTGGTTTTCGAGCTTAAGTCATAAATGTTACTTTACACATTTGAACCAAATTTCATCGAAATCGGACGTTTTTTACTCAAGTTATTGCATATATATATATATATTATATTTATATGTCCGTGAATGCAATAACTTGAGTAAAAAACGTCCGATTTCGATGAAATTTGGTTCAAATGGTGAGCGAATTTCCTCTATAGTGAAGAAGCTATTAACATAGTCTCATGGTAAGACTTAAGTCCAAGACCATGATAACTTTTTGTTTTGAGGTCCCCAGATGACAAATACACTATTCGTTCAGATTTATATATCTACAAATATATATATAATATAAATATATTTATATATATATAAATCTGAACGAATAGTGTATTTATCATCTGGGGACCTCAAAACAAAAAGTTATCATGGTCTTCGACTTAAGTCTTACCATGAGACGTATGTTAATAGCTTCTTCACTATAGAGGAAATTCGCTAAAAAGGTGTAAGAAAAAAATAAATTTATCCTGCACTACCGAAAAGAAAGTTCAGTATAACTAAATCTGTAAAGAAACAAAAGTGAATGAGCCTGAATTGTCGTGTCACTGCTGAAAGGTAAAGTGTCATCTGTTTCTTTCCATGTAAAGATCCAAATGCATTTTCATAATTGTTAAATTTTATCTATATATCAATTGGCATAAATAGCTTTACGGTAGAAGAAGTTCTTAGTAACTTTTTTTATTTCTAACCATATTTTTAGATTTTAGTGAGTTTATTTTAAACAATAAGCTTTTCTTATTTTTTTATGTAATTAAATAGCAAAGTTGTAAAGGTAAATAAATATAAAGACAGGTCAATGATGCTGTACAACAATGTCAATGAGAGTGAACAAACAGTCATACATTAGACTTCCAGTGTCAAACTTACAACAACAAACAACCGGTGCCAACTGTGTCGACCTTACAATAACTGTCGGCTGGAATTAAACATCAACATCTACTCTTTGAATTATACCACTAGTGGTATGAAAAGTCTTGGCATTAACAAGTTACACCTAGTTTCAAAATTGTCAACCTAGCTATGTATATTATTTTCACTTTTCCTATCAAGAAAACTCAAAAGAGCTTTATAGAAGTCTGTAATCAACGAGTTTTTCATATTATTTTATTTGTAGAATAAGCATAATCTGCATGGCCTAGTATCGCTATTGTGTTAGTGTGATGTGTTTTACTCAATCAATGAGGAAGTTGATGAAGCTTAGTTCCTAAATGTGGTAGCAACTTGCTGCAAATTTAATTATTTCCAGTGTCTTTGGCTGGTACTGTGTGAACACAGTGCAGAAATAGCTCACTCCTGGCACTTTTGTTGTCAAACACCATCAATCTTGTCTAACGTGTAGCGTCCCTCTCTGTTGCCCACGTGCCAGAGTGAAAATAAGCAGGTGTCACTGGCTAGTCTAGCAAATGTAATAATTAGTTTTGAATTTTATGAGACTTAACTAATTCTTACAGTTGTGAGAATTCGGGATTGTATGTGGTATTATATTGTGAGGGTTAGTATTTTTATGGAAATGTAAAATAATTACTCTTCATACATAGAACACACCTGTTGGAATATTGACTTTTATGGTTTTTCTTCCCAAATTCTTCCTACTGACTTAAAAACTTAATTGTGTTAAGTATTAGAATTGTAAATATAAAGTTCTCAGACTTATTGTCAAATTGATTATAATCGGTTTATTGGAAGATGGAAAAGAATCCTACTGCTCTTTAGTGTCGTACATATTAGTAGTTGTGAGAAAATGAGTGGTTGGGTTTGTGTTTACGCTCTAGTGTCAAAAGGGCAGGACTGATTGACCAAAACTCTGAGAACAGTGCCAACCACAGTTTTGAGGATAAATTAAATCTGTAGCAAAATAAGTTTTACTCTTTTTGAAGCTTCACAATTTCTCCAAGTAGAGCATTAAATTGGAACTGCCATATATCATGTATAGTATTGTTTTAATATTAATTTATATCTTTATTTTATAATGTGTTAGGCTAAAACTAAAATAATTAAATTGTATAATCATCTGTTGTTGGTGCAAAAGAAAAAAAAGTTTTTGAGATTGTTAGCATCCTTCCGATGAAATTTATCTGAAACAGAACTGCACTGAAATGAATGTATAAAGTTGGGATGTAATTTTCTTCAACTAAGTACAGTAAAACCCCGCTTAACCGAAATAATGGGTGCGGGACTGTTGCGGATAACCCAATTTTTCGAAAATCAACTGTTGGTATTTCAAGGTTAATTTCAGAAAAATACGCAAATATCTATCTTGGAGTTTGCAGCAGGTGAGAGGGTTCATGACTGATCCGTTAGTGCGAAATAGGAATGCAGAAAATGCAGTATGGGTCAACTCTCCACCCCCTCGCGATCGTATCAGCTATGAGGCAAAACCCGTAAAACCAACCCCTAAGTTCATTGACTGCCGCAGCAGACAGTCTCTCGGTCCGCCATGAGTCATACGTTGGACTTATCTTCTCTATTATTGATAAAATATTTCTTGTAGACCGTTTCTGTTAACCCGGGTTTCGGTTTAGCGAGGTCCCGTTAAGCGGAGTCTTACTGTACAGCACTTAAGTTACAATATAATGTCGCTTTATTTCCCCTTATTCAAAAAAGCATCATCCACAAAACTGTAGGGTGTGACAGTTATTCAATAAATATAATTATAACCAGTTGGGGATTCAGCAACTATTAAACCATCATAGCGGGGCATGACCAAAAAGGTTTGGCAACCACTGCTGTAGTATGATTTATTTGAGGAAAAACTTATTCAAGAAAAACATAACAGAGGTGTCTTTGGATCAGAGTCAACAAAATTTGACTGCCACATTTAATTTTGTTTTTAAAATCTTAAACGAACCAGGGAGAAACTTGTCTAGGGCCATTAGTCATTGTCTCCCAGCGACAAATTCTTTCCTCAAACAAATACTTTGTAATTGAAATGATTATAAACAATTTTTCACACAGCAAGCTGGAGTGAGGGAAGCTAATTTTCACATGAAAAACTTATAATAAATCAAATACGATGTTGAAACATATAATTTAGTACACTTATTCCCATTTTTTTGAAAATTGTTGAAAAACATTTTATTTTTGGTTGTTCTGATTGTCCTGGTTCTATTTATCTTCAATGCTGGGATGGCAGTATTGTGCATTACAAGTTTAATAGGAGGTCCAGTAAGGAGTGAAAGTACCTACTGTAAGTGTTTAAGTACGCAATACCTATGTGGGTACTGGGGGTGATAAAACTATACCAAGTTGTCAAAAAAGCCTTATCTATAATATAAAATCCAAGACAATTTACTGTGTTTAGTCATTACTAGTCATTTCCAGTTAATAATATTAACTAAATTTCGACACGATTTAATAATTTAAATTACCTTTTATTTTGCTACTACAATCAGTGAAAGAATAAATTAAAAATTCAAAAAATGTTGAAAGCTGAACATTGTTTTAACAGACTACTGGCAACAGTCAACATTTTCAGCGCACTTTTGACACATTAAAGAATAAATTCTTCGCATACTATCTTTTTAGTGAACACTATTGTATTTAGCAAGATGCCCTTGGTTCCTTTGTTCCTTAACGTTTATTTTCAGTTGATCAACAGCAAGGCATCTTGACATTGCTACATACATGTCTGTAGCATACATACATGTTGAAAGTAGGGCTCTGGTAGATAAATACCAACTTTGTTCAGTGTCTGTCCTTGACTTTTTGTTATGGTCATGGCAAAGGCGATTCGGCATGGGAACTGGCGACGTTTGAATTTCTGAGGAAAATTTCCCTCTGACGGTTCTAAACTTAATTGGGGTAGTAATACCCGTTTTCCAGCCAAACTTCCAGCAATAATTTCTAGATTTAAAACTTTGTCACACATCTATTTCACTATTAATCTGGTTCCATTAACCAGTCCTTTTTGTGGATTTAAATTTCAAAGTAAAATTACAATTACACCTTTTTAAGGCATAACTTGTGAGGGGATAGACCACTTGGTGCTAAAGTGTCAAGAAATTCATCAGGGACATGTAACTGTTCTCCCTCTTCTTGAATCAAAGTATCAAAATTAAAATTTGAAAACACAACACACTATAAGACATACAGTGGAACCTCGATAACTCGACCCTCAGGGGGAACAGGAAAAATTCGAGTTATCGAATATTTCGAAATATCGAGGTTTGACTTATCAAGGTGATTCTCCACAAACTTTGACTTATTGAGGGTCACGGTAACGCAATAGATGGATCATGGAAGGGTAGAATCCTTATAAACTTCGTGCTTTTTTCATAAATAATCATACCGGATAATAATAATTATTAAACTTAAAAAGGATTTGAACAATTTTAATTCATAAAATAAGGCCGGAAATACTTTGTAAATCTTTGGTTAATGTAGTAGAGGATGAAATACTTCAAAACACTTCCTTCAGTGAAAATATTATAGAGTAGGAAAGTAAATAAGTAATGACTCATATAGTTTGGTATTTTGGTGATGTTTTTCCAGTTCGACCTCTTCCTGTCTATTTATAGACTTATTTTGCTTACTTCTTATCACCTGCCCCAAACAAATCCCTCCGCCTTACGGAAGTCAGTTCTGACCAACTACGCATCAATATGAATTTAGCTGAACAGTGAACATCAATGTACTGTAGGCTATTAAAATAATTTGCTAAACTAAAAGGGAACAAAACATGAAAACAATTAAAATTGCAGAGCATTGTTGGAATTTGGGTGAAGCAAAACGATACTTATTTTTGTTTTGAAATTGTCGAAAGAGTGTTCACTGAAGTTCCAAACTGCTTCCCGATGTCACTATTTTATTTCCTGTGTCAACAGCCTCAAATAATCTTTTACTTTTCCTCATAGGGTAGATTTTTGGCCAAACTGCAAACACTTAGTAAAAACACAACCTGAAAACTACTTCTTTGTTTGAAATCCATTGTTGGTGATGGTGAGTTTATGTAGTTTAAGAGATTATTGCAGACATTTTATATTACTGATTAGTAGTGAAACTTGTTTTTACTAATCAGTGATGGAAAATGTCCGCAATAATCTCTAAAAGCTACGTATGACGCACTGCATTCAGAACCTCTAAAACTGGCACTGACTAACGACACACCGGACACAAATCTAATATAAAATCAAAACTATTTTATTTAAGAAAAATACATAATTTACAACAATATGAGACTGTTCCTTATTTATGAAATGAAATCCTCACATAGGTGTAACCCGTGCGTTTGTTTGATATGCGTGTTGCTCATCAACATAAATTTGTCGGTTGTTTTACCGACACCATGAGCACCCGGGAAAGAGATCTACTGAGGAGGGAGGGTTGGAATTTCCGGCTGAAAAGTCACTGGGGGTTTTTTGAATGAAAAACTTTGACTTATAGAGGTTCTCTAGTCAATACTTTGACTTATAGGGGTATGGCGATTGTACATATTCGAGTTATGGAGGTTCTACAACTGAAACTTCAACTTATAGAGGTGCGGTGACAGGCTAAGGATACTGAAAAAAATTGATTTATCGAGGAGTTTCCTGATTACCCTTAGACTTATAGAGATGAAATAGAGCATTAGGTAGTTAAGTTCAAGGGGAATAACAAAAATTCGAGTTATCAAGGAATTCGACTTATTGAGGTTTGAGTTATCCAGGTTCTAATGTATTTACAATTTAAAATATCTATGAAAATTTTAAAACACTACATATCTCAATACATAATCGCAATGAAATAAACCAAAATAAACTGAATTTTACTCCCTAACACTCTGAATGAATCTGAATGTTAATAAACTATCCCATTTTGTTAGTCATCGTTGTATTTTAAAGTAAACTGATAAGTAAAAAGAAAAAGTAAATATCAAAATGACAGAAGGGAGACAGGTTATTTTAGCGAATTTCCCCTATAGGGAAGAAGCTATTACCGTAGTCGGCATGGTAAGACCTAGGCCCGGGACCATGATAACTTTTCGTTTTGAGGTCCCCAGACCCCATAAAACACCATTCGTTCGAAACTGTATATATATATATATATATATATATATATATATATGTGTGTGTGTCCGTGAGCACGATAACTCTCGTAAAAATTATCCGATTTTGATGAAATTTGGTTTAATCGTGTAAAGCAACATTTATGACTTTAAGTTCGAAAACCAGCCAGATCGCTCTATCCGAAGGGGTATTTTGGGGGGGTTTTGTACCCCAAAAATGGGTTTTTTGAATTTTTTACATATAATTTTGGAAATATTCAAATTTTATTTTTTCCCATTGGATTCAGCTTAAAAAAACACACAATTTGGTATTTTGATAATTTCTCTACGTCAATTGGTTACCGAGATATTGAAAGTGCTAAACACAGTACGTTGTCTAATGTTATTCTTATGGAGGAAAATAAAAATTTTATAGCTCGCTTATTTATGAACATATACTGACGAAACTTGATATACGGCTTTATCTGGTTGTGGACCATTGATATTTCCTCAAAAAACAATTTTTTGACAACGGCTCCCATAGCAGCAAACCTGCGTACTCAGCCCAGTGTTATTCTTATGGAGAATAAGGAACGTGTTATCTCCCTTAATTATGGAAATAAATTAATGAAATTTGGTAAGTGACTTCACCTAGTTGAGTTATATTGATATTAGCATAAAACCCCATTTTTTTGTGTTCCTTGCTTCAGCAAACCTGCATACTCGGTCGCCATGTTATTCTTATGGAGAATAATTAAAATGTCATAAATTTTTTATTTATGAATGTATATTGATGAAACTTGATATGTAGCTTTATGTGGCATTAAGATAAATATATATGCATTGGAAATTCGCTAAGTATGCAGGTTTGCTGCTACGGGGTATTTATGAAGATAGCTGTTTGTTTTCATGAAATGAATCATATTTTAGGTAAACTTACTAAAATTTGTCTTCTATTTAAAATACATGGAAACTTTAAAGTCCAATGTGGCGAAGCACATTGAACTGAGGAGACAAAAATTATTCCATGACTTCTACAGAGAAATCCCTTTAATTTGACACCTCAATCATCAAAATCGGTTCATAAATAAAAGAATTTTGCTGCACACAAGAAATTCCTTAGGGAATTAGTATAATAGATTTTCTTTCATAACTTAGTAAATGTTTGTGCTATGATTATGGAAGGGGGCTTAATTTTGTTTGCTTTTTATGTTCTAATGTTTAATGTACTTAGTTCTACATCAGAGGCTTTTGTGACTCTTTTGGGCCCAAAAACTCACAATTTTAAATTTTAAACCCGTAAAATCGGGATTAGGGTTTTCCAATTGTTTTGCCCAATGAAGTTATCTGACTGATTATAGAAAGGGATGTCCCCATCAAATTTGAAGTGAATTGGACCATAAATGTGACTGCTAGAGTGCAAACACATACATCTATTTTTAGGGAATCAAATTCACAGAAAAATGCTACTCTAAGATAATTAATATTGTATCTCTAATTAATAACTGCAATTAATTGTGTTTTTGGGTGGCAGATTCAATAATATAAGCTGATAATGTTTTAAGCTGTGACATTTATTAGATTATTTATTTATTTACCTTTTGAGGTTTGACTAGTGTACAAAATATTTAAATTAATTTAAAAGTAATATTAAAACCAGTATTAGGTAGTAAAAATTAACTGCCTTAAATAAACGGGTTTCTATAGTTAAACAAAATACTTGTTAACATTTCGTCTTCCATCACTAGGATGGTGTAGGATGGTTATTTTTGTGAGTAAATGAGAACTAATTTCAAGATTAAGCAAGATCCATCAGAAGACGTGCCAAATAGTCCACTTGTTGAGTAGTGAAACTAACTGCAAAAATCCATTAAAGCAAAATTAGTTAACTTTATAGCTTGGCAAGGTTTAGTGCAAAGATGGTTTAATCCATCCCATGTGATTTAATTCCCCAACATTCAACTCATTTTGTTAAAACAGATGTTGTAATAAAATGTCTGCGATATTAAAAACATGTGAATGTCTTCATTGTTGTAATAAAATGTCTGAGATATTAAAAACATGTGAATGTCTTCATTGTTGTAATAAAATGTCTGAGATATTAAAAACATGTGAATGTCTTCATTCAGTACACCAGACCCTGATATATTATTAACCTGTGTTAGGTGATTTTATTTAAAGCCTGTAGATTGATTTAAAGATGTTAAGGCACCGCTACGGAATTAGTCATCTGTCAATGGCTGTGATGATGGCGATGGCTCGTATATCATACTAGATTTTAACCTGACGGTTTTGAAGTATGTGAATTGCCAAATTGCAGCAAGTTACAGTGAGCTTTGCAGTTTTGATGGATAAAGCTGACACTGAAATTTATATATCTTCTTTGTAGCCGTAGTAGTTATATTTGTAAGCTCAAGCTACAAGCGTCTACAATGAGCTCCATACTATATATGATTTTTGTTTTTACGACAAAGGATTACCAACTTTCCTTTGACTTTGTTGTGGTTTATTATTGTAAATTTTCTAAATCCTATCCTATTCCATACTAGAGCAATGTCTGTTTTTTGTTGTATCGTGTGCTAAATTTATCTCGGAATATAGCAGAAATATTTTGCTTATACTTTGAGATTAGGAATTAGGATTATGATGCCTATAAAATCGATTGGTGAAAACTCAACCCCAGAAAAATTCTAATTATGTTAAAAAAACATATTTGAAAATTGTAAATTTGAACACTAGGATTATGGAGTTGAATTGATAGAAAAGAATCATAACAGCAGTTCATAAACAACTAGTAAACTAACTGTAAAATGAACAGTCACTGATAATGCATCAACGTGTGATTTCTTGACAATAGTAACTTGAACTGTTGAATGAAGATTTGCATATACCTCTTGATTAGTGTATGTTAATATAAGTGAATGAAAAGTGAATGCGGGCGGAGGATTCCCGACTGCATCCTCCGCCACCAAGGAGCTGGATGACCTCATGGCATATCTGTTTGACTGTTCATTCAAGGCTATGTGCTCTATATGATGAGTGTGTTGGTGTTTCAGTGCTGATCACTACGTCCACGAGGTGGTGATCAAAGAGACGACCACCACCACCAGTCGTCCGACCGTATCCTCCGCCACCAAGGAGCTGGATGACCTCATGGCATCTCTGTTTGACTGTTCATTCAAGGCTATGTGCTCTATATGACGAGTGTGTTGGTGTTTCAGTGCTGATCACTACGTCCACGAGGTGGTGATCAAAGAGAGGACCACCACCACCAGTCGCCCAACCGCATCCTCCGCCACCAAGGAGCTGGATGACCTCATGGCATCTCTGTTTGACTGTTCATTCAAGGCTATGTGCTCTATATGATGAGTGTGTTGGTGTTTCAGTGCTGATCACTACGTCCACGAGGTGGTGATCAAAGAGACGACCACCACCACCAGTCGTCCGACCGTATCCTCCGCCACCAAGGAGCTGGATGACCTCATGGCATCTCTGTTTGACTGTTCATTCAAGGCTATGTGCTCTATATGATGATTGTGTTGGTGTTTCAGTGCTGATCACTACGTCCACGAGGTGGTGATCAAAGAGACGACCACCACCACCACCACCATTCGTCCGACCGTATCCTCCGCCACCAAGGAGCTGGATGACCTCATGGCATCTCTGTTTGACTGTTCATTCAAGGCTATGTGCTCTATATGATGAGTGTGTTGGTGTTTCAGTGCTGATCACTATGTCCACGAGGTGGTGATCAAAGAGACGACCACTACCACCGGTCGCCCAACCGCATCCTCCGCCACCAAGGAACTGGATGACCTCATGGCATCTCTGTCTGACTTCAAGGTACGTTACAGGATTTTATGCCTGTTTTGTTTGTTTCGTGACTAATTCCTTAGTAAGCAGACTTTAAAGAAAATCTTGTTATATTTTTGTATATGTTTCTTTATGCTAATAATTTAGACAGACAGATTTTTTCATAAAGAAAACTTACGTTTTCTGTGCGGACAGATTTTAAAAAAATGTTTTCTGTGCAGACAGATTTTTTTTATAAATAAATCTTACGTTTTTTGTGCAATGTTATGGTCTTCTGAAATTTGATAGATCTAGTCAATAATGTCTAATTTTTAAATGTTGTCCTTTAAGGACATTTAACACACCGATGTTTATAATAATTTAAAATTTACACTACCTAGACCTTTCCCTCACATGTTTCCCATACATGTTTTTTTTTAGCAAATTTCCTATGAAAAGTGAGCTAGCTATTAGCATGACCCGCATGGTGAAACTTAAGCCCGGGACCACCGTAGAAGTTCTTAAGGTACCCCCAGAATACGTTTTGGGGGGTCGTTAAAAATTATATGTTTATATTTTTTTCACTCTTGCAGTCACAATTTTTGTCTGATTTACTTCAAATTTGGTAGGGCCTTCAAATTTTTTTATAGACCTTTCTATAAAAAATTGGACAAGTTTGTTGGGCAAAACAATCGGAAAACTGTAACCCGATTTCAGTTGTTCCAATTTTTTAGTTTTTGGGCCCATAAAGGGTCAGAAAATCCCCAGATGTAAATTTAATGTATGTAAAAAGATAGAGCGTAGTGAGGCAAAAGTTTTAAGCCCTCTTTCATCATTTGAGGACAGATATACAGGGTTGGTGAAAAGTCCCGGGACGGCTTAATATTTTTTTAACCGTTACAGATGGAGCTATACAAGTTGGTACACTGTTACTGGGCATAAAACACTATTTTACTACAATTTCAATGAGCCGCTACCACCTCAGGGGGACGGCTCACAAGGAGTCGGAAGAAAATCTTAAATAGAAGCATAGGTTGATATTCACATCAAATTAAAGGTTTTTATTAGTAGAATACAATGCCACAAATCCGACTTTAAACGGACAACCGAGCCCAAAATGGCAGCTATTCAAAGATGGCTTGAATTTGAAATTTTGATGTGCTGAAGTTTTGAATCGGTTTAGTAATTTATTAGCTAGGAGAGTAAATTTTTGCAAATTAAATTGAAATGTATTACATTAATGTAATTTTACATTTTAATGCAAAATTTAAATGTGTTACATTAGATTACACACAGCTACTTATCAACATTTCAAATTCAAGCCATCTTTTAATAGCTGCCATTTTGGGCTCGGTTGTCCGTTTAAAGTCGGATTTGCGGCATTGTATTCTAATAATAAAGACCTTTAATTTGATGTGCATATCAACCTATGCTTCTATTTAAGATTTTCTTCCGGCTCCTTGTGGGCCGTCCCCCTGAGGTGCTAGCGGCTCATTGAAATTGTAGTAGAATAGTGTTTTATGCCCAGTAACAGTGTACCAACTTGTATAGCTCCATCTGTAACGGTTAAAAAAATATTAAGCCGTCCCGGGACTTTTCACCAACCCTGTATACCGAGTTTTTAAGAAAATATATATTTACTAAAAATAATACATTGTCTTATGGGGATTTTCCATTAAAAGGTTCACAATTTCTGGAAAGTCAGGGAGAGTCAATGAAAGTCAGGGAAAAAGTTTAATAAAATCTGAAAGTCAGGGAATATGCATGATATATCATAAAAGTCAGGGAAATTTTGTAAATTTATATCTATAAATACGAAAAACCGATCATTCTCCAGGCCAAACCTCTACATCTAAAACTACAAAATTTGACATGTATACTCTTTCCATAATGTAGGTAACCACTAAGAAAGGATTTTAAGAAATTCCCATAGGGCTCCGCCCCTTGGGGTGTCAAAATACCAATCCTGTGTTATTGTTTTGGACAATCTCTTAATAAAAAAAAACGATCATCCCCCCAGGACAAACCTCTACACCTACAACCATGAAATTAGGCAAGTGTACTCTACATAATGTAGGTAACTACTAAGAAAGGATTTTAAGAAATTCCCATATATATATTCCCCCGTGGAGGGCTCCACTCCACGGGGAGTCAAAGTTCCAATCCTGTGTTATTCTTATAGACATTCATTTTAGTTTGAGCTGATTTTAGTTCAAACAGCTGATCATGTTTTGTAGTAGTTCCACGGGTTGACCAAATAATGCAGCACACACAACCGCTGTATTCCCGGGTGAAGCCGGTTACGATAGCAGCTAGTTAATCATAAACGCAAATCAATACTGTGCAAAAATCAAAACTTATTAGGTTTTGTTAAAAGTAGTTTTGATGGTTCAACGAAGAGAAAGGGATCTGTGACTGGTAAGGCAATAAATGTATTGGACAACAACAAAGTATAAACATTCAAATAAAATCAAAATAAACATGAGAGTAATAAGTGCTATGGGGAAGGTGGAGGGCCCAAACAAATGTGATATTATAGGCCTACCTATTGTAAATAAAGTATGCATTCTGAACCGAGAGCCAGGGAAAATTAATTCTTTTGGTTAGGAAAATCCAGAGAAAATGAACTTTTTTGGTCAAGGAAAATCAGGGAAATTATCAACCAAATAAAAGTGTGAACCGGGCATTAGAAAAGGCTGTTATTAATATTAATATGTTGGTGTAGTTTTATCATCCCCAGTACCCCATGCCTACTTTCAATCCTGACTAGACCTTCTCCAACCTTATAAAGTGCAACATTTTTATCCCAGCATTGCAGCTAAATAGAACCAGGAGCATCAAAACAGCCAAAAAATATATTTTTTTTAGATTTCTATACAATTTAGAACAAGTTATGTTTTAACACCATTTTTGAATTTCTAAAGATTTTTATGCAGAAATTTGCTTTTTAATAAATGTGACTTTGTGTACAATATTTATGTTTAAAATTAATACTGATTTACCATCAATTTTTTATAGTAGGTAGTAGGTACATACAATTCATAACTTATCACTGATTCATTACTAATTATGTTGTCTATAAGCTCTTCTGTCTGTCAAAAAAACATAGCTCAGTCAATTTTGTTGGGTTTTAGCGAATTTCCCCTATAGGGAAGTTAGCGAATTTCCCCTATAGGGAAGAAGCTATTACCGTAGGTCTCATGGTAAGACTTAAGCCTGAGACCATGATAACTTTTTGTTTTGAGGTCCGCAGATGCCAAAAACACTATTCGTTCAAATTCATATATATGTGTATATATATATATATATGTGTGTGTGTGTATGTGTGTGTGTGTGTGTGTGTGTGTGTGTGTGTGTGTGTGTGTGTGTGTGTGTCCGTTAACTCGATAACTTTTGGAAAAACATCCGATTGAAAATAAATAAATTGCTATTTATCACTTATTTAAAAATGTATTTTTATGAATCTTGGTAAATGGCTTTGTGTGGTAGTAAGAAACGTATACATGCATTTGAAATTCGCTTAGTATGCAGGTTTGCTGCGACGGGGGTATTTTTGTAAATGTAGTAAGAGTCTATTAGGTACCATGACAGTCTACACAGTGACAGAACACGTTGAAGGCTGAGAACTGACTGTAGGTACATCCTTTGGCTCGACCGAGTGGCAGATTTCAGATTTCTAGGCCATGTTCACAGCTGCTCTCATCTCTCATCTGATGGCCACTTGTCTCAATTACACTTTCTTTACCCTCAAAAATACAAACTGTTACTGCCCCTCGCTCTATTTTTATCATCTGTATTTAATTAATGTAAATAATTATTAATTTTGCATACATTCAGTTTTTTTTTTGCTTGTCTTTTGTTGCAGTCATGATTCCTTCATGACTTAAACATGTTAGCTGCCAAGGCTATTTTCTGTATGTTTTACTCAGATGCCATTCACATACGTAGTATTTTAGTTATATAATGTTATTTATACGTATTTAGATTAGTTGTAATGTTATCTGTCCAAATAAGTATAAAAAAATTGCGGAAAATGTGTCACTCAGACACAGCTAAATTTTGCTGTAAAAAATCTATGTCAACCCGATCTGAGTGACACTGAACTTTGACTTTCGGGTATTTTTAATTTTCTTTGGTCGACAGTAGCGGCATTTTCGCTCGTGCAGACGACATCTGATCATAACGACGCAATTCTTTGTTTACTTGTTGTTGTGGTGTACTTTTTCGCTATTTTTAGCCTAGTTTTCATGGAGTTTTTATTTCCTTACTCATTTTCCCCTTCAGGGCTCAGCCTCACTGGCTTCTTCTCACTTCCCGACTCCCAATTTGGACGTGTGATGGTTCTTTTCTATAGAAAGCCACATCTCTTGAAATATTTCCCAACGACTGATACGAACCCCCACCAACCTTAGGGCTCCGCCCCTTAGCAAAATTGCAAAAAAATATTCTTTCCAATATTTTTGTGATTTTAGCCAATTGTCATTGATCTGTAACATTTGGATAGGTTTTTAATAACTCCAATCTTAGGGCTCCTTCTGCTGGCTAAAACATTGGTATTTTTATTTTCAATAAGAGATATTCGCTGTTTTAGCGAATATCCCCTATAGGGAAGAAGCTATTACCGTAAATCTCATGGTAAAACTTAAGCCCGAGACCATGATAACTTTTTTTGAGGTCCCCACATGCCAAAAACACTATTTGTTCAAATTTATGTATTTATGTATATGTATTTATATTTATGTATATTATTTTAGCGAATTTCCCCTATAGGAAAGAAGCTATTACCGTAGTCGGCATGGTAAAACCTAGGCCCGGGACCATGATAATTTTTAGTTTTGAGGTCCCCAGATGCCAAAAACACCATTCGTTCAAAACTGTATATATATGTGTCCGTAAGCACGATAACTCTTCGAAAAAATAATCCGATTTTGACGAAATTTGGTATAAACGTGTAAAGCAGCATTTATGTCTTTAAGTTCGAAAACCAGACAGATCGACCAATTCGAAGGGAAATTTTGGGGGGGTTTTGTACTCCAAAAATGTTTTTTTTTTTTTACATATTTTTTTTATAAAGTCACATTTTAGTTTTTTTCCATTGGAATCAGCTTAAAAAGACGCACACTTTGGTGTTTTGATCATTGCTCTACGTCAATTGGTTACAGAGATATTGAAAGTGCTAAACACACTACGTTGTCCATTGTTATTCTTATGGAGGATAAGAAAAATTGTATACCTCGCTTATATATCAACTTATCCTGATGAAACTTGGTATATTGCTTCATATCGTTGTGGTCCATTGATATTTGTACAAAAAACATTTTTTGGCTGGTAGTTCCCATAGCAGCAAACCTGCGTACTCAGCCCCCATGTTATTCTTATGGAGAATAAGTAACATGTCATTAACGATTTATTTATGAATTTATATCGATGAAAATTGGTATATGGCTTTATGTGGTATAAAGATACATATATATGCATTGGAAATTCGTTGAGTACACAGGGTTGCTGCTAAGGGGGTATTGATGTATACATATATAAAAAATCACATAAAACCAAAATTATCTACAAAGGTTTTATGTGATTTTGTATTAACCTTCATGTATGTTTTTTATGTGTGTGTATATATATATATTTGTGTGTGTGTGTGTGTGTGTGTGTCCGTGAATGCAATAACTTGAGTAAAAAACATCTGATTTTGATGAAATTTGGCTCAAATGTGTAAAGTGATATTCATGACTTTAAGTTCGAAAACAAGAAAAATCGTACCTTGGGAAGGGAGGTTTATGTGGTTTCAAAATTTTCCTAAAATCGTTTTTTGCACTTTTCACCCTGACATTTTTAAATCACACAATTTTTGATTTGACTATTTTATAGAGCTTAAAAACAAATAATGTAGTATTTTGAATCATTACCTAGGTTAAGTAGTTTCGGAGAAAAACCAAAAAACCTGTTCATAAAATCTCCCATGTTAATCTTATGGGAAAAAGGTTTTCAGCTTTTCCTCAATTAATTTTACTGTAACCTTCATATTTGCTTTTACCAATCAGTTTAGCTCTACAAAACATTAATTTTGGTGTTTAAATACTGATTCTACGTCCAACCATGCAGAGATATTCAAAGTGCTAAACACAGTACGTTGTCCAATGTTATCCTTAGAGAACAGTGTCCTTGGAGAATAGTAAAAATTTGATATCTCGAATATTTATGAACTTAGTTATTGAACTTCTTCAGCAGTATTCTTTAAAATATCCCCGTCGCAGCAAACCTGTGTACTCAGCGAATTTCCAATGCATAATATATGTCTTAATACCACATAAAGCCGCATACCAAGTTTCATAAAAATATATTCACATATAAGCGATGTATACAATTTTAATTACTCTCTATAAGAATAACATTGGTGATGAGTACGTAGGTTTGCTGAAACAAGGAACACAAACAATTGGTTTAGATGCAAATATAAATAGAATTTAACTAGGCGAAGCCCCATACCAAGTTTCATCAATATTCAGTCATAAATAAGCGCTATATAACATTTTAAATATTCTCTATAAAAATAAAATGGGGGCTGAGTAAGCAGGTTTGCTGCAACAAGGAACAACAAAATTGGGTCTTTATTAAAATGTCAATATAACTCAACAAGGTGAAGCCACATACCAAGTTCTATTAATTTTTGTTCATAATTAAGGGAGTCATTACATATTACTTATTCTCCATAACAATAACATGGGGGGGGGTTTACGCAGGTTTGGTGCTACGGGGATAATCAACAAAAAATCAATTTGTTGTGCAAATGTCAATATACCAGTACTACGTGACGCCACATGCCAAGTTTCATCAATATACATCTATAAATAATTGAGATATCAAATTTTATTTATTCTCCATAAGTATAACATTGGGCAAGTACTGTGTTTAGCACTTTCAATATCTCTGCAATGGTTGGGTGTAGAAACACAATTTAAACACCAAAATGATTGTTTTGAGAAGCTGAACTGATTGGTAACAGCAAATAAATGTGAAGTTTACATTAAAATGAACTGAGGAAAAACCAAAAACCTTTTCCCCATAAGATTAACATAGGAGATTTTATGAGTAGGTTTTTTTGGATTTTCTCCGCAACCACTTTACCTAGGTTAATAATTAAAAATACTATATAGTTTGTTTTTTAAGCTTTATAACATGGGCAAAACCAAAATTAAGTTTTTTTAAAATTTTAGGGTAAAAAATGCAAAACACTGATTCTTTAAATTCGAAAACCAGAAATATCGGACCATGGGAAGGGGTTTTTATGGGGGTTCAAAATTTTTCAAAAATCTGTTTTTTGCATTTTTTACCCTAAAATTGTTCAACACTCAATTTTGGGTTTGACCATTTTATAGAGCTTAAAAAACAAATAATATGGTAATATGGTTTGAATCATTAACCTAGGTTAAGTGGTTGCGGAGAAAATCCAAACAAACTTGTTCATAAAATTTCTCATGTTAATCTTATGGAAAAAAGGTTTTTAGGTTTTCCTTAGTCAATTTTACTGCAAATTACACATTTTTTTACCAATAGGTTCAGCTCCACTAAACAATCATTTTGATGTTTAAGTTATGATTCTACGCCCAATCGTTGCAGAGATATTCAAAGTGCTAAACTCAGTACGTTGTCCAATGTTATCCTTATGGACAATAAATCAAATTTGATATCTCGATTATTTATGAATGTATATTGATGAAACTTGGTATGTGGCTTCAACTAGTACTAATATATTGATATTTGCACCAAGAATGATCTTTTGTTAACTGTCCCCGTAGCAGCAAACCTGCATAATCAGCCCTATTGTTATTCTTATGTAAAATAAGTAAAGTTTTTTATCTCCCTTAATTATGTACATAAATGATTAAAAACTGGTATGTAGCTTCACCTGGGCAGTTATATTGATAATTGCATAAACAAACATTTCTTATCTTTCTTGTTGCAGCATACCTGCGTACTCAGCCCTAATGTTCTTCTTATGGAGAATAAATAAATTGCTATTTATCACTTACTAGCAGTTACCCGCGGGCTTCGCCCCGTTTGAATTTACTGTGAGTCTGTTTGTCCAAATAGTGTTAATTTTGTATCCATATCAAAAATTCAAAAAAAAAATATATATATATATAAAATAAACCAATAAAAATAAAAATATTACTAAAATTGTCTATTTATGACAAAAACAAAAAAACTTAAATATCATAAAATTCAAAAATTAGCTTTTAACCTGTCACACCACAACACAAAATAAAGATCATAAACATAAACAAATTCAATAAATTAGCTTTTAACCTGTCACACCACAACACAAAATAAAGATCATAAACAACAGAAACAGGTGGTAATGTAGAGTTTGCAAGACACTCGCCCATTTTTAACATTATTGGCTTACTCCAGTTCAAAAGAATTATAAATCAACGTTCTACCGTGGTTTTACTGTTTGTGTAGAATAGCAACAGCTGTTTAAGATATTTTAAATTAGTCATCTGATGTCATCAAAACAAATCTTCTTTCCATAAGAATAACATGGTAACTTTGAAGGTCTGTGGGGCGGAGCCCTATGGAGATACCGGCGTGTAAACTGCTTAGTTGTCCTATTTAAGACCTAAAGAATCAGTGTTCAAAATTTCAGCTCTCTACCTACATGGGAAGGTCGAAAATTCTTGATGAGTGAGTCAGTGAGGGCTTTGCCTTTTATAGGTATAGATTTATAAATGTATTTTTATGAAAGTTGGTAAGTGGCTTTATGTGGTAGTGAAAAACATATACATGCTTTGGAAATTTGCTGAGTTTGCAGGTGTGCTGCGACGGGGGTATTTACACTTAATTTTATTGAAAACCTCACTTTTTACCAATGGGGGTCATTCCATTCCACATCATCCATTGTGTGATGGTTTAAGCTTTAAAAAACAATAATTGTTTGTGTTTAGTTTGAATTGTTGTTTTATTTAACTCCTTCTGTTGCAGAGATAAATCTCTAAACACAGTACATTGTCCACTGTTATCCTAGAGAAAAATACAGCTTTTTAGCACTTATTTATGAATATATTTTGATAAAACTTGGAAATTTCCGAACATGACTTGATGTGGTGGTTAGGTTTAAATTTGCTGAGTACGCAAGTTTTTTTTGTAGGGCTGCCACGAAGTGATAGGGCAACAATGTGATGGGGGACCCCAGAGGCCCCTATTTTACTATATTAATAATGATTTTTCCTTTTTGCTGGGGGCCCCCAAGAGCCGCTGGGATTCGGGGGCCTGGGGCAGAGTGCCCCCGTTGCCCCCCTCTCAAGATAGCCCAGTTGTAGTGACAGGGATAAGCTTTAGTACTGTTAATTTTATAGAAAACCTTATTTTAGCGAATTTCCCCTATAGGGAAGAAGCTATTACCGTAGGTAAGACTTAAGCCCGAGACCATGATGACTTTTAGTTTGGAGGTACCCAGAAGCCAAAAACACTATTCGTTCAAATTGATATATATATATATATATGTGTGTCCGTTAACTCGATAACTTGAGTAAAAATCGTTTGATTTCAATGAAATTTGGCTCAAATGTGTAAAGTGACATTCATGACTCTAAGTTCGAAAACCAGAAAGATTGGACCATGGGAAGGGGGTTTTATAGGGGTTCAAAATTTTCCAAAAATCTGTTTTTTGCATTTTTCACCCTACAATTTTTAAAACACTCAATTTTGGTGTTGACCATTTTATAGAGCATAAAAAAACAAATAATATGATATTTTGAATCCTTAACCTAGGTTAAGTGGTTGCAGCGAAAATTCAAAAAACGTGCTAATAAAATCTCCCATGTTATGGGAAAAAAGTGTTTAGCTTTTCCTCAGTTAATCGGTTCAGCTCTACAAAACAATCATTTTGGTATTTAAATTGTGATTCTACGTCCAACCGTTGCAGAGATATTCAAAGTGCTAAACACACTACGTTGTCCAATGTTATCCTTATGGACAATAAATCAAATTTGATATCTCGATTATTTATCAATGAATATTGATGAAACTTGGCATGGGGCTTCACCTAGTATATATTGATATTTGCACACCAAAATTTTTTCGTCGATTGTCTCCGTAGCAGCTACCTGCATACTCAGCCCTAATTTTATTCTTATGGAGGATAAGTAATGTTTTATAACTCCCTTAATTATGAACATAAATGAATAAAACTTAGCATGTAGCTTCACCTGATTAAGTTATATTGATAAGTAGTATTGGCGGCCGCTATCGCGACTGCAGGAAATAATCAGCTGTTTCGGGAACAAAGCTTGTAGAAATAGAAATTCACAGCTGAATACTCCCGGCTCCGCTAATATATGCTAAAATGGCCTAAAAACATAACTTTAACCTACCTTAGCTCAAATAAGGTTTCTTTTCAAGAAAACCAAATGACACGTGCAGCTTCCCCGACCTCGATTGCCCCTAAAAAATATCTTTTCGTAGCTCGGAGGCCATTACAGCTCGACAAACAGCCACGGACGGACGGAGGCACGGAGCCACAAACAAATGCGAATTATAGTATTGATTGTATAAAACCACATTTCTTATCCTCCTTGTTGCAGCAAACCTGTGTACTCAGCCTTCAATGTTATTCTTATGGAGAATAAATAAAATGCTATATGTCACTTATTTATTCATGTGTTATGAAACTTGGTGAGTGTCTTTATGTAGTCGTGAGAAACATATATAAGCATTGTAAATTCGCTGAATACGTAGGTTTGCTGCGACGGGGGTATTTTATTTACCAATGAGTTCAGCTCTAAAAACAATTATTTTGGTATTTGAATTGTTATTTGATGTCCATCTAATGCAGAGATATTTAGAGTGCTAAACACAGTACGATGTCCAATGTTATTTTTATGGAAGATAAATAAAATTGTATACCTCGCTTATTTATGAATATGTTTTGATGTAACTTGGTATGTTTCCTCATTCTGTTGCTGCAGATTGATTTTTGTCTAAAACCCTATTTTGTGGTGATCCCTGTGACTCAAGCCTGCAAAGACTACCTAAAATGTTATTCTTAAGGGGAGTTAAATAAAATGTTATATTTAACTTATTAATAAATATCTTTTGATAAAACTTGGAACGTGGGGGCTTCATGAGGTGGTTAGGTATTTATAGCTGCTTTTTAAATTTGATGAAAACACAGATTTAATGCTACCACGGGGTATATTTTGCATTTCAGATTAACGTAGAAAATAATTCTAGCTAAGCTGCTGCTGTTGACTCAGCAAAAATGTTTGGTAGCAGTAAAAGATGTCACAAATAGAAATAAATATTAAAATATCTGATATGGTAACACAAATTGTATGATTCTGAGGTCATGTTGAGAATAAGACCTGGAGGCTGATGCTACAATGGCTTTTGAAAAATTATTTGGTCTAAATTAATCAGGATAGATAAAATACGTCTCACAACACTATAAAGTATATTTACACTTATACTGTACTTCCATACAAGACGGTAAAATATACACAAAAGGTGGATACATGTATCAAATTTGAAGGTGATATCTTCAGATATTCATAAGATAAAACGTATTAAGTAATAAACACTTACAGACAGGTAGACGGAAAACAAAGCGTTTTAAGACATACCTTCATATGAAATTTGTCTATATTTTTGTGTAAAAAATCAGCCCCCCAAGGTTTTTGAAGTATATAAGAAACATCCTGTATAGAAGCCTATTCACATTCACATTGACTAATTAATTTTTTGTAGTCTAAAAATTATGTAAAAAATGCTATATAGGTCATAGGGCTTGTTTTGTTTAACAAATTGATACTCTACAGTTTAATTTAACAACTTTAAGCTCTTTATGTGCTTCAAAGGTCCAAACAAAACTACATATACCTCAACATGGAAGCATACAGAAACTACAGTTTCCCACAGAACCTTTTCTTGATTTTTAAGAATGCACAACTTTAAAACTACCCCAACACCAAGATTGTTTTTATTTTCATGCATTGGCAACAAAAATACTACGACCTGCAAAAATTTCAGAATTTTCCTTTAGCCCCATTGGAGATACAAAGGCCAGAAAAAAACAATTTTTAGAATTTTTAGCGAATTTCCCCTATAGGGAAGAAGCTATTACCGTAGGTCTCATAGTAAGACTTAAGCCCGAGACCATGATAACTTTTCGTTTTGAGGTCCCCAGATGCCAAAAACACTATTCGTTCAAATTTATATATATATATATATATATAGATATGTGTCCGTTACCGCGATAACTTTTGAAAGAAACACCCGATTTTGATGAAATTTGGCACGAATGTGGAGAGTAGCATTTATGACTTTAAGTTCGAAAACCAGATTGATCGCACTATGGGAAGGGGGTTTTATGGGGGTTTACAATTTTCTAAAAATCGGTTTTTTGCAAATTTGACCCCAAAATGTTAAAAACACTCAATTTTGGTTATAGCCATTTTATAGAGCTTAAAAAAAAAAATAATTTAGTATTTTGAATCATTAACCTAGGTTAAGTGGTTGCGGAGAAAATCCAAAAAAAACGTGTCCCATGTTAATCTTATGGGAAAAAGGTTTTTAAATTTTTCTCAGATAGTTTTACTAAAAAACTCACATTTCTGTTTATTAATGTGTTTAGCTCAACAAAACAAACATTTTGGTGTTTTAATCGTTGTTCTACATCCAACCGTTGCAGAGATATTCAAAGTGCTAAACACAGTATGTTATCCTTATGGAGAATAAATAAAATTCTGCATCTCGATTATTTATGAATGTATATTGATGAAATCTGGTATGTGGCTTCAACTAGTTGTGGTATATTGATATTAGCACAAAAAACAAGTTTTTTGTTTATAGTCCCCGTAGCAGCAAACCTGCATACTCAATACCCATGTTATTCATATGGAGAATAAGTAAATTGTATATCTCCCTTAATTATGAACCTACATTAAGAGAACTTGGTATGTAGCTTCACCTGGTTCAGTTGTATTGATAATTGAAAAAAAAAACATTACTTATCTTCCTCGTTGCAGCAAACCTGCGTCCTCAACCCTAATGTTATTCTTATGGAGAATAAATAAAATGCTATATATCACTTATTTATGGATGTATTTTTGTGAAACTTGGTAAATAGCTTTATGTAGTTGTGAGTCACATTTATATGCATTGGAAATTCGCTGAGTACGCAGGTTTGCTGCGACAGGGGTATTTTACATTTATAAAAAATAAATTAAAGGAGTTATACAAATTATATTTTTGAGGTGACTGTACTGCTATATAACCTTTTCCATTAAAAAAACCAAGATGTATATAGGGCTCCTTCCATGAAAAAGAAATGTCCAAAAAGTGAATTTCGCACAATTTTGATATTCAACTTTAAGTCAACTTCTCTGGTGGAAAAAAGAGAAATATAGCAAAATTTTTTAATGACATAAATTAAAGAGAGGAAATTTACCTTTAAAATGGTTTTTGTTTGATTTTTTTAGGAAGATATTAAGATATAAACAGTTTATGAGATATTTTTGTTAACGTAAAATATTGCAAACACAAAAATCGGCGTGTTTAGGAATACAAAAATGGCCGCCACACTTAAACGAGTTAAGATAAAAAGATCTCAAAAATAGGGTTTAACTCCTCAAGTACAATAGAAACAACAGGGAAATTATCAATTTGTTCAAAAATGGTCAAGCCACCAATTATTTGTTATTTGGATCATTTGATATGGATTGACCCGAATGCGAAGAAGAATTACTCTTTACTGACAGTATAAATGACAAAATATTAACCAAAAATTGAAAACTGGAATGAAAATAAAACGAATAAAAACCGCCCGCAAATACTGCCCCTTATTATTGAAGGAATTGTTTGTCTTAACTCGTTTATTAAGACAACAAGATTTTAAAAATGGTTTCTAACTCCTCAAATACAATAGAAACAACAGGGAAATTATAAATTTGTTCAAAAATGGTCAAGCAACCAGCTCTGGATCACTTCACATGGATGACCCATGCACCAGCTCCGAAGGCTTCATTCCATCATTTCCAAGCCATGTATTACTGTTACTGGCTGATTTGTTTTCTTCGTCTGCTCTAATAATAAACGGTTCCTCTGAGTTATTTTGGTTCTTTTGTGATCATTGTTTACATCTCTTGACCCGATCTAGTGGACTGTTCAGTCAGTGCCTGTGTCTTTCACTTTCTACTATTCACACCCATTTTTTTTTTATTGTTGTTCCTACTATAATTATTTTTATGAATGCAAATTTGATGAGCAATATGAACTTTTAATGCAATGGAAAAATTATATAACTTAAATTTCTTGTAGTAAATCAAATTATGAAGAGTATGGACATTACATTATAAAACGCTAAATTTGCCATTAAATAAAGGTCTCTTACTACCTTTATTTAATGTTAATTTGTCCAACCAAATTGTGACAAAAAAATATTCTGTTTGTTTGTCAACAACAGAGAACCTATTCAGAGTTACTGTTTTCATGATCATGCACTGCTGAGCTCAATACAAAATAACTTAAGTAATTTTCCCTTTGTTTAGTATAACACCTTACCTTATGGACAAACTCAGGACTGGAAATTTAACATACAAATACAAATTCGTGCCAACCCAATAATTTTTCAATATTTAGAAACGGGGGCAGGGTTGATTGTAATTCTGCCAGTAGAACCGCGTCGCCTTTCTTGGGACTTCTGAAAATAGCTGGGGGGAGGGAGGCTGGAGGGGAGTTATTTCTGTCAGGGAACAGCGAGGGAGGTGGTGAGGGGGGTGCGGTGTAGGCGTGAGGGGACTTAGAGTCTACCCGCGACTGCTAACGTTTCACTATTCGGCCCGACTCTAGTGAAGGAACACGTAATGCCTACTTACGCTCCTTTCGACACTAACATATCGTTACCATACTTAGTGCTTCAGCCACCTGCTACTCACATGTATTGATGCTTTTTATTTTGTATTTTTTTATTGTTCTTGTTTTGTTTAGTCAGTGATATGATACCACAGACTGTACATTTTTTATGTGATCAAATTGTGGACCATATAACTTAAAACACTGTGTTAACTTAAAATAATGCTACATTAGTAAGCATGAAGAAATACCATTTTACTTAAATTAAGAAATGAAACTGTTTTGAAGCTTGATTATAGTTTTTATTGATTAAATTAATACAATTCTTGTATGAACAGTAATATATATTCTTTATTGAACTATTATATTTTGTTGTTTTAAAAGTAGTGACTTATCTGACCTTTGCAAAACTAATGAAAGAGTAGTATTCTTACTGTAGTTAATATTATTATAAACAATTATAAAATCTTTAAAATATTTGTATGGAAATTTGTCAAAGTGTTGAATATTTGTAACTTTGCATTTTTCAGAGATAGTTTTCTAAAACAATATTCCAACAGTATTCTTTTTTCTCCAGGTTTCATCATCTCCCGCGGCGAGATACACAGAAACCACCACCACCCACATAACAGAGTCTGCATACGCCAAGCCTTCGCGCAGCAAACAGAAGCAAGCTGCTCAGCTGGATTGTATGCTTGGCAGCCTTCAGGCAGACATGAGTAGACAGGTAAAGGCAGTGTGCTTTCAAATTTTACTAAACAATCTTTTTAATTTCTCCTTTTGAAATAAGTTTTTATTGACATTTCAACTTTGAAGAGTGACAATATTATCTTAAAACAAAATTAAGAATCTCTTAATATCCTCAAGGTTTGTTAAAAGTCCCTTACAGCGTATCTTTCAATAAAAGATAATAATAATAATATCTCTCGGTTTTCCTATTTCTTTCAGATTTAAGATATAAACGTGTTTCTAGTAGAGACCTCCTCCCTCCACTGACAGTTGTTAAGTGTTCCTCCTACACATGAGTCATCTGTCAAAATAGTTATTGTCTTTAGAAATGGAAACACTAATTGAAGATACAATTTTCTGACGGTTTCAGTACCTTTTTAAAGTTACAGAGCTGCTTAGCATTAATTTTTTCAATTGCAGGGAGTGAACACCACACAGAAGGGGTGCTGTAGTGCCTGCGACAAGCCCATCGTGGGGCAGGTGATCACGGCTCTGGGCAAGACGTGGCACCCGGAACACTTTGTCTGCACCCACTGCCAGCAGGAGTTGGGCACCAGGAACTTCTTCGAGAGGGACGGACATCCGTACTGCGAGCCTGACTACCACAACCTCTTCTCCCCCCGTTGTGCCTACTGTAACGGCCCCATCCTCGATGTAAGAAGCGGTTTGTTGTACAAGTCATTTTGCAAGAGCTATGGTGTTTGGGAACACTTTATTTTGCGTTTTGAATAGTTCTGATAAATTTTGTGCTGGAGAAAAGTGATTACATTTTTAGGTAATAACAAGTTGAAAAATTTGTGTTTGGATGCAGATTACAAAAAATATGTTCATGTTAATGAAGGGTTTGTTGCATTTGTAGCTCTGGTTTTTCAATTTCGAATGTTGTATCCATTTAAGGTTTGATTTTGTCAGAGCGTTTTCTTTTTCATCACATTTCATACATTTTACCCGGGTAAAAAATAATATCACCTCAGTATTATGGGATTACAATTTATATTCACAGTTAATAAGATAAATATATTTTAAAGGTTACCAGTTTAATTTTTAATTTTTTAATGTATGGTTGGTTCATATACCATACAGACTGGCATAAAAATAAACAATTTAACCTAAAGTTATCATTGGCTCGAGTTTAATTAATTTTCAAGTGACTTAAAGTCATATGAGATTTTTCTTCTTTCAGAAATGTGTGACAGCTCTGGAAAAGACGTGGCACACGGAGCATTTCTTCTGTGCCCAGTGCGGCAAACAGTTCGGTGAGGAAGGGTTCCATGAGAGGGAAGGCAAGCCGTACTGCCGCGACGACTACTTCGACCTGTTCGCCCCCAAGTGCGGCGGCTGCAACCGGCCAATCATGGAGAACTACGTGAGCGCGCTCAGCTCCCAGTGGCACGCTGACTGCTTCGTCTGCAGGGTACGTACACACCATCAGTTGCTTTCAATTTTACCTTTACTTTGAGGTTGGAAAGTCCCTGGTGGAAGTGACCCATACCTGTAGAAAATCCTTATTCGCATTTTTGTGCAGAATAAATCTCAACCTTGAGAGTATTTTAGTAGTGATGTACTGTTTTGTTATAGGATTTACTTGAACAATTAATTTATGGTTTGTTGGGTTCTTCACCAACATTTCAATGACCAGGCATTTTTTCGTAGAGTACCTATGTTTACTTTTCTCAGTTTTCAAGCTTTTTCGGCAGTGTTAAATTCATACAAACTTTCTAATAATATATGCTATTTGCCGGTTACCGATTACATAGCCTAATATTTTTTTAATTTATCTATAATTGTTTCATATCATATCCAAAAATTGGCTTGCTGACAAATCAGTGAATTCTGTGCTTTAAATCTTGCTACATTAAAAAACTTCATCTTATTCCCTAAATCATATTATAGTCAGTTATGTTTTTTGGTTGCATGTCATAAAAATATTGTGCTTTTTTTGCAATGTAAGTATAATTAGATTTAGAATGTCTGCACAGTATTGTATGATTTTATATCTTATTGTATGATATTTATTTTGTATCTTTGTAAACACCTCATCACGTTTTACTTTTATATCTGTAATATCAACAATTTTTATAAACTCTCTAGACCCTTCCTAACAACAGAATGAATAATCCCTAACTTGGTATATTTTGCTGGAGCAAACAACTAACCTGAATCAACAATATAACAAAGTGCAGTGTGGAGTTGGACTAACTCATGCGAGAATGTCATTGAAGGTACAATCAATGTCTTATGATGTATATAATCCTCAGGATTGTAAGAAGGCTGTCAGTGGAAAGAGTTTCTACGCAATGGAAGGGAAACCTGTTTGCCCCAAATGCGTCGGCGTAGATGAAGATGATGAAGACTGAATTTTACTTATTAATTGTTATTGTAATTTTCCTTTCACCCTACCTCCTCTCCCGGCCCAGTCACCAAATATTTATGTCCGATCTTTGCTTCACCCTGAATTTTCACTTATTGTTAATATTTCTATTATTTGTATTGTTGTTTATAGAAAAATAAATATTTTTACTGTTTGAGTAAATATTATTATTTTTTGTTTATTTACTTCTAAGCAGGTTCCGTACTATACATCATAGGGGAAGTGGAGAGGTAAAAGGTTTACTTCCCAAATATGAAGGACTAAATTATATATATTATATAAACGATTTCTAAATGAGTTAAAATAATAACCAATATTGATAAAAAATTGGTTTATTTAGAAAATTACTTTTAAATATTTTATTTAATATCAGAATACTTAAAAAATGAGATTTTTTTAATAAAGCATTTAAAATATGCCTTGATCATTTCATTGACAGGTCTTCCAAGTCATAAATAAACTGAACAACTTCATAATATAAAGGTTTTTTTAATTTCAGATAATAAAAAAACACCATTAACCAGTCCTTTATTCACTTGTTAGTGTTAGTTTATTACTTTTCAACTATCTTTGACTGTTCTCTAAATTTATGTTACAAAAAAGTAAATGAAATATCTTTTAGGATTTAGTTATCAATTTCTGGTCAAACCTCCAGATTTTTTTTCCAGTTAAAAATCCAGTTTTACTTTGTGTGTTGAGTAATATATTTTATACATCTTAACTGAGTTTTTAATTTATTGAAATGAGCTATAAATCTGTATTGTTCCCAACATTGTAAAACCCCTTATTTAATTAACCACTTAATTTAATATTAATATTAATATTACATGTGCTAACATGAATTTGTTTTGAGTCCAGTTTTAAAGATTGGAGCTCTGATATGGAAGGTTGAGCTGCCTAACTTGAAATTTCCATTGGGTGTGCTGAAGCCTATGAGAATGGTTGAGAATTATCTAATGGACAAGCAAAATCTCAAATATTTTTACATACTCTCAACGAGTAAAATTGTTTGAATTTCAAGATGGATTGCTAAAGATATCAGGATGGTCACTAAAAGTATCAATAAGTCCCCCTATACATTTGACACAACTAAAATCATGGGCTTAGAGTCGAAGAGACTCGTATTGATATATTTAGGTTTAAGTTTTAAAAAGACATCTGAGCAAATTTGACATGAATACCCCTTTTTTTAATATCATAATCAGGAAGAATATGCAGCTTCCTATGGGGTTTACAATAATCACTTGCTCATAAATAAACTTGAAATGCTATTTACTAAAATTTTTTCTTTTTTTTTTTTTTTGCTTCATTGATATTCTTATGTCTTAGAAATCATTTACACTGTATATTTCTGGTGTTATTTTGTAGTTTATAAAGAACATGTTTTGTGTTACCCCAAGAGCTTTAAGTAGAATAAAGAGATGGGAATTAAATTCAATGTACTTATTTTAATTTTCAAATATGATCAAATAAGTAAAGTTTGATTATTTAGGAAAATTAAAAGAAAAACCATAATACCAAATCAATGTGAAACTTATATTTATAAATTCAGTCTTCGTCTTCAGGATCTATCAGTAGCAAGGAAAGGGAAATAGTCAAGAGGCATATTCTAATTTGATAATGACCTAAAGTGCAGAATGAAAACAGAAAATAGAAATTGAACTCTAGCCAGTTTTATCCAGTTAAATTAAATTTTTTTCTAGTTAAATTTTTCCAGTTAACCATTTTTACAAGTGGAACTTCTTTTAATACATTTTCATTAGAAGTTTGTTGACTGCTTTACAAATCACAGAATTCAATTCAATTTAATTCAAAATTCTTTATTCATAGGCAGTACACAGAGTATACATTGAATAGTGTCAAGTGTCTTTTCTTACATCTAATACATCTAATTACAAAACACAACTATCTGAGTTAGTTTTGTTTTGAGTTAATGATAAAACTAAATAGGCACAGCCTTATGAGTTAATAATAAAACTAAATAGGTATATCCTTATGAGTTAATAATCAAACTAAATCGTCACGCTAACGCTGTCTACTCGTAGCCTACCTCACTATTATAATTAGGTGACATGTTGATAGGTTTTAATAATACATTAGGTGCCATTCCTATTTTTATTCCATACAAAAATATATCAAAGTAAAAGAACTGATACCCCAAGTAATGAGGACCCCAAAAAATAAAAGTTTAGTGGGAGGACCTGATGCAATATTTAAGTTTAGTTTGAACACAAGCATGACACTTTGTTTAAACACAACTCTAACTAAAAGAAATATTTCACTTTAGACCCCAAAATACATGTAAAAAAGGAATTTTACATTTGCTTATAGTTTTAAAACTTGAGCTCATGAACACATTTAAATTATGGTGTGACCTCGTTAATTTAATTATTTACCTTAGATTCTTTTTCATTTGATTTAATTCCCAAGGCCTCAGATACAGTATGATACATAATCAGATGTGTATACCTCTTAACCTCTTACAAATTCTATTAATTTCCTAATCTATATAAAATCTAGTCTAAAATTTAAGTACAGTAAATTTATTTATAGAGGTAAAAAAACATATTTAAAAATTGAAATCTGCTTTATACAAAATAGCAGATTTATATAAATTTTATTATTTGCAGAGACAATATTATATTTTATCTTAAAATATGTGTCTTATTAAAGCATTTTTTTTCTTTTAAAACAATGTTTGGTAAAGTTTAACATTTCTTTATACCTACATTTTTTTAACCACTAAAGGGAAGTTAAATGTGCCTTTTATTATTTTAATTTAATTGAAATCACGTTTTAACGATCAAATTATTACAAGTTATAGCTTTGCTATCCACATCAGCTTAAATATCCCAAAGGCCCTTTAAAAATAAAAATAGCAAATTTAATAAGTCATAATCTATATTTCATGAAAGTCATATTTCTATGATTTCAAGAAAAGCAAAACACCATGGTTTGTTTTACATTTCATAGGGAAACATATTACCTTTTAGGGTCCATAAACAATTATGTATAAAGGGTGGCCATTCTATCATGTTAGACATAGGATTTTACATGTTAATTTATGTTAAACCAAAAATAAATAATCTGTAATATAGAAAGCTGAAATTTGGCTTATCTCTTAAATAATATGTCACAAAAATGGCTAGATCTTGTATTTTCTATTTGTTCATTTTTCAGGGGTCTCAATTTCTAATCTTTTTAGGGGAAAAAGTCAAAAATATTATTTTTGTCTCATTTTTATGAAATTTGAAATGAAGTTACATGTAATACTTACAATACAATGTATATTTAAAATGTGTATTGCCATCATTTTTAGAGGTCTCAGGTCCAAACCTTGGTAACAAAGCTAAAATTGTATTTTTATCTGATTTTTATGAAATTTGACTTTACATAAACAATGCATTTAAGTACACAAAAAAATGGTTTACCATCAAATTTGGATTTTGGAGGTAATCAGGTTGAAATCTTAACCAAAACAAAAATTATGAATAATGTTATTTAATTTTTTGTTCAAATTAGATTAAATTTAAACCCAAGGCTCTTGATAAGTACATCAAAAATACATTTAGTACTGTAAAATATGTATTCTCACAGTTTTTTAGGGTCTTTTGTTTGAATAGGGTCTTTGAGTAGAGAAAATACCAAAAATATGATTTTTACTGTCCAGACTAAATAGATTTTTGTATCAAATTATAAAAAAACAGAGACTACCAAAATTATAGCAGTATTTATTTTAGGTTAAAAAATGTGTTAATATTACATGTCCTTTCATTTCAAATTTGAAAAAATAGCATTTTTGAGGTTTTTTTAGATTTAGATTTGAACCTGATAATTCACAAAAGTTAGTAAATCTTTATGCTAATAAGTCCCTTAATTTTAAACTTCATAAAAATTGGGCATAAACAAATTATGCTTTTTATCAAGATTTGAAACTGAGACCCCAAAAAATTTCATTTCAGATTTATTGTAAAAATTACTCTTATAAGGTACCCTTAAGGGTATAAATTGAAATGCTGTTGTAACATAGACAAAAATAATAATTTTTGAATTTTTCCCTGAGAAGATTTGAATCCGAGAACTCTGAAAAATAAACAAATAGTTTTGCGTGGGTAAACCGTAACTTAACATGTCAAATCCTACGTCTACCCTGTATATAAAGCCAAAACATTGAGAAATTAATAAGTCTGACACCACAAACTACGTACTAGAAAAGAAGGTATCAGTGAGATAATCTGAGTTGTGTTTTATAAAAACTCTCCTAAGGCTAAAATTAAATAAAAATGTCAGGTTAAAACACATTTTAAATTGAAATTTTATTAGCTCTGGGATTTGATTTGACCATAAAACTTAAATCAGGTAAACAAGCAAATCTTTTAGGTACATTTAGTAGTTTTAAATACTCATTTGACCAAATACAATAGTCTAATAGACAAGCGTTGGAATTTTTTAAAGCCAATGAGGCGAAACCCTAAGGGATTTTTAAATATTTCCAGAATTTGCATTTGTGTAAGGATGATAATAAACAAACTGATATGCTATCTTTATATATAATTCTATAAGCGAAATTCTTAAGTCAAAATTGTGGGAGTTTGGCAAACTGCAGGATGATGGGAGACAGCTCAAATTTAAGGTCTTGGGGAAAATAGCAGTATTTCTAAAAAGTTACCAGCAAACGAGAAATAACATAAAACATCCCCTATAAGAAAAGCATGGGGATTTAAAAACGTCTGCTTTGTTTACATTAAATCACGTGATTCAGTACCTACTTTGTTTACGAACTGACATGTATTCCTACGTATGTTTTTCCTCAGCATGTAAAGAGTAACAAATCAAATAAGGCAGATTATTGGAGCAATATTAGGGGCTATGGCCCCTTCAAGCCACTGGTATTATATAATTGTAGTATTTTAATATAGATTGTAAAACATTTTTAGATGATTATTATATTGTACGTTTATTAGCCTTAAAAGCCTAATAGTTATACAATAATTACGTAAATATTAGCCTTTCAAGTTTATCCAGTTCACTAGAAAATAAATAACTGAATTATATTAACAGAGTTCTTTGTAAAAAGTAACCTTTTACACATGAAAAAGAGGGAAACACAAACCCCCATCACATTTTCCTCTTGCCACACAAATTGTGACCGATTTCACTGCGCATACACAGCCGATAATGGGGAAAACTTTGTGATGGGCTAATGTGTTATTTTCGATAACAGAAATAACCTTTATTGCAACTTTATTATTCAGTATTGCTCGCATCAATTATCTTTTAAATGGTTGAGATCAACGAGGTAAATATCTATAGAAGTCTCGTCTGGGTTAAAAAAAATTTAAAAAAACATGCTGACCGCCATTTTGACCCTGTCAACTCTACCTCCATGGAGGAATCAATCAAGCAACCAATCAAAATCTCTCTTCACAAGTTGTGTTAGGCTTTATTACTGTTTGGCCAAATTTGTTGTTTACAAAAATATCCTCCACTGAGTCTTCACTTTTTTAATATGAGATGAGATCTCTGTAGATCAACCTTCTTGGTTGAGATTTAATAAAATAACAATTAAAAAGTAACAGATACGGAGTTAAAAAGTAACAGATATGGAAACAATACTTCAACAAAACTCGAAAAACGAATGTAATGATGTATAATTATCAGGTGCTTTAGGCAATGACAAGTATGCAGGAACTGTATTTGTTAACTTCCTCTCAGAGTAATGCTAGAGTAGGGGAAGCTGTGCCACTTGACACTCTCTATCTCTGAAATATAATGTCTTAATAAAGGACGCTGTGGAGAAAATCCATCAATAGCATCCATCATATCCATCATAACATAGAAAGTGTAGGCTATTAATATGAATTTTCTTGCTGTAACTGGAATCTCAAGCCTGATATTGTGAATTGTATTAATTGATAGAAAGTAAACAAGATGATAAAAAGGAGGAGCTACTTTGTTTGAATCTCTTTTGAATTCCTCCTCTAATCCCAATATTCTACAATTTTATATATATTGCACTTATAACGCAAAGGCTTTTTTATAATAAAATGTTGTTATTATTTGTTTTCTAGTGATTACAAACGCATTGGCTCAAAGAATTGGATTTATGTCAAAAGTTATCAAATGTCCATGTTGTTATCATTGTAATGTTCAGTTCAGTGATGGACATTTGTTGGATTCGTTTTGCATATAAGCAGGGTGCCTAAGCAACTTACTGTTTATATTCTTTTCAAATGTTAAAGATATAATGTTAAATAAATAAGCCTTGAATTTTTAATCAAGCTTTACATCTGACTGTTCGTGGCCTACAATTTAACACCTTATTTCTATGTGATAGATGCACCTCCCCCCCCCCCACACACACACACACAATCAATCACAGAGAAAGAATTACATAGTCAAAATTAAAATAAAATAAATACTATTTTGAGTTGAAAGCATTGAAGTGCTTTTAATGTAACTTTTGTTGTTATATTGTTGCTCTTGTATTTATGTTTTGTACAAACAAATGAGAAGTAAATAGGTGAAAAAAAACGGTTTAAAACACACTAAAACCTGTCTTTTTCACTTTTTACTTATTTACTTCTAATTTGTTTGTACAAAATTACCATATTTAACATTACATGAAATAAATACACCAAACACTATTTAGACAAAAAATTATGGAATTACTGTTTTAAGTGTTTTATTATTTTTTAAATGAGTTATCATCAATATTTTCTGTAAATTGGTTAGTGGTTTTTTAAAGTCCATATTATATTTTCCAGCTAAAAACAGTCATAACAAAAAGGCACATTATAAAACGCATACAATGTATCATCTTCATTCTTGTAATATATTTAATCTGAGTTTGTAGGAGAAATAACAATTTATTAATCATTTTTATTTTAGAATATTTGGGTTTTGTTGATAGTGAGAACGTGGATTTAAATAGTAAATCTGGTGTACAAACGATTCAGTTTGTGATCTCAACTACATATTCAGTGAAAGTCATTTTAAAGTTATGGTCAGACAATATGTGTATTTATATATGACATTTATAGCATAATAAGATTTTTGATAAGTTTATTTTTTTAATATATTTTCTCTTAACAACTAGTCATAAAATACCGTACTACTGTAGTGTTATTTTTATTTTTAAACATAATCCATCATGAAAATATCCGACCATTTAAAACACAAATCCACATACCCTTCTTTCATCATTTACAGACTGCAGTTTATTTCTACGTGATTTATTGCAAGGTGATGACGGCTTTACACACTGCTGTGTGATCTGTTTTATTTTCTGTTGTGCACATGTTGTTGATCTATTTACACACGTTTACTAACTCTGTACATTACAGGTTCATTACAGATTTGAAGGTGAAAAAGGTTTATGTGTAGCAGAGCTGTGTGCAGCTTTTCATCAAGTTTTTGTCATTCTATGAGGCAAGTTGTTACCTCATAGAATAATAACAATTAATATGTGAATAATATTTTTATATTCTCTGTGGCAGGATTGCAGACAACCATTTCATGGAGGCTCATTTTTTGACCACGAAGGTTTGCCATACTGCGAGACACATTACCACGCCAAGAGAGGGTCACTCTGTGCCGGTTGTCACAAACCTATCACAGGTACACTCAACCCCATTTTTATGGGGGCTAAATTAAAATTGTTTCGTACTTTGTTAGTACTTAAATTAATAAATCAGTTATTTGATTAGATTATACTAGTTGATGGACCCGTTCTTTGCACTGGTTAGAAAGGTTGAGATCTTGAAATAGCTGTTCTTGCTTCTGCTCTTTAAGCTGTCAAATGGAAGTATCCACAGCGGTTCGAATTACAGTTTCTGAATGTTTACTTTCTTCTGAAATGTGAACATTGAAACTTAGGACGTTCACGGGGCGTAGCCCAAGGGGATTTTAAGGAAGTGAATAGGCCTATGTGTTGCACGGGTTCAAGATCTACCTTTGTGTAAAGTTTCAGACAAGTCGGTTCAGAAGATTTTTTGTTTACCCGGAACAGCAGACAGACATAAAGATACCCAGAAACCACCTCTTCTTTATAATATTATATAAGATTAGATTGTAAAAATGGTAGGAATTTAAAAGTTACAGCAAAAACTATTTCCTTCAATAATACATAAATAAAATAAAATATTTATACATTTTCATTCTTGGCTACTCTTTATCTAACCCAATGGTTTTCGAAGTAAAGGCTATCATAGTTGTCTCATGTATTTTTAATGGTAAAAACATTGAACTTACACCACCTTTACTGCCTTACTCGTGCTTTTTAGGATAAATTGCCAAAGAAGAAATGTCTTAAAATGGCATCTTAAATCTAAAAACCCCTTACAAAGTAGAGGTTTGCTTTTTAAATTTTAATGTTAGCCACCGTATTGGAACATAGTGATGGGATTGTTAAATTCTGAATTCATATTTTTAGAAGACGCTAAAAAGCAGGGGTTCACCCTTAAAGTTTCCTGTTAGTAGCAAATAAAATTAACAACACAATTTGAATCTCCTCAGGTCGAATAATTATTTATTCATTGTTGCACCAGTTAGTAAAATTTCAATGACAAGAAATCAATTTACGATCATTTTTTTAAGGAAGGAGAATCTGATTTAACTTTAATTTATTTACTTAACTCTGATTTCAACTTATTTCAACTCACATGCCAAACACTCAAAACAAAAAGAAAATGGTTATCAAAGTTGCCACTTCACACTCAGAGCTGTCCCAACTCAATTGTTTTGTCACCTGCAGTAAAATTTCAAGGTAGCTTAAAAATTAAATACATTATAAATATTCCAAAAATATATTCACAAAAATATATACTTTGTGCGTAAGTAAAATGACTAAATTTTAATTTTCAGTAGACTCTTTGAGAATATCATTTGAATACAAGTTGTAATTAGAATCATATAGAGAAAGAAAAATAATGAGTCAATTGTGTATGGATTGTAGTACAAGAATCAGGTCGGAAACATAGTTTTACGGCTAGCATTTTGGAAAGAATACAAATTATCATAATCAAGGTGATAGTTAAGGTTTAGTGGTTCTTCAAACAAATGATTAACCCATTTACTTAATTATTATAAAACAATTATTGGATTTTCAATGTATATTTAGATGGTTTTCAATTTGTTGCAGGTCGTTGCATCACTGCCATGTTCAGAAAGTTCCATCCGGAGCACTTTGTGTGTGCTTTCTGTCTAAAGCAACTGAACAAGGGTACATTCAAGGAGCAGAATGACAAGCCCTACTGCCATTCTTGTTTTGAAAAACTTTTTGGCTGAGTTTAACAACGGTCTTAAGTCTATATTTTATTTCATGAACCTTATAGCCTAGCTTAAATTTGGGTTATAAGAAATCAATTTAACATATGAATCGTCTCCGAAACTGCTCATCGAATTATTAGTGTTCATTTTTAGTTTTTAACTTGCATGTTAAGTTTTTAATCTAAAGGTTGTAGTAACATAAATTGTTGTGAAGTATTGAACAAAAAAATTAAAACCTTAATATAGATAGGTTTTAAGATGGAATGTGCTGAATTAAATTATTATTAACAGACATGTATGCTATCAAGGTCTACACTAATTAATAGGCTTGCGAACAGATTTGGCAATATGGCTTGCAACAGTTATACGACCAACATGCCACAGTTAGTGCCTTTTAAAAGCCCTGTTCAAGTCCGAAATACCATCTGGCGTTTCTGTCTCTTCAGCAAAAAAAGCATAACAAATAAATATTTTCCATTCTAATAAGCAATAAACACAAAAAACATTTTCCAACTTCACCCTGGACATTCTTTATGGACATTTGAATACACGTGTTACAGTTGACATTAAAGTTACTATTTAATACTTTATCATTTGAAAAAAGTATAAACAACTGACATTTCAAACGAGAGTTAACAATCTGAGAAAACCTTCTTTATTATACCTTTGAAACAAACAAGTAGGCCCCTAATAATTTGGTTACTACGAAACATTTCAATCATCATTTTATCCAAAGTAAAATTGAGTGTAGCTTGCATATTTTAACCAATTGTGTCCAATTCGGTGCAGTTAAAGTGAGAGTTCATGTGTTCTCACAATGCTTTTTAATGATATATTTGGCTATATCTTTACTGCAAAGAGCTACTTCATTAGAGGGGGAACTTTTAGGAATTAGGAATCAATCAATTGGCGAAATGATACCTCAAATGTAAATAAATTCAGGAAAATTTCAGATTTATTTAGTGTTACAATCTTCACACCTTTTATCACTAATTGACATTTTTGAGTTTTATGTTTATTTAATTTTTTGGTAAGTATTTTTTGGTGGATAGTTTTATTATCTACCATTTTCATTAATGGAATGGCAGCTGTATAGACAGTTCAAGTGCCAGATTGCCGAAATGTTACAATAGTTAGAGTTGAGTACTTACAAAGAACACTAATGGTTCCGATAAACACCATAACTACTGTGTAGTAACAAGTTTGGCCATTACAACCAAAAACATGTTTAACAAGTTTGTAAGCTCACATTTATATTTGTAAATTAACATGTGTTCGTTTATTGTTGTATTTTATTGTTAATTAATTTTAGTCGTAAGGATTTGAACAGTTTAAATATAATCTATAAATAATTAGAAATGTACAGAATATGTGTAACAATGAGAACTAGTGTCAAGAATAAATGTTACGTTTTCAATGTTGATTTTATCCTTCAGTAATACTTATTTATGTACTGATTAGTTTTTACTAACATCACCAACAAATGTTAAATTATATAAACTTTTTCGTTTTCACTAAGCATTTCTCATGCAGACTATGTGAGCATGCAGCCTACAATAAGTTATTAATTTGTAATGTAAAATAACACCAATTACTAAGGATAGTTAATTTTTTGGTAGATAAGTAGTTTTAAGAATTTGTTTTTTGTTAATGAACATTTAATTTATAATCTAATATCCCATTGTTTATGTTATAAACATTACATTAAAAAGCTGTCTATGGTTAATTTAACCATAAACTTTTTTTAACTGCAAAACATGGAAATAATGTTAATTTATATCTGAATGTACAATATATTTATATTATACCTGTATATTTACTGTTTACTTCCACCCTATTGTGAATTATTGTTTGTTTGTCTATTGTTTTTTGTTTTTTGTTTTTTTATTAAGAGTATGTTTTCTGGATCAGTTACAATGTTCCATAAATAGTTTTCATATTTAATTCTGGTGGATATGGGGGGCCTTCAAGGAATAATCCTTGGCATAAAAACTAATTAAGTCTTAAGTCAAATTGATTAATATATATTAATGTAACTTAGTAGTATTGTATAATAATAACTAAGCTGTTACATTAAGTTGTTCTTCCAAATATAGTGTTTAATTACAAATTTGTTTGGTTTTATCTTGTGCCTTGAGTTTCTTAACCTTTCCTTTTAGTTTTTTATTTATATAAGAGAGCCCTGGTTATTCTTTAGCACCGACAGTAGTACAAAAATGGAAGATAAACTTGTCAAATTTGAAAGTAAAGTGAACTGGTGAAATGGTGAATGTACCATCATTCGCATTCTACTTTTACTTTTATCATTACTATTAGTTATCCACTACATTACTTTCCTCCAAAATTTTGGTTTGTCTTCCCCAGGTCAACCCAGAGGCCAGTACCATCTATGTAAATATGTTTTTTCCTGAAAAGCAAGCTTAGTTATTTTTTTTAGTGAATTTCCTTTGGAAAGTGAACTATTAGCATGACCCACACGGTGAAACTTAAGCCCGGGACCACCATAGAAGTTCCTAACGTGACCCTCTGAACACGTTTTGGGGGGTCGTTCAAAATGTTATATATATATGTATATAGACATATATATATATATATATATATATATGTGTTTGCACTCTAGCGGTCACATTTTTTGTCCGATTTACTTCAAATTTGGTAGGAACGTTCCTTTCTGTAATCGGTTGGACAAGTTCGTTGGGCAGAACAATCGGAAAACTCTAAACCCCTTTTTTTGGGGATTAATCTTTCAAATTTTGAGTTTTTGGGCCCAAAAAGAGTCAGAAAAGCCCTGTATGTAAAATGAAAGCATGTAAAAAGATGGGAATTAGAGATGCGAAAGTTTTAAGCCCTCTCTCGTCATTCTAGCATAAATATTTACCGAGTTATTAAAGAAAATGTGTATCGACCAAACACAGTACGTTGTCTTATGGGGATTTTACATTAGAAAAGCCTGTTATTCATTTGTTGGTGTACTTTTATCATCCTCAACAACCTCACACCTACTTTAAAGCCTGACTGGACCTTCTCCTAACCTTATAATGCGCAAAATTGTATTCAAAGCATTGCAGGTAAATAGAACCAGGAGCATCAGAACAGCCAAAAAATCAGTGTTCAGATTTGAATAAAAGTTGGAATAAATGTATGTTTTTAACTGATTTTGAGTTTTTATAGTTTTTTATGTGGAAATTCACTTCCCTCACATCAGCGTGCTGCGTGCGAACTCGTAATTACTATCAAATTAATTAAACTTAAAGTAATTTTGGTTGGAGTCCAAGCCATGCTCAGAGAAAATAGAGCACTTAGCTTCAGTAGTCCTAATTAATGTTTCTTTAGGAAGGGGAAACAGGCTCCTCTTCATGAAGGATCATGTTTCCCCTTGGAGCATGTTAATTTGCATCACTGATTTAGCAAATAATCGCCTATTCAGCTTTTCGGAGGTTAATATTTCTGTGCTTACTTGGGAAATTTTGTTGTTAACTTTTCTATACTTAGTTTTCATAGCTCATTTGTGTTTTTCATCATATTGCGGGAAGTTTGCTCTATCCAACGCAAACAACACAACTGCCATCCATATGTTGGTGCTCTCAGGCCATGTAAGCTGGGCATATGTTGATAACCCCACTTTTTAAAAGTTTTTTTCTTTAAAGGAAACATTCAATGCTAAAATTGTCGGGTTTAGAAGTCAACTTTTGAGATCCTCCAGGAATAATGACAAAATAAATTATCAATATTAAAATGTGTTCTTTACAAACAAACAAATATTAAATAACTGAAAAAAATGGCATCAAATTTTGTTAAATGCATTTTATTTTGATTCTTAGGGTGTGCAAGTTAATTGTTATAAGAAGGAACTTACTGTAAAGTTTTGGATTGTAGAATTAGCCATAGTCATAGTCAAATATCTTTATTCATTTTTATGTACATGAGGTACAATAAATAGCGTCAATAATACTTAACTAATATAGGATTTACTTATATAGCTATGTATAGGCCCTATACAAGCCCAATACAATGTTTTCAATGTGTAAAAAAGGACAACTTTTTGCAGTTACACTGTTATATACCCCTGTCGCAGCAAACCTGCGTACTCAGCGAATTTCCAATGCATAATATATGTCTTAATACCATATAAAGCCGCATACCAAGTTTCATGAAAATATATTCATATATAAGCGATATATACAATTTTAATTATTCTCCATAAGAATAGCATTGGTGATGAGTACATAGGTTTGCTGAAACAAGGAACACAAACAATTGGTTTTATGCAAATATAAACATAATTTAACTAGGTGAAGCCACATACCAAGTTTAATCAATATTCAATCATAAGTAAGCACTATATAACATTTTAATTATTCTCTATAAGAATAACATGGGAGCTGAGTAAGCAGGTTTGCTACAACAAGGAACTAAAAAAATGGGTTTTTATGCAAATATGAATATAACTCAACAAGGTGAATCCACATACCAAGTTTTATTAATTTATGTTCATAATTAAGTGAGTCATTACATTTTACTTATTCTCCATAAGAATAACATGGGGGCTGAGTACGCAGGTTCGCTGCTACGGGGATAATCAACAAAAATTCAATTTTTTGTGCAAATATCAATATGCCAGTACTACGTGACCCCACGTGCCAAGTTTCATCAATATACATTCATTAATAATGGAGAAATCAAATTTTATTTATTCTCCATAAGGATAACATTGGACAACGTACTGTTTAGCACTTTGAATACCTCTGCAACGGTTGGACGTAGAATCACAATTTAAACACCAAAATGATTGTTTTGTGGAGCTGAGTTGATTGGTAAAAGCAAATGTGAAGTTTACATAAAAATTAACTAGGAAAAGCCAAAAATCTTTTTCCCATAAGATTAACATAGGAGATTTTATGAGCAGGTTTTTTTGGATTTTCTCCGCAACCACTTAACCTAGCTTAATAATTCAAAATACCATATTATTTGTTTTTTTAAGCTCTATAACATGGTCTAAACCAAAATTAAGTGTTTTAATAAATTTAGGGTAAAAAATGCAAAAAACTGATTTTTGGAAAATTTAAAACCCCCATAAACCCCTCTTCCCATGGCCCGATTTTTCTGGATTTCGACCGTAAAGTCATAAATGTCACTTTACACATTTGAGCCAAATTTCATCGAAATCGGACGTTTTTTACTCAAGTTATCGCATTCACGGACACACACATATATATATATATATATATATAAATATATATATTATATATATTATATTATATTATATATATATATTATATATATATCTATATATATACATATATATATATATATACATATTATTTTTAAAAACATTATACAAGTCAAGCAATTTTAAAATGGATAACAACCAAAAAATGATTAATTCCTATATATACATATACAGTAGAAATCCAATTATCCGAACCCCAATTATCCGAATATCCAATTATCCGAATCGATTTTGAGTGAAATAATAGAAATATGAAAATCAAGAAAATTACAGCGGGAGCGCGTGTAGCGATAATGCGCCGTGAGCGCTAAAATAAAAGCCTGCGCTGTTACCTTCCGGACGATATTTCGCAGGGAACAATGAGTCATACCCCCTTCCCGCCCTGCTCATCATCAGTCGCTACTGTTCTTTCACCGAGATTATCGTTCGAAATGAGTACAAAACGTAAACGTGTTGTCCTTTCGCTAAGTGATAAACTCACTTTGCTCGAGATGTTCAAGTGAAATAACCAACATTGAACAGTGAAATACGTACAGTATGTAGGCCTATTGAAAAGAGCAACTGCATATACAGTATTCAATTTAACTCCTGTAATTTAATTTTTATGACGTATATTCTTGATACAGTTCGCTCACTTTCTGTTCACTACATTTATAATAACTTTGTCGATAAAATTCTGATTTTTTATGTATGGTGATGTTTTTTGCTTAATTCCCGAGGTATACCTGATTATCCGAATTTCTGCATATCCGAATTGGCCCGATCCCCAATTAATTCGGATAATTGGAGTTCTACTGTATATAAATTTGAACGAATAGTGTTTTAGTCATCTGGGGACCTCAAAAAAAATTTGTCATGGTCTCGGGCTTAAGTCTTACCATGAGACCTACGGTAATAGCTTCTTCCCTACAGGGGAAATTCGCTAACTTCCCTATAGGGGAAATTCGCTAAAAATCAATATTTTCAGATTTCAATTAAATGTTTGTTTTTACACTGGTTTTGAGTTTTAAAAATATTGTATGTGGAAATTCACTTCCCTCACGTCAGCGTGCTGCTTGCGAATTCGTTTTTGATTTTTAACATTATTTAATTTTCCCCAGGGATTGGACCTGTCTAGAACTTATTTTTATCCCAGAAATTAGTTATTTCCAACATTTGAAGGAAATTGTTGGTGCTTTTTTTGAGATCAGAGTTCTAAGCAAGCATGGACGCACGCAAACCTTGCCATATTAGAGTATAGGATTATACTGTGATTTAATTAGGATTGTTGTAGGTAGTTGGTAATTTGTTAGTAAAGTATTGTGTATGTAAATCACAGTTTTTGAATGCATTATATTGTTGCCATTTATATATACAAATGATTTGTAATGTTGTAATGGTGGAACCGTGGAAATAAATAAATTACTATAGATAATCTGATATTGTACTCCTCCTTGACACAAAATGTGCTAATATTATTTAATGCATCTATAAATACGTGCTCAATGGTTATTACTTCATTTTATTATTTTATTATTTCCGTTATTTGTGTAGCTTATCAAATAATAAAAAAAGTCAAACAATTTTATAATTAATGGGGCACAAAAGTACCTTTTTTTAAGGAATTTAATGAAAATTTAAACAAAATTAATTATCTGTTTATTTTTATACAGCTTTCGCTTCAGTTTTATTCGAATTTCCAGAAATAAATAGTAACAAAAGTACACACTTATCTTGTAGAGATTTTACAAAGGAATTTTTGGTAAGATATCTGTGAATCACGAGTGGGTTGGCTGTACTGTAAGTTTGACAGCTGATAGGCTGTCTGTGTGTTACGAGTGGGTTGGCTGTACTGTAAGTTTGACAGCTGATCGGCTGTCTGTGTGTTAAGAGTGGGTTGGCTGTACTGTAAATTTGACAGCTGGTTGGCTGTCTGTGTGTTACGAGTGGGTTGGCTGCACTGTAAGTTTGACAGCTGATTGGCTGTCTGTGTGTTAAGAGTGGGTTGGCTGTACTGTAAGTTTGACAGCTGGTTGGCTGTCTGTGTGTTACGAGTGGGTTGGCTGCACTGTAAGTTTGACAGTTGATTGGCTGTCTGTGTGTTACGAGAGATGTGTTTTTCCATCCTCGTTACTTATAATAATGCCTCATAAAATCATTTTAAGTGCAGAAAAGGATAACATTGTTCTCCTAAAGTGGCGTAAAAATGCATCCTTATGATTCAGCTGTCCAAGAATAACAATACTTTTGGAAACGATGGAATCGAGACCTTACCTATCGGTCAATATCTCATAACAGTCAGTTTTGAGTGTTAGTAGCGTTTTTAGAACTATCAAAATATTAAACAAACCAATTGCTTTAGGAATTTTATTAAATATAAAATACTCGCTTCGCTTGCTGGGGGGGGGGCTTCGCCCCCAGGTTGCTATCGGGTGGGTAGTACCCGTGGGTAACCCGGGTACCTAACTCAAGTGAAAGTGGTGTCATATTAAGTGGCCCTGAACCGACATTATACTTCTACTTATACGAAAAAGAAATAGACAAATCAGCAGTTATTTAAATATTAGGGGGTTATCAATTGAAATAGTAGAGTTTGTGAATGTTTAAGGGGATAGCCTTCAGTTTACAATAGATGGGTAGGTCATTCGATTAAATATCGACTATCGTATTATTGACTACCGATTCTAGATCTTTGTTTTGTAAGGTAGTACAAATGCATTTACGTATAAAAATACACAACTTTCGCTGCAGTTCATGACAATATTATAGTAACCTAACCTAACCTAACTCCGCAGAGTGCTGCATGGTGGCTATTCGTTGTTCAACATATTACAAATAAATTAATTTTGATTTAAAAAATATAAACTTTAACAAAAAATCTAGACCTTAAATGGTAAACTACAATAATAATATTTGAACAAAATAATTAACGCAAAATTAAAAATGCAGATCCCAACAAGTAATCAGAAAAAGTGGAATTTGAACCGGGATCGCTTAATCGTAAGTCCGACACTGAATCCATTGATCCACCACAGCATGTAGAGAAATGGGAAAGTTACAATTTAACATGATGTGTTCATCTCGTTGCTAGATGAGTAATCGAATAATCGGTAGTCAATAATACGATATTCGATATTTAATCGAATGACCTCCATAAGAATAACATTAGGGCTGAGTGCGCAGGTTTGCTGCAACAAGGAACACAAAATATGTGTTTTTGTGCAATTATCAATATAACTCAACCAGTTGAAGCTATACATACTAAGTTTTATTAATGAATGTTCATAATTAAGGGAGATATAAAACTTTACTTATTCTCCATAAGAAGAACATTAGGGCTGAGTATGCAGGTTTGCTGCTACTGGGATAATCAACAAAAAATCAATTGTTCGTGCAAATATCAATATACCAAGTGTCATCAATATACATTCATAAATAATCGAGATATCAATTTTATTTATTCTCCATAAGGCATTGGACAACGTACTGTGTTTAGCACTTTGAATATCTCTGCAACGGTTGGACGTAGAATCACAATTTAAACACCAAAATGATTTTTTTGTAGAGCTGAATTGATTGGTAAAATAAAATGTAAAGTTTACATTAAAATTAACTGAGGAAAAGTCAAAAACCTTTTTCCCATAAGATTAATGTGGGAGGTTTTATGAGCAGGTTTTTTTGGATTTTCTCCGCAACCACTTAACCTAGGTTAACAATTTAAAATACTAATTTTTTTTAAGCTCTATAAAATGCTCAAAACCAAAATTGAGAGTTTTAAAAATTGTAGGGTGAAAGTGCAAAAAACTGATTTTTGGAAAATTTAAATTCCCCATGGTCCGATTTTTCTGGTTTTCGAACTTAAAGTCATGAATGTCACTTTACACATTTGAGCCAAATTTAATTGAAATCTGACTTTTTTACTCAAGTTATCGTGTAACGGACACACACACACACATATATACATACATTCATGCATACATATAAATACATTTTAACGAATAGTGTTTTTGATATCTGGGCACGTCAAAATAAAAAGTTATCATGGTCTTGGGCTTAAGTCTTACAATGAGACCTACGGTAATAGCTTCTTCCCTATAGAGGAAATTCGCTAAAACCACAAAAATAACCGCCGAAATTACCTGAAATTTGAAAAATCTAGCGCTACCTAAGGGTGAAGGGAGCGAGATACGACAAAAAGTCATAGGAACAAAGTTGTAGAAGTTGCAAAATCCGTAGGTCGTGGAGGTGTCCGTTTTTCGATAGGTCTATCTGTTCGGCCGCTAGAGCTCAAAAACTGTAATTTTAAAATAAGACTTTTTTGGGGGGTTTTAAATATTTTTTTAGGGGGGTTAAAATTAAAAATTGTCAGTTTTGGCGATTTTTCTATAAGCTAGCTTGAAAAATTTTAGGTTTCTAGCTCGTCTAGAAGTGGTCTAGAATTCGTATACCTCGGTGAGTGAGTGAGTGAGTGAGTTACACATGCGGTTGTATATATTATAGATTTATTCCATCTTATTTTACGGAACAGGCCCACCCAAAATAAATATCTAACAAAATGATCCATTAATTTTCTGCTTTTGTGTCAGACTTTTGGGGAGAACCAAGCAAAATATAACCACTTTTAGACGATAATTAAAATAGTATCTATGGCAACATAGGAAAAAATTCATCAAAAATGAAGCTCTTCAAAGAGTTTATAGGGTAAGTTTTTATTGCTCTGTAATTATTTTAATTTGTTTAAATAGTTTTGATCAACAAGACTTAAATCTTTCCTACTTTTTATACTAAATGAAGTTGTACATTTTACAGTGTTTTGATGTTAGGAAAAACTCATATGGTGACCTGGGCAGAGGCTTATGAATTTTACTCTGCATCTTATTTACTCTAGAAGAATAATAATTTTTTTCCGGCCTCAGGGCTCCACCCTACTGGCTTCTCCTATCACTTCCTACCTCCGATTTTGACATGTGACATGTAACTTGTGGTTGTTTGGACGTTATCCTCTAACGCTAGATGCAGCTCGTGTAAACAACCAAGCAATAACAACAATTACCTATTTTCCCACAGCTTTTTTGTCTATACTAATAGCATAAATCAGATACAAACATACCTGTTTCAAAGTGTATAAATCCATATCGAACTAGCTTTGCCCAACAGCTTCGCTTATTTATCTGATTTTTACGTTTTATAGTCAAATCAAATCACAATTGATGAAATTGTCTTAATTTAAAAATGTGTTTAACTTTTCAATTCTATCCTATATATTAATACGCTAGGGGCTTTTTCTTCACAGTCATAACTCGATAACGGCTGGACGGATTTTAACGTTTGAGCTGTAAAATTAAAGGTATTTTTACGAAGCTTTGCCAATATGTCTCAACATTTTAAGAAAAAGCAGCACTTAAATACAGTAAAGGCCGTAAAGGACTTAAATTTTTGGAATAGTGGCGCTATCCCATGGCGGAAATCTAAAGATGTTGATTGAAAGTACGTTATCAACATTATTCATTATGCTCATCCATTTAATTTAATGAATTATGCTCATTCATTATGCTGTTCCATTTAAAAGGAAGAGAATGACTCCTTTTCAATCAAGCATAGGTGTCAGACTTCTGGTTTTCTCAAAGGTTCCTTGAACGGGTTTGTTTAATATATAGATTAGATAAGTACCATATATGTTTACAGTAAGTAAGTAACAAATATTAACAACATGTTTTTCTAATTTATTATTAGTAAATTGATGGCATTTTGTTTCAGAGCTCACGGAAAGTTGCTCGCGTATGGCGCTGGAGCTGCCCTGACTATAGGGGTCGGGGCTTTTATCTACAAACGCTTCTTTGCCCCGACCCCTGATCCCCCGCCCGACGACTTCGACGATGACGACTTCGATGAAGATGACGACGATGATGTCTTTGAGGGCCCTCATTGGTTTGTGATTCCTGTACAATTCCTAGGGGCGGGGGATGGACCAGGCGTAGATTAATGTTGGTAAGTACATCATAATATCAGATTCTTTAAAGAAATCTATTTTGATTTCTATATTTTTTATGGTTGAGCAATCTCAGTAGTTTTAAAAGAAAAAAGAATAAACAGACATAATAACAAATGTTTTATTTTAACTCTTTCTACTAGATGACTTGATGGCCAGTTTTCGAACGAGGCGGTTAATGTTATCCCCCCACAATCCTACCTCTTACTTCCTCTTACTTACCTCTTACCATTGGACGAAGTGAGTTGTTTTATATTGTAAAATTTAAGAAGATCATTACACTACATTTGTAGTTTCTTGGTTTTGTCAATAAACAGTGTCGAGGGCAACTTTTCCCTCAACCTTTTGTAAAGCTGCCATCAAGTCAGAAGTTTTTTCTGACTGCTCTTACTGTTCTTATTTGTAAAGGATTGTGCCTTCAATTTTCCACGATAAGATTTTAAAATGTGTTCAATATAACCTAAATCATTTCGCATATTGATTTATTGCTCTTTTCAAACTAGAATAACTTTTATTTTAAAATTTTAATGAAAGTATATTTATAATGTTATTTGTTATTTTCTCAATTCTTAAAGCTATTTATTTATAAGTTTTAAGTATAAAACAAAACAACACAAAACAGCACGAGTCTTACAATTTCTATGTTCAATTATTTCAAATTAAAATATAAGTAATTTAAGTCTCCAGTGTTATCGATTCCAAATATAAAATTAAGTTTCATCAATAACCCTCTCATCCTATTTTTAGGACACTTTTTATTATTATTTTATCAAAGGGTTTGTTGACAGTTTTTGTATGATTTGCATTGATAAAAAAGACCCAATCTCAAATTATTGTAAAAACATAAAATCAAAATTTACATTTTAACCCTTTCAGTGCTATGGACCGATATATCGTCTTTTGAATCTGTTATCAATAAACACTGTTACTGCTTCATAAGCGATTGTACCATTAGGCGCTCAGTCTGCAGTCTGAGTCTGACATGTGGTGAAACCTGGTAGACACGAATTGAACTACCTCGTCCAGCGCCTAGTCACTATAATACCAACTGATCCACTGCAGCTGCTAGCCTGACCAGTGGCTGTGCGGTCTAAGGCGTTACCTTCCCGGCCGGGGGTAACACTTGGATCGAGGGTTCGAATCCCGTCACAGTCGGTGGTTTTTATGTGCAACTCATGGAGAGTTCTCCTGTCTGTGGCAGAGTTGAAGGGGAGGGCGGACCTTAAGCAAACGGTGGACGGCTCGGGTCCAAGCTGACGGGATGGGTGGATTCTTTGTGAGTTGCACATCTGATCAGGTGTTTTGCTACTTTTTACCTATCCTTTACTGTGTGTGTCCAGCGGAAGCACGTTTTTATTAATTTTAACTGTTCAGGCGTTCAATATATTTAAAAAAAATCAACAAAACATCACGGATTCAACCACTCCTTTCAGAAGCTTAGCACTCAAAGGGTTAATCAAATTTTAAATCGTTTGAAAAGAACTATTTTAGATGTTCTGTGATTAGTACGTATAAAAAAGTACTAAGATTTTGATGTGACATTTACTTTATGCTAAAATTGGTTTTCAAAAAGGGTTTGGAAAATAGTAAACATATAGAATCATTTTAAATAGATCTAATTAAAAACATGTTTTTGACATATAATATTCAAAGTTTAATTTTAGGGGTCCTATAAAATTATCAAACGTTTTTAGCGAATTTCCCCTATAAGGAAGAAGCTATTACCGTAGGTCTCATGGTAAGACTTAAGCCTGAGACCATGATAACTTTTTGTTTTGAGGTCCCCAGATGCCAAAAACACTTTTCGTTCAAATTTATATATAAATTTGCGGTGTCCGCTACCGCAATAACTTTTGAAAGAAATGCCCGATTTTTATGAAATTTGGCACAAATGTGTAAAGTAACATTTATGACTTTAAATTCGAAAACCAGATTGATCGAACAATGGGAAGGGGGTTTTATGGGGGTTTTAAATTTTCCAAAAATCAGTTTTTTAAATTTTCTCCCCTAAAATTTTAAAAAGAGTTAATTTTGGTTATAGCCATTTTATAGAGCTTAAAAACACAAACAATTTGGTATTTTGAATCATTAACCTAGGTTAAGTGGTTGTAGATAAAAGTCAAAAAACGTGTTCATAAAATTTCCTATGTTAATCTTATGGGAAAAAGGTTTTTGGATTTTCCTCAGATAATTTTATTAAAAACATCACATTTCTTTTTATCAATCAGTTTAACTCTACAAAACAATCATTTTGGTGTTTTAATTATTGTTTTACGTCTAACCGTTGCAGAGATATTCAAAGTGCTAAACACAGTACGTTGTCCAATGTTATCCTTATGGAGGATAAATAAAATATTATATCTCGATTATTTATGAATGTATATTAATGAAACTTGGTATGTGGCTTCAACTAGTTGTGTTATATTGATATTTGCACAAAAAAGGTTTTTTGTTGATTTTCCCCGTAGCAGCAAACCTGCATACTCGGCCCCCACGTTATTCATATGGCATGGAGAATAGGTAAAGTTGTATATCTCTCTTAGTTATGAACCTAAATTAATAAAAATTTGTATGTAGCTTCACCTGGATGAGTTATATTGATAATTGCAACAATACACATTTTTATCTTCCTCGTTGCAGCAAACCTGTGTACTCAGCCCTAATGTTATTCTTATGGAGAATAAATAAAATGCTATATATCACTTTATGAATGTATTTTTGTGAAACTTGGTAAGTGGCTCTATGTAGTAGTGAGATACATATATATATATATTGGAAATTGGCTGAGTACGCAGGTTTTCTGCGACGGGGGTATTCCATTATTTTACCGCCATAAATGGTGTTGAATTTTTGTTTTTTTATAACTAGAATTAATTTATAGAATCATAATTTATTTGAAGTACTAACCATTTTTTTAATGGAGAATATAAACAATATAAATGTTACTAATCAGTATTTATGGTATCACAGGAAGAAACACTTGTTCAAAGAGTGCTGCCAAGCATTTTTCAAGTCATAATAATATTTTTAAAGTGGAAGTATTGTCCAGTTTAAGATAATTAAGATAGAGTATTTTTCCCAGTTTCAACGAGCATTGCTGAGCTGACAGTGTTGTGTGAGGACGTTCAGTGAATGGCTCTATTCTTGTGTTTGGCCAGTTACATTTTGCTATTTATAGTGAATGTTCTGTTGAACTATCTCGTGATTTATTTGTGTCATAATGTCAGTTTCAGGACTGAAACAATCGATGATACCAGCTGCTCTTTCTAAATTTGGAGTGAAAATTAATACTTTTACTAAAGAAAATGGACAAATAATAGTAAAAAGCAAGTCTTATTGATCAGTTTGGAGGGGGACCTTTTGAGAAATTGGTTATCTACATTGCACAGATCTTGGAAAAATGGAATAGTGAAGTGAGTACAAATATGAAGTGAATACATTGCATGATGAATTAAAATTGATAATTCCTACTTGGAAAATTAAATTAAAACAACTGAAAAAAAAATCTGAGATGAAACAAGATTCGAAAATCAAAGCAGAAGGGAAAATCTAAATTTTTACGGCATTAATGAAGGAGAAGAAAATGAAAACTGGGCAGATTGTGAAAATAAAACTATTGGCATTGTACAGGATATATTAGCTGTGTTATATTTATTGGAAATCTCTTATTTCCTATTTAGAAATTGTAGAGTACCTTAAATCCTTTAGACGGTGTAAACCCATGAACGAACATCAGTAGGCTGGAGCTGAACTTGAAGCTGTTGCGAAGCATTGCTCTCGCCAGAGTGATGACTAAGACGAGTGCCTGATGACGGAGGACCACGAAGAATATCCATGTTGTGATGTGACGTTGATAAACTTGCACGTTTGAACAGTTTTGTTCTTTAACTGATTTGGAATGAAATGAATTCACTACTCCCCTGTAATAAATGAGCATACTAAAATTACTACTTGACTGTACACGATACGTTTTAACAAAACATTTAGTTAAACTAAAAAATAAAATCTTCTTCAGGATTCTTGATTATCTCTTATTACTTCCTTAGAGTAAAGATTAAATATGAAATTACACAATTGGTAAATGTATATAATGTAGATATTGAGTTGAGAACGTTTTGAGTCTAATTGCAATGCAAAATTGATGTGCGGCGAACGAGAGTGGAGCCTAGACTCACCGACGCCAGGATGGTAGAACTGCACTTTGGATATGACGTCAGTGTTGCCAAGCTGTAGAATCATTTGATTAATACAACTGAATACGCTTCTATTATTTTAAAGTTTATTAAGTTAATGTTGAATATTTAACATTTCGGGCCCCCTGAACCTCTGGGTTCAGAATAACAAAAAAAATTATCAGGAACAATTATGAATGAAAGGGGGTTGGTAATAAGTATTATCTTTACTGATCAATGGAAAGTATGGACACCTTAGTCACTGGACGAGTGAAATATCCAATGGTTGTATTCAAGTGCACAACTCGGACAATTCCATCAGTACCTGGAGAGACGGAGAGAACTCGCCCGAGCTTCCAAGAGAGGGGAGGTAAGTTATCGTCATGAATGACAACTAAATAATTTATTTCAATGTTCCTTTTGGGAGTGAGCCATTTAGTCCTTTCCTGCAGGGTGTGCAAATATTCCTTTTGCCACCGAGCCCATATTTGTTGACTAAACTGCTGAACCACTGGTACTTTGGTATTATACGGATGCCACTATTTTTGGAGGTTAAATTTTTACCGGATACAAAGGATAACTACATAATTCGAAAAAACGTACTTTTATTGACTTACTGTACAAATTTTACATCATTCTGATGAGCGGTCTTTGTGTCGTGCCTCCCAAAAGGCAGCGATGTCCGCTAGGATCGTGTTGAATGCGTCGCCGCCGCTAGCAGCCAAACCCGATCACCACAGGTACTCCGCCAAATATACAGCGCGCTGCGGCAGTTATGTTAGGATGGGTTATCATAAAAATACATACGGTTTCCTCTTCATTTCGAGGTAAATCCCACACCAAAAGAACGTCACTCATTATGAAAACAAATGTAACGTAGTGCATGGCAATAAATCACTCATGACACTGACCCAGATACAGGCGGTGACAGGTGATGCGTGCGCTCCGGTCAACGACCTGACCTTGGCCTATTTGGAGGGGGTTTGGCGGCCGGAAGTATGACTCATCAGGTATCATTCGATTCGTAACGAAACAAGAAAAGTCCTACAATCATTTTTATGATAACCCATCCTAACATAACTTCCGCAGCGCGCTGCATAAGGGTGGCATCCGTATAATACCAAAGTACCGAACCACTTGCGAGCGTCTTAATCTGTTGAAAGGAATGCTACATAGACCAGGCTCAAGTGGTGCCATGAGAGGTCCACCGACTAAAAACTGTCCAGCTGTCAATGATTCTAAATCTGAAGGGTCTGAAGAGAGCGGAGTAATTGGTCTAGAATTCATCATTCCTTCAATACATAAAGTCTTAAAATCTTAAAGTCTAAAGTCTTAAAATCCTCAAGTCTTAAAATCTGCTGCCCAATGACTCTTATCAAATGAAATTTGATACTTCTAACAGCCCTTTCCCACAGGCCTCCCTGATGAGGGGCATGTGGGGGTAGAAAGTGAAATTGTATATTGAACTTCTCTACGTAATTTTGCACTTTTGGTTCTATAGTTAAATTCTCAAAGTTGCGTTTGAGTTTTTCTGAGGCACCTGTAAAGTTTGTGGCAATATCACAGTTTAAATCTGAAACAATTCCTCGTCTTGATACGAATCTGGTAAGAGCGGCTATATGGGCATCAGCGGTTAAATCGGTTACTACCTCCATATGAACTGCTTTTGTAGAAAAACAAATGAATATACAAATATAAACCTCAATAGGCTGAACTCGTCTTAAGAGATGTTGCTTCACAACAAAATTACTAGCATAATCAACACCAGAAACTGAAAATGGCCTTGAAGGTGTAATTAGATTCTTAGGCAAAATTCTCTCATGAGTGGAGAAGTGAGGAGAGGTTACACCTGAAATGTCTAATTCATTTAAAGATTCTGGATCTTATTAAACTCCTGGCACTAAGAATCCAGTATTTGTTGGCACTAAAGCCAGCATAGCTTGGGTTTGAGTTGGGCCTGAGTGCAAGTACAAGATATGATAATAGTCAATCAGTATATTAACTAATCTGAGGCCTTTAGGGAGCAATATTGGGTGATTAAGACTTTGTGAGATGTTAGCCTTATTTAGTCTGCCACCAACTCGAATTATGCACACACAATTAAAGGAGCCAAACGTCGGATGCGCATAGAGCATGGTTTATTTAACCCATTTATGCCCAAATTATTTATTTTTCTCTGATTTCGTTTTCCTCACAGTATTTTGTTGTTAGGGGTTGGAATAACTAGTTTTTATAGTTCTTTTAATTTTTAAACTTATATATATATAAATTATGGAGTGTCGACATATGTCGACGGTGGTCACGAGCGGGTCCTTTACGTTCGTGCCAAAAATGTTGACAGCGAGTGTGAACAGGTTCATAAATAGGACATAAAAACTAAATTTTCTTGTAAATATTGACTAAAATATGTTGTATTGGATACAAGGGAAGAAAAAATTTTTAAACAATATATATATTTATATATATATATATATAATAATAATGTTATTGAAAAATATCAATGAATAACCTACGTTTTACAAGTTCAGATACAAAACATTTAGTAAAAGAGAATTCAAAATAATAATAAGTTAGATGTGTATAATATGTTGATAAATAATGTATAAAGTACAATAGGTAAAAAAGTTATAAAAAAATGTAAATTTGAGTATAAAACATATTTAAAACTAAAACTAGAGGCACTTCTATTGTTTTTTAGAAATCTACATTGTTTTCACTCAAAAAATCGATAAGATTCTGGTCAATGGATCTATTGCGTTAGTGGATGCGATTGCTTTATCTTGTGTGGAATGGTCTGTCACACAGTACATGACAGCCAATTTTACAGGTACCACAAACTTTTCTGGTAGCTTTACCACAGTGGGCACATCTGGCTTGAGTCGCCGATGTTTCTAGGAAATGGTTTCCAGAGTAGCGGACATCCTCTTGGACCCTACTGGAGGACTTAGAGCTCGGGCGTCCTGCTGTGGGTCGGTTCACGGTGTATTTTGCTACGTAACACTTGACTACGTAGCGTATGAAACCCAGAAAATCTAATTTGTCTTCTTGACCCTTAGCAGTGAGGCGATAGATTAGCCAGGCGTTGTTCATTGACACACTTATCATGTAAGAAATCATGGGCCAGTACCACTTCTTCGATCTGATATTGATCCTATAGGATGCGACGTTCTCGTCCATTCGATCCACTCCCCCCATATATGTGTTGTACAATATAACTGATGCAGGTTGATCGATAAAAATATGCCTTTTATGCTCGTTCGACCAACGTTTTGCTTTGCCAAGGGGCTCAACACCAGCTACAGTTGATGCCATGGTAAAAACATTGTTATCGTTGTAACGCACCAGCGTTATATTGGTTTCTTGGTCAGTAAGCTGGTGGTAGGAACCTCTTGGTTCTTTTTTCACAACTTTAGGCTCTGGCAGAGGAGCGTTCTCTACACGATCAGCCCGGACTGTTCCCGTTCCATCATACCCCTTTGCTTTCAACGCCTCCAACAAACGAAACGATGTGAAAAAGTTATCAAAAAAAACGCAGTACCTCCTGTTTTGGGGTAGCTCTCCAAGCAAATCAATCACTACAGACCCACCAACACCTAGCCCAGGTACAAGGGTTCCAGTGTTTTTACCTTGATATGGCTCTCCTTGAATTATGTACCCTAGTCTGGTTGCCATAACCCATACTTTATAGCCAAACCGAATAGGTTTCCCATGAATATGCTGTTTGGCACCGTATCTCCCATAATAAGGTACCATGGATTCATCAACTGATAAGTAGGCATCTCCAGGAAAGAATGTCAGCCACCGTTCGTTCAGCATATTCCACACTGGTCTTATTTTCCCGAATTTATCAGCTTTTTCAATTTCGGCATTTTTACAGAAATGGATGTACCTCATTATCTCTTCAAATCTATTCCTGGACATGGACTTAGATACAGCATTGTTGTGAACGTCCTCCGAAGTTTCCCAATACATTCTTGTTCTCGGCAATACATTGTACCCAGACAAAAGTAAGATTGCAAAGTAGAGACGAATCTCTTCAATGGATGTTACAAAACTATTGTTACCTTTCTCTACTGCAAACTGATTAGTGCACTCTACAATGTACTCAACTACTTCGTCATCAAAAAAGAATTCAAAAGCTTCCACGGGAGTAATATCTCTTTGTAAATACCTAGGACGTTCAAATTCAACCGAGGAACTGTCATGTATGTCCCGTTTTTCCCAATTTCTCTTTGTTTTCTCTTTTTTCTTCTTTGGAACCTTTTTTGGATTATCTGCTTTCCTTTTTTTAGCTTTCTCTACTTTCTTTGTTGTTTTATTATCAACATTTCTTTTGGGCATCACTTTCTTAGCACTGCCTCCCTCTTCTACTTTGGATTGACGAGTTTTCTTATTTTTTGTACTTACTCTCTTATTGTCAGCCTTTTTTTCATAAGCCACACAATCTTTTAAAACTTTGACGTGTGACACACCTTGCATTTCTTCTTCATTCTCTTCAAAAGTGTTTTTTTCTTCTAAAGATGCTTGTTCTGGGATACTGTCTACTTCATTTATTTGCTGTCCACTTCGTTCATTGGTGATCTGGTCTTTCGTCATTTCATCTTTTTCATGGTTTTGCTTTTCATCTCCTTCAACTATTCCCGTGTTCGGAAATGTGTCATTCACTTCACTACTATTGTCGGCAAGGTTAGCAACTTTTTTTTTCCTAAAATTCAAGACGCTCCAGGGTATGTGAGTTGGGCTTGATGGTGGGGTTCCGGGTATTTCATCATCATCAGTGTCTTCACAAAACCCGTATCTGTCTGTTTCAAGACCATCTTCTGTTATCCTTTCACAAATAACTTCTGCTCTAGCTCGTAGTTGATTGCCACTCAGCTTGTTGATGTCTCATGTGGGGTCTTTGTCATCGCTGTCGCCATCACTAACAAGAGCGTTTTCTGGAGGCTCAATGAATACAGTCGCCTTGACCACGTCGCTTGCATCTTCTAATAATGCAGCTATCTCATCCACGGTCAACCTGAAATAATAAAAATCCCAAGAACCCATTCGCGCTCACTGTCGACATTTGTCGACAAAAACTGTGACCGGCAAGAATAACCGACCTGTACCCGCTCGTGACCACTGTCGACATTTGTCTACGTCATTTTAACGACGTAGTAAAACTATGTTTATTGTTTGATTTAAACTATGCTAACGCATGCACACGATAGAACGAATCATAAATGAAACTATACTACTGTAATTACAAGGAAAAATCCAAAATTTAATGGTAAACAAACTTACGAATCATAGTATGACATGTTGTGCTGTGCAGGCGAACATAACCTCAAATGTGACGCTCACAAGTTTTGCTACGAACTGGCGCGAAACATTATGGTTGCGTAGCAGGGATACCAACTGAATACTAAAAAATACCCTTCGATGTCTGTGTCTAACTGAGCCTTAGTTAAAAATTCCCAATTACTACGTCGACAAATGTCGACAGTGGGCATAAATGGGTTAATTTTAAGCATGTTATTTCTTCTGAAACAAAGTTCTTTTTGAATCATCCTACAAATTATATTATGTGATTCTTTTAATTCTTGAGAAGATAAATTTCCAGAACGTGTTGTCTCATTTCTAGTATTATAAATGAAGCGCATCATGTAGGCAGAAACATGGAATAGAGTTGTCCAAGTAGAGACACGAGTGATGAGAGAAAATGGTTCTCCAGGAATAGTAGAGAGTGCATTAGCCGTTAGTGTCTTAGTTTCAGGTATATATATTTCTTCAGTCAATGGTTTACAAATATAATTTGGTCGACTTTCATCAGAAAGCCATACAAGTCCATTCCACCAAAGAGTGTGGTTGATCAAAGCTTGAGGAGATAAACCTCGAGATCCAACATCAGCTGGATTTTCCGATGATGGCACATGCCACCAAAATTATGGAAGAATATTTTCCTGTATTTCTGAAACTGTTTCACACATAAACTTTGAGTCGATAAGAGCGCATACCGATCCATGAAACAACTATCGTATATAAATACACACCGTGCTCTGTTTGAGTCAATGTTGTTGTAAGGTGATAGCTGATGTATACAGTAATTGAGAAGTTTAGACATCAGACGTGCTCCGCAGAGTTTCAGGCGAGGTATTGAGATACGCTTAAGTGGTGCAACCCTTGACTTTGCCATTGAAAGACAAGTTGATATATTTTCTTCTGAGTTCACAACTCTAATATACACACAATTGAAATATCCTGCTTCACTTCCATCAGAAAAGGCATGTAGTTGAATATTATTCGCAGAAGAGAGTCCAACATAGCAAAGGATCTTGAGTGTTTCAATTCAGGGAAGTTCGCTAGTAAACTTATGCCAAACTAGCAAAATTGTATCATCTAAAGGGTCATCCCAGTCCAGATTGAGGGTCCATAAATATTGCATGAATGATTTTGACCAGAAGGTTACGGGTGTAAGCCATCCTGATGGGTCGTAGATCTGAGATATCACACTAAAACAATTTTTTTATGGGAGTTTAAATTATCCTCTCAGTACCTACAGAATAAGAAAATACATCTTTACTTGGAATTCATTTAAGTTCAAGAACAATGTGAATAGTTGTTCTGGAGCTCGAAACCCAATTAGGTTTTCTCTGTGATCTTCAGGAACTGATTGTAAAAGCAAAGGATTATTTGATGACCGTTATCTCAACTCGAAACCTCCTTTTTTGAGTAACTGAACTAAATCATTTCTTAACATTAGAGCATTATCAATACAATTACTGCCCAACAGAGCGTCATCAACATAAATCTGGTCTTTAAGAACAGTGGCAGCTAATGGGTGATTTTTCCCTTCATCGCTGATAAGTTGTTGAATAATACCATTTGTTAAGTAGAGCAATGATGTAACACCACTCAATTTTCCATCCTTAATAACTCCATGATAAGGAAGGTAGTAATGACGTATATCCTTGTAGGGTGGTGTCTGACAGAGTTTAATATGTCCTGAAAATATCTCTCATAAAATCAACATAAGACTGCTTAAATTCAGGATTCTTACGGACTTGCTTTCCAAAGACAAAAGGATGGATTTTGCAAATTTATCTGAGTCACCCAATTTTGACGGGTCGTCTGAAAAGGGCAGAGAGATTACATATCTCCCTTCATGAGTGCGAGTATGAGTTGACATAAAATTTGTTCAAATGTTTCTTCAGCTAAAGACTGCTTACTAGCAAATGGGGGTTCCTCATTAGCCCATAACTATTGGATGGAGGCACGAAGGCCCAAACCGTTTTGGTTGTCAAGAGTGTAACTAATCCATTGCATGAGCTTTGAGTAGGTCTACATGAGACAATAGGAGTCGACCGTAAAAGGGCATATCCAAAAATTGTGTCGATAGCTACAGGCACATTTTCACCAAGAGAAAGAAACTGGCCTTTGACAGAGGAGGCAAAAAGATCTGCTCCTATTAACATATAGATCGGAGCAGGCGTATCAAAGGTGGGGTCAGCTATCATTAAATTACATCTCGATAACTGAATGTTCTATCAAAATTGAAAGCTATGTTAAAACACAATAATCTCAATACAATATGGAGTAAAATTTACATCATTAATATTTTCTAGGTGAAAATCTAAGTAAAATGAGGAGCGTTTAACTATGCTGGATGCTAGAACAGCGTGGAGCCGTGGTCCGCAACGGTGGCGCGCGTAGAACTGAACATGGCGGTTATTTACATCGGATTATTGAGCAAACTATAAGTTCTATAACAAATTCTTCTGAATGCAAATTTAAGATCATCAATTAGCTGTAACTTTCTCGCTGGATGTTTGTTTCTACCTCAAAAATAACAAAGTTCTCGGTTACTGACTTTTTCATTTCATGCTGTTACAACTCCCTAATATTTTAATTATTAAAAATTACACATAATTAGTGAATATACTTTGGAAAGTGAACTATTAGCATGACCCGCACGGTGAAACTTTAGCCCGGGACCACCATAGAAGTTCCTAACGTGACCCACTGAACTCGTTTTGGGGGGTCGATCAAAATGTTATATATATACCCCCATAGCAGCTAACCTGCATACTCAGCGAATTTCCAATGCAAATATATGTATCTTAATACCACATAAAGCCACATACCAAGTTTCATCAATATACATTCATAAATAAACGATTTATGACATTTTAATTATTCTCCATAAGAATAACATGGTGGCTGAGTATGCAGGTTTGCTGAAGCAAGGAACAAAAAAAATGGGGTTTTATACAAATAACAATATAACTCATGTAGGTAAAGCCACATACCAAATTGCATTAATTTATTTTCATAATGAAGGCAGAAAACTTGTTACTTATTCTCCATAAGAATAACATGGGGCTGAGTACGCAGGTTTGCTGCTATGGGAGCCTTGGGTAAAAAATTATTTTTTTGAGCAAATATCAATGGTCCACAACCAGATGAAGCCGTATACCAAGTTTCGTCAGTATACGTTCATAAATAAGCGAGATATAAAATTTTGATTTTCCTCCATTAGAATAACATTAGACAACATACTGTGTTTAGCACTTTCAATATCTCGGTAACAAATTGACGTAGAGAAATGATAAAAATACCAAATTGTGTGTTTTTTTAAGCTGAATCCAATGGGGAAAACTAAAGTATGACTATTTCAAAAATTATATGTAAAAAGTTCGAAAAACCCATTTTTGGGGTACAAAACCCCCCCCAAAATACCCCTTTGGATAGAGCGATCTGGCTGGTTTTCGAACTTAGTCATAAATGTTGCTTTACACGTTTATACCAAATTTCATCGAAATCGGATAATTTTTACGAGAGTTATCGTGCTCACGGACACACACATATATATATATATATATATATATATATATATATATATATATATATACAGTTTCAAACGAATGGTGTTTTTGGGGTCTGGGGACCTCAAAACGAAAAGTTATCATGGTCCCGGGCCTAGGTCTTACCATGCCGACTACGGTAATAGCTTCTTCCCTATAGGGGAAATTCGCTAAAAATGCAATTTTTCAAATTTGTTACATAATAAAATCAAATATACTCGTTCAATTTTCAATTAACAGATGATAAAAAAAATAAAAGTGTTTTACAAAAATTAACACCTCAAAAATAAAAGGTGGAAAGAGAGAAGTGGAAAGTTCTTCTAACGAGTAGAGAGCTTTGTTTATTAAATATGCTTTTAACACCCTATTAAATTTCAAACCTTTTTCTGTTTTTATATTCTTTGGAATATATTTTAAAAATTTGTTCCCTATATAAGAAGGTTTCTTTTCAAAAAACTTTAACCTGAGTTCGTGAGTGAGCTCATATCTCCCTCTGGTGTTATATGGATGTCTTGGCGCCTGAAAATTTACATCTAACTCTATTTTTTTAGCAACTAAAATGGTGTCATAGATATATTGACCATACCCATCTGGAAGCCTAATAAGGTAATATAAGGATTCAGCTTAATATTACACTGTAAAGATTTGTAATTCTTTAAAATCGTTTCTTGCTGAATCATCTTGTTTCAGTTTAGCATTATTCTAATGGCCTTTTTTTGTTGCTTTAAGATTTTTCTATATTAATTTGTCTTGTTGAACCATACAGTGCAATGCAATATGAGATAAGAGAATGAATATGGGCAAAATATATATTTTTCAATGTTTTTGTATCACAGTAGTAACTCATTCTGGATAATGCATAAACTACGGAATTTATTTTGATTACAATTTTGTGTATGTGTTCATCCCAATTCAAATACTGATCTATTTTTAACCCCAACAAATTTGTGCTACTTTTCTTTTCAATGTCCTGTGAATTGTATGTCACTACAATTTCTTTTGAAATTTTGTTTTGTGTTGTTTGAAAGTTTACAAAATTGGTCTTTTGTGTGTTTAAAAGTAAATTGAGATTTTGTAAGGACTCCCCAATACTTTGTAGGTCAGTATTTGTATAAACCTCTGATTCCTCTGGCGTTTTTGTTGACACTACAAGATTTGCATCATCTGCATACAATATAATTCATTACTGAACTTATGAATTATGCTTTATCTAACCCCCCTAAGTAACATAGAAAAAGCAAAGGCCTCAAGATCGATCTTTGGGGAACACCAAATTGGAGAGTTTTATTTTGCGACAAGGTTTTTACTATTTTATTCTTCTCTGTAGTTTCTACATATTGAGACCTGTCAGAAAGATAGGATTTAAACCAGTTAAGGACAGTTTTTTCAGCACCTAAATTATTTAATTTTTCTATCAATTTAGAATGTTTCACACTATCAAAAGCTTTGGAAATGTCCATAAATACCCCAATAGTATGATTTTGTTTGTCAACTGATTCAATGATTAATTCAATAAATTCTGTTTCTGCACTCACAACAGACCTTGCATACAAAATTTAACAGAACACACTCCCAACAGAATTTAAAAATAATCACAGAAATAAATGTATAAATGAGGAAAATTAAGGTTAATTGTGCAGAGGAGTGTAACTAGGAAAGTACGGAATGTGAAGGACGTTACATTTCAAAATTCCTCATTGATATATTAAGAGAGTAACGCTTTTTGAATCACCAACTAAATCAGGTAATTAACTACAATTTTCAAGAATAAGTCTTTTATTGGTAAATATTAAAGGTATCTTAAAATATTGTCCAAGAGTCACAGATTAACACAGATTAATTTAATTTATTCTACTAACTTACAAACTATAGAATATGCAAAGGCTATACATAATATTGGTAGATGACTAAGCCTGTTAACTAAATCTAAATTCCATTTTCCATTTTTCAATTTCTAAGTTCCATTTTGTAATGTAAATATATACAGTACCGGCTCTAGGGCAATGCGAGCTGTGCTCCAGCCAGGGCGCGGCGCTTTTGGGGGGGGGGCGGCATTCGGCGCTCATGACAGGCCATGGGGTGTGGGATTGGGGGCGTAGTCTGTAGCGCTGAAACAAAGTATTTGTAAATATATATAATCACGACTAATTTTGTAATTTGTTGTATATTAGTATTATAAGTTGTTAAATGCATTATTGGAAAGTATGTTGTGCATTCACCATGTTGCACCTTCATTATGGTTAAAACATGAAATTCACAAATCAGATAAACACAACCTCCGCTCCCCTCTATCCCGAATCAAAGAGTTTTTTGACCTCTGTCGTTTTGTGACATTGAGGGTGTGAATAAAACTTGCAATACGATGAAAGAAAATTTAAACGAGTTCGCACGCAGCACGCTGACGTGAGGGAAGTGAATTTCCACATAAAAAATTTTAAAACTCAAAATCAGTGTAAAAACATACACGTATTCCAGTTTTTATTTAAATCTGAAAACACTGATTTTTGGCTGTTCTAATGCTCCTGGTTTCATTTACCTGCAAAGCTGGGAATACAATTTTTCACATTATAATGTTAGGAGAAGGTCCAGACAGGCTTTAAAGTAGGCGTGAGTTGCTAGGGATGATAAAAGTACTCTAACAAAGGAATAACAGGCTTTTCTAGTGTAAAACCGCCATAAGACAACGTACTGTGTTTAGTCGAAACACATTTTCTTTAATAACTCGGTAAATATTTATGCTAGAGTGACGAGAGAGGGCTTAAAACTTTCGCGCCTCACTAATTCACATCTTTTTACATGCATTGATATTACATCCGGGGCTTTTCTGACCCTTTTTGGGCCCAAAAACTCGAAATTTGAAAGATTAGTCCCCAAAAAAGGGGTTTAGAGTTTTCCGATTGTTTTGCCCAACGAACTTGTCCAACTGATTACAGAAAGGAACGTCCCTACCAAATTTGAAGTTAATCGGACAAAAAATGTGACCGCTAGAGTGCAAACACACATATATATATATATATATATATATACAATATATACATATATATAAAATTTTGAACGACCCCCCAAAACGTGTTCAGGGGGTCACGTTAGGAACTTCAATGGTGGTCCCGGGCTTAAGTTTCACCGTGCGGGTCATGCTAATAGTTCACTTTCCAAAGGAAATTCACTAATGATAAAATATGAAGTTACACGATTCAACTAATTAGTCCAGGAGCTGAGGGGGTTTGAGCATGCATAAAAGTATAACGCAATATTTTTGCAGAGTGTTGTAATATGGACCTTGGTGATACCGGAAACGCATGTCGTCACTTTCCCAGGTGGTCGATAACTTGGGGGGAGGGAGGCAAAGATGGCGGGGGGCGCTACGCGTTAAAACGCCAATATCTCGAAAACGGTAACAGATAGAACATCGGTTAAACCGTTGTTCTTTTTGTAAAAAGATGGGCAATAAAAAAGGTTATCTGGTCTGAGGTCGTATCTCTATTAATAGAAGAGTTATGGAATAAAACATGAGAAAATGGGATATTTAGGTTGATTTTTTTAACGACTTTAGATTAAGTTTATAAGTATTGCATGCAAGTATAACCAAATATAATTACGTATTATTGTTATATGTAGTGTTTTGATACCGGAAACGCATGTCGTCACTTTCTCAGGTGGTCGACGACATGAGGGGAGGGGGGCAAACATGGCGCGAAGCGCAATGCATTAAAACGACTGTATCTCATCAACGGAATGAGATAGAACAACGGAGAAAACGCCATTTTAATCACAATAATTAGTGCAATAAAAAGAGTTATTAGGTCCAAGGTCGTATCTCCTGTAATAAACGAGTTTAAAATCATGTATTTCAAAAATTAGTGTTATCATGATTTTTAACGAAAAACACGATTTATTTTTATATTGTCGGTTGAAATTAATAATAACGGCAACCCCTGTTTACTATATACATTTTATAACGCTAATAGAGTGTATTAATGCATAAATGGTGTCTTAACATGTAAAACAAGTTATGTTAGTTACGCCCAGTAAGTGAGATCGCTGCACCATAGGGAGATAAATGGTAATAACTAATTATACGAATAACATTTTAATTTTAATCGTAATATTATATGAACTTACATTTTTTATTACGTGACTTTATGTAGAATAAACAGTGTCTAAATCTAAAGAATTGTATACAAACTTTGTATGTTTAATACCTTTGTTAAGAGCTAATATGAACTCGGTAATTGGCGACAATTGCTTATATACCCTTTATATACCCTTACTTGGTTTGAGTCCATGTTCTTATCAAAAATAATTTTCTTCCGTTTATTAATAAATTATTCTTATGACCTGAAATGAAAAACAACATGTAAATTCCTTCGCAATATAAAAAGTATATCCATGTTTAATTTTGTATATCGTTAAAATAGCCACAGTTGATTAATTGGAAATTTTACATTTCCATTTCCGGTGAAATGTTTTAGTCATAAATTGTAATACCTTAAATGTAATACAATTTGTTTCGCTATAATTAAGATCAATGACAGGCACGCACTTGGTGTTTGCAATTTTGGGGTTTTGATATCTCTGAGGCAAATTTAAAAAAATATCAAAACATATGAAAATATTACTTGCCACACATTTTAAAAAACATGATAAGCTTAATCCATGGTTTAGATATGAGGACATGCGATAACTTTTACTTCGGTTATTACTAATTAGACTTTCAATTAGGATAGATACTTACATTTTTGATTTAAATTTTCTGTTAAGCATGCGGTAACATCCTGTAGTAACCTTTGATTTTTCCTTCTTAAACTTCGTCAAATAGATCATTTCGAACATTCTTGCAAGATTTCTTGCAAGATAGGACATATGTTTATATAAATATTTTTGCTTATTTTGACCCAAGGAATCACTACGTAAATTATGTCCCCACGTTTTTTGAACACCCAGTATAAAGGGTATATAAGCAATCGTCGCCAATTACCGAGTTCATAGTAGCTCTTAACAAAGGTATTAAACATACAAAGTTTGTATACAATTCTTTAGATTTAGACACTGTTTATTCTACATAAAGTCACATAATAAAAAATGTAAGTTCATATAATATTACGATTAAAATTAAAATGTTATTCGTATAATTAGTTATTACCATTTATCTCCCTATGGTGCAGCGATCTCACTTACTGGGCGTAACTAACATAACTTGTTTTACATGTTAAGACACCATTTATGCATTAATATACTCTATTAGCGTTATAAAATGTATATAGTAAACAGGGGTTGCCGTTATTATTAATTTCAACCGACAATATAAAAATAAATCGTGTTTTTCGTTAAAAATCATGATAATAACACTAATTTTTGAAATACATGATTTTAAACTCGTTTATTACAGGAGATACAGTTTGGGGCACAGTGCTTGGCGCCTGGTTAGCGTATGCTCTGGAATGACTTTTCGCCTCTATTTGGCTTAGTAGCCTTAGGGTTACAGTAAACTTTTGTCAACAGAAACCAAAATTAAATAATTTAATGTTAATATATTGGTTTTTGTTATTTTCGTTATTGTCTGCTTTTAATTATGAGAAGTTTGAGTTGGTTCTCGCCTTTCCCAGGCGTCAAGCACCGTGGCGCGAGCTGTACGACCTTGAACCTCATGACCTTTTTTATTGTACTAACTATTGTGATTAAAATGGCGTTTTCTCCGTTGTTCTATCTCATTCCGTTGATGAGATACAGTTGTTTTAATGCATTGCGCTTCGGGCCATGTTTTCTCCCCTCCCCTCATGTCGTCGACCACCTGAGAAAGTGACGACATGCGTTTCCGGTATCAAAACACTACATATAACAATAATACGTAATTATATTTGGTTATACTTGCATGCAATACTTATAAACTTAATCTAAAGTCGTAAAAAAAATCAACCTAAATATCCCATTTTCTCATGTTTTATTCCATAACTCTTCTATTAATAGAGATACGACCTGAGACCAGATAACCTGTTTTATTGCCCATATTTTTACAAAAAGAACAACGGTTTAACCGATGTTCTACCCTTTACCGTTTTCGAGACATCGGCGTTTTAACGCGTAGCGCCCCCCGCCATCTTTGCCCCCCTCCCCCCAAGTTATTGACCACCTGGGAAAGTGACGACATGCGTTTCCGGTATCACCAAGGTCCATATTACAAAAATCTGCAAAAATATTGCGTTATACTTTTATGCATGCTCAAACCCCCTCAGCTCCTGGACTAAATTGATTTAATCCGCCATCTTAGATTATTTTAAAATACTTCCTAGCTGAGGAAATATATGGTTTGAGGATTAGATAGAATTGAATCGGGATTTCAATCTTTAATTGAAGTTAATATGATTCGAGTTTTATATTGCTATTATATTTAATAAGAGGGGAAAATATAATACACCCCCTCAGATTTTGGCGCCCCCTTCAATCGGTACTTTGTAAGGTCCTTACTTTGAAAACTACAGTTAATAGTTCCATCTCTGTTTAGCATAATTTCAATCAAGTTCTTATATTTGTTAACTGAGTCATTTTGGGGCATTGGAGATGGAGTGGACAATGTTAAGAATTAAAAATACTTCTCATTACAGATTAGTTGCGCTTTCGTCGTGGTTAATCATCTGTATTTCTTCTACAGTGGCAGTACCTTAAATGAGTTTCGATTGTATTAACGACAAAAAACTGTTTACAGCCAACTTGAGTTTTTGGAGTAATTGGTATTAAACTTAAGTGATCAAAACACTTTTAAAAGATAAGATTCAATATATCAGAAAAAACAATCAACCTTTACAGCTACAAAAAACCTCTTATTTCCCGCCCTATGAAGTAACCATTAAAAAAAATCCCTGATGAGTGAAATGTCTTTCTTTGGTACCCAGAATTGCATAACTAATATCAGTAGTAAACACATGTATTTTTTTTTACATTTTATATAAATGGGTCAAATTTGGCACTTCGGGAATTATCCTGTTATTAATCTATATGAATGCCCAATGTCCCAAATTTGACCCAAAAATATACTTTGTAAGGATTATATATTATTTATCATTAGGTAACACTATATTTTGGTAATGGTAATAATAAATTTCCTAATATTTTTAAAAATCTTATTTTATTTGCAAAAAATAAGTGTTTTCTTGACTTTTTTTGCAATGACGTAGAAGGTTGGGGTTCATAGTCTGGATCTTCATCCGTGTCATCGGCAAAGCTGTCATCGCTATCCATTGGGGGTAGGACAATAATCTTACAGTTTTCTCTTCTTAGGCGCTCCATCTAAAAAAATATACAATTTGTTACATAAGTACTAATGCCTTTATCATCTAAAACAGTAAACATTATCTAACATGTACATTGCAAAACTGGGCTAGGCTAAATTTTAGAAATTGCATGTTTTGACTCAAGTAAAAGGAATAATCTGTGAAAATAAACGCTAATACCTTGCTTTATTATATCTTGCTTGATATTAGATTTTGGTCTAGCCAAAAAATTGTTTTTCACAGATAAAAATACTGATTTTGTGGAAATTTTTGTAAAATAACAATTTTACCTGTAAAGCCCAAATGGACATATTTGGCACAGTATGTGTTACCCAGTATTGCCCAATGTGCCAAATATGACCCATTTAGATTTTTGCTCATAATTCTTGAAATAAAACAATTTTCAATTAGTGATTACATGAATTATGCTTTAGAGTAGTATTAGAAACTATTTTGAATTTGTTGATGCCAAGACTTACCTAGATCCATCCAAAAGTAAGCTTCAAATGTTTGAGGTTATGTTAGATGTGTCAATGCAGCAATCTAAAATAGTCAGATGGCCAAGTAGTTTCTTGAGAGCTCACCAGGTAGCAGCACCTGCTTGATTAGTCTAAAGAAACTGTTCCAGATCTGGCCCAGTGGGCACAAACCAACAAATACACTAAAATACAATTATTAATGTAAATTTTTTTAACCGGGTCAAAAATGACCCTCTGGGATATAAGAGGTTAGACTAAATACTCGAAGATAGAGTTTGTATAACTGAAAAAATGTATTACATATTAGAAAGAATAATCAGAAATCTATATTTATAAAACATTAGTTTTGTCAAAAACAAAAATAATTTAACAGCAAACTTTGCTGTTTTTGATTGCAAACTTCAGCCTAATAAATTCCTGGAACCGTCAGAATCTTGGTCAGTTTTGATGATTTTTTTTTGGTTCCCCTGGAAGAAATCTTTTTCCCATACTCAGAACAGGTGTACTGTTATTAGTTCGTACTTCCCCCTTCCTACTCAGTTTTGAGGGTTTTTTCATTATTAGTGAATTTCCTTTCGAAAAGTGAACTATTAGCATGACCCTCACAGTGAAAATTAAGCCCGGGACCACCATAGAACTTCCTAACATGACCCCCTGAACAAGTTTTGGGGGGCCACTAGCAACTTTATATATATATATATATATATATATATATATATATATGTGTGTGTGTGTGTGTGTGTGTGTGTGTGTGTGTGTGTGTTCGCACTCTAGCGGTCACATTTTTTGTCCGATTTACTTGAAATTTGGTGGGAACATTCTCTTCTGTAAAGAGTTGGGGACAAGTTCTTTGGACAAAACAATCAGATAACTCCAACCCCATTTTCGGGGATTTAATTTTTCAAATGTTGAGTTTTTGGGCCCAAAAAGGGTCAGAAAAGCCCCGAATGAAAAATTAATAGAAGTAAGAAGATGGAGATTAGTAAGGCAAAAGTTTTAAGCCCTCTCTCATAGTTCTAGCAAAAATGTTTACCGAGTTATTAGAGAAAATGTCAATTGTCTTAACACAGTACATTGTATTATAGGGATTTACACTGGAAAAGGCTGTTTTTCATATATTGATGTAGTTCATCACCCCCAATTTCACTATATTTCTTGTTATCCTGACTATACCTCCTCCTAACCTTATAATGTACAACATTGCCATCCTAATAGTGAATTTAAGTATAACCAGGAGCATCAGACCAGCCAAAAAATTACATTTTTCAAATTTTCAAAAAATTTTACCAGTGTTGTTTTAAACCCTTATTTGATTTTTTAAAGGTGTTAATGCGGAAATTCACTTCCCTCACGTCAGCGCGCTGCGTGCAAACACATAATTGTTTGTTGATACGTAGAAGTCGCAGAATAATCCCCTGCGTCATTGTGAGGGAGCCGTGCAATCGTAGCAGAGAGCCTACTGCCACGACGTGCGCTGTGCCGTGCGCCACTCCTTGAGATCATCCTTGACAAGATATAGTAGTCGTAGCAACACAGAAATAAACGCATGACAAGTCACACATAGTGTAGAGTGTAGACTCGGCCTTACTAAATTAAATTTAAAGTTAGTTAAATTTGCTTAGTTGTTTCACTTTTTTAATTTTAGGTTTTTCACAACAGCAATGCAGATATGACTGCTGTATAATTTCAAAGTTATCGTAACTCAGCATTTCCAAAACGATACTATATGAAATCAAGATTTTGAATTACTCAAGTCTCTGAGCTGAATGTGTTCCATAGCTTGTCATTTCAGGTGATCAGTATCGTACGGAAAATCGAAAATCGAATAATCAATACGGTACAATGCATTATTAACTAATCTTTAACACAAACTCACGTTCAGTCGGCCTGGAAGCGACACAACACTGTCTTGCTAACGGGGTCTGGAAAATCCCTCAGCAAGGCATTTTGCAGTACTCTTGACTGATTATACACTAACTATACGTAAATTTTTCTTTTCTTTAAATTTTGAAAACTCATTCAGGCTGGATCCCAGGTGCCTACAGTCCAGTCAGGGAGTTGAAGGGAAGGGGGTATTAGGGGGTGGGGAGTGCTAGCATTACCTTCCTGCGGACACCAGGTTGGCCGGTGAATTCTTTAGCCTTCTTGGGATATGCTATTGGCGTTAGTTGAATTGTACCAAAGAATAATAATTTTAAAAAATTGTCATTACCAGCCTACATCCAATACACAATTACCAAAAAAAGGAATTACACTACAACACATATCGACATCACAGAAAAAAAAAATCAATAACACAATAATCGGAGGGGGATCCCCAGTCCTTTCGCCATCGCGTCCTCGCGGAGACAAGTCCAGAGGTACTCACTTCTTCGCAGCGTAGTACGCGACTTCTTGATCGCGGTTGAAAGTCTATGTTTATTAAATACTTTTCACTTACTGAAGGTGTCCCGGTCGGTAAGTCACTCCTCGTCACATTTTACCGCAAGGTCAGCCTAACATTAGCTGCGCTCGTGGAACTGTCGTGCTCTGCTTCCGGTGCACGATCTGCTACCAATTTGACAGGAGGGTACCATCTCTCCACGGTTCTGAAGTGGTGACTCTGTCTGCGCAGCCTGCGGGCACTGTGCACGGCCTCCCAGGGTGACACGGAGCAGGTCGGCAACTCAAACTCTCCGTCTCAAACCTACAAAGACAACTGTGATTACCACAATAACCGAACGGCCGCTCCACATGTCCTACTCAACCATGTGGGCGCCAGCATAATGGACTCTAAGGTGCTGGAAAGTACTCTCCAAAGAATACCCCTTTACGCTTAGGTGCCAAGCTGATCATCTAGTCCCTGCAGGACCTTCAAGGTGGCATTCACATCGATATTCGTCTCTTGGTATCTTCGTCAGAGAGCATCAACTTCAAGAACAAAACTTTACTCATCTGACCGACATGAGTGTTGCTGCCGTGTATACGGGCGGGCACCTTAAACTCATCACTAATAACGCCTTGGAGATCACTCCAACTCCACTTAACTGCATGGTGGTCAGGTTGATCTTTCAGCCATCCTCATAACAGTTCAGAGTTACCTTACAGGGCTCTGAAGCACTATGCACCCATATCGTGATCAGTATCGTACGGAACCAGAAACAACGCAAACACAACTGTCACACCGGCCGATTTCGGGATTTCAAATATAATAATAATGCCGGTTGGGAAACAAAATTACTATTTATTCAACTTTACAACTTTACAACAACTGATTTAAACCAATTTAAACGACGTTAACAATAGGTATATCCGCGGTTAAAATCCAATAATTAAGGTTACATTAAATTTAGAAAGAAAACACCAATTAATAATTTAGCAGGGAGAGGCAGCGCGACGCGTGTTAATTACATCGTGACTTCTTAGGGACTGGGGGGAGGCTCTTGTCTCCTTCGCCGATGCTGAAGCTCAACCAGCCAATCAGAAACAGTTTCGCACGTGACGTCACGGGAACACTTCATTGACAAGTGCTGCAGCCAAATGATCACTCACGCCGTTACTCAAACTAAGAGGCACGGGAATCGTGCACTGAGGTTGGCGCTGAGAGATGAAATGCTGACGCCATGCACATTCCTGCTGATATCAACGCCTGGCCGGGCCCGTGGGAGCATCGAAGTTAAGATTAGCTTGGAGAAAATATCCTAGTGTCTGGTGGTTTATTTTATATTTTGTACCAGCCAACTCTTCAAAATGAAATAATAAGTGAAATAATTGAAATAATGTTAAGAGCACCGTTCCTCCTTCCAATTATAGATTTTAGTGATGGTATAAATTTAATTAGGAACGGTAAACTGTAATTATTTAATTACAGTGTCAAATTAATGGCTTTTAACAGTCTAGGGATTTTGGGCCGTCACACAACAACAAGCTATGGTGGGGGGGAGGCAAGTTTGGTCTTTGCACGGGCACTGAAAATCTGATGGGCCGCCCCTGAATATATATACATCAGGTCAGTACATAAGTACATTAATATATAATTTCTAGTTGCTAACTTTAAAATAATTTATAGCGAAAAACTCATTGACACCACAGTACATATTTTTAACCAAGTAACCTAGCAGTTTTCCTTAAATTCAGTTTGTTGCATGTACTTTTCTGATAAGGGAAGGTAACTTGTTCTCAAACCTTACATACACCAAACATGAAAGTGAATAGTGTGGTATGATGGGGTCTTCTCAAAGGCTGGTGATTTTTCATACTGAAGTTAGTTGATCAGTAGTGGATTGTAGTGATTAAAGTTACCTTGCGGAAATTGTGTTTGACAAAGTGCTTGATTAGTTGTGTACACATGAGATCTTCAGGTTTTTAACCCTTTGCGTGCTGAGCTAATTTTAATAACTTCTACAAAGGTGTCAGACTTTATTATATATTTCAATCAATCAATCAAAATTCTTTATTTACAATTTGATTAAGAAATGTAACGGTGTCAAAATACAAATAAAGTTCTCTATTCTTGCTTTGGAATAGCAACACATTTCACCAAACACATTTCATGCCTTTTTATAGTTCATTTTATTTCATCTAAAGTAGGCCTTTAAATTTTAAAATTGTAAACAATTATAAGAATGTAGGCCTATTACATTATTTTTGATCTAATGTGCAAGGAATGTTAGGAATACTGAGTGTAATGCGTGGGGAACAAATCAGTAAAAAGTTAAATTTGAATCCCAAAAATGCTTTGAAACAATATCCTTATCCCTTGATCGAATTAAGAATCAAATGAAACTATCAATGTTTCAAAAGAACATCTGAGTCCTTCGGAATACCCATTTAAAGTCATAGCATCAAAATTATACCTGCCACGATACAGTGTTGTAAAGAACTTTTCACACATGGGTTAAAGGGCAACATCGATATATCGCTGCAGGGTCCTCAAAAGGTTAAAGAGAGGTTTACTGTGAGCTATAAGGTATATTTGTTATGCATCAGTGTCTGTCCAATCCTCTTCTGAGTCTTAAATAAACGGTATCAGGAAACTGACACATACTTTCTCCCTTTTAGCCCAACTTTAATGAATAAATTACTTTTTATTTACTAAATATAGAATACAAAACATGGTCGAATGTACAGAAAATCTTGTAAACAAGTTGTTTTAAAAAACATCCACCCAAATCCCTGCTTTGGAGGCACTACAGAATCCATTGCTACACTCGTGGTTTTAAGAGGGGAAATGCCTCCTATTCCCCCCCCCCGGGTTATTAAGTGGCAACATATTTCGAATTAACTCTGTTGGTCAATGCTAAATTGACAAGCATATCAAGTTTGAATGAAATTGATCAGTAAATAAGACAGAAATAGTAATTTTTGTATTCCCCATAAGAATAACATTGGACAACGTACTGCGTTTACCGCTAAATGAAAATTTCAATTTTCTCCGAAACCAGCAATCGTAGAATAGTAATTCAGCTCTAGCTCTGTACACATCCACACAGACACACACACACACACACACACACACACACACACACACACACACACACACACACACACAACACACACACACACACACACACACACACACACACACACACACGGACACACACACACACACACACAGACAGACATCACGTAAAAACCACTTTTTTGGGTTCAGGGAGCACCAAAACGAATATTTCCACTAACAACTCAAATTCGAAAATTCTGACGAAAACAATACTTTCTCCATATACTTAAGGTATAAGGGGGAGAAAGTAAAATGTCATCATAACATATTGAGCTACCTCAGAAGATTGTACTGCATATTAAGTGGGAGTCAATGTGTATGTATAATATACCAATTTTAAAGTAGCAATGCCCCATATGAGTAAAATTGTCTTCAATTTGAATTATTTTCAGTAGCTTAAAGGTTCCACTTTTATCTGGAATTAGCGAATTTCCCCTATAGGGAAGAAGCTATTACCGTAGGTCTCATGGTAAGACTTAAGCCCGAGACCATGATAACTTTTCATTTTGAGGTCCCTAGATGCCAAAAACACCATTAACTCTCGTAAAAGAGGTCCGATCTTAATGAAATTTGGTACAAACGTGTAAAGTACGATTTATTTGAACGAGTTCGAAAACCAGACAAATCGCACCATCCGAAGGGGGGTTTTGGGGGGGTTTTGTACCCCAAAAATGTTTTTTTTGGAGTTTTCACATGTAATAATCATTTAAATCAAATTTTAACTTATACCATTGGATTTAGCTTAAAAAAACAAACAATTTGGTATTTTGATCATTGCTCTACGTCAATTGGTTACTGAGATATTGAAAGTGCTAAACACAGTACGTTGTCCAATGTTATTCTTATGGAGAAAAAGAAAAATTTTATATCTCGGTTGTTTATGAACATAAACTGACGAAACTTGGTATATCGCTTCATCTGGTTGTGGTTTGTTGTTGTTTGAACAAAAAACTACTTTTTCGCCTATGGTTCCCGTAGCAGCAAACCTAGGTACTCGGTCCCCATGTTATTCTTATGGAGAATAATAAATATGTTATATATGGCTTATTTATGAATGTATATGGATGAAACTTGGTATGTGACTTCACTTAGATGAGTTCTATTGATATTTGCATAAAAACCCATTATTTTGTGTTCCTTGTTGCAGCAATCCTGCGTACTCATCCCTAATGTTATTCTAATGGAGAATAATGAATATTTTAAATATCGCTTATTTATGAATATATTTCTTATGAATTCTGGTAAGAGGCATAATGTGTTATTAAGACATATATATTCATTGGAAATTCGCTGAGTACGCAGGTTTGCTGCGACGGGGGTATTTATGTATGTATGTATATATATGTATATATATATATATATATATATATATGTCCGTAAGCACGATAACTCTCGTAAAAAAGGTCCGATCTTAATGAAATTTGGTACAAATGTTTAAAGTACCATTTATTTGAACGAGTTCGAAAACCAGACGAATCGCACCATCCAAAGGGGGTTTTTTGGGAGGTTTTGTACCCCAAAAATGGGTTTTTTGGGGTTTTCAAATGTAATTTTGATTTAAATCAAATTTTAATTTATACCATTGAATTCAGCTTAAAAAAACAAACAATTTGGTATTTTGATCATTGCTCTACGTCAATTGGTTACCGAGATATTGAAAGTGCTAAAAACAGTACATTGTCTAATGTTATTCTTATGGAGAAAAAGAAAAATTGTATATCTCGCTTATTTATGAACATAAACTGACAAAATTTGGTATATGGCTTGATCTGGTTGTGGTTTATTGTTGTTTGCACAAAAAAACAATTTTTCGCCTATGGTTCCTGTAGCAGCAAACCTAGGTACTTGGTCCCCATGTTATTCTTATGGAAAATACTTAAAATGTTATATATCACTTATTAATGAATGTATATGGATGAAACTTGGTATGTGGCTTCACTAAGATGAGGTCTATTGATATTTGCATAAAAACCCATTATTTTGTGTGCCTTATTGCAGCAAACCTGCATACTCATCCCCAATGTTATTCTTACGGAGAATAATTAATATTTTAAATATCGCTTGTTTGTGAATACATTTCTTATGAATCCTGTTAAGTGTTTTAATGTGTTATGTTATATATTCATTGAAAATTCGCTGAGTATGCAGGTTTGCTGCGACGGGGGTATTTAAGCCCATAAACGCGATTTTGGAGGGGTGTAATGATAAAAATATTATTATTATATAGTTTATTGAGTAGCATAATACATGTTTTAGCGAATTTCCCCTATAGGGAAGAAGCTATTACCGTGGTCGGCATGGTAAGACCTAGGCCCGGGACCATGATAACTTTTCGTTTTGAGGTCCCCAGACCCAAAAAACACCATTCGTTCGAAACTGTATATATGTATATATATATGTGTCCGTGAGCACGATAACTCTCGTAAAAATTATCCGATTTTGATGAAATTTGGTATAAACGTGTAAAGCAACATTTATGACTTTAAGTTCAAAAACCAGCCAGATCGCCCCATCCGAAGGGGTATTTTGGGGGGGTTTTGTACCCCAAAAATGGGTTTTTCAAATTTTTTACATATAATTTTGGAAATAGTCAAATTTTAGTTTTTTCCATTGGATTCAGCTTAAAAAACACACAATTTGGTATTTTGATCATTTCTCTACGTCAATTGGTTACCGAGATATTGAAAGTGCTAAACACAGTACGTTGTCTAATGTTATTCGTATGGAGGAAAAGCAAAATTTTATATCTTGCTTATTTATGAACGTATACTGACGAAACTTGGTATACGGCTTCATCTAGGTGTGGACCATTGATATTTGCTCAAAAAAACAATTTTTTTGCAAAAGGCTCCCGTAGCAGCAAACCTGTGGACTCCGCCCCATGTTATTCTTATGGAGAATAAGTAACGTGTTATCTCCCTTAATTATGAAAATAAATTAATGAAATTTGGTATGAGGCTTTACCTACATGAGTTATATTAATATTTCTATAAAACCCCATTTTTTGTGTTCCTTGCTTCAGCAAACCTGCATACTCAGCCGCCATGTTATTCTTATGGAGAATAATTAAATGTCATAAATCGTTTATTTATGAATGTATATTGATGAAACTTGGTATGTGGCTTTATGTGGTATTAAGATACATATATATGCATTGGAAATTCGCTGAGTACGCAGGTAAGCTGCTACGGGGGTATTTACAATTAACAGGATACAATAAAACTTCGTCTCACAACACTACACAATATATTTACACTTATACTGTACTTACATAGAAGACGGTAAATATACAAAAATGCCTTGTACCATCTTTTTGTATATTTACCGTCTTGTATGTAAGTACAGTATAATTGTAAATACATTGTGTATTGTTGTGAAACGTAGTTTTATAGTATCCTGTTGATTATTATTATATAAAAAGTCCTTCGTGTCCACAATTATTTTGGCCCCCCAGTATAAATTCTAAAATTACACTTATATATGGGATATAAGCCCAAAAATAACCATTTTGTGATCTATTGATTATTATTATTTAAACTAGTAGCCCATCGCGACTTCGCTCGCGATCACAGTACAATGTTATGTTTGAGAAGTTAGTTCCATTTGTTAAAGCACCTGGGGGACCGAGCTTTGCTTGAAAAGCTAGTCAGTTTGTTAAAAATGCCTACAGTACTTATATTTACGATTCCTCTCCAAGGCGAGCGTTTTTGCTTTCCTTATTGCGTATCAAATCAAATCAAAATATCTTTATTGTAATATAAGTACATACTGTACAAGAAATAGCATCATCAGATACATTAAAATATTTAATAAAATATATTGTTCAACTGTTGATTAACAGGTTTTCTTCACCGATGAGTAAAACTATAAACGAAAATATTCTGTGCCAGCATAACAAATAACAGACTAAACAGTAAATTCCTCAAGAAAATATATAGCCTTGTTGATGAGAAAAGTTTTTAATTTTGTTTTAAATGTTCTGTAGGAAACTTCTGATCGAATTTATGGAGGAAGTTTACTGTAAAAGTTTGTTCCAGCATACAAAACATAGGGTGTGGGGACTTTTTGCTAAGTTTTCTCGATTTCTGGTTAAGTAGTTATGTTACCCGCAACCAGCTCCAGTTCCTGTAGTCTGATTTTGATTGAAAAAGTGGTTTCAAAAATGTACATTCCATAAACTGTCATAATTCTTCCGGACTTGAAATATTCTTTAACTGAAGTTCTAGCTTGAAGATTACAAATTATTCTAATGTTTTTTTTTTGCATTTTTAGAATGGAATTTAAATTGTACTGAGCTGTAGCACCATATAGTGATATTCCAAAGGATATTATTGAGAGAATGTAAGAGAAATAGATTACTTTTAATATTATGTTTCCTTTTCACAAAGGGTTTTCAGCCTAATTAAGGCATATAAACCCAATGAAATTTGGAGAGTAATAGTTCCACATGAAGGTTCCATGTAAGTGATTTGTCTTTAATAATGTTGTTAATTTAATGTTGTCTTTGCCTTCGATTTCTTTATTATTTATTATAATTTTAGATTAAGTTTGTATATTATTTTTCCGAGCTTGAAAATTAATAAAATTAGTTCTGGATGAGTTTAAAAGTAAATTATTGGAGTTAAAAAATTAGTTCAGTCAAAGTAAGTCAAAATTTGCCTAGCTTTAATTTTCATTATTGGTGGATTTTCAAATTAGCATCATCAGCATATAAACACACAGTTCCGGCTCTAGGGCAGTGCAAGCTGTGCTCCGGCACGGGGCACGCGGGGCGCGGCGGATTTGGGGGGGCGGCGCTTGGCGCTCATGATGGGTCGCAGGGTGCGGGGTGGGGGGCATAGTCTGTAACGCTTATATAAAGTATTTGTAAATATATGTAGAACTGACTGATTTTTTGCATTTTTTGTATATTACTATTACAAGTTTTTAAAAGGCCTTATTGGGAAGATAGTTGTGCATTCACTATGTTGCCCCTTCATTAGGTATACTTAAACATGAAATTCAGATAACACAACTTCTGCTCCCCTCTCTTCCAAATTGAGAAGTTGTCTTGACCTCCATCATTTTGTGACAACTTCAGGGCATTCTGATTGGTATCGATAGTCTGAATAAAACTCGCAATACGACGCAATAAAATTGCAATGTTAAAGTATCAAGTTACACGATGCAACTAATTGTTTAATTCACCCTCGTCGATTAGTTTAAACCACTTCCTAGATTGGGAAAGATATGATTTGGGGATTGGAGTGTATTGAATCAGGATTTCATCTTTAATTGAAGTTACAATGATTTGAGTTTTATTTTGCTATTACATGTAATAAGGGGAAAATATGATGCGCCCTCTCAGATTTAGGCCCCCCCCTTCGATCGTTACTTGTAAGGTCCACGCCTTTATCTTACTTCGAAAACTATAATTTACCGTTCCATTAACCAATTCCGTTAGTACCATTTCAATCAATTCTCATTTGTTAACTGAGTCATTTCGGAGCATTGGATATGAAGTGGGAAATGTTAGAGTATTAAAAATACTTCTCGTTATTACACTGTATTTGCGCTCTGGTCGTGGTTAATCAACTAATCATTTGAATTTCTTCCCAAGTGGCAGTACTTTAAATGAGTTGTGACAGCACATCACAGTTTTATATTAACGAAAAAATATGTTCACATCCAACTTGAGTTTTACGAGTCACTGGTATTGAACTTAACTGATCCAAATACTTTTAGACAATAGGCAATAGACAATGATCTTTATTGACATATTCTTGGAGAATAGTACAATGTGTCAGAAAAAAGTGTTGGCTAGAATTGATTTAACATAAATTCTTTTTCTGTGTAGAAAGGTCTATCCTGTAGCCAAGTCGTCAGGGTTTTCTTCAGCTTCTTGGTTGGTGTTTTTTTTTTTTTTTATGTCGTCTGGGATGTTGTTGAAGGAAAGCGCTCCCTTGTAAGACAGCTTCTTTTCATTCAGGGTGAGTTGGTGTGCTGGAAGGGAAAAGCTAGAGGCGTTTCTTGTGTGGTGTTGGTGGAAGTCTTCGTTTCTTATTTGAGGGGTGGAGACTGCATGAAGGATTACCTCGCGTATGTAGAATGACATGACAGTGAGGATTTTCAGTTCTTTGAAAGCCTCTCGACAACTTTCTTGCACTCTAAGCCCTGCTAGGCATCTTATTGCCCTTTTTTGATGCACTAGAACTCTCTCCAGGTTAGTGTTGGAGGTTCCTCCCCATACCACTAAGGTGACCCCATACATAAGGTGACTTTCAAATAAGGAGTAGTAGGCAGTTTTTTCTGCATGCAGGTCACTTATGTGCATTATTCTTCTGATGACATAGATGCCAGAGCAGAGTTTCTTGCATAGAGTTGTTATATGTTGCTGCCATGAGAGTTTTGCATCTTTGATGACGCCGAGGTATTTGGTAATATAATTAATTTGCACGGTTTTGTTTTCATTGAGAGCTAGTTCATTGTTGTTACAGTATTTTTTGGTTCTACTGAGGGCTGCATTGGCTTGTAGGATGAGTATGTCTGTTGATTTGTTAGCTATGATAATAACTGTGTCATCTGCATACATGGTAGTTTTGCAGAAGATTCCTAGTTGGTCTGGGAGGTCATTTGTGAGCAGAAGGAAACAAATTTAGTTCAGTCAAAGTAAGTCAGAATTTGCCTAGCTTTCCCTGCCTGCCTGAAACTGCAGCAAAGAAAAAAGAGTATGACAAAAGAATTAAAGCTCTGAGGAAAACTAAACTCAACCTCATTGATGACTCTGACAATAAGTCCAAGACATTGTGATATATCATAAACAATGAAAGGAAAGAGAAACCCAGGGCCGAGAACCAATGGAAGCTTCAAGTTGAACAGGAATCGCTAGAAGACGCCCACGCTATAGCAAATCACTTCAATAATTTCTTTGCTACTGTAGCTGAAAAAACTCTAGAGGACAACAATGTCAGGTCTCACATGAACAACACAATCACACCAGCACCTCAACTCACAAATCAAGAGCTACACTTTCAAGAAACCACAGAAACCGAAATACAAAATGCTATAGACTCACTAAAACTAAATACCCCCCGTCGCAGCAAACCTGCGTACTCAGCGAATTTCCAATGCATTGATATGTTTCTCACTAGTACATAAAGCCACTCACCAATTTTGACAAAAATACAGTCATAAATAAGTGATTTATTACATTTTATTTATTCCCCATAAGAATAACATTAGGACTGAGTACGCAGGTTTGCTGCAACGAGGAAGATAAGAAATAAGTTTTTATGCAATTATCAATATAACTGAACCAGGTGAAGCTACTTACCATGTTTTATTAATTTATGTTCATAATTAAGGGAGATATAAAACTTTACTTATTCTCCATAAGAATAACATTAGGGCTGAGTATGCAGGTTAGCTGCTACGGGGACAATCAACAAAACATTTATTTTTTGTGCAATTATCAATATACCAGTACAACATGAAGCCACATACCAAATTTCATCAATATACATTCATAAATAATCAAGATATCAAATTTTATTTATTCTCCATTAGGATAACATTGGACAACGTACTGTGTTTAGCACTTTGAATATCTCTGCAACGGTTTGACGTAGAATCACAATTTAAACACCAAAATGATTGTTTTGTGGAGCTGAAGTGATTGGTAAAAGAAAATGTGAAGTTTAAAGTAAAATTAACTGAGGAAAAGCCAAAAACCTTTTTCCCATAAGATTAACATGGGAGATTTTATGAGCATGTTTTTTGGATTTTTTCCACAACCACTTAACCTAGGTTAATAATTCAAAATACCATATTATTTGTTTTTTTAAGCTCTATAACATGGTAAAAACCAAAATTAAGTGTTTTAAAAATTTTAGGGTAAAAAATGCAAAAAACTGATTTTTGGAAAATTTAAAACCCCCATAAACCCCCCTTCCCATGGTCCGATTTTTCTGTTTTTCGAACTTAAAGTCATAAATGTCAGTTTACACATTTGAGCCAAATTTCATCGAAATCGGACGTTTTTTACTCAAGTTATCGCATTCACGGACACATATATAGATATATATATATATACCCCCGTCGCAGCAAACCTGCGTACTCAGCGAATTTCCAATGCATAATATATGTCTTAATACCATATAAAACCGCATACCAAGTTTCATAAAAATATATTCATATATAAGCGATATATACAATTTTAATTATTCTCCATAAGAATAGCATTGGTGATGAGTACATAGGTTTGCTGAAACAAGGAAACAATTGGTTTTCATGCAAATATAAATATAATTTAACTAGGTGAAGCCACATACCAAGTTCAATCATAAGTAAGCACTATATAACATTTTAATTACTCTCCATAAGAATAACATGGGAGATGAGTAAGCAGGTTTGCTGCAACAAGAAACAAAAAAAAATGGTTTTTATGCAAATATCAATATAACTCAACAAGGTGAAGCCACATACCAAGTTTTATTAATTTCTGTTCATAATTAAGGGAGTCATTACATTTTACTTATTCTCCATAAGAATAACATGGGGGCTGAGTACGCAGGTTCGCTGCTACGGGGATAATAAAAAAAAAAATCAATTTTTTGTGCAAATATCAATATACCAGTACTATGTGACCCCACGTGCCAAGTTTCATCAATATACATTCATTAATAATGGAGATATCAAATTTTATTTATTCTCCATAGGGATAACATTGGACAACGTACTGTGTTTAGCACTTTGAATATCTCTGCAACGGTTGGACGTAGAATCACAATTTAAACACCAAAATGATTGTTTTGTGGAGCTGAGTTGATTGGTAAAAGCAAATGTGAAGTTTACATTAAAATTAACTTAGGAAAAGCCAAAAACCTTTTTCCCATAAGATTAACACAGGAGATTTTATGAGCAGGTTTTTTTGGATTTTCTCCGCAACCACTTAACCTAGCTTAATAATTCAAAATACCATATTATTTGTTTTTTTAAGCTCTATAACATGGTCTAAACCAAAATTAAGTGTTTTAAAAATTTTAGGGTAAAAAATGCAAAAAACTGATTTTTGGAAAATTTAAAACCCCCATAAACCCCCCTTCCCATGGCCCGATTTTTCTGGTTTTCGAACTTAAAGTCATAAATATCACTTTACACATTTGAGCCAAATTTCATCGAAATCGGACGTTTTTTACTCAAGTTATCGCATTCACGGACACATATATAGATATATATATATATAGATATATATATATATATAGATATATATATATATATATATATATAGATACATATATACATATATATAAATTTGAACGAATAGTGTTTTAGTCATCTGGGGACCTAAAAAAAATAATTTGTCATGGTCTCGGGCTTAAATCTTACTATGAGACCTACGGTAATAGCTTCTTCCCTATAGGGGAAATTCGCTAAAACATCATCCGTAATTGATGAAATATCAGGAAAACTAGTAAAAGCGTGCAAAAATGAACTAATCCGCCTACTGACAGACCTAGTAGACAAATCACTCCAACAAGGCATCTTTCCATCAAAGTTAAAAACAGCAAAAGTATACCCAAAATGTAAGAAAGGACCTGCCACAGACACAAACAGCTACAGACCAATTTCCCTAATACCTACTTTTTCAAAAACTTTTGAAAAAATTGTCCTTCAAAGGATCGTTTGCCATCTGGAACAATATGAACTGATCACAAGCCAACAACACGGTTTTCTCAAAGGCAGATCCACAACAACAGCTTTCAAGTCAAGAAATGATCAATTCCGCTTTCAGAATGTTCTGTAACTCTGGTTGCAGGTTTAAATATGTGAAACTGAAAAATAAAAGAATATCAATCAACATTTTTTGCTCCTTAGATTCCTAATATTAATGTCTCCAGTAGCAATAATATTTGTATACATATCACAGCGCATTTTAAATGATGCATTCAATTTTGATAACAAAATTGTTTACATTTGTACCTGGAGAGCGATAGATACCAATTAGCACAAATTGCAAGGAGTTCATTTTGCAATCAACTAAACAGCATTCAAATTCATTTTCCGAGATTAAGACATTTAATTCATATCACCTTATGTTTTTTAAGTAATTAGGCTTGGATAAAATAAAATAGGGAAAAGGAGCGTTGTGAAGGTGTCATAGAATTTTACTAACAGCTGTTTAAGTTATCATGTTTTATTTAGTTTAATAAACATATTGTATTTGTTTATTATGCTTCAGTAATGTCTTGTTCTGCTCAATGAAACCTTGGTTTAAGGTATCATTCTTTTCTTTTATTCATATCAATTTATTGAGCAAACAAATTCATGGAGAGATTATTAAGGCCTAAAAGATTAAACATAGATCCAGAATCCACTTCAGCGCTTCAAGATTATCAACACTGGTTTTGTACCTTTCAGAACTTTATTATCACAAGTCAGGCCAATGAGCAAGAAAAGCTATGTTTGCTTATTAATCACGTGTCACCATCCATACACGAATACATAAGCGAAGCAGAGGACTACAATGATGCAATAACAATACTGAAGAATGTTTTTGTCAAACCTGTCAACGAAGTTTTTGCGAGACATCAACTAGCAACAAGAAAACAGATCCAAGGAGAGTCAGTTAGCAAATACTTAGAATCATTGAAACTTTTGAGCAAGCAATGCAACTTCAAGTCAGTTTCAGCAGAAGTTAATCGAAATGATTGCATCCGCGATGCTTTCATTGCCGGTTTACTTGATTCAACTGCCCGACAGCGACTACTAGAAAGTCCAAACCTTAACTTAAATGATGCATTTACCCAAGCAAGATCGTTGGAATTGGCTCAGCACCAGAGTAGATTCTTCCAAGATCCGCCATTGATTAACTTCATGAAAGAAAATGCAGCAGAAGTGACAGCAAATCGGTCAAGTGGGTCAGATGACATTGCAGCTGCCGTAAAAACTCCATGTTACTTCTGTGGGCAACGTAAGCATTTGAGGATCAACTGTCCAGCAAGAGATGCGGTTTGTCATCAGTGTGGTAAGAAGGGTCACTTTAAAAATGTCTGCCAACAATCGTCATTGAAAGTAAAAGGTATATCATCTTCCACTAAACACGACTGTATAGCTAGTGTAGCATTTTGTCTATCAAAAGCTCTAGTAACTGTAGAACTTAATGGAGTAAATATGCAAGCACTCATTGACACTGGCAGTTCATCTAGTAAGACTTTATCACAAAAATTAAATCTTAATGTCAATAAAGCTAGAGGCATTCAAGTCTCAATGGCCAACACATCCTTGCGCTCGTCAACTCAGGGTGAGTGTATTGTCAATATGAAGATAAAAGGACATTCATATGATTCTGTCCGACTCAATGTACTTTCTGATCTCTGTTCAGATATAATTATTGGTCATGATATACTAGTTCGCCACTCCTCTCTTAACATTCAGTTTGGTGGAAACAAGGAACCACTCGAAGTTTGCTCTCTGGCAGTAGCTAACTTGGAACCTGCCATTCTCTTCCCTAACCTCCCTCCAGATATAAAGCCTATAGCAGTTAAGTCTGGTCGTCATTCGTTCTCAGATTCTAAGTTCATTGACATCGAAATCGATAAGTTATTAAGAGAAGGGGTTATTGAAGAAAGCCTCTCACCCTGGAGAGCACAGGTCTTGGTAGTCGCTGATGAGAATCACAAAAGGCGAATGGTTGTTGATTATTCGCAAACGATTAATCGATACACCACTTTGGATGCCTTCCCATTACCAAGGATTGATGATATCATCAACAGAGTAGCTAATTATCAAGTATTTAGTACAATTGATTTAAAAAGTGCATATCATCAGGTACCCATCCGCGAGGAAGATCGGCCATTTACAGCGTTCGAAGCTTGTGGGAAGCTCTTTCATTTTAAGCGAATTCCTTTTGGGGTTACCAATGGCGTCCCTGCGTTCCAAAGGCAGATGAGAAAAATAATCGATGACCAAAAACTAGAAGGTACTGAGGTTTATCTAGATGACATAACAATCGGAGGAAACACCCAAGAAGAATATGACATAAATTTGAAGAGATTTATGACAGCAGCGTCTAAATACAACTTAACAATCAACATGGAAAAATCCAGATTCTCTTTACAAACAATTCACTTACTAGGATATGTAACAAATCAATTCAACCCGACCCTGAACGTTTGAAACCATTGCGAGATCTACCTATTCCGAAGGACACACCATCCCTCCGTTGAGCTCTTGGAATGTTTTCTCACTATGCAAATTTTATACCACGTTTCTCGGAGAAAATCCATGTCTTGACACACGGTAATCTTCCTCTTAGCCCCGATGCCATATCAGTATTTCAGTCTTTGAAAAAGGACATTGAAGATGCCGTGGTATCATCCATTGATCCTAAATCGCCATTTGTAGTAGAAACTGATGCATCCGAGCATGCTATTGCAGCTACATTACGACAAAATGGCCGTCCTGTCGCATTTTTCTCCAAAACGTTGACATCATCTGAGCAACGCCATTCCGCTGTGGAAAAAGAAGCGTACGCTATCATCGAGGCCGTCCGGAAGTGGAGGCATTATTTAATGGGACAGTACTTCAAGCTTATTACTGACCAAAAGTCAGTCTCGTTCATGTTCAATGCTTCTAATTTTGGTAAAGTTAAAAATGAAAAGATCCTACGCTGGAGACTCGAGCTATCTTGTTTCAACTACGAGATCATTTATAGACCGGGTAATCAAAATGAAGCAGCTGACGCCTTTTCTCGCTATTGTTCTGCCACCTCCGAGATTTCTTTGAAGAAACTCACAGATATACACGAAAGTCTGTGCCATCCAGGCGAGACCCGTCTGTACCATTATGCTCGTAGCAAGAACTTGGCTTATTCACTCGAGGAAATACGCAGAGTGGTTTCATCATGTCGAGTTTGTGCAGAGGTTAAACCTAGATTTTTCAAACACGAAGGCCGTCTAATCAAAGCCACACAACCTTTTGAACGTTTGAATATAGACTTCAAAGGACCTTTGCCTTCAAATACAAGAAACAAATACCTTTTGATAATAATTGACGAGTTTTCACGCTTTCCCTTTGCATACCCTTGTCAAGACCTTTCATCGCAATCTGTTATTGTTTCTTTGACAAATCTATTTTCCGTTTTTGATACACCTGGTTACATTCATTCTGACCGTGGCTCGTCGTTTATGTCAAGAGAATTGAAAGAATTTCTTGATTCGTGTGGTGTAACCTCAAGCCGCACAACACCTTACAATCCTCAAGGAAACGGGCAGGCGGAACGTTATGTTGGCACTATTTGGAAGACGATTGAGTTAGCATTGTCCTTAAAAATTGATTCACGATGTTGGGAACATGTTTTGCCTGAAGCTCTAAATTCAATTCGATCATTGCTATGCACCTCGACTAATACAACTCCTCATGAACGCATGTTTAGTCATGTGCGCCGATCAACCTACGGCACATCAACACCAACATGGTTACTGACACCTGGTCCTGTACTTTTAAAACGGCAAATACAACACTCAAAGTATGAACCACTCGTGGATGAAGTTACTTTAATGGAAGCTAATTCTGAGTATGCCCATGTAAAGCTGCCAGACGGAAGAGAGACTACAGTGTCTACAAGACACCTGGCACCAGTTGGACAAGAGACGACTGTTTCTTTGCCTGGCGAAAACGAAAATGTTAGGCCTGAACAAGAAACCATCAGTTGCTACACAGAAACTCCGGTCCAAATCCATTCAAATTCTGAGCCCACAAAAGATCCACCAACACCTCACATCAAAGAAAGACCAGAAAACCGTTATCAAATGGAAAATGAAGAACCACAAACTCAGTCATTACGTCGCAGCCAACGTATCTGTCACTTTCCTGCTTATCTTCGCGATTACGTTCCCAAACCCTAAAGAGGAAGAATGTCATAGAATTTTACTAACAGCTGTTTAAGTTATCATGTTTTATTTAGTTTTATAAACATATTGTATTTGTTTATTATACTTCAGTAATGTCTTGTTCTGCTCAATAAAACCTTGGTTTAAGGTATCATTCTTTTCTTTTATTCATATCAGAAGGTCCGCAGGATTACTGTTTGCAGCAATGATAATTACGTTATCAACATACTATAAGCGGGATTTGATAGAAGAAAGTTAATTCTACTCATGCTCTATTTTAGAATTTCAAAATTATGTTTCTGTCTTAAGTTTTTGTTGTTTGAAAAAACTCATTTTTTGTACATTTAAAAGGCAAATTTTTTGCTTGTAATGCAACTCCATTAAATAAATGTAAAAAGTAAAATACCCCCGTAGCAGCAAACCTGCGTACTCAGCGAATTTCCAATGGGTATATATGTATTTAATACCAAATAAAGCCACATACCAAGTTTCATCAGTATACATTCATAAATAAACGATTTATGACATTTTAATTATTCTCCATAAGAATAACATGGTAACTGAGTATGCAGGTTTGCTGAAGTAAGGAACACAAAAAATGGGGTTTTATACAAATATCAATATAACTCATGTAGGTAAAGCCACATACCAAATTTCATTAATTTATTTTCATAATGAAGGCAGATAACACGTTACTTATTCTCCATAAGAATAACATGGGGCTGAGTACGCAGGTTTGCTGCTACGGGAGCCTTGGGTAAAAAATTGTTTTTTTGAGCAAATATCAATGGTCCACAACCAGATGAAGCCATATACCAAGTTTCGTCAGTATACGTTCATAAATAAGCGAGATATAAAATTTTTATTTTCCTCCATAAGAATAACATTAGACAACGTACTGTGTTTAGCACTTTTAATATCTCGGTAACTAATTGACGTAGAGAAATGATCAAAACACCAAATTGTGTGTTTTTTTAAGCTGAATCCAATGGGAAAAAATAAAATTTGACTATTTCCAAAATTATATGTAAAAAATTCGAAAAACCCATTTTTGGGGTACAAAACCCCTCCAAAATACCTCTTCGGATAGAGCGATCTGGCTGGTTTTCGAACTTAAAGTCATAAATGTTGCTTTACATGTTCATACCAAATTTCATCAAAATCGGATAATTTTTACAAGAGTCATCGTGCTCACGGACACATATATACAGTATATATATATATATATATATATATATATATATATATATATATATATACAGTTTCGAACGAATGGTGTTTTTGGGGTCTGGGGACCTCAAAACGAAAAGTTATCATGGTCCCGGGCCTAGGTCTTACCATGCCGACTACGGTAATAGCTTCTTCCCTATAGGGGAAATTCGCTAAAAGGACATTGGTAGATAATACTTTCCCCTTAAATATTATACTTTAACTTTAATTAAAGGGTTTTTGTAGCAGCTGTAAAGAGTAATCCTGCAAACCCTTTTCTAGCGCAGCGCGGAAAGGGTAGACCAGAGCCTTAACATCATGATGGGAATATTGCCTTTACTCATTTGCATTTCGATAGTTAACAAACATTGGTGTGCACTGTTAGCCCAGGCAATGAAGGTAAAAAACGAGAAAATGTCAGAAGAAATTCTTAACAGGCTGAAACATATACCAGTCGATAGTACCCACCTACAGGTACAAAAACCCAAAAGTCCCCTAAATTCCCCCGGTGCTTATCCCGTAGCCCCCCTTTAAACTCCCCTAGCCCCCCTTCCTGCAAGCATTTACAAAAACGCTCATATCTCTGTTAATGTTTATTGTAGCTCCATTTTTTACTTTCGCCCCCTATACGTAGTATATGGAGAAAGTATTGTTTTCGTCAGAATTTTCGATTTTGAGTTGTTAGTGGAAATATTCGTTTTTGTGCTCCCTGAACCCAAAAAAGTGGTTTTTACGTGATGTCTGTCTGTGTGTGTGTCCGTGTGTGTGTGTGTGTGTGTGTGTGTGTGTGTGTGTGTGTGTGTGTGTGTGTGTGTGTGTGTGTGTGTGTGTGTGTGTGTGTGTGTGTGTGTGTGTGTGTGTGTGTGTGTGTGTGTGTGTGTGTGTGTGTGTGTGTGTGTGTTCTTGCGAATAAGCCGTTATTTGATCCGACATATGGTTACACACCCACACTATTAGATCCGATGGCGCTATTAGATCCACCCTGCTGGATCTAATAGCGCCAAAGTTCTTTTTTTGAGTTTCTGGCGTTCCGGCCATCACGGAAATAGTCGAATTTACCCGATTTGAGCAGGATCTAATATAGCCGGTTTCAGACATATAGTGCGTGTGTATGAGGTTCCGGAAGTGGCCACCACGTTGTGCTGCGGTCGCGATTCAGGTGTGTATCGTAGCGTCGTCGGATCTAATATTGTAGGTGTGTAACCATATGTCGGATCTAATAACGGCTTCGTAAGAAGTCGACTTCTCGGCTCTCGTGTCGTCAAGCTGAGTAGAGTTGCCGGCTCAACTGAACTACTGCACTAGAGATTTTTGTATTATTTTTAGTAGAATATTAAGTTGTTAGTAGTGATGATATGTGATTATTGCCATCGTTCATTTAGCAGAAGAGCAACGTTTTGTGTTCACTTGTCAAAATGTAAAATGAAAAATGTTGAAATAGTTAATGAGGTAAGTTCACTTCTATAACATTAATTTAACATTTTGTAAAAGGCTACAGGGCATTATTACTTTTCTCAATGCATGACAATTGTTTTAATTTTAATTAACTTACTATAGTTGACTGAATTGTCAATCAACTGCGTTTATACACAGTTTTCAGCTCTTGTAAAGTTAAGAGCAGCAACTTGTGAGGTTAATTCTCTTGTCCATGTCCAGCATGACTGTTATTGGCGTTTTCTTTGTCAAAAATACCATTTATCAGATCTAGAAGATAACTTTGCTTGTTCATGTATTAATTTTATAAGCAAGGTAACCTCTTCAAAACCTAGTTGAGTTGGCCTCCTTTTAGTTTGGTTTGATAATTCAAATAGGGTCTATTACAGTAAGCTTACCTATTTTACTACAGCTCAGGCCTGTTGACTTAAACTAAAGCTAAACTGAGCCTAGGCCCTATCACATAAGTAATTTATTTGCCCTCCCTGTTAGTAGTATTTTAATTTTGGTCCCCCAAGCCCATGGCTCCTGGGTTTCATCCATGAAATAGATTGGGTACACTTCCATTCGCGGTACGACATAAAAAACTGATATAGAGAACTGAACCAATTCAAAATCCTAACCGAATATATATTGAAACCTAATATCTTTTCGGTATTGATATTGAAACCTAATCAAAAGCAATCATAAACAAACACAATTTAACTATAACTTATGAATCTATATGCGGACATAATCGCAAAAATGCTGGGGGTCTGGGGGCGTGCCCCCCAGATAGAATAGCATACACGGCAGAGATCAGTTTATTACAAAGTTGGAATGGTTGGAAGGATTTTGTTTTTTATACCTTTAGTATAAAAATACCAAATTTGATCACCCTAAGCCACCTAACCCTCTTATTTAGAAAAGACCCCCCCCCCACAATAATAATAATGAGCTTTATTTATTTAGGCCTACTCAAATTTGGGACTGACAAGTGCCCTCTACCACATATGTCTCGAAGACTGGCATCTTAAGAATAAATGAATAATGTAATTTAATTAATACAATTTTTATCAACGTTAAAAACTGATAATACAAAAATTGGGTACACTTCCCGAAATAAAAACTGATTAAATATGTAATTTGATATTATAACCGAAGAGACGATAATAATCATAAACAAACTCGATTAATTTATTTGTATCAACTAAAATATACTGCCTGATCGTGGAAATACCATGGGTTTATGTAGTCTGAGGGCATACCCCTCAAATAAAAAGTGGCAGAGATCAGGTTACCTAGAGGGAGGGTTAGGTACAGTTATACTAACGTGGTTTGGTTGGTCAGTTTGTTTGAATACGTGGGAAGTAAAGAAAAAAGAACAACATTTTGCTGTCAACTGAAAGAAATAAAACAGCAAATATTTGTTTTAAAAACTTGTATTTATACAGGCTATCAATAATTAAAAATTTTGCTGATAACGTAGGCTAATTTGATACCACTTAATATTGTGCAACAATAAAAATCTGGGTTTTTTTAAGAACAATAAACAGAGTAGACAGATCAAGTAAATTTGTATTTGCAAAAGAGTTTTTGCAGGTATAATTTAGGTTACATAGGCTAACGTAGGCTAATTTTGGTTTCGGTTTCATATGTTCAGTTATTAAATTGAAGTACATAATTTTATGACTTATGAAGTATTTTGGCTTTATGATATAAAATTACTTAACAAGAAGTGACAGATTTAGTAGCTTATACCCCCATAAGTCAACCGAAAGTAACCTCTTCAACGTTACCTCAAAACGAGCTTGACTGACCTCTCTATACAGAAATCGTTTGGTAAAGAATTCTGTAATCTTGATGCTGTGACAAGAAATGATTGATTATAATATAAAAGCATGAATATTTAACATAATTGCACCATGACGGGTACTTGTCATGCTTATATTTATAGTGAAAGTACATTTTTATGCAAAATATTTGGGTTTTTTATCTATAAAAATGCTGAATAACAACTTAAAAATTGGTATTTTCTTGTTTCTTTCAACTTAAGGTGTATAGTATTATAATACTTGGTACCGGTAATATGATCATCCCAGATTAAATTAAAAATAAATCTAATGTTTTGGGCACATTATAAAACTTATTCAAAAAATCTATGATCATCCCAGATTAAATTAAAAATAAATCTAATGTTTTGGGCACATTATAAAACTTATTCAAAAAATCTATACCACTGTTTCAAACGCTCCTGTGCAGTAATTTTTACCCAAGGTTTACAACAACACAGTCAATATAAAAATCTGACATTTAAATTTAATTTGATTGAATAAAATAGGATTGCAAACCCAAAAATTTGAAAATTATTTTTAAGCTGTCCAATGGGTGAGTTAACCAATACGTGTCCACAAAGTGGTAGGGTTGAACAGTTTTTGAGTTTTGAAGCTGGTTATTGATAGCAATTTTCTGAACTCCCCTCGATGACACCAGTAAATTGTATGGTTCAGAAAAGTATGGTGGTAGCTTCTAAAACCACCAGTAATTTTGTTTTCATGTGTTTTCCAGGAATCAGCCAATAAAGTGAAAGATCACAGTGCCTGATGACCAATCGCAGTAGTACCTGACCAAGCCTTCTGACCATTTAACTAGGCATATGTTAGAGACCTTAGTTTTAAATATTTGTAATTATTTGTAATACAAAAAATTTTCAAGATTAATTAATTTTAATTTTTCCCAGTTTACTTATCAATAAACAAATTGTACACACAAATTAGATAGAAATAAATAATTTCTAGTTAGCTAATTGAAAATTATTTTGTAGTTAGACTGCATTAAAACTGAACTAAAACACTTTATGATTAAATATTATAAATATTGTGTATATTTTCATTTGATTGCTATTCATTTGTCGTGGGTTGATGTTAAGAAGACAAATCTAATTATATTTTAGAATTTGTACGAATATAAAACTGAGTATTAAACCGTTTAACTTGAGCTGAAATGGATATATCTATCACAGACTCATATATACATAAATTTGTTGTCCCTTAATGTCACCTTCATAAAAAAGGGAAAATAGTAAAAGGATTGTTAAGACTATATTTAGTTAGATTTGATGAATGTAATAGGTTATTCTTTCTCTTAAATAATAAATTTAGTAGCAATGGATGAAAATACAACACAGATGTTTTATTTCATATTTTTAATCATTAATGTTTTAAGAATAAAGGACTTACTACCTCTTCAATGGACATCAATTAATTTGTAGCTAAAAATAATTTAGGGTAAAGGTATTTAACTACTAGATTTTCCATTCCTATTTTATCAAGTCCTCTGTCCTTAATTCCAAAATCAGTATTTCCCAAAAAGCCAAAAGGGGCAGGTAATGTGAATAACTGTATATTCAAGTTGGTTATATGCATTATTTTGTGATATTTACAAAATGTAACTGTGCAATGTTGGTGGAACATTATTTTGCAACATATCATGTACATTATTTTGTTATGTTTTAAATACATAACTATGATATGAGAGGAAGTAGGACTTTTTTACTTTTTATATACGTTGAATATACCTTGATAATATGTAACAATATGTACCTGATACATAATCTATGTAGCAATGATACATATCTGGTACGTATTTAATACCATCATGTGTTGTGTGGGACTAACGAAACTTGGTCATAAAGCAATAACAAGTAATATGTTTAACATCCAGTATTTATGTTATATGAAATAAATTATGTTTTACGGCTCACTTTATATTTATAAAAGTCTGTTTTTTGCAAAGTGAAGATATATTTAACTAATACTAACAACATGAGGCAACATGAATTTCATACGTGACTCTGAAACCTTCAATACCCTCAATCCCTTATCTAGCCTTTTACTTTCTCCCCCTTGTACATAGTATATGGAGAAAGTATTGTTTTCGTCAAAATTTTCGAATTTGAGTTGATAGTAGAAATATTCGTTTTAGTGCTCCCTGAACTCAAAAAAGTGATCTTTACGTGATGTCTGTGTGTCTATCTGTCTGTCTGTATGGATGCGTACAAAGCTAGAGCCCTAACCAATGGTCCGATTTTTATGAATTTTGGTATGTAGATACTAATCCACGATATATCCAGGTATTTATACATTTTTTGGAATTTTTTATTTTTAAGGGTAGTTATCCCCCAAAAACCGCCAGAAACATGAATAATTAATATTTCTCAAAAACGGCGCTAACGATTTTGATTAAACTTTAGTCGTTTGTAGAACTTTAGTTTTCCAACAAAATTACACCACCAGCACTTCTGTAAACATTCGGGTTCAGAAATTACAAGACTTATAATATCAAAAATTCAGTTTTTTAATTTTTCATAAAAAAACATAAATATAAAAAAATATTACTATTTCCCACTAAATAGAGCTTAAAAAACTAAATAATTCAGAATTTTGAATTACTATTCTACGATTACTAGTCGCGGAGAAAATTTAAATTTTTATTTTGCGGTAAACGCAGTACGTTGTCCAATGTTATTCTTATGGGTAATACAAAAATTACTATTTCTTTCTTAATTACCGATCAATTTCGTCCAAACTTGATATGCTAGTCAAGTTAGCATTGACCAACAAAGGAAATTCGAAATATGTTACCCCTTAATAACCCTTGGGGGAATAGGGGGCATTTCCCCTCTTAAAACCACGTGTGTAGCAATGGATTCTGTAGTGCCTCTAAAAGAGGGGTTTGGTGGATGTTTTTAAAAACAACTTGTTTACAAAATTTCTGTACATTCGAACGTGCTTTGTATTCTATATTTAGTAAACAAAAAGTAATTTATTCATTAAAGTTTGGCTAAAAGGGAGAAAGTATGTGTCAGTTTCCTGATACCGTTTATTTTTTAATCTTTTACTCTCGTTACGATAGTATTGTATTTTTGAAACTCATAATAGTGATGGATTTGAATTTATTTTGTTATTTATTTGGACTTTACCTATCGCTTCTAGTGTTTAAAACTACACAACGAAGCGATAGGTAAAGTCCAAATAAAGAAAAAATAGATAGTATTTTATTAAAATATTACATTAAAAAATACATTTATCTGATTTGAGCATGACATTTGAAATTATTGCATAAATCCGTCTACAGCCCCTTTCACTCATATTCGGATCTAATAATGATATACACTGATCATCGGATCTAATAACAGCTTTATACATCATCAGATCTAATAACGACATACACTGACCATCGGATCTAACAATGACTTACACACCCATCATTGGATCTAATAACGACTTACATACCGGATCTAACAGTGAATGTAAAATACATACGACTAAACTTTAAATTACACTACTCAGAATGTGATATTGTTGCTTGGTATGATATACTGAGTAAGAGTGATGATTTGTAAGGCCGAATATAGACTCCTTCTGCCGGATCTAATATGGCTGGATTATTACTCGGATCTAATAACAGCTTATGCATGCGTATGTGTGTGTGTGTGTGTGTGTGTGTGTGTGTGTGTGTGTGTGTGTGTGTGTGTGTGTGTGTGTGTGTGTGTGTGTGTGTGTGTGTGTGTGTGTGTGTGTGTGTGTGTGTGTGTGTGTGTGTGTGTGTGTGTGTGTGTGTGTGTGTGTGTGTGTGTGTGTGTGTGTGTGTGTGTGTGTGTGTGTGTGTGTGTGTGTGTGTGTGTGTGTGTGTGTGTGTGTGTGTGTGTGTGTGTGTGTGTGTGTGTGTGTGTGTGTGTGTGTGTGTGTGTGTGTGTGTGTGTGTGTGTGTGTCTGTGTGGATGTGTACAGAGCTAGAGCCCTAACCAATGGACCGATTTTTATGAAATTTGGTATGTAGGTACTAATCCTCGATATCTCCAGGTGTTTTTTTCTTTTTTTTAATTTTTGATTTTGAAGGGTAATTATCCCCCAAAAATCGGCAAAAAACATGTAAAATCCAAATTTCTCAAAAACGGCTCTAACGATTTTGATTAAACTTTAGTGGTTTGTAGAACTTTAGGTTTCAAATAAAATGACACCACCTGCATTTCTGGGAAAATTCGGGTTCAGAAATCACAGGACTTAAAACATCCAAAATTCAGTTTATTGGATTTTTCATAAAAAATCATAAATGTTAGAAAAGATTACTATTCACCATTAAAAAGAGCTTAACAAACTAAATAAATTAGTAGTTTGAATTACTATTCTACGATTGCTAGTTGCGGAGAAAATTGAAATTTTCATTTAACGGTAAACGCAGAACGTTGTCCAATGTTATTCTTATGGGGAATACAAAAATAACTATTTCTCTCTTATTTACTGATCAATTTCATTAAAACTTGATATGCAGGTCAAGTTAGCATTGAGCAACAGAGGATGTTCGAAATATGTTGCCATTTAACCCTGGGGGGGGCAAGGGGGCATTTCCCCTCTCAAAACCACTGTGTGTGGCAACGGACACTATAGTGCCTCCCAAATAGGGATTTGGGTGGATATTTCTGAAAACAACTATTTTAGACAATTTTCTGTACATTTATCTGTACTTCATAATCTATATTTAGTAAATAAAAAAAGATTTTCATCAAAATTTGGCTAAAAGGGAGAAAGTATGTGTCAGTTTCCTGATACCGTTTATTCTTCTTTTTTTATTGCTTACATAACTATCTACAAATAAGGTCAAGACACTAAATTAGCTCAGATTAACGGTTCAGTAAATATTTTCATTATAATAATAAATATTCTAAAATTTTTAAATACTATTTAACATTATTCTTCTCTAAAATATAAATACACAAGTTTTCCAGAAAATACTTGAAACAAAAGTTGTAGTAAATTGTACTCCGCGTAAAATGATATATACATTGTTATAGTTTCAGCAATGAAAACGTAACTTAAGAGGATCAAACACAGCGCGTGCACTTGGGGCCGCAACACCACAGCGGCGGCGGAATTTCGGCAATTGCGCCATGCCACGTTCGCCACCGACTTTTTCATGCTGAATATCACAGGCAATAATCAAGTATTGTAAGTTGTAAGTTGTAAGTGTTGTAAGTTGTAAGTTGTAAGTTGTGTTGTAAGTTTTGATATTGTAAAAATACTATGTAATTTAAGGTATACCGTATTATTTAAAAATTGTTATGTAGAACATGGGTTATAGTTGATAGCTGATTTTTACATAAAAACATTTTTCCTGTAACAAACCGTTGTATATTGTATAGTGTTTGAATAATATAATTCAGTGTAGTTGTGAGGTAAATAAACAATTACATTTAGAAAGAAAAATTCCAAAGGTTCATTTAATAAAAATTTTTTAATAAAAGTGCGTGCAACACTGAAATGCAATGCGCGCACCTTGACGCTCGATATGCAGCAGCTACCGTACCGGCGCAGGTCCGGCGCTGGCTGCATCATTAGGTCGAAAATATTTCACTTCTAGTTACCGGTACCAAATTTTTGCACGTTGTTTCATCATCAGACTAGTTTTTATAGAAACACTCTCTCAGAGCTCCCTAACACCCTGTGATGACGTCATCAAGGTGGCGGACTAGAAACATTACTGTGTGTGCTTCAAACGTTAGTAACTCCTATACCTGTTGCTTGATTTTGACTTTTAAGGAATTATTTTAAAGAAAACCAACCTAACTACAATAAATTATATTTGTTGGAATTTTTATATTTATACTTTTGAATATGACTCATTCTGTACATATACATATTTGTTGGATTCCAGGCCGTTTACACTGTCACTTATGAAGTAACCCTTCGATTTAGAATAAATTCGGTATCAACATTTAAGACAGTATTTAATGACACAATTTTGAAAACCAGACATATTGTATCAGAGGAAAGGGGGTTTTATGAACTAATTTTATATATATATATATATATATCTTATTTATGAATATATTTTAATGACCCTTGTGAAGATGATTCTTGTGGTAGTGAGGTATGTATACGTATTGAAAATTTGGTGAGTATGCAGGTTTGGTGCGATAGGGTTGTAAATCAAATCTATATATAAACCAGCATGAAATGGAATTTTAATCTTCTTCATAAGGATAACATTAGGGATGTGTACTGCATCCATGCTTAAAAAAAACAAATATTACTCGATTTCGAGCAACGGGTACACTTCTTAACACTTATTGTGAACAATCTAAACACCTATTCCCAATAAGATTAACATGGGGAATTTTTTTAACAGTTTCTTATTTTCCCCGCAACCACTCAACTAGGTTATAAAATACTAAATTATTTAGTTTGTTATGCTCTACAAAAGAGTATATATATAATAACTACCTAAATAACACAACAACCTAATCAAGATAAAAAATCAAATAAATCACCACCGGAATCTCTCAAGGGTCGGTTCTCGGACCACTATTTTTCTTAGCATACATCAACGCCTTCCCTATGCTCCTTCCAGAAAATAATACATATATTATATCCGCTGACTACAAAATTGTCACCATTCCCAGATCACCAAGCAAAATTCAAATAGAACCCCTTCAGATATCCAATAATATCTGCCAAGATATGAACCTGACCATAAACAAATCCAAAACAATCAATATTAATTCATCCACCAACTCTACATCTACAGAAGACACTCCGACCACCTCAACAACAATAGTACCATTTTAATATCAAGAACTTCAATGTTTCTTTGAATAACATTGGATGAAATTTTAAATTGGTTACCACACCACGAAAACCTTCACAAAAAGTTATCAACTGCTCTGTTTGCACTGAGGAGAATTAGAGAAATCACCGATCTAACTATTGCAATAATGGTTTACCGTGAAGTCTTTACATCTCACTTTGAGATTTTAAACTATATCCCTGGGAGGAGCCAGCGATATTCATGTGCGAAAAATCTTCTTACTCATAAAAAAGGCCATTCGAATAATCGACATAGCTCACTTCCAATAACACTGCAAGCCAATAATCATTAAACACAGTATCCTGACTTTAAGATCCTTATATATCCTTGATACCATAACTATAAAAAACTTAAACCCACTTCAATCCAGAAAAAATGCATACAAATACAATATTAGATCAGGGACTAACTTAATCTGAATCAACACAACCAGCAAAGCACCCTCTTATAAGGGGAGTAAAACTATTTAACTTGCTTCCAGGTAATATCAAATCGAAAAAAAATTACAAACAAACAAAAAACATATCTATAAAATAAGCCATATCATAGTATAAATTATTTTTTTTAGATCACAACTGTGTAACCAATATGCTCTAAAACAATGCTCACTGAAACACACATACACACAAACACTCAACGAACCATAGAACCCAGAATTGACAACTCTCCAGTCTTGACGATTGTGAAGAGGAGGACCGATGTAAGATGTAAAATGTAAGCTAAGCCAAAACTGTTGGTTTTAAAAACATGTATAAAATAATATAAAAAGGTTACATTAAATCTAATTAAAACACCATAAAACCCCCCTCTCCTCTGATACAATATGTCTGGTTTTCAAAATTGTGACATTAAATGCAGTCTTAAATGTTGATAATGAATTATTTGAAATCAAAGGGTTAGTTCATTCATAGGTGACAGTGTAAACAGCCTCGAATCCAACAAATATATATATATATAAAATGGGTCATATTCAAAATTATAAATATAAAAATTCCAACAAATATAATTTATTGTATTTAGGTTGGTTTTATTTAAAATAATTCCTTAAAAGTCAAAATCAAGCAACAGGCATAGGAGTTACTAACGTTTGAAGCACACACAGTAATGTTTCTAGTCCGCCATCTTGATGACGTCATCACAGGGTGTTGGGGAGCTCTGAGAGAGTGTTTCTATAAAAACTAGTCTGATGATGAAACAACTTGCAAAAATTTGGTACCGGTAACTAGAAGTGAAATATTTTCGACCTAATGATGCAGCCAGCGCCGGCGCTGCGCTGGTACGGTAGCTGCTGCAAATCGAGCGTCAAGGTGAGCGCATTGCATTGCACGCCCTTTTATTAAAAACTTGTTGTTAAATGAACCTTTGGATTTTTTCTTTCTGAAATGTAATTGTTTATTTATCTCACAACCACACTGAATCATATTATTCAAACACTATACAATATACAATGGTTTGTTACTGGAAAAATGTTTTATGTAAAAATCAGTTATCAACCATACCCCGTGTTACATAAGAAATTGTTAAATAATATCTTGAATTACATAGTAATTTGTGATTTTTGCAATATCAGAACAGGCTACTTGATTATTTCCTAAGATATTCAGTATTAAAACGTGGGTGGCGAACGTGGCACGGCTCAATTGCCGAAATTCCGCCGCCGCTGTGGCGTTGCGGCCCAAAGTGCACGCACTGTGTTTGAGCTTCTCAAGTTACGTTTTCATTGTTGAAACTGTTACAATGTATATATTATTTTACGCGGAATATAATTTACTACAACTTTCGTTTCAAGTATTTTCTGGAAAACTTGCGTATTTATATTTTAGAGAAGAATAATTTTAAATAGTATTTAAAAATGTTATAATATTTATTATTATAATGCAAATATCTACTGAATCGTTGGTCTGAGTTAATTTAGTGAGACCAGATCTTATTTGTAGATCGTTAGAAGCAATCAAACAAAAAATAAAAATGAAGCTACAATAAATATTAACGGAGATATGAGCGTTTTTGTACATGCTTGCAGAAAGGGGGGTTTAAAGGGGGGCTGCATGATAAGCACCGGGGGGGGGGGAATTTAGGGGACTTTTGGGTTTTTGTACCTCTAGATGGGTATTATCGACTGTTATATGTTTCAGCCTGTTATTAATTTCTTCCGACATTTTTCCTTCATTGCCTTTTTTTGGTAAACTTTAAAAAATTATTATAACTAAAAAATAATTGTATCAAGTGAAACTTAATGGCCATAATATTACCACTGGAATTTGAATGCTAATGGGGCAGATATTTGAATGGTTACGAGCACGTTATAATCCGGTGTTTTAGTTACCAACATGATCCAAATTACTGGTGTATTGTCTGCATGATGGATTAACCTTACATGCATACAATCACGTTTGTTACTTAATTTTTCCAACGAACTTCTAACTTTAATCAATATTAGATGTATGCGCTTACACTGTTCTGCCGTAGAATACAGTACAGTAGCCATTACCATCTTAATCATCTTCACTTCAACTGCCCATCGGATTAATTGCCCTCTTTCCAGGAAATTACTCACATCCACCACCGTAGCAGCCGTCCTGATAATTGACGTACCATAAAAATCGTTCGATCACACAACAATTCGATCATATTTTTCCTTACAAATGAATATTGCATCTTTGTACCTATTTTTGGTTCCTATTTTTTAATTGTCTTATAAATGTTATTATTTTGTGTGCTTAATATAACATCCAGGTGTTATTCATTCTAACAACCGCCCTTTTAGTCATCCGACCCAGGGTTTGGTTCCATGTATGGCGGTTAAGAGGGCGTCTACTGTAGCTGTTCATATGAGGTGGTATAAAGCGATCTATTTTAAATCGGTTACAGACCATCGTCAAATCTTTGTGCTAGATTCAAACACTAATGTCTTGATGCTGAAAATAAATACTACACAAAACACACAGACTACAAATAGTTTACCGGTACATGATTATTAGAAAACGTTTTACTGTAGGCATAGACGGTGATAGAGAAGATCTGAAAAGTTGAGAACAATATCAGTTCATATATTGTTCTTAAAATTATGATCTCAAGAAGAAACAACTGTTCACATATTAATTTAATTCCACCATGTGTAAGAAATAAAAATGTCTTTATTTACAAAATACACATCATGAGCATAAATAGTGCCAGTTATCATACATACTAAATACATTACCAGTACCTAAATTACCTATTTCAGTGGTTGAAACATAGGACATCACTCATTAAATAGACCTAATTACACCCTCATTAAGTGAATCAAAGGTTTTTGATTAAATATTTTCTTTGAAATTTTTAATGGCCATTGAACAAGTAAAAAAATGCAGTAGGTATGATAATTATTTTATTTAAAATGAAATAACAACACAAATATTCCTGGTGTATGAAAACTCAAACCTAAACTTTCTTTATTTCATTGACATTACAAATTGTACATAAAATAGAATCAAATGAAATCCCCATATGTAGCTACTAAAATAAAATAAATAATTAATCCAATACAATATTCTCACTTTAGATATTTGTTTGATAAAATTAATAATATTTGGTTTAATTTTACAGTAGTTAATGTATTTTATCAAAGGTGTTAAATTCTAATAAAGGCATATATAAACTAATCATTCAGAGTCCACATAAAAATAACGTTCATTCCAACTCTAAAAGTGTTCTGATGGTTTTTTACACTACAGTAGAGCAGCATCATCATCATCATTCATCTTTGTTGCGGATTAGGAAACCCCAGCATTGCTGCTAGGCATGTCTTCCACGAGCGGGAATATGGTGCAGGTTACCGGAAGGGTTGGATATAGCAGGAAAGGAAAGGGTGGGATAGGACGGCAGCCAAATCGACCCTTCAGAGGGCCAACTCCCGTGCCCCTGTGACAGCTGGGATGAGGCTCTCAAACAGGGGACCTGCATTCCGCCCTCCAACTGACCAACTCAACTGACAGGGTATCCATGTACAACAGCCAGGAGACCATCCATTCTCAGGATTGGGGACCAAACCTGGAGATTCTGTCCCTGAATAGCTGCTGCAAATGGAGGGACCAAAGGTGAAAGGGAAGTTTGTCATAATGGACAGCCAAAAGACTTACCATATGTAATGACAACTTCATTATCTGTACGCAATGTCAGCCTCAAAACTGGTATAGTAGAGCAGCATGTAATATTCAAATTTATTTTAACCAGATGTGTTTCTTTCCTTGCCAGTTTCCTTGCTTGAAATAATTGCAGGCTTACTGTACGATTTTATGGTTTGATGGGGTTTTTTACAAACCAGTTCTTTTAACAATTTTATGCAACCAACTAGAGATTTAAGTATGGGGGAGTGAGGTCATTACATTACAAATAGCATACCCTAAAGTATCTTTAATCCATTGTACTTTCCTTATACACATTGCTTAACACACCATATAATATTTTTTTATTTTATCATGGATTGTTAATATTATCAAAAAGCGTTATATTACCTGAGTAAGGGCTTAAAGTTCAAAGTAATCCCAATAAGGAATTTGACAAATAATATTCCTGACAATATAACAATTTCAATTTGTTCTACGATATAAGTCATAGAAAATATAAAAATTTCTATGACTATGTGCGTATTGCTTTAATATGCAAAAGCTATTTACTTAATACATTTTCCAAACCTAAAACATCAACCATCTTTGTGTCAAAACCTAAAATATATATATCGATGAAAAAGGCTTAAATTACATATACTGTTATACAAAAGTTTAAAACAGAATATAATTTTTAAAAATGTAGGTCCATCTATGGGCCTAGAGGGTGCAGGGCTGACGATACGGTAATAATCATAGAACACTATATAACATCTCTAATCTAGGTCCACTCCATTGGCCATCTATAGATTAAATTATTTTCACCAACTATAAAATATTAAAATTGTTTATTGTTTTGACATTTTGAATATCCAAGCTAAAAGTTGGTGTGAATGAATTAGTTGATTTTGAATCGTAGTTGGTTGATATCGTACGTTTAAATTAGTGAATTGAGCAAATTGTGTTCCAAGACACACGCAGGCTTCCAAAACATACATTGGTTGTGGTCCAAATCCTACAGGTTTTACCACCATTATTCCTCGAACGATGTACGTCAATATTATCTTCTTCTCTGTGGAAAATCGCTGATAAAAGTCATATATACATAGCATATATACTATATGTTGAACTGTACTTTATATAAATTACAGTATCCTTGTCCTTTAAATTTAGGGTTGCCATATGGTGGTGTGGAAAAAAGAGATTTTAGCTGGCGATCTTTGAAAAAAGAGTAAATTATTGATAACCCCCATGGGGGAGGGCCGGGGGTACCCTTCCCCCACTCCGGAAAATGTTGAATAACAGGTATTTATTAAAATACCCCCGTAGCAGCAAACCTGCATACTAAGCGAATTTCCAATGCATATATATGTATCTTAATACCACATAAAGCCACATACCAAGTTTCATCAATATACAATCATAAATAAACGATTTATGTCATTTTAATAATTATTCTCCATAAGAATAACATGCCGCTGAGTATGCAGGTTTGCTGAAACAAGGAACACAAAAAATGGGTTTTCATACAAATATGAATATAACCCAACTAGGTGAAGCCACAAACCAAGTTTTATTAAATTATGTTCATAATTAAGGGAGACATATAATATTTAACTTTTTCTCCATAAGAATATCATGGGGGCTGAGTACGCAGGTTTGCTGCTACAGGAACCATCGGTAAACATTGTTTTTTGTGCTAATGGCAATAGACCACAACCAGATGAAGCCATATACCAAGTTTGGTCGGTATAAGTTCATAAATAAGCGATATATAACATTATTCATTGGACAACGTACTGTGTTTAGCACTTTTAATATCTACGTAACCTATTGACGTAAAGCAATGACCAAAACACCACATTGTGTGTTTTTTTAAGCTAAATCCAATGGTGAAAATAAAATTTGTCTTTCTCAAAGATTATATGTGAATAATTAAAAAAAACATTATTGGTGTACAAAACCCCCCTAAAATACCCCTTCGGATAGATCGATATGTCTGGTTTTCGAACTTAGTCATAAATGTTGCTTTACAAGTGTGTACCAAATTTCATCAAAATCGAAAACAATTTTTACGAGAGTTATCGTGCTCACGGACACACATATAGATATTTATATATTACAGTTTTGAACGAATGGTGTTTTTGGGGTCTGGGGGCCTCAAAATGAAAAGTTATCTGTTCCCGGGCCTAGGTTTTACCATACTGACTACGGTAATAGCTTCTTCCCTATGGAGGAAATTCGCTAAAAAACACTTTTTAATGCTTTTTAGCATACAAAATTAATTATATAATCACATTATATTTGCTAACTTTATATGCCTACATTTCTGAAAAATAATTATTAAATAATTTTAATATAATAATAAGATTAAAGTAAATTTTTTAGTGAAATGTAATTTATTATTTAAATTTTGTTTTAATTTAAATCGTAAATCACACAAAAACTATACAACAGAATATATATATATATATATATATATATATATATATATATATATATATATATATATATATATATATAAATAAACTAAAATGGAGAACCTAAACCAATATACTTTTCAGATTCGTAATTTAATAAACTGCAGAGTCATAAATCTTCATTCTGATTTTCAGAATTCGATAACGGCAAATATATGTAAAAGTTAACGAAATTTCCTACCGAAATAAAGACAAAAAGTAACAAATATATAGAGGTTAGAATGAACAGGCAGTCAGGGTTTAGCTTATTTGACAATCATTGCATGAAAAGTTAAAGTTATAACAGTAAATACATTTTCGTTTAACACAAAATTTGTGTTATTCAACGCAGTTTTTGGAAAAATTTCAAAAAGATGAGGTTTTTTATTTTTCACGGAAATTCCCAGGACCTATATCAAGTAAAATACTCCATAAAATTCGATAATCTCCGGGGAAATCCGGTGATATGGCAACTCTACTCAAATTTCAACATAGAGGAAAATTATACACTTTTCTTTAGAGATATTAAAATAAATACATTTTTTAGAGCAAATTAAAACATTATCAAGAACAAATACAATATTTTTGAGATAAATAACGTTTCAGCACACTAATAAAATATGAGATACGATTGGGTTACGATTACCAAAATGTTATATTACATTTTCTTAAAAACAAATATTCTAGAACAAAAATTACAGGTTACCATTTTACTATAGCCAATCCATTATTATAACTCTTATTCATGCCATTTATAACTTACATTAAAGGTTTAATAACGTTTTGTTTTGTTACATATATAAACGATTTGCGAAAGACGTAATAAAAACACATTTCACTTTTTATTATATGTTGGTAGGCTTGTTCAGGTTGAGCAGCCTTCCATATGTGAAAAGTGCAGGTTTGTTTTGAACACTTAATTGCAGAATTCATTTGAAGAATTATACCATTATATACACTGATTTACCATAGCTTTGGTAATTTAGATATTGTAATTTGTCTGTTGTTAATTTTCGTTTAGATTTTATGAAGGATGCGCCAGTAGCATGGTCAGTATTGCCATTACTGCTGAGGGTGAGGTTATAAAAATAGGATTTTTCGTGGTTTTTGGTTATCTTAAACATTGTTTTTACAAGCGTTAAAATGGTTATATAAAAGAACTCTTTGTAGGATTGGGCTTGATAATTAATTATTTGTTGGTATACATCAACATTTTTGTTAAATTACCTAAAGTTTAGTGTAAAACCCTAATTTACATGATCTGAGTTGGATCAATATGAAGACGTAGTAGGAGGGTTAATCCTTGTCTAGTGACTAGCTTTTACTTCACCTCCTATGGTTGTTTAAAATCATGATTACTTTTGGGAACGAAGTGATGAAGTTTCCTTCCAAGGTACTGTAAATAATAAATCAAACATTTTCTTGCTTAAAGTTGATACTTTATTATATAAACTGGCAAGATTATAGATCATGATCTCTGCTTGTATCAAAGTTCAAAGCCTATTGTAATTTAGCTATTTTAAGCAAAACGTTAATTGGTTTTTGTTTCTTTTGTCAGATAGGAAGTTAATTATTGATTAGAGTAATATACTCAATAACCCCGTAACTAGCCTCGGTCTTCAGGTTTGTAGATTTTAGGCCTAGGCCTATAAGCCTCAAAAGTACAATCCTGGGATTTTTCAAAGTCATTTTTAGATAAAGTGATAATATTGACAATTAACATTGTGTTATTTAAATAATCCTCAGTGTAGTTTGAGTATTGCAGGGGTAATAAAGTAATAATTTCAGCAAGTTATCCCATTAACACATTGCGTGCGGCCGGGTCAACATAGACCTGCGGCGGGAAACACACAGAGGCGGCCGGGTCAAGGTAGTCGCGCGGAGCGCTCTCCTACTACTTGTATTATTGTGAGCCAGCCACTGGATGTTTTCCATTGAACGTTTTTAGCCATACGCGTCAAAAATGTTGACTTCCCCCAGTGACCTTGGTTTCTATTTTTGAATTATTTTGGGGCAGATCACAGATGTTGGAACGGTGGGTGGAGTCAGGCCTGTTGTTATGCTTTGACAAACCCCCCTGAATCATAACCATGCGACGGAATGTCAGTCTCGTTGCGTAATCGGCACGTTTGAGTATCGGGAGCGTTATTTGGTGGGTTTTTACTAATTTCTCATTTGTGCGGGAGTCTTTTTTGAAAACCAACTGATAGAGACGGTATAAGTCTATGCGATCTTCATTGATAGGAGTGCAAATAAGTGTTTATTCGACTGACAGTTTGCAAAACCAGCCAGTGTCCCCATTTCGGTACGATGTCTCGACCGACAAGGCGCAACGACGTGGTGCCCGACATCCGGCACTGCACGTCACCATGGAGCGAAACACCTGGTGGCGTCCGGGTCACTGTTTTCGACCCATGGATTTCGGACTGCCATTTTCTTGGAAAAACACCTGGGAATTCATTTTTCTCCTCGAATCTCGACTCTTAGAACTAAAATATAAGTTTTTAAGCGTTATAATTTTTTAGGTATAGGATAAGTTTATTAATATTTCCTTAGCACCGAATGTGTTAAGTAGGTCACGGTACTGATAAGACTAATAATTTATTAAAAATTGAAGGAAACATCTACCTATTAAAGAAAGATGTTATGATATTCCTATAATTTGCTGAAGAACTACTGCAGGCCAATTCATTGAGCTCGGCATCTGAATTGTCCATTCTTGCTAAGGACTTGCTAAGTGACTTTTCCCCTTCAAGTGGCTTAGTAACAGCATTGATTATGAATACAGAATAGATTAATCGAGCTTATGGCCCATCTTTTGGTGCACAAAATACACAACTAGTGAAACTAGTGCTACATCAAGCCAAATGAGGCGCTGTAAACCAGTGTTTAAATTTGCGGGATTTTATCCCGTTTCAATGGTTTTCAAACCCTCCACGGGATTTAAACAGGAAACGGGATATAAACACCACCGATATTGCCAATCATAATGTGCAAATTTACCAGTGTGAGATCGAAATATTTTATAACAGATTTTTTTATATGGCATTAATTATTGTTATTTATTAATTTCTTTAATCCAGAGTTTTTTTGTTCAGCCTTTCGATTTGATTGCCTAACTGTTATTTTTCCCCGTTACATAACAATGATTGCAAGATAAGAAGAACATTATTTTTTTATAAAATTTAATACAAATTTAAATTGTTAAATTGTTTAAATTTTAAATCTTTTAACCGTAGCAGTGGCCAATGGTGTAAGTGGGAAATCTAAAAAAGTCATAACGTTGATGGTAAAAAATTATTGTCACTTAGGCCTATAGATAATTGTATATAGAAGTATGTAGTAAAGTTTTTGCGTATTTAGAAAAAAATTTCACATAATTTAGTACCTATATAACTTTTTCACCTAATTTTTCCCCCCAAAATAACAGAAACATGTTGTATTATGTTCAATTACGTACATAAAAATGTATAACAGCTAAGGTAAATTTTTTAGCGAATTTCCCCTATAGGGAAGAAGCTATTACCGTAGTCGGCATGGTAAGACCTAGGCCCGGGACCATGATAACTTTTCGTTTTGAGGTCCCCAGACCCCAAAAACACCATTCGTTCGAAACTGTATATATATATATATATATATATATATATATATATATATATATATATATATATATGTGTGTCCGTGAGCACGATAACTCTCGTAAAAATTATCCGATTTTGATGAAATTTGGTATAAACGTGTAAAGCAACATGTATGACTTTAAGTTCGAAAACCAGCCAGATCGCTCTATCCGAAGGGGTATTTTGGGGGGGTTTTGTACCCCAAAAATGGGTTTTTCGAATTTTTTACATACAATTTTTGAAATAGTCAAATTTTAGTTTTTCCCATTGGATTCAGCTTAAAAAAACACACAATTTGGTATTTTGATCATTTCTCTACGTCAATTGGTTACCGAGATATTGAAAGTGCTAAACACAGTACGTTGTCTAATGTTATTCTTATGGAGGAAAATTAAAATTTTATATCTCGCTTATTTGTCAACGTATACTTACGAAACTTGGTATACGGCTTCATCTGGTTGTGGACCATTGATATTTGCTCAAAAAAACTATTTTTACCAAAGGCTCCCGTAGCAGCAAACCTGCGTACTCAGCCCCATGTTATTCTTATGGAGAATAAGTAACGTGTTATCTCCCTTCATTATGAAAATAAATTAATGAAATTTGGTATGTGGCTTTACCTACATGAGTTATATTGATATTTGTATAAAACCCCATTTTTTGTGTTCCTTGCTTCAGCAAACCTGCACACTCAGCCGCCATGTTATTCTTATGGAGAATAATTAAAATGTCATAAATCGTTTATTTATGAATGTATATTGATGAAACTTGATATGTGGCTTTATGTGGTATTAAGATACATATATATGCATTGGAAATTCGCTGAGTACGCAGGTTTGCTGCTACGGGGGTATTTGATATATGTGTTACCTATGTTGATTTTTTTGTCCGAAGAACAAGATTGTTATTTTAGTTTTGGCCAGCAGCTGCTTATAAAGTGGTCTGACCAGTGGATCAGCTGATACGTTTTCCTCGCTTTAAAAATTAACCAGTCCTTTGATAGCTATTCTGTACTAGTATTGACGGCCGCTATCGCGACCGCATGGAATAATCAGCTGTTTCAGGATAACAGACTTTAGAAATAGAAATCCACAGCTAAATACTCCCGGCTCTGCTAATATGCTAAAATGGCGTAAAAACATAAACCTTTAAGCTACCGTAACCCAAATAAGGTTGCTTTTCAAGAAAAACAAACGACACACGCGGCTTCCCCGACCTCAATTACCCCTAAAAAATATCTTTTCGTAGCTTGGGAGCCATTACAGCTCGAGAAACAGCCTCAGACGGACGGATGCACGGAGCGGACGGGCGGATGCACGGAGTCACAGACAAATGCGGATTATAGTATTGATACATATTCAGTGGTAACAGTCACCATTGCCAATGGAAATTTGTCCAATTAATAACCAAAGTTATAGGGCTTAGATTATAAATGTCAAATAAATATTTAAACTTAAATTGTCATGAAAATTGTTGTTATTATTTTAGATGGAAATGGTAAGTAGGTAACTTAGTGACTAAGAAAATGATAAATAAATAACTACCGGTACCGTACTAGGCCTAATTGGCATTAAATGTGAATGTTTTAATTAGGTCATAGAGCTGTGGCGAACCTCTGTTGGACAATTAGTTCAATACCGGTATGTTAAAACAATCAATAACGTTATTTACAATAGATGTTTTTGTTTTTAATAAATTGGTGCAGATTGAACCTGTTATGCAGATGGATACTTTGTTTAATGGTTGTTTCCTTCAGGGTGTCTACCAGTAGGAACAATTCGAGAAGTTGTGAAAAAGTCTGGGATTTCAGTCGGGTAAAGTAAGTGCGGTGTGTTATCAGCCAAAATCGATAATTTTACTGGCAACTTACAGCAATATTACTAGCCAAAAACTACGACCATAAAGTTTGTTATCGGCCGAAAATTGAGTACAAACCGTATTTTATGCCGGGAATGTACTTAATCGCTCAAAAACGGCAATCGGACCGCATTTTCTCGGCATTAAATAAAGCCGGGTCAGGTTTTATATACCAAAAGCGAAGTCCGAAATGCATTTTATCGGGCAAAATCAGAGATTTGGCCATGTTTTATCGGTAAAAACATAAATGTTGCCGCAACTTGGTGGTAAAAAAAACCAACAAAATAACTCAATTTTTTATAAATAATGGATGGACCGCGTTTTATTGGCCTCAAGCGGCAAGCGAGCTGCTTATTATCCACGGAAATAGCAATATAACCTCGTTTTAGCACCCGAAAAAGGCAATTGACCGACAAACCCATACTGCGATTTTTAGGGCAAAAACCTCGACCACAATAAAATTAAGGGCCACATTTCACCGGCCAAAAAAGACTGCCAGACTGCGTTTTACAGAAAAAAATTACTGACTAAAATTATTTTTTTAAACAAAATAGGCAATTTCATTTCATTCTATTTGCCGAAACCAACTGTTCCTCGCATTTTAAAGTCCGAAATTGACGGCCGCAACATGTTTATTGACTGAAAATGACGACCGAGCCTCAATATTTGCCAAAACTAACAATCTAACCGTGATTTATCATAAAAATTGGCAATCAGACCACATTTACCCAGCGAAAAATAAAGCCGGATCCCGTTTTATAGGCCCGAATGACTACTGGAACGTAGTTTTACGAATACAATCGGCGATTCGACCCCGTTCTATAGCCAAAGAACGCCTATTATTTTCGCGTTGTATGGGTCAGAAACAGGAATTTAGTTGCATATAATGGCCCGAAATGACGATCGGCAACGTTTCTTATTGGCTGAAAATGACAACCAAAACTTGTTTTCTTGGCTGGAAACGACAACCGAGCCGCATGAACGAGAACGGCCGAAAAAGGCATTTTATAGTAACAAATTTTTGCCGAAATTCCCGTTTAGTTAGCCGATTTTCCTGGAATTTCCGGTCTGTGGACACCCTGACGGGCATATAAGTCTGACTGACGATGCACCAATCAGACGACAAGTCGAGATGATGCTGCCGGGCAGACGTAGCGCTGGTGCGGGAGTGCGCACGCAACTCCGACCTTTTGCCTTGGGGGGGGGGGAAATTTCCCCCATTTCCCCCCTCCCGTGGATCCGCGCCTGTGTTCGATCAGATAATTACTTTAAAATATCCCACTTAAATACACAGATAATTCATTTACCTTATATTCTCCTTAAATACGCCCTAGTTGCGCCAGTGTGTAGATAATCCAAGACACATTTATAACATAGAATACATCATTTTAGCGCTTCATTGCTTTATAAGTAGGCCTACAGAGGCTTCCTGAGGTGTATCACTCATTCTACATTCACAATTAATTCACTACCTACAGAATGTAGGCCTAATCAAAAAATGTTTTAGTACTTATTTCAAAATATGTTTTCACTTACACCCTATTACTACTGTACTCTCATACATCATGGTAAATATATAGGCAATTAATTCATGTTAGTCTTAAAATATGCCCAAGTTTTTTGCCAGTTTTTAACCAACCCTTTAGACCAGTCTGACAGTTAGTCAAACCAAATGGGTTTTAAGTAGTTAGTAGTAATTGTGGTTGCAATTGATTAATATAACTAAATTTGGTTAGCATAGGAGTCACTGGTATTAAATCTTCAGGACTGTCTTAATACCTAAGAATTTACTAAATTACTAATATCTAGCTAAATTGAACATTTTATGTATCTCTGACCTACCTTAGAACTCTGTAACCTTAGCTTTGTATTACATTTTTTTAGGATGACTGTCGGAACTCATTAGAAGCGCTTGAAAAGTTGCTAAATGAGTTTTTCAGCCCTGGAACGTCCAACGAGAGACAACGAGAACTTGAAAATATTTTAAGCACTTTCTCAGGCAGACCAGAGTCATGGAGGTTATGTCTTCAATTCTTGACTTTAACCAGCAACCAGTATGTTGCCATGTATTGCCTGGCGACTATAGAGGTGAGTGTTTCAATTTATAATGGTTCTGAATTTTAATTTCATACCATACATACATTTTCCTTGTAGACATAGTCTACATTTGTTAACTTAGTAACCTACCAATTACAAAATGTCATGGTTAAATCTTTGTAAGTGCATGTAAGTACATTGCTTATTTATAATTTTCTAATGACCAAAATCATGACTATAAATTTTATAAGTGGTAGCTCATAACCAAGGTATACCCATATGAAAATGTTGTATAGTTAATTGAGCTGCTGTCTGTGAAAGAACATTCACAATGATCATGTTTTTGTACTTTTGATCTAGAAAATTTTTAGATACCGGTAGGCATTTCTATGCTTATTTGTTTTATTCCAATGGAATAAAATGGTTTCCAATGGAATTCCAATGGTTTTCTTGTGTTTTTAAACTTCAATGGCATTTTCTAACATTTTACAGGTAATGGTTCAAACCTATATTCAGAAGTTTTTTGGCTACATATTTGTTCTATTTCATTTTTTAAAACTGTTTGGATTTTGACATACAGTAATTCATTTCTTTGTCGGCAGTCTGTGATAACAAAGCGATGGTTGGTGTTACTGACAGAAGAGAAGTCAGAACTAACGTCTCTGTTGTACAAACACCTGCTGGCACGGCATGCAGAGTTCCCTCACTTCATACGCAACAAACTGCTCAAACTCATTGTAGACATTGCACGATACGACTGGCCCCATTTTTATCCCGACTTCTTCATGAATATATGCAAGGTGAGAAAATCAAAGTTTTCATACAGTGTTGTGTCTTTTCTTCTGTAAATTCAGTTTTTGAACATGGATTCAGTAATTATTTTATTATTGATTTATTTGGACTTTACCTATTGCTTCTAGTGTAGCGGTAGGTAAAGTCCAAATAAATCAATAATAAATTAAAATCTATTGCTATTATGAGTTTCAAAAATTCAGTAAGTTAGTTATATTGGTGTTCTTCAATAGTATAAATTAAGTTGAAGATTAAAGAATTTAGATTTAGTAAACAGGCTTAGCTTTCTTTATAGTTTAGGGTAGAATGAAAGGTCATCTGACCATTACCACCTCAAAACGAATTATCTGGTTTGGGACCACCCCTCAACCACCACTAAAGACAACAATAGTTCAGATTGTTTAGGAAATTAAAGTTTTGGATTCTGAAATTCAGTCCAGACCAAAGTATTAACAGAGAGACTTTGGTTATAATTTTGTTGTAGTTTTGTCTTGGGGGTTTTATAATGTTTCGTGTTTGGGTACGGTGCTTCAGACATTCAAAAGGTAGTCAGCTTGTGAATTACACTGGTACATTTTCTGCCGTTTGCTTCAAAAACATTTAAATTGTACTTGAAAATGAAAGAAGTTACCTTTATTGATGATGGCTAAAATCTTCAACTTTCAGCCATAGCAATTTAGATTTTGTTTTCACTAACAGCAACTACTTCCAGCCAATCACTTCATGTATCCTGTATGGTAAATTAACCTGCAAAAGAGTCAAGGTAAGACACAAAGTAATAGGCCTAAGTCTTGCAGTTAGGAATTATCAGTGATGGCAGACAATATACTGACGTTGAAAGCTACTGTTGTAGCACCGGGCAATGATCACTTGATCCAGACCAAGTAGGAGGGGATATGGTGACTGGAGTGGGGAATGGAAGGGTAATTCTTTCAACAAAGTATGCTTTTCAAAGTGATAGTAACCTGACTAACTTACTCAGCAGCATGCTAGTTCATTATACCAACTCTGCACAATGCATAAATATCAATTTGTATCATACCAGATCAATTGCATTTGGGGTGAAGTGTTTATTTATCTCAATAAAAAGATTACAGAACATAATGCCATAAGAACTGGGTTGTAGATAATAATTATTGGCCTATTGAATGAGAATAGATTATGAAACGTATCTGTGAAAGAAGTTGTCCTATCTTCAAGAATTATTTCAGAATTGTTTACATTTTTGGAACCTTAAAACTAACCATGAAACTGTGTGCTATTTACAATCTTTATTGTATAATTCTGTAAGTCGAAATTGTGGGAGTTTGAAAAATCGCAGAATGATGGAGGACGGCCCAAATTTAAGGTCTCGGGGAAAATAGCAGTATTTGTAAAAGATTATACCAGCAAACGAGAATAATGTTAAACATTTCCCATAAGAAAAGCATAGGGATTGAAAAATTCTGCTTTGTTTATATTAAATCATGTGATTACATGTCTACTGTGTTTATGAACTTACATATGTTCTTCATACAAGTCAGGAGTGTAGGCTTTTGCAATTAGACTGAAGAGACTGCCAAGCACAACATACTGGATTGTGAGAGACTCGGGGCAAGGAGAAGGGCTCTATTGGTTTGCAAGTAACCAGGTGATTAAACCAGGAGAAAAAAAACTCCTGGATCCCGTAAAGGGTAAAGGGCATTAGTTTGCCGAACTAACGTACTAGGGACACACAATAAGCTTCGGTTGACGTGTGAGGATCTTTAAATCTTTGGATCTCTGAATCCGTCCCTTCAAGAACACATAAACATACATGTGTTCTTAGTTCTCTTAAACAATCCCTTGTATAAAACTGAAGACTTTTTTGCCTTAATTAGCTAAGGCATTCCTTTTGTATCTTTTAATCTAGTTTTAGAAATTATTTTATTTGAGTTTAATTCTTTTTTTTGATAATGATATGTTTCAATTGTATTACTTAATGTTATATGACGAGCTGGAAGATGTAATCCACACATTGTATTACTTACTGGCAATAAATTGAGTATTGAGTATTGAGTACTTAAAATATTGTTTTATTTTTCCTCAAAATGTAAGGAGTATAAAAAGTATGAGTCTTGGAGCAAAGTTAGGGGCTATGGCGGCCCCTTCAAGCCACTAGTGTTGTTTTCTTTTCTTTAGTATCATCATTCATCATCATTGTTGCAGATTAGGAAACCCCAGCGTAGCTGCTAGTCACATCTTCCACAAGTGGGAATATTGCGCAGGTTACCGGAAAGATAGGATATAGCAGGAAAGGAAAGAGTGGGAAGGGACGGCAGCCAAATCGATCCTTCAGAGGGCCAACTCCCGTGCCCCTGTGACAGCTGGGATGAAGCTTTCAAACAGGGGACCCTCATTTTGCCCTCCAACTGGTCAACTCAACTGACAGGGTATCCATGTACAACAGCCAGGGACCATTCATTCTCAGGTTGGCAGGTGGGGACCAAACCCGGAGATTCTGTCCCTAGCTGCTGCAAATGGAGGGACCAAAGGTGAAAGGGAAGTTTGTCATAATGGACAGCCAAAAGACTTACCATATGTAATGACAACTTCATTATCTGTACCCAATGTCAGCCTCAAAACTGGTAAAGACCGTCTTAAGGTAGTCCTGGGACTTTCTTTAGTATTTAAAGAAAAAAAAAGTCAGATGAGACAGAGTATTAGAGCAAGTTTAGGGGTTTTGGCCACTTTAACCTGCTAGTTTAGTCTAATTGCCAATTTTAGCTCCAGAAATATAATTAATTGGGTATTTTGCAGATGATCCAAGATCCAAACACCACAGTTCTAGGTCTCAGTTTCCTCCAAACCGCCTCAGAGGAGCTGATTTGCCCTCGTGAAGATCTCAGTGTTTGTCGTAAAGATGAACTCAAACGACTGTTTACTGCTCACATTCCAAATGTATTTAAAATTATTTGCGGTGAGTAACTTTGTTTTAAGCACCAGTATTTAGTTAGTTTCTAGACTATTTGAAACCCATATCCAATCGAAGCAAACAGGAATATGAAAAAAAACTAATATTAGTGAAATGGAATGTTCCACCCTAAAATAATAATTTATAAAACATATATTTTACAACACCATGTTACTGTAATGTAAATAGTAATCTGAACAAAATCAAATAACCAAGCCTATTATTTTGGTTTGCAGTGTTTTCTAAATATTGGGTTTCTTTTACTTTCTCCACCTTGTACAGAGTATATGGGGAAGTATTGTTTCGTCAAAATTTTTGAATTTGAGTTGTTAGTGGAAATATTCGTTTTGGTGCTCCCTGAACCAAAAAAGTTATTTTTATGTGCTGTCTGTCTGTCTGTATGGATGTGTACAGAGCTAGAGCTCTAACCAATGGTCCGATTTTTATGAAATTTGGTATATAGGTACTAATTTATAATATCTCCAGGAGTTTTTTCATTTTTTGGAATTTTTTATTTTTAAGGGTAATTATCCCCCAAAAACGGCTAAAAAGCATGAAAAATCAAGATTTCTCAAACGCTCTAACAATTTTGATTAAACTTTAGTCGTTTGTAGAACTTTAGTTTTCCAACAAAATGACACCACCCGCATTTCTGTAAAAATTCGGGTTCAGAAATTACAAGATTTAAAATATCAAAAATTCAGTTTTTTGTTTTTTTTATAAAAAAACATAATTATAAAAAATATTACTATTCCCCATTAAAAATAGCTCAAAAAACTAAATAATTTAGTCTTTTGAATTACTATTCTACAATTACTGGTGGTGGAGAAAATTTAAATTTTCATTTTGCGGTAAACGCAGTACGTTTTCCAAAGTTATCTTATGGGGAATACAAAAATTACTATTTCTCTCTTATTTATAGATCGATTTCGTTCAAACTTGATGTGCTCATCAAGTTAGCATTGTCCAACAGAAGAAATTCGAAAAATGTTGCCCCTTAATAACCCTGAGTGGGGGAATAGGGGGCATTTCCCCTCTTAAAACCACGTGAGTAGCGATGGATTCTGTAGTGTCTCCTAAACAGGGATTTGGGTGGATATTTTTAAAACAACTTGTTTACAAGATTTTCTGCACATTCAACCGTGCTTTTTATTCTATATTTAGTAATTACAAAATAATTATTCATTAAAGTTGGTCTAAAAGGGTGACTGTATGACCCTGATACTGTTTATTTAATATTTGAACACCAATTTCATCTTCACACCCTTAGGTTCAGTTTCACTATCTCATTAGGTTTTAATATGATTAAAAAAAGTAAAAATGGAAAATATATTAAATAGTTATTAGTATTTCACTACTGATTTATGTAAGTTGTTCTAACACTGACTAATTGACAAATTGTGTGAAATTTAGGTAATATGTGTTTGTTTAGGAATAGAACAAAGTTTATGCTTTATTTGGAACAACTCAGTTATTGTCTTAGTGTTGACGGATGTATTGGAGGGGGTGAATCGGCGGGGTGAACCAGGCTTTTGGGGGCTGCGGCATTGCAATCTGTATGCCACTTATTGCCTTATTGTTGTGTTGACAGAGTTATCGGAGGGGGTGAAGGGGCTTCAGGAGTCCAGGCTTTATGCTACTTATTGTTCTAATGTTGACAGATGTACTGGAGGGGGTGAAGGATGGGAGGAGTAGCTAGGATGTGGAGGCTTCAAGACTCCAGGCTCTATACCACTTATTGTTGTAATGTTGAAAGTTGTACTGGAAGGGGTGAAGGAGGTACAGAGTAGCCAAGCTGCTGGGGCTATAGCATTGGAGGCTTTATATCACTTATAGACCTAATATTGACAGATGTATTGGAAGGGGTGGAGGAGTCACGGACTAGCCAAGCTTCTGGGGCTTCAGCACTGGAAGCTTTATTTCACTTAATGTCCTAATGTTGACAGATGTATTGGAGGAGGTGAAGGAAGGGAGGAGTAGTCAGGCTATGGGGGCTGCGGCACTGCAGGCTGTGTGTCATTTATTGCCTTAATGTTGACAGATGTATTAGAGGGGGTGAAGGAAGGGAGGAGTAGCCAGGCTGTGGGGGCTGCAGCACTGCACACTGTGTGTCATTTATTGCCTTAATGTTGATAGACGTATTAGAGGGGGTGAAGGAAGGTAGGAGTAGTCAGGCTGTGGGGGCTGCGGCACTGCTGGCTGTGTGTAATTTATTGCCTTAATGTTGACAGATGTATTAGAGGGGGTGAAGGAAGGGAGGAGTAGCCAGGCTGTGGGGGCTGCAGCACTGCAGGCTGTGTGTCATTTATTGCCTTGAAGGAAGGGAGGAGTAGCCAGGCTGTGGGGGCTGCAGCACTGCAGGCTGTGTGTCATTTATTGCCTTAATGTTGACAGATGTATTAGACGGGGTGAAGGAAGGGAGGAGTAGCCAGGCTGTGGGGGCTGCAGCACTGCAGGCTGTGTGTCATTTATTGCCTTGAAGGAAGGGAGGAGTAGTCAGGCTGTGGGGGCTGTGGCACTGTAGGCTGTGTGTCATTTATTGCCTTAATGTTGACAGATGTATTAGACGGGGTGAAGGAAGGGAGGAGTAGCCAGGCTGTGGGGGCTGCAGCACTGCAGGCTGTGTGTCATTTATTCTCCTGGGTTCCTCTGCAGTCTCAGGCTACCCACTCTGCTCTTTTGGCTCTGGTTTTCCACTTCACCTGCACTCCGGTCAGTATAACCATGCCATGTAGTTTGCTGTTAATAGCTTTTGAGTTTTAAGTGCACATATTTCATTTCTCAATGAACCTTTTTTGGGCTTTTGATGTTTATAAATGTTTAGTTATTCATACAATAACTAGCGGTTCCTGGCGCATGTTACTATGCCCAAGAATTGTGTTTTAAAATCTTCACTCATAATATTTACATTATAGCTCGCTACCTTAACTAGTAGTCAGCGGTTTACAATATTTTTAATTAGTCATATGTGAAAATCATAACAAATCTTTCCTCCATAAGAATAGCATGTTAACTTTAAAGTCCATGCTATAACTGGGGCATAGACCTATGGTCCTAAATTATTGGCTATAAACATTCCTCGGGTCAACTCGAATGACCATGCAAAGTTTCAACACAATCGGTTGAGAGGTATTGCATAAACACCAAACAAACAGACATACGTACATCCTTTTATTTATATATTTCTTAGTAAAAATCTAATCAGATATTTAGTTAAAAGTAAAAAATTGTAATCTGTATGCCTCTAATTGATTATTACGTTTCTCTATATACAGCCAACTTCTGATTATCCATGCTATTGACCGATGGAAGGGCATGGATATCAAAACCATGGATAAAACAGTGGCATTCAATAAATTGAATCTTATTGGTATGATAATGGTTTATTAACAACATTGTGTTTGAGTGCTGTTTTGGGTAAATTTAAAACATCAGTACGAAAACTACAAAAATGTATAATAATAATAATAACATCAAAGGAGGAAAGTGATCAAAGCTCACATAAACTTTTCACAGCTTCCTACGATTCTGATAGCTTCTGACGATTAGGTTTTTAAGAAAACAAAATGTATTTAGCACGTTAAAAGTAATTGGTAATTGCCTCTTAGTACCTGACTCCTTGATGATAAAAACACAATTATAATGTGTATTAATTATATTGTACACAATACTAAACTGATCGGTATGCTAGCAGCGTGGGATGAGGTAAAACAATCAGGGAATAATAAGCCACAGGATACATACACAAGAAAACTATCTTCTCTGCAGTGAAAAATTCAAGAAATATGTTTACTGGATGAGCATGAACCTTTGTAATTTGGCAACATTACATTTGTTATTAAATCAGTAAATAAAACCCACTGTCTATGATGTTTTATTTGAATAGCCATTGTTCCTTCGCTAATTTAAATAGTCTTATATAACAAGTGAACTGGTAGGCTAATACAAATAATTGAACTGGGTTTTTGGAATAATTATTTATTTTGGAGATTGGATGATCAAAGAATCAAATATTTATGAATACACCAAAAATATAATAATAATGTTTTTGACAATATCACAACTTCCAAACTGTGATTGTAAAACTTAGTACCTAATAAAGGTCAAATAACAAACTAAGTTACTTGACTTTAGTGGTAACAAAAAATTACAAGTTCAAAAATAATAATTTTGGTAAGGTTATATAATTTAATAAAAGTAGGCCTAGTTTAGGCTACTCAACTTCAATCATTTAATGTCACCATGACTATCATCCTTGTCATTGTGATATAACTCCTTAGCCTATCTGAATATAGTACAAAACAAACATATACATATGGTCAGACAAGAGAAAAAACAAGGAAACATTTTAATATGATGGCAGCCTAGTTATTAAAAGACCAGAATCACCGATGTTAAAAAGTAGCAGACATCACAACATACTATTAGGCCTAGCACGACTTGGGCAATGACAAAATGATGCAGTAGGCCTTCTCTGTATAAGTTAACCAAAAACCTGGGCTGGTGCCATGAGCCGCCTGGTAGCAAAGTGCGGTGTGCGGTTTGAAGATCAAACCATAGTTTAGTCATTGTTAATTGTTGAAGTAGTTTTGTATGTATTTTTTTGGATTAGTAAAATTTATGGCACAAATACTTAAGGGATCGCTTTATTTTATTCTAGATATTTTCAATTCTGTCTGATCGCCGTATTTTATTTTGATAATTTAAAGGAAAGGAACCTCCTAACAGGCTTTGCCTTGGAGGCCCTACATTTTCTCCTTAGTTTTATGCACAACAAAAATGTACAACCTTTTATTTTTTTAGTCTTAATTATTATGCATTAATCTGTATTGTTGTATTTTTAAGTCATTCTGAATATAGACATTTTGTGGACTTTTAATTTTTTTGCTAAAAGAATGGGCATTTTTTAGACTATTATTTTTTATGTGCAAAATTTGAAAGTGTACAAAAATGTAATATTTTTTGGGGAAAATAAATTATTCTTATTCTTATTCTTATTCTTATTCTTAAAAACATCCATGACCAAAGAATTTCCTTTGTTTTATAAATTTACTAACTAGTTTGAATGTTTTTTGTTTACTAAAAAATATAAACTTTGTCACCGGAATGTAAACACACAACATAACCTTAAAGCTTGCATTTCAGACATTCAGCGACTTCACTATCAGCTTCGTTCTTTATAAAGAATTTCCATATAATGCTATTCTTTTTCGGTTCCATTTTAAAGAAATTAATTTTTCAAAATCAAATAATAACCGAACGATGAAACTTTTGTAAATAAATGATAGATAACTAAGCTATGCTTTCGCAAATCCATTATCGCTGCTTCGCGTTGTCGTAATACACACATGACACACAATGAGTTTAAAAAATGAAGCCTTTTCTTGGAGTATGAGAGCTCTAGATAGATTAAGCTCATTGATTATACCGGGAAACTTCCCCCTAGAGAAAGCTATGTAACTCGTTTTGCGCATGTCAGCAATATTTGTGAGGTGGAATGCGAAAAGGGACCTCTTGTCGGCAATTTCCGATTTTGAGTTATTGATATTTTTATTATCACCTTAAAATTCCTAACAGTTTGGTGCAAATTTCATGTCTCTACGATTTTTTTTGTTTGAGTTATGGACGTTTGAACTTTCTCGAAGGGTGAAGGGCATTTTCAGGAAAACGCCCTCAAAAAGTTTAAATAAACTCAGAATCTATATTTTTCATATTTAAGCGATGCTTTTGGTATCAATGCAAAGCTTATAATGTCCTCTTTAGGAAGAACACTAGTAGTTTCCTTAACTAACGCTAGAATTTAGGCTTATACTGTGTTTATTGCAACATGTAGTACACAAGGGTATTTTCTGAAAAGGGACCTCTTGTCGGCCCCGTGTTATATCTCCATAACGACAAGAGATACCTTTTCAAGGCTGAACATTTACTGCTGCCACATTGTTGTTTAAGTGTTTTATCCAATAATTAGTTTAGTATAGTCAAAATGAAGTATAATTAACATCCTAATTAGAAAATAATATCGATAGTCCACTGTTTAAAGGGCTGTATAGGAAAGTCAACGTTTTTTAACCAAAACCTCGGTTATAGAAAAGGTACCTCTTGTCGGGGCCGTATTAAAATAATCAGACGATGTTCTGCTTTTACTAGAACTTCGTCCTAGTTCTCTAAGTGTCCGCTAGAATTCAGGAGAGACTACTTTTTGAACCAATGTTTCTTTACGAAGTGTGTTGTGGAAAAGGGACCTCTTGTCGGCCATGTTATTTTCCCATAAGCGACAAGAGGTACCTTTTCTCAGGGCATGCAGTGACTAACAAAATGATTTATATCGACTTGTTTAAGCTTTGATTCGACTTTTTAACCGATACACGCCTTTTCTACTCAAAATATCGAATAATAATCGATAAAAAACCGAAAATCGATGATTTGGACCGAAATTGCTGTATTTAGCTGTACTGAAAATTTTACTTTGCCGACAAGAGGTCCCTTTTTGCTTTCCACCTCACATTTTACTCAGTGTTTTAAAGGTATTGAATGGGAAAAATATCAGTAGCAGCAATTTTAAATTTTATACACTAAAATTTCTGTTTGTGTATTGCGACTTTGGAAACACGACTTACTCTATGGGAGCTTGCTCATTGAATCGTGAGATGTTGATACAATTGGATATCGATTATCAACTTTAAATTATCGACTTATTCGCCAGTACATAATCCACTACTGTTGTCACGTTGTCTGCGTCTATCCCGTGAATCTTGAATCAACATCGAGTAGCAATGATGTATACTAGAGATGTGCGAGTACAGGTTTTTTAATTCGAGTCGAGTTCAAGTCGAGCAAATGGCAAAAGATTCTAATCTCGAGTTCGAGTCGAGTATACAAATAAATACCCCCGTCGCAGCAAACCTGCATACTCAGCGAATTTCCAATGAATATATAACATAACACATTAAGCCACTTAACAGAATTCATAAGAAATATATTCACAAACAAGCGATATTTAAAATATTAATTATTCTCCATAAAAACAACATTGGGGATGAGTACACAGGTTTGCTGCAACAAGGAATACAAAATAATGGGTTTTTATGCAAATATCAATAGAACTCATCTAAGTGAAGTCACATACCAAGTTTCATCCATATACATTCATAAATAAGCGATATATAACATTTTAAATATTTTCCATAAGAATAACATGGGGACCGAGTACCTAGGTTTGCTGCAACGGGAACCATAGGCAAAAAATTGTTTTTTTCAGCAAACAACAATAAACCACAACCAGATGAAGTCATATACCAAATTTTGTCAGTTTATATTCATAAATTAGCGAGATATAAATTTTTCTTTTTCTCCATAAGAATAACATTAGACTACGTACTGTGTTTAGCACTTTCAATATCTCAGTAACCAATTGACATAGAGCAATGATCAAAATACCAAATTGTTTGTTTTTTAAGCTGATTTCAATGGTAAAAATTGCAATTTGATTAAAATAAAAATTACATGTGAAAACCCCAAAAAAAACATTTTTGGGGTACAAAACCCCCAAAAACCCCCCTTCGGATGATGCGATTCGTCTGGTTTTCGAACTCCTTCAAATAAATGGTACATTACACATTTGTACCAAATTTCATTAAGATTGGAGCTTTTTTACAAGAGTTATCGTGCTTACGGACACACACGTATATATATATATATATATATATATATATATATATTTTTATATACATATGGGATGTACATACATATGGACTGCATATGGGAATATGCTAATAAAAAAGTTATATATACATATATAAAAATTTGAACGAATGTTGTTTTTGGCATCTGGGGACCTCAAAATGAAAAGTTATCATGGTCTCGGGCTTAAGTCTTAGCATGAGACCTACAGTAATAGCTCCTTCCCTATAGGGCAAATTCGCTAAAAAACACATAGGCCGAGTTGAATTGAAGGCCGAGTTGAATTGAATCAAAACAATGTATAGGTTAGGATCCATTTATAAAGTCACTATGACCTGAAAATAACAATAGCATAGTGAGTAAAATAAATGGATTCCTGCTTCATTAGAAAAAGGTAAGTACATTTATCTGAAAATAAATCATACCAAAGTTATTGTATAACATTTTGCCATGAAGATAAAATACTTTTAATCCTTTTGGTATTAAGGTTGCTATAGCCTGTATGGCATTAATTAACAGTTTCATTAAAAAATAATCTCAGTTTTTTTATTTCCTCTTTTTTAGTTATTCGTTTTGCATTTTATGTTTAGGCCTAAGCTACATCTTTCTACGTATGGAGAAAATAAAATTACATTTAGGCCTATAAGTTAAAATAAACTTTATTTTAATATTTAAAAGGCCTATTAAATGGTAATACATTTGAGCCTACTTACTTACCACACAAAATGTATTTACTAACATACAAGGTGTACATAAAGTCCCGCACAGGTTTAATATTTTTTGAATGATAAGAGATAAATCAATAAGATTTGGTACATCAACACTACACCTAAAAATCTCCTTTTTGAAGGAACTATCAAAGTGTGTATTGTGTGTTGGTCAATATGCACATCACTTTAAAGGGCTTATCTAGCAGAGTTTAATGCCGCAAACCGCACTAAAAAAGGTTGATCCAGTAAAAATTGGCGGCTGTTCAAAGGTTTTACTTGGTTACATTTTATTAGTAGCCACAACCCCATTAAAGCAAAACTGCAACTAAACGAATACTGCAGCTAAATACTACATTATGCCTGTCAATACAGAAGTGAATTATGACGTTAGTTATCCTCAAGGGTTACAAATTTGGTCAAAATCTATTGATAATGGGGAAAAACTGGTAACAGTAACTATTAGAAAGATCTTATCTTTTTTTTAATAAAACCTTTGAACAGCCGCCATTTTTTACTGGATCAACCTTTTTTAGTGCGGTTTGCGGCATTAAACTCTGCTAGATAAGCCCTTTAATGTGATGTGCATATTGACCTATGCTCCTATTTAAAATGTCTTTCTGACTCCTTGCGGGACGTCCCCATGATATTACAGAAAACTGATAGTTTCTTCAAAAAGTAGATTTTTAGGTGTAGTGTTGATGTACCAAATCTTATTGATTTATCTGTTATCGTTCAGAAAATATTAAACCCGTGCGGGACTTTATGTACACCTTGTATATTAGCATTAATTTTAACACTAATAGTCCTAATAAGAACAATCAGTTAGGAACAACATGAAGATATGTTAGAAAGTGTGTGGTAAATCAATTGATAAAATAAAAGCCAAGTCTTGAATAGAGTTTTAAAATATTACAAATTATTTAAAAAAATCATTAATGAAACTTAAACAAGGTCAAAACAAAACACTTGTCTTTAAAAACAGCTCAATGCCAAAGGATAGTTGAGCCTAAAATTAATGGATTGATTCAATTTCAATTATAATGTATAAAAATACCCCCGTAGCAGCAAACCTGCGTACTCAGCGAATTTCCAATGCATATATATAATGTATCTTAATACCACATAAAGCCACATACCAAGTTTCATCAATATACATTCATAAATAAACGATTTGTGACATTTTAATTATTCTCCATAAGAATAAAATGGCGGCTGAGTATGCAGGTTTGCTGAAGGAAGGAACACAAAAAATGGGGTTTTATACAAATATCAATATAACTCATTTAGGTAAAGCCACATACCAAATTTCATTAATTTATTTTCATAATTAAGGGAGATAACACGTTACTTATTCTTCATAAGAATAACATGGGGCTGAGTACGCAGGTTTGCTGCTACGGGAGCCTTTGGAAAAAAATTTTTTTTGAGCAAATATCAATGGTCCACAACCAGATGAAGCCGTTTACCAAGTTTCGTCAGTATACGTTCATAAATAAGCGAGATATAAAATTTTTCTTTTCCTCCATAAGAATAACATTAGACAACGTACTGTGTTTAGTACTTTCAATATCTCGGTAACCAATTGACGTAGAGAAATGATCAAAATACCAAATTGTGTGTTTCTTTAAGCTGAATCCAATGGTAAAAACTAAAATTTGACTATTTCCAAAATTATATGTAAAAAATTCAAAAAACACATTTTTGGGGTACAAAACCCCCCCAAAATACCCCTTCAGATAGTGCGATCTGGCTGGTTTTCGAACTTAAAGTCATAAATGTTGCTTTACACGTTAATACCAAATTTCATCAAAATCGGATAATTTTTACGAGAGTTATCGTGCTCACGGACATATATATATATACAGTTTCGAATGAATGGTGTTTTTGGGGTCTGGGGACCTCAAAACGAAAAGTTATCATGGTCCCGGGTCTAGGTCTTACCATGCCGACTACGGTAATAGCTTCTTCCCTATAGGGGAAATTCGCTAAAACAAGCATAAAATTCTTAGGCTTACCAATAGATTTCATTACAAACCTGTTTTTGATATTTTACTTTTATAAATTACAAGGTTAGGTTAACTCAAAATTGGACTTTACAGTCAGTGTTCATACAACACAATCTAAAGATCCTTGTAAATCCTCCATTTTGGTGTAAAGAGAAACACAAATTTATAAGCCACAACTTACTTATTTATTAAAAAAACACTAAAATTCACATCAAAACTCTTAACACCTCAAGTGCATTCACACTCAATTTGAATTTACAGACGACGCGCGGTCGCGGACGACCCTTGGTAGTGCGGGTAAACGGCAGGAGTAAACTCGCTCGAAACCTTTGAATTTTAGTAAAACCTCGAGTTTCAGTGCCGAACTTGGCTCGAACTCGAAATTTTGAGTACTCGCACATCTCAAATGAATCCATTTGCGATTGTTTACATCAAAAACGTTTGCTATCGTGCATTTCTCTGTATAGACCGTATTTATTCTTTGTCTTGTTTTTATCCGTATTTTATTCTTATACGATACATCGCGAATCTACACAAATATCGTATCGAAGCATTGATCCGTACGGAAACCGAACAACAAAGCGACTGGCATTGCGTCGCGTTATCTTGAACGACGTCGTCAGAGTCATAGCGGTTAGTAACGGTCCAAACGTATTTATTGCTTTGTTTCTGGCTTATTATCCCCAGATGTACAGTCTATCCGAATAAGTCAGATTTATACTGGACCTTATCGAATATCGAAAAAACCTTCGGATCGGATTCGGATATCCGATCCGATCCGAAACCGAACCGGCTTTTCGGATATCCGCACACCTCTACTTAGAACTACAAAAGAATCCAAAAATTTAAATGTTGGTTAAGAGTTTTAAGGTGTACTGAAGTGGAACGATGTCAAAGAATTAAGGTGGCTGATTTTATATTGACAATTGCAGAAACATTTTCATTGAACAAAATAATTAATTTTGATAAGTTCACTGAGGCAAGTCAGGCAACCGGTCTATATCTTGCTGGTACATAAGTATTCAGTTTTTATATAAAACATGTCTCACAGCCATATTAAATGAGAGAATTTCTCTTGTTCTTTAATGGAATGAAATAGTCAAAGACCAACAAAACAAATACTGATGCAGTACTGAAATGTAAATTGCTAAGGCAGTGATGCATTTTTATTATACAAACAAATTATTTATACATTGTATTATAAAGATTATTTATATTTATGACTTATACAATTATTACTACTTTATTGAACTTCATGTTGAATAGTTAAAGAATTACACTTTTTACAGTGCTCTGTATGTTAAAATCGATGAAATTGAAATTACTTACCCTTTTAACCCTAGTTAATCTGTTAAACTGTTTAGTAAGCCTCCAGATAATCGGGAGTTGACTGTATATTGTTCCAGAGTTTATGTTGCTTTTTAGTTTTTTCCAACTGTTTCACTGAGCATTTAACCCATTGGCATACTTTGATTGTTGCAACCGCCGTAGTGCGGGTGCGCCTATTGATACTTGGACGAGTAACAACCGCACATCAGTAGTTTCAAGTTTTCTCGTTGTGTAGCAGCACTGATTAGACAAACTACATTGCCGACTGCTATTGCTTGACAGTACAGTCTCTTGATTTTGTTTTTCAAGTTGGCAGGCCTAACTTTGGGCATAAAATATTGATTTTTTGACAGCTGTCAAGTTGAGTTGTGAATGTTTGTTTACGTTTGCAATCATGGCGGGTCGTAGAGTTCATTGTTTACGTTCTAGTGAAATTGATCGAATTATAGATGATGATGGTTATTTAGTGAGTGATGTGGACAGTGAAATAGGCGAAAATGATCACAGGCAAGTTTCTGAATATAGTGAAAGTGCCAGTGAGTGTAATGAAGTGTCTGAAGAAGAAATTATTAAAATATACAATAAAATAAATACGATATTTACAAACAATTGTTTTTTGGTAGCTGAGTATTTGGGCGATACATTTCCAAAGTTTGAAAGAGTTCTGATAAATAATAATGAAGCTATTAAGTTTTTTCAAAAGCTTTCAAAATAGTAAAAGTAATAGGATTTCGTAGGGGTGACCAGTGGCTAAACAATTTTTGGGCTAATGGGGTTAATACAAATAATTATTGCATAAAGTACATCAGTTTAAACTTTAAACATTTTAGAGGCCCTGAAAATGTATGGTCGGGTTGAGTTTATTTTTCATTGTATTGTTATAGGGTTATTGGAAAACTTAATTTTTTCCATCCACGATAGAAATATTTGAATCCCTTTATATTGTGGAATGTTTTAGTGCTAGACGAGGTTTATCACACCAAATTTCTTTCCTGATTATGGAAAAAATGTAGTTGTGAAGAATTTACTGAGGCGTTGAACTTTTGGGTATTGGATACATGTATCAAGTAGTTTTCTATAAAGTCATTAGTATAATTAGTACAGTAACGTGAATTATTGTTTCTGATACAAGTTAATACCCTTCCTTGGAGTGAATTACTCAGCTGTCACTTCTGCTTGTTCTTATTACAGGATAACCTAGGTGTTTGTGCTTTGGCCGTGCTGAACGAAGTATTATATAAAAACTGTGTGCCCCACTCCCTGCTGCCCTCGGTGTTTGTCGTCTGCACCCAGAACCATCAGCTGTTGCACTTGGTGTTGCAGCAGAGCGATCTTGCGAACATTGATGAGAAGTGAGTACAGTACCACCTGTTGAAGTATAGATTATTTACCAGTTGAACCTCCTCGTAACCGACCTTTATGCTACTGTATTCCTCAAATCAAATAATGTATCAGTCGCTTTTTAACTAATAATGGTGAATATTTAATACATATATAATTACTCTGGAGAAGAAACTGTTAATATGGGTAAGCATAACATTTTGCAAAGAAGAACACAAACAAAACTGTCTAAAAAATCATCACATAAAGACTATGTAAACTATAAGGGCTTAATAAAATTTAAACAAATGCAATTTGAAAAGGTAAACAAACTCAATTGAGTGCGGTAGAAAGTTATTGAACATTTGGAAGGTCTTGGGTTTCACCGCAGACTGGCTATTCTTAGTTCGTACGGTTTCTCATCTCACTTAGGCAAATGCTGGAATGGTTCCCAAAAGGGTCATACCCCACCAGGAAATGAAAGGTAGAATTCAGGTTACCCCATAAAATATTTTGTTTGTAAATGCCGATACATTGTCAATCACTCTCGCGGAATATGAAATTAAATCAAAATTTATTTATTTACATGATCACCAAGAACAGCAGTGGCATCAATACAAGTAATATTCTGGTAGGCTTAAAAGTAGGGGTCTGCGATAACAGAAATTTAAGGTCGGTACGGTTCGGTACGGTAAATATTTTTGTACCTCGGTTCTCGGTACAAAATCGGTACGGTACGCGGTAATAAAATAGCCGTAATTTATTATAGCCTAAGTGTATTCGGAAACCAAACAGAACAAATACTGTAGAGAAAAAATATGTTTAAAGAAAAATATACTAGCAGACATCAAAATGTATTTAGGTAAGCTTTTGATAATAATTTGTATTAGTTCACAAATATATATATATATAACCGCAACAGTAATAATTCCCTTTATATTAAATAATTATGTTAATTTAGTTATGTAGGCTTATTTCATCTATAAGATAAGATTTTGTTGTTTGTATTTGTAATAATTTCACATCGATACCATTTATTAAATTTTCCCCATATCCACGAGTTATGTTAGGTAATTTCCTAGTTAATTTAAATTGTAAAGCAATCTCAAATACATTTCATATATATAGATAATCAAAATTGATCTCATTCAAGATAATACAAATAAAATTTACATAAAACACAAATAAGACACATCTATTTCTTTACACACTTTTATTCACAAGTAAGAAGGTAAAATAATAATAAAAGAAAGGAAGGTATGTGTGTGTATTTTCAAATTAAATACAGGTTGTATGAATTATAAATTAATTATAGCCTCCATCAAATGTTAAATCCTACAACCAAGTAACTTAACGCAACAGAATAAGAATTTGTATTGCAATCAGATGACACATACTCAGCAGACATCAAAGTTGTAGCCTACTCTTTGTAACAGAAGTCGACGACGATGGCGGTTCATCAAGAATCAATAATCCATCACAATCACTAATTGTTTGTTTAAAATAGTTAAACTATAAAGGCTATCACAAAACTTGTTATCAAGTCTTGATCAACACATTTTATCAACAATGACGACGCGCGATCAGTGGAAGTGATGATTACGTCCAAACGTCACCAAAACACAAAGAGCATACCTAAAAAGTGAATATCAGAGAGAAAGAAATACGCAGTTTCCAAAATTATGATATATGCCATAAAATTATGAACCAATGTAGGCTAACTTTTTATATTTGTTACAACGGTAGTGTGTGTAAAACCTTTTTTATTAATCGACGTTTTAGCAATGAAACTAATATTTAACCTAAACACTCTTCTAAACCGTTCACGGCATATTTAATATTGAATTCAAACAGTTTCTTTCGGTTGGTTTAATTTCTATCCATAAAACTTTAAGTGTCATAATGCCTATTAGGTCTTGTCCTAATAGTGTTATGACTAGCCCGATTTGTGTTTTTGAATTGATGTGCATGTTATTACGTTTGCATATCAAAATAAATGTCAACCTTCTGCATGTTATTACTCTCTGTAACACACGATCATAGATCAGAATGTGTTTGCCAAATGTTTGGCAATTTTAAGTAGTATCAAGTACTCATTTGAGGTAAGGGGGCCGTTATACAATCGGCAATGTACCACACAAAACGGTGTTATAATTTTGTTGATATAAAAACAGAGATTAATGTGTTTATCCCTCAGTTTGATTTGAAAATTATTAAATGTCATACAAATTCGGTTGTAAGTTTTTGTTTACGATTATACCGCCTCCATACACTGGCCAAGTCTAGGCGAGCAAAGACGAACGTGACAGTGTAAATGCCTAGTAGTTTGTTGTTACTAACCTCTGTTACTCTCGATGTGTATGCATTGAGCTCTATGTTATATCTGGAGTCACTACTCTCTGACTAAATATTTTCCAAAAACGTGCTTCAGACATTTTGCTATATTTTGTTGTCACTTTGACGTTAAATGGACCAATCAGAATACATTGGGTGGACGATGTCAAAATTTCAACCAATAAGAAATAAAATAACTATACCACCAAAATGTCTAAAACACATCTGGCCAACATAACGACCATAAACACAGCGGCACGCTTTTTCACCACGGAGTGGTGACTCCAGATATAACATAGAGCTCAGTGTGTGTATGTTTATGTACATTATTACATTACTCGCCAAGTCGTACGTAACTCGACGAAACATTCGGCCTGGGAGGTGACTTTATCAATGCTGTAAAGGCATCTCGCCATCATTCCTGATCCGATCGTGAACCTTTAAACTCGCGAATGCCAATCAAAGTTTAAAGTTGCTGTCGTGACCAAAGGTGTGTCAATAGAATGTCAACGGACGAAAAAGATGTTGTATGAATACAACTGGAGGAAAAATGTGGTTGATAAACACTGAATACCTGATCCGATCGTGAACCTTTAAACTCGCGAATGCCAATCAAAGTTTAAAGTTGCTGTCGTGACCAAAGGTGTGTCAATAGAATGTCAACGGACGAAAAAGATGTTGTATGAATACAACTGAAGGAAAAATGTGGTTGATAAACAGTGAATACTGATTTTTTGTAGTTCTAGGCTGTACCGTACCGACTTAGTACCGGCGTTGTTAGTGGTACTGAACCGAATTCGGTAATTCGTTTTATACCGAACTGGTACCGATTTTTCGGTGCACTGCAGACCCCTACATAAAAGCAGACTCAGTGTGTAGCTTAAGTAATAAGTAGTTATTAAAAATAACAAAAAATCATTCATCTGAAATGCAATAACAACCTAATGAAAATAATTATTTACAAGGGATGTGTAAGTTCTTGAAAAATAGAGTTTTCAATTGAGTTTTTTATGCTCAAACTTGACTCCAAGATTTTTAAATGAGCATGAGAATCAAGCGATTTTTATAAGATTCCATTATGTTAAGAGTGCCAAATAAAATAAAATTGGACAACAATTTTAATCAGATCACATAACACTGGCTATAAATGTGCAACAGTTCATAATTTATGTCAGTAAATAGTCAATAAAAATAGCTAAATAGGCCTAAATAAAAATATGTAATCATGTAACTACCTTATATTAGAAATAGTACAAAACTACTTCAAACATGAATTTTAATTATCGCCTGACCTTAAATACATAAATTACTAGTCAAAATTTTATATAGTAGTTAAGTGGAAATTAAAAGTGGAAGTGTCATGTGACTGAAAGCCTCAAGAAAGAAATCATGTGTGACTACATTGTTGGTGAGAAAATTGGACTCTCTCCTTCTTCTAAATTGAACTGGCCTAGGTGTTAGATGCTAAAAAGTGAGCCTAGTCTCAAAATTAACTAAATTCCCTTTAAATAAGTGCATTGGACACTAAAAGTCCAATATTTTATTAGTAGAAGAGCTAAAACCATATAGATTATACCCTTGTTTATTATTAGGCCAAGAAGAAATGGTTTTTAGCGAAGAAATGATGCAGCTCTGGTAAACCAAACCCAAACGGTAAACCAAACCCAAACTTATCTCGAATCTACAGACTAAATCACATCAGAGTTAGGGTGGATTGAGTAGCCTTAACCACTGATCCTATCCAAAAACATTTGTTTACAAGTCCAAAGTTAGTAGGAAGAAAACTTGTTTAGTCAAATTTAGTAGCATCAGTGAATTTGGAACAGAACCTTTTAGGCCTAAAACATTATTCAAAATCATGGCCGCCATCTCCGGTGACGCCAAGCCAAAATTAACTTCTTGAACATTTCAAACAATTCCGTATTTCAAAATCAATTATCAAATTTGGAATTTTATTACAAACAAAATCGAATTCAAAATTTAAAAGCAAAATCTAGAAAAGGAAGAGAGCCACCACCGCGAATCTATTATAACGCCCTGAGATTAAGATTTCAATACTACCCACAGAACGATGCCGAGGCTTATTTCACAATTGTATAAAGTAAATCATAGTTATTGCCCCTACCTTTGTAACACCAATTGTCAACCCCTCACAATTTAAATATGTCGAAATGTCAATTTTGTAAATAAATAGTTTTTATTGTTAATTGTAATTTTGTCTGACTTTATTCATTTGAGGCAGATATCGCCATCTTGTTTTATGTTACCATAAGTTTAGAACTAGGAGCCTATTTACCACATAGAGTAAACAAACAAATATATTTAGAGAAGTATGTGTTTTTCAAATGACAAGCAAATGGTATAATATTGGCCATTAATGATGAACAAACTGATGAGTATTGTCTGTAAACAACGACCGAACTGCTTAATATCAGCCATAAATTATAAGACTACTTAATATTTTATGGATAAAGATTATCAAATTGGAATTTGAATTAGCCTACACATATCAATGGGACATAAAGCACCGCCTGTAATTTGGAATTGAGTCATGTACCACCCACTGTGATGCAGATTTTCGGGGATCGAAAATGGTTTGGACCGTCGGACGAATCCAAAAACCAAGGAATCTCCTCCCTGTTCCTGAAAGTCCCGGGAATCACTCACCACTGTTAATGACAATGGGACCTCCTCATTATAGCATATTAGTGTTATGAACAGATTTCCATGATATTTGAAAATAAAGCTTGATTTGATCTTACAAATTTTGACAAGTTTACTTTTAACGTATTTAACATAAAATACAACAGTTAACTTGTGTTGACAGCTACATAAACAAGCTGACAGAGATGTCACACCTTTGTCTCTCCAAGCACTGGCACCGGATTGAGCAGAACCACTTGTTCCCAGTCAACGACTTCCTGTACGCATTGTTCCAGTACACCTTCCGACAGCCTTCCGTGACAACATACTACGCCTGTCTCGAGGTCTGGACGTCACTGCTCGACTACTTGGCTGACAAAGATGCCGTACATATACAGAAGTAAGCCAGTGTACTGTTTACCGTATGATATTTAGCAAACAGTTTTGTGACATGACGAGGTCTCAGTAAACACAATATCATGTATTACAAAGGTCATGAAGGCAGAACAAAAGTTTTAAGAGAAGATTGTGTTAGTGCCAATCCTACCCTCATGCGGAATGATCTAATACCTTGTTCACAAGTACATACATGTGATTTAGGTGCCTGTGTCATTTTTAACATTTTTAAATTACCAATCGCTAGCCTTGATAGTATATAAAATTATATTTCCTTTGAAAGCATTCATAAATAAATTAATAACCCAATAGAAAATAAAAGCTAGGGTCAGTTTCAAACTTACAAACATTTGAACAATTTTTCTTATAACTGAGTACTGATCTGGCGATCCTCAGATTATGATTTAGTTCCATAATCATCACAACACCAAGCCAGTAAAACTTGTAAATTGAGATGAAACATAAGAATATGTCAAATATTAACTATTTAATAGAACATTTAAATTCATTATTGAGTAAATCAATGACTCTAGGTACATTTTTTTACATTAGAGATTTGGAATTGATTGACGTTTGTTCCACTGGTTATTATTCTTAAATAATAATCAAAAATTTTGTTTGATCTGAATGTCTACATAGTAACAACTTCAAAGAAAAAATGTGTTTTACTTCTTTGCAAAATTGGTAACAGGTAGCACAATGGCAATATAATGATTCAACTCTAATAAATAAGTTCTATTCATAAATAAGCGGTATATAATATTTTAATTATTTTCCATAAGAATAACATGGGGACCAAGTACCTAGGTTTGCTGCTACGGGAACCATAGGCGAAAACAAATTTTTTGTGCAAAAAACAATGAACCACAACCAGATGCAGCCACATACCAAGTTTTGTCAGTTTATATTCATAAATAAGCGAGATATACAATTTTCCTTTTTCTCCATAAGAATAACATTAGACAACGCACTGTGTTTAGTACTTTCAATATCTCGGTACCCAGTTTACATATAGAAATGATCAAAATACCAAATTGTTTGTTTTTTTAAGCTGAATTCAATGGTCAAAATTAAAATTTGATTTAAATCAAAATTACATGTGAAAACCCCAAAAAAACACATTTTTGGGGTACAAAACCCCCCTTCGGATGGTGCGATTCATCTGGTTTTCGAACTCGTTCAAATAAATGGTACTCTACACATTTGTACCAAATTTCAATAAGATTGGACCTTTTTTACAAGAGTTACGTGCTTACGGACACTCATATATATATATATATATACATATATACATATATATATATATATATATATATATATACATATATACATATACATATACAAAAATTTGAACTAATGGTGTTTTTGGCATCTGGGGACCTCAAAATGAAAAATTATCATGGTCTCGGGCTTAAGTCTTACCATGAGACCTACGGCAATAGCTTCTTCCCTATTGGGGAAATTCGCTAAAACAATATTTTTTTTAATTTATGATAAACAAATCAAAAATATTGTAGGTTAAAGTTAACTTAGAGGTGTAATAGCTAAAAAAATAAACCATTGGCCCCTCACATTATATTGATATTTTCAGATTCCCCATTTAGTTATAAACATGCACACAAAATTTCATGCATTTATCTCAAAAAACAAGCAAGTAAAAAGTAAAAAGTGAAAATTGTATTAGGCTCATTCACAAGCGGTCCTCCAAATTTTAGCTTCTTTACAACACAACAAATAAATATAAATTTTGTTTACCCAGAAAATCTACTGCAACTTTGTTGTACTAACTATAACATAAAATGTCATAAAACTTCCAAAAGTAAACAAATATAAAAATAACGAAAAATCGGACGTCGGAGTTTTTTGCACTTACGAACGGCCGATATATCGGACCACGGAGTTTTTAGCCGAAACAGCGACAGCCGATATATCGGACGTCGGAGTAAATTACAAAGGGTTAAGTAATATGTCGTTACTGGTCTCTGGATTTGTAACGGTTTTATTTTTAATTGGTTTTAATAATAGATTCATCTCTGTATTACAGTTTATTATACAATAGAATAAATAATAATAACTATAATGTTGTGTTGCAATTTATGGACAGGTTTTGTACTCTCATATAAAGAATTTGTTTATTGATTTTGATTTGATACTCCCAAAGGTATGAAGAGTTTGCTACAGCTCTGGTCGAAGCTGTCATAAAAAAAATGAGAACAGAACAGGAGTTGGACGATGAAAAAACAGATGATGATGTGAGTATTTGCCTCCATGTTGTTTAAATCACTGAAAGTTCAATGTTTTTTGGAAGTAGACCAATGTTAAGTTTGATCACATGACTGAATCCCTTCTGCCTTGACAAAACTGTTTTTATAACCATATTTTTGAGGAAGGTTAACAAATTTAATGAAAGGCGTTTTTGGCTTCTGGGGACCTCAAAACAAAAAGTTATTATGGTCTCTGGCTTGGGTCTTACCATGCCACTTACAGTAGTAGCTTCTTCCCTATAAGCTATACATGTTCCAACATACCTGCATAATCTAATTTTATCCTTACGGAGATTTGATGAAATGTTATATCTTACTCATTAATGAATATATTTTAATAAAACTTGGAACTTGGAACTTTCATGTGGTGGTTAGATATACATAGTTCCATTTGAAATTTGCTGAGTAGGCTTGTTTTCTGCGACGGGGTTTATTAAAATCCTTTCTTTTTATTTTTTTTGTTTGGCTTTAGGAAAGCGCTTTGATAAATGCATATTTTAATTGCCATCCAGCAATATTATTACTGTGTACCTTACCAAGTTTGTATCAAGAATTGAGGTTCAAAAATATTTACCACACTGACCTTAAATTGTTGGTATTGCACACCTTTAACTAAAACCACACTTTCTGTGAAGGGGAAGTCAGACAAATTAAGAGATTTATTCAATTTCTTTCTATACTTTTAATACTTGTTTTATAAATTTCATTTAAATAAAATGAGTCCAATATGCAAATAATTGTTGCCCTCTATTTAATTATTTCTATGTTTGTTACTGATGGTAAAAGACAAACTTTAATTTTGTAATGTTTAAGCAGTATTTTATTCAATATTTTATTACTTTAATAATATATTATTAATAGGACTTTTTTACTTTATTTTGGTGAACAATTACTAAAGTTTAATTTGATATCGTGACAGGAGGAAACAGAGCGTCAAGTCTTCATCAGGCACAACATTGAGGTTATTGGAAAAATTGGAGACATTGTACCAATGGCAACCTGCTCTCGAGTGGTGAGTTTTATTTTATATTCAAACTAAAGTAAGATTTGATGTTTTTTTTATATTTTAAATGTTACCCTTGATAATTTGTAGGGGTGTGCGAGAGAGTAGTAATTTTTTTATTCGAGTCGAGTAGTGCCAATTATTTTTGAGTTTCGAGTATTTTCGAGCGAGTATTTGCCATCAGTTCGTAGTTTAAAATAGTGTAATGGGATTTGAATACCACCCTAGATTTCATCATTAATATATGGTTTCTAATAGAGATGTGCAAGTACAGGTTTTTTAAGTCAAGTCGAGTTTGAGTTGAGTAAATGGCAAAAGATTTGAATCTCGAGTTTGAGTCGAGTATACAAAAAACCACATAGGTAGAGTTGAATTGGATCAAAACCGTGAATAGGGTTCCATTTATAAATTTTGTTATTAAAATATACTTTTCTAGTCACTATGACCTGAAAATAAAAATAGTAAGTAAAACAAATGGATTCCTGATTCATTGGAAAAAGGTAAGTACATTTATCTAAAAATAAATTATACCAAAGTAATTGCGTAACATTTTGCCATAAAGATAAAATACTTTTAATCTGTTGGTATTAAGGTTGTTATAGCCTATATGTATTCATTAACAGTTTCATTAACAAATAATCTCAGTTTGTTATTTCCTCCTTTTTATTTATTCTATGTTTAGTATATTATGTTTAGGCCTAAGCTAAAATAAACTTTATTTTACTATTTAAAAGGTCTATTACATGGTAAAACCACTATGGCCTACTTACTTACCCACACAAAATGTATTTACTAAAATATCTTAACATTAATTTTAACACTAATAGTCCTAATAAGAACAATCAGTTAGTAACAACATGAAGATATGTTTGAAAGTGCCTGGCAAAGCAATTGATGAAATTGAAGCCATGTCTTAAATACAGTTTTAAAATATTACAAATTATTTAAAAAATCACTAATTAAACTTAAACAAGGCCAAAACAAATCACTTGTCTTTAAAAACAGCTCAATGCCAAAGGACCAAAGGCCAAAGGGCTCTGAGCCTAAAATTAATGGATTGCCTCAGTTTCAATTATTATGGAACAAAAAACAAGCACAAAATTCTTATGCTTACCTATTAGATTTCATTACAGATATGTTTTTGATATTTTATTAAAAAACATGACAAGGTTAGGTTAACCTAAAAGTGGACTATACTGGCAGTGTTCATACAACTCAATCTGAAGGTCCTGATAAATCCTCCATTTTGGTGTAAAGATGTAACATGCTTTATTTTGTTGAAGAAATATTATAATTAACACCCAATTCCATATACAATTTTTGCTCAAAGAATCACCAACTAAAACAGTAAGTTATTTCATTTGTTAAAAGTGGTTGTAAGTTAAGCAGGTTTGAATTCCCCGCGCCCGCGTCGCCGGGCGACAAGGTTGCCCGTGCGCGAATCCGAGCTATGGGATTGGCCGGCGCTGGACGCCGCGTCTGAATGAGGGCGCAGGCGCGGGACTACATGTTTAAAACCTGTCCCGCCGAGTAGGCTGAGTTCTCAGTTCTCAGTTCTTAGTTCGCAGACATCGATGTGTTGTGTGGCTAATAATTAGTTTATACCATTGAGTACTATCCGACATTTATTCCTCCACGAGGTAGGAACCGACTTATTTTACGATTAATACATTACATATAGAGTATTATTTTCAAGATAATGAATTGAGACGAATTTAAGTTATTCTGTTTTGAAGGGCATATTAAATAAATAATTACTGTTGATTCAAAGTAATTTCGAACGAAATTAGTTAATTAATTAAAACCTAAAGAAAAGGTACTTATTTTATCGTACAGCCGAGAAATTTGCTCAGCAACTTGCATGTTAAGTTGTAATATTTAAATTTTTGGAAAATAATACTGATTGCATTTGTACTATCACATTAACGAATATTTGTTGTCAGTCGACCTAAAGTCACTATAGTCAAGATGTTTTATTAGTGATAAGCTGTAGTACCACTTGATTTATTTCTAAAAGGATTAATTTAACAGTAGACCGTTATCTTGAGCGCATTTTTCCCTTCACCATTCTGGCGCCAGTTTTCCAGTACCTATAGTTTATTTTCCTTATGTGTAGCAGTTAACTTCCCCGATATCTACTGCTCTGCACATTTTCCCGGGGCTCATAGGTTTATTCCTATCTGCCCACAGCCGTTGTATCCTTTCATTAAAACCCTTGTACCTATATTTTGGTCCCCTTGTGTGAAGCAGTTAAAAAAAAAAAACGATAACTACTGCTTTACATATTCTCCTAGGGCGCACAGATTCCTTTCTGTCTGCCCATGCCTAATTAATTTATCCTGGCGTTAGAATATCATACACCTACAGTTTGATTCCCTTATGTGTAGCAGTTAACTTCCCCGATACCTACTGCTCTGCACATTTTTCCCGGGGCGCACAGACTTGATGCTGTCGGCCCATACCTAGTAAATTCAATCCTTGCGCCAAGAAAATAAATTGGCATTATTTTCTATTACGTTTAAAACGAACAGAACACCAACAGGGTGTTACGAAATAAGTAGTGCATGGTATGTAGGGTAGCACAATCGTTTAGTTGGTTAAATTCTGCCTGAATACCCCTTAGCTGGATCCTTTTCCCGTCAATCATATATAGCGTGACCTTTGTGAGACAGTGAATACCTAAATCCTTACTGTCTTCAAACTTCCTGTCTTACCGTATTATTAAAAATCCTAGGGTCCAGCTAATAAATTAAGAAAGGAAGGAAACGTAAAGTTATCCAGGACATTTGCTAACTTTGAATTCTAAGTATTGTTGTGCATTATGACTTTACCTTAGATGTAATTGCTCGATTTTGTGTAAATTGCCAGTTGTACATATTTTGCTAACAATGTGCATCACTGCTTGCTGCTTCACTTTATAACTGATTGTCCCGCTTAAGCTTACTCCACTACTTACATTGTCCTACCCATAAAAAACCCCTTCCTTGGCGGAGCAACTCCTGACTTGACTGTGTTAAAATAGTATTTGCTCTGACCCAATCTTTCGTATTTCTCTGGCTGTCAAAAACTCCTAAAACTAACCTTTTGACGCCAGCACCCCCCCCAAATCTTTGATATCTGCGGGTAGGTTTTTAGTTTTGGTTTTAGTCCCGTATTATTTAAGTTAAATTAAACGGGAAGATAAGTGTTGTCCCATTTGTATTTTTGGTTTCGAAATTTCGTCTGTCCCATGTTTCAAAATTTAACGACAGTTAGGTGTCAACAGTGATGAGCCCAGCAAAATTGCTTTATTTTGTCACTGACAGCTAGGCAGTCTGAGTTGACACCTAAATAGCTAACCTAGATTTACGTTAAAAAAAATTAAAACAAAACCAATGCATCTTTATTTTGTTCACAATCAGACACCCTTATCGATTTTGTGAGCCTTTGTGACCAATTTGAAGCCCTGCACTAAAAGAATATAAATTCTTGACCCCTGGAAATTTTGACCCCGCTTGACTTTGTTGTCCAGGCCGACCATTTGCGTGTGAAGATTTATGCTCACCACGGAAAATACCTTACAAAGAGTAACACAAATTTATAAGCCACAACTTACTTATTTATTAATAAAACACAAGAATCCACATCACAACTTTTAACACCTCAAATGCGTTCACAATTTACAGACGACGCGCGGTCGCGGACGATAGTGATGGGCCATTCGCGAACAAATCGTCAAGTGAATCAAATGAATCATGATTCAACTTTTAAAAGAAACGATTTGAGGCGCGAATCAAATCTGGTAAACATGCCAAATGTTATGTTGCTCGGTTTCGTTCTCATCGTTCGCGAATTGGTGTAGGCCATCGTTGTTCGCGATTCAATTGCGTTTCCGCTGAGAAATGGTTGGGGGGTGGAAGTTGAAGCGGAAAGAAGGGGAGGGAGACGGACAAGAGGAGAGATTGCTAAATGCAATCTCATTGGTTTGCGTATGCGTGGCAAACTTTTTGTGAAATTCCACAATTCCATGCAAATCTATTTTGTTTTTACATCTCTTTCTTTACAATATCATATCTGCTGGTGCTAATTCAATTGGACTATCGGTTCGCGAACTGATTGTTGTTATGTCACTCAGCAGCTTTGAGTATCAGCTGATCCGTCTAAACGCTTGCTTATTGGTTCTTTGAGGAGTTTGCGGCTGCGCAATAATAATTTGTGATGTTCGATAGTCAAATTTCCTTTATTCACTTGGACTTGCGGTTCGCAAATCGCATATTGGAGTCGTAACATAACAGGACGGCCAAATAATCTATAACAACCGATTCTTTTACATTATACGGCGAGGACAGATAATGAATCAAAACGAACAAAATTAATCGGTTCAAATTTCAATTCTTTTCGCTAAAAAGAATCAAACTGCCCATCACTAGCAGACGACCCTTGGTAGCGTGGGTAAACGGCGGGAGTAAACTCCCTCGAAACTTTCACGTTTCAGTAAAACCTCGAGTTTTAGTGCCGAACTCGGCTCGAACTCGAAATTTCGAGTACTCGCACATCTCTAGTTTTTAACTAATACATGAGTAGCAATACAAAGTTTTGGCCAGTACAATCAAACTGGATTACGTATTGAAAAACAAAATACGGTTTGACATTCTTTTCCGGCCGATAAAACATGGTCCGGTTGTCATTTGGCCAATATCACCTGGTCCAGACATCGCTTATAATCAATATTATATGACGAAATCTTTAGTTATGGCCGAAACTAAGTGGCCCTGTCGCCACTTTTGCCGACATTGTGTGTACCGTCGTCATTTATGGCCGAAATTTCGCGGTCCGATCGTAATTTTCGGCCGATTTTACGTTTTACGATTGTCTTGTGCGGCCGTGACTACACGTTTTGGTCGGTCGCAATCGTTAGCGACCTTCATTTTCTTCCGATTTTATGTGATACGATCGCCTCTTGCGGCCGTACCTACACGTTTTGGCCGGTTGGAATCGTTAGCGATCATCCGGAAATCGGCAGGAAATACTCGCTCGAACTTTAAAGTGTTTTTTAAAACTTCGATTTGAGTTTGAGTATTAAAATACTCGGCCGAAAACTCGTACACCCCTAATAATTTTTTATACCTTGCTATATTTGTTATATCACTTGATTCAAAAGAATAAAAATTTAAACCGATTCATTTAGTTCGTTTTGATCATATATCTGTCCTCGCCGTATAATGTAAATGAATCGGTTGTTACAGATTATTTGGCCCTCCTGTTATGTTATGACTCCAGTATGCAATATGCGCACCGATAGTCAAAGTGAATCAGTGAAATTTGACTATCGAACAACACAAATCATTATTGCGGAGCCGCAAACTCCGGACATTTCCCACTTATCAAAGAACTTAGCAAACGTTTAGACGGATGAGCTGATACTCAAAGCTGGCTGAGTGACTACATAACAACAATGGGTTCGCAAACTGATAGTCCAATTGAATCAGCAGATAGGATATTGTAAAGAAAGATAGGTCAAAACAAAATAGATTTGCAAGGAATTGTGGGATCTTACAAAACGTTTCCGCGCATACTCAAACCAATGAGATTGCGGTTTAGCGATCACTCCTCCCACCCCTGCTCTCCGCTTCAACGTCCCCCCCGAACCATTTCTCAGCAGAAACGCAATCGAATCGTGAACAACGATGGCTTACACTGATTCGCGAACAACGATGGCCTACACCCATTCGCGAACAAAACTGAGCAACATGGCGTATTTACCAGAGTTGATTCGTGCCACGAATCGATTCTTTTAAAAGTTGAATCGTGATTCATTTGATTCACTCGATGATTCGTTCTATTTGAACGATTCGTTTGCGAATCGCCCATCACTAGCGTGAGGGGTACGGGGGAGAGGTCTGGTAATTAGCTATAAATCAGATATTTGTTCAACATCATTCCTTGAGTGAGAAAAGGAATACTATTTTTTCATCACGTTCTTTCTCCATTATGATTCCAAACTAAACAGCTTTTATTTATCTATTATTATTATTGAAGTATACCAATGAAATTAATTTTAAATTATATAAATAAAGGTTTCAAAAATGGTAGAAAACTAATTATAAGAACAAACTAAATTTATTTTTTGATGAGGTTAATAGCTAATTATTTTAAAGGTGAGATAGCCAAATTTAACAATATATCACTGTACTTTTATTACTATCTTCCAGTTTTACATGGTACTTAGGTTTAAATAAATGTACAGTCCCGATTACCCGGGGTAATGACCAGTTGGAGGGTCACGGATAACCCAAAACCACGGTTAAAACAAAGGGATTCAATCAATTGAATATTACAAATATAATGAAGGTTTATTAACATTTTTATACTACAATATTGTGTTGTAATATTATTTAAGATATATGTATGTAAATTAAATACTTTTGAAAATCTTGAAACTGTTATAAAATCTACAAACAATCACGATAATAATAGTTAATACTAGCAATGGCTGATAGCAGTAAATACTATCCAAAACGCCGAATGATATTTAATAGGTTAAAGATCTCTAAACACCAAACTCTCTAAACTGCACCGAACAGTACGCTAATTAATTCCACACTGGGGGAAAACCCATGAGAGTGAACAGCGCGGGAAGGGTGATTGTTTTGAGATGTTTCTATTTATAGACGTCCGCGCCTGACCATCCATCGCACTGCTTAAATTTATGGTAGTGTCTAGACCCAGGTGCCAGGCACCCTAACCCAGGTGCAGTGTCTAGAGTAGTGTCAAGGTCATCGCTCCCCATCACACGCCCATGGCTCATTAGCGAGATGACAGACTCTGAGATTATGTTGTATTTACTAAATTGTCTATATGGTATTTATTCTGATATATAAAGTAAATTATTCCGGCGATAATTTAGTAAAATAAATTGGTATTATTGCTCTATTTATGTTTAGAAGGGGATAAATAAGTTAAAAATAATAAAAATAAACCTGTTGTAACCCCGGTTAAACCGCAACCCGATTAACCCTCTCCCGGATAATCGGGAGTTGACTGTACTGTAATATTTTGTGTGTACTTTTCAATTTTGAATTTAGTAGCCTAATTAAGTAATTTTTGAGTATTTTGATTTTAATCTTCAGTATTTAAAAGTCTAATTTTTATATATTTTTTTAGTCATATCATACATAGCTTTTTTAAGTTATCTTATTTTACTTTGTATTAATGATACAATATTCACCCAGTGTGCCAAGAATGGTATTTATAAAACTTTTTTCCTGTTTGTTTGTTTTAAATCAATGGTTTTTATTTATATTGTGCAACATCTCATTTTATTTACCCTGATAATTTCCATGTTAATTTCCTTTTTTTCATTTAAAATATACTTTAATGAAAGTATACACTGTATACTCTGTGTTACAAGTTATAATAAAGTTTAGGTAGGAAAATTACATCATATTTCCCCACCAGAAACAGTTTAGATAGGCCTATCATATTGTGTAAATCATCATATAAATATTGAATTAGCCTAGTAAATAATTATAAGATGCAACAAAATTGCTTCAAAACCTTATATTAATTTATTCCGAATTATTAAGTTCTCTTTAAAATCCATTTTAAGCTCCATAACAGTTAATATAGTGCAACCAGTGAAGTGAGCTACAAGAGCTGAAGAATGATTAAGTATGCCATGCCAGATGTGAATTATTGTAACAATGCACCAGACTCTCTCGCTGAAAATAGCCGGCCTAGTGATAGCTTCCCCTAAAATTTGGTCTATTTTTAAAATGTGATTTTACCCCATAAATTAGTATTTTGGGTACCGAAAACCCAAATTTTTATTAGAAGAAGAGCCACAGGAATTATTTATACCCTTTTGTTACGGCCGTGAAGAAATATAATCCTGTGGTGAAGATAAAATAGGCTGGTGAGACCAACCCATTTTCTCCGTTGTGTAACCAGATGTGAACTGTCATTGATTACCTATAATTGTATTAAAATATCAATCTCCAGACGTTAATCAATCAATAAATTAACAAAGAGAACCTTTTCAATCTTCTAAATTACATATTCAAGGACTATTTTCAAGATTTAAATTCATTTGAACATAAAATCAATCAACAGTAGCCTAAAATCACGTTGTCAAGCAGCATTGTTGGAGGACTGCATAGCATTTCAAAGTGAACATTACTTACCTTCCAACTATTATTGAGCAAACTTTTAATATTTCACCAAATTTGAGAGACTTTAACAAAATTATCTTAAAGTATATTAGTAGTATATGAGTATAATTGATGATTCCAAACATAAGAATATATTCAATGCCAGCACAATCACCCCTTGCCTGAGAAGGAATCTTGCAACCCTGAGCTTAAAAGACTATCATTAGAAATAACACCAACCCCTTTAAATAATAAAACATGTCCCCATTACTGTAAACATTTAACATCAATCCCTTTTCCATACTTCAAGATTATCATTTTGTATTTCACAACAATTAAGTTAGGTCTATCTTTGTACATTGTGTTTAATTTATTCAAAGGTAAAGACGATATGAGTTTGTAACATATTGCAGTCAATCAGCAGTTAGGTACCGAGGTACCCATATTGAGCAGACAGTTGCCGGAGCAAAATAATAGACAAAGATTTATTTATTTATTGTTTATTAGTTTAATTCTAAAGAAAGAGTATAGATGGAGAGATAAAAAATATATTTAGAGTGTATTTATAATTTAAAGCAATATAATTTATCAGTTAAGCTACTTATGCAATTGATTGATTTTCAAGTAATTTTTTGAATTCATTTACCATGAATATTTCAAGAACTTGTATTAATAATATTAAGTAAAAGGTTTATAAAAATATTTGTATCCATAGTATAGTTATTTTTTCTTTTAATCAAATTGATAATAACAACTGTATATGACTAAGTATTACTTAATAATTTGTTTATGATACTTACAAATGAGTATTTAGTTCAAATTAATGTGTATGACAGTACATTGTTCCGTACCAAATTTGTACCGAGAACCGAGGTACAAAATCTTTTACCGTACCGAGCCTTACCGACCTGAAATTGTTGGTACTGCAGATCCCTACTTAAAACCCACTGTAATATTAATTTCCAAAAAGTATCAACTAGTCGAGCAGAGGGACAGCGAGAGCGAACGAATAGAAGATAGCCAGGGAGCAAGCGGTGGGAGCGACAAGAGGGGTACAGTGAGTTGGCAGTAAGGGTATAGAAGGGGATAAGGAGGAGCAAGGAGGGAGACACAACATACATGCAGCACTCCCAGGGACGACAACAGATTAGTGAATTTTACTTGACTTCAATGCTAGACAAACCTCCCTAAGTGCCGAGCTACGTTGCGCTGGTGCATCTTCTGTATGAATATTTTCCATGATACCTGACCTACTTAGTGTTTGTGTTTACATTGATCAGAAGAGAGATTTACTTGTTCAACTAGTTTGTTGAATTGGAACCAGTAATTTTTCTTAAACAGAGTATCATTTTCTAGAAAACTACTAGTTGTTATAAATCAATAGCTTTTATCTGTTGCCTTCCTGTACAACATCCGTCTTCCTTATTCAAAATCCGTAAATCAAAAAAAATCCGTAAATCCGTAAATCAAAATCAAAACAATGACACATGGAAAAGAAACTGGTTCACTAGTGTGGTATATTCCGCAGGTGGACGCCTGGCAGAAGTGCTGTGCGTCCTATAGCAAGCTTTTGTTTGCCTCGGAGCCACCGCAGCCCAGCCCTGAGCTGCGCAGAGTGTTGCTGGACTGCGCGGCGCTCACGCAGACTGTCGGCCATATCCACGGCCACCTAGCCGGCACCATGAACCTGTCCATGAGCCTCAGCAGTCTGGCTGTCGCAGCCAGCCGTGCAGCCATGCATGAAAAAGTCACTGACCCGGACATGGTCAAGTTGTTTGTGGCCGTGTAAGTCGAAAGTCAAAGATAAATTAATGTTCGGGTAGCTAAATACTACTATGCATGAGCCAGTTCAATTTAAGAAAGTAACAATTGATTTTAAATGTTTAACAAGTTTTAGATGCAGCCCTATTTAATAAGAATATGCTTTTGATTGGAAATTTAACCCACCCAAGTGTCTGCAACATTGAGCCATTGACAACGTTATTACAAACATTCAAAATATCACAGATAGAATCATAAACACAGCCTTTTCAGACCATTATGCACAGGGGATGGAAATCTCGGGCCTTCTACTGCAGTGGAGACCCCTTTAAATTTAAGGGGGGGGGGAGGAGGAGGAATTTCCCCTCTTAAAACCACTGTGTGTAGGAAAGTATTCCGTAGTGCCTCCAGAAAAGCATTTATTTGAGGCCAGAAGAGATGGTTTGGCGAAGAAGATGCCATTGGTAACACAACCCCAACTTATCTAGGCTAGAGACTAAATTGAACCAGAATCAGGCGGACCGAGTAGCTTGATTACTGGTTATCTTCCAAGTTTCTTCATCAATAGACATTCTAATTCAAAATTTGTATAAGAAGAGAACTCTGTATTTATTATTAATGACTGTGAAAATAGGACAGAAATCATTGGGCCTAAAACATTTATTCAAAATCATGGCCGCCATTTCTGGATGATGCCAAGCCAAAGTTGACTTCTTGAACATTCAAATAATTCCTTATTTTATAATCAATAATCAGATTTAAAAATTTATTACAAAGAAAATCAAATTCAAAATTTAAAAGCAAAATCTAGAATCAAGGAAGAGAGCCACCAACAGAATCCATTGTAACGCCCTGAGATAGAGACTTTATACTACCCACAGAACGACGCCGAGGCTTATTTCATAATTATATAAAGTAAATCATATATATTTCCCCTACCTTTGTAATACCAATTGTCAATCCCTCACAATTTAAATATGTCGAAATGTCAATTTTGTAAATAAATGGTTTTATGGTTAATTGTAATTTTGTCCGACTTTATTCATTTGAGGCAGATATCGCCATCTTGTTTTATGTTACCTAGCAACCTTAAGTTCAGAGCTAGAAGTGTATTTACCACATAGAGTAAACAACAAAAACACACACAGAAGTGTTTTTCAACTTTGTCAATGTTCTGGAAACACCATCTTACAGAGAAAATCATTTTGCACAAACTGTGCGTGGGAAATTTAATAGGCCTATCTATAATGGTTTTTTTTTTTTTCGCAATTAGAAGATTCAATTTAATTTTGTTTGATATCTGAACTAAGCTCCCAATTAGTTTTAATAGTTGACTCTCTACTGAGTACATGGAAAATAAATTAAGCATTTTGGATGATATTAAGTGGTTTTGGGAGGCCATGGATATATTGTGGAAGTATTTGGTAGTAGCCACATAACAGTAGTCACTAACTGATTGAAAAAAAATTATCACATTACCTTTAATTGCTCTTAATTTTTAATAGTAACCTATTTACTACCAATTCGCATACTAAATAAAGTCACTACCAAATCAAATGTTTTACAATTATAATGTGATTTATTCATAAAAATACTGCTGGTCTTCTTTAAAAAAAACATCCACCAAGCCACTATTTTGCTTGCATCAGTTCAGTACATGGTACCTCAGTTTCATAGAATAAATTATACACACAAAAATTGTTCTATACTCACTTGAAGCATCAGTAGTCAACCCTTCTTTCGACTCCCAAAATACTTATCTTTGCTTGGTCCCTCAGGCATGCAGAGGTCATCGCCACTCTGCCCACATGGCTGAGCCCCGAACACGTCAACAACGCAGTGGAGGCGTGCCTGCCCCTGCTGCAGACGCAACACCCCGTCAAGCTGCAGTTCTGTGCAGCTCACCTGCTCGCGGCTCTGGCCAACAAGAAGTTCTCCCCCCACCCCCTCCCCAGCCTGCTGCCGTTGTTTCAAGCAAGTCTGGGCCACCTCAACCAGGAGGTGAGTGTTTGATTGGAGCGTGATTAAAAGCTTTTTGGAACTTTTTTCAGGGTTTAGCAAACTTTTCTAAAGAGAAGAAGCTATTATTGTAGTCTTTAAGTTAACTCCCAGGCCTTGGAGTCATGATAACATTTTGTTTTGAAGTCCCCAGAGGGCAAAAACACCATTTGTTCAAATTTGAATATTTTTATATTTATGTGTCTGTTAGCACAACAACTCTCATAAAAATATCTTATGTAAAAATTTGTCACACGTTTGTAAAGTATAATTTATTTGAACGAGTTTGAAAACCAGTCAGTTAGCACTAACCAAGGGAGGGTTTTGTTCCCAAAAAATTGAGTTTTGTAATTGTTTACATTGAATTGAAAAAATGTTTTTATTGGAACCTTTGGTTTCAGCTTAAAAAAAGAAAAATTTAGTCATTTGAATTATTGCCCTATGTTTTAGGTATAATGAGGTACTGAAATTGCTAAACACAGTAGCTACTTTATCTGTTGTTATTCTTAAGGTGATAAAGTAAAATTTTATTTCTCACTTATTTATGAATGTATAAGCCTATTGATTACATTTGGAGTTTGGCTTCACCTGGTTGCGTTTTATTGCTATATGAATATAAACTCCATTTTTGTAATCCCTGTGGTAGCAAACTCATATACTAAGTTCTATGTTATTCTTATGGAGAATTAAACAAACTGGCGGTCTATTTTTGAATTGGGTGAGTGATGAGTAGGTGAGTGAGTCACTCAAACCACTATTTTTATTTTCATATCAACTGATAAAAGTACAGATATTATTTAGGTAACTGTTCGGTTAATTACATTCAACCACAAAACATTGATATAAGTATTTTAAATTTAGGTTTATATTTAACATTGATAGATTTACTATAGATAGATAATTTTACTGAATCAACCATCTCTACTCACCAGGCAAAATGCTGGTGACTGAAAATTGGTGAGTTGACCGGAAATAACCTTCTTCTTCTTCCTCATGTTGACAGAAGGAATCAATAGTAAACTGCCTAACTAGGTTATGTTTCCTTTTCAATACAAAATGTGTAAATACAGTTGAATAACGTATGAGTTATTATTAAAATGCTCAAAAAGTAAGTAAATGGTTAAAAATATAGCAATTGATATAGCTAAAGCAACAGAAGGTTTATAAATTTGTATATTGGTCAATGCTTACATTTGGCTTTTAGATTTGACAGATAAATCATTCCCAATTCATATCTCACGTGGCGAATTTGAACAATGCTAAAAGCTGGTAGGTGAGTTGAATGACTCACCACTCACCCGTTTCAAAAATAGGCCCCCTTTTTAGGCCTGTTTTTTGTAGGCCTGTAACTGGTTGAAATATAACTCCTTGCACCATCCTTTATGTATATTTACTGTCTTTTATGTACGCACAGTTTTAAGTTTAAATATATTTTGTGGTGTTGTAAGACACTGTTTATTTTATCCTGATTAATCTATATCTATAAAAGGCAAAGCCCTGGATGACAGACTGATTCACTCATCACTAATTCTCACTTTCCCATGTAGGTAGAGAGCTGAAATTTTGTACACTGATTCTTTAGGCATAAAATAGGGAAACTAAATGGTTTTCATCCTAATCTGACCTTAGGGCTCCGCCAGAGATCCCGACAAAGTTCCTATGTATTTCTTATGGACATTCATTTTTGTTTGAGCTAATGAAAATACAAACAGTTGATCTTGAATCATAGTCACAAAATGCAGCACACACAACTGTCATAGTTTTTATAAATTACTAGCTGTGTACCCGCCCTTCGTACGGGTTGTATATAAATGGTAGATTAACTAAAGCAAATAACGATCCTCATTATTTTATAATATTAAAATTACATTTTACACGTTTAATGTACAGTTAAATTAAAGTTAATTAATGAAATATACTGGCAGATAGTTCAGGTCCTGTTGCTAAGTCGAGGAACTCTCTCAGGTAGTAAACGGCGTGTGGTTTGCGACTCCAAATCGGTTCACGTAACACTTAAATGTGCTTTGGTTTCTTCTTTTTAATATTATAAAGAAGAAACCACCTCTTCTTTATAATATTATAGATTTGCGGGGCGAAGCCTGCGGGTACAGCTAGTATTTTATAAAAGTAAATATATAGCCTATGTCCAATTTACAAAAGTAATTATGATTTTGTGACAAATTAAAAGAAGAGGTAAAATTTGGAAGTAGGTAAAAGAAAGTTTCATAAAATCTGCTAATTTAATAAAACCATGATTTGGTTCAATGTTCCAACTGAGTCGCTCATGATGATGTTACAGACTCAAACGCTAGTGCAGAGTGCGTTGTGCCGCATCCTGATGACCTGCCCCTCGGACGTGCAGACGGAAGAGCAGCGCCTGGAGCTGATGACCAACCTGGTCAAGTCCATGATGCCGTCCGGCACCCAGGAGCTCAGACAGATCACCACGCTGCTCGTGCACTGCAAACCCGAGAACAAGAAGGCGAAGCAGCTACTCTACTCGGCCCTGCAGGTTGTTCATTCTTATAAATGCTTCTCTTTATATAGCCAAGATTTCTCAATGTCCCTTCAGGTCACATATGTTTTTGTTGTATGACATTTATCCATTTAGTATATGTCCAATAATGCAAAATCCACATTTAATGGTTCTAGCCACTGTTTTCAAGGAATCACCTGTTGATACTTGACCATGTGTAAGTGTTGCTTTTGCAGTTCAATGGTTAGTTATTCAAAGCTGTAATGATTATTTTTGTTAAGGTTTTAAACTCCATAAACCCAATTTTAAAATTTAAAATGTTCAATTGAGCTTTTTAACCAAATTTGATTTTTATTGGGGTTGAAGATTTCACCAATCAATTTTTGAGGCTCAAAACACCCAATCACAAAGTTTAAGCAAAACCTTTCCATTGGATTTTGAGATAAATTTGTCAAAGAAATGAACAGATATTGATCGTATTAGAGTATAAGATAGGATTGGATTGGAACAATTTTCCGATGGTTTAATCTAACAATCAGTCATATTTTCCTGTACATTTTTAGCCGGTGTTGGAGAACGTAGTTGCAGAATTCCCTGTACGAATGAACACAGAGCCTCAAGTGTGTGACCAGATGCTTTGCTTCTTCCTAGAAGCTTTCCGAGCACTACAGGAGCACATTGGTGCAGACATGACCCAGCGTGCTGTTGAGACTTTCATCAATGCTTTCCGCAGGTATGGAAAATTGTAATGCTGTATTTTAATCTTTTTAATTTATTGTCCAGTAAGTGAATTCCTTAGAAAATGTAAATAAATAAATGAGTAATGAATTTCTTCAAGACAAATTTACACTTTATTCAAAATTTCAGCAATTGCAGTTTTATTCCTCAGTTTAGGTCTCTTTCTCTGCAAAAGTTGATAGAGAAGACTTAAACTGAACCTATACGTAACAGTTCTTTCCTCCAATATATATGCACTGATACCTACACAGAATAATTCTTTACGATTATAGACAAATAACAAAATAGTTAAACCTGTACGATGTTGATGATCATATTTCACAGAGAATTATTTTTCTGTGCATAATCTAATTTTCATGACAAATCAAAATTGAGAAAACATATTGACGATACCTAAATGTTATTTGCTTTTCAACTAAATGGAATTATGATGTATATATTTGTAATTATTATTTGCCTCTTTACTGCTGGTTATGACGAAGATGTATGTCCCATTGCAGATTAAAACCCAGTAAAACCCCAGTGTCGTTTTGAAACCTGAAATATCTGCTCTTGCAGTTGTGCTAGTATTTGTCATTACATCAATAGCTGTCAAATATACAGTTCAATTGATTACTGTTCCTCCTTAAGATTTACATTGAAAATTTGAAAGTGTGTAAGGCGTTGCCTAAAGGACCCATATAAATTATAAGGGATTTCTGCAAATCTACCCAACAATAACTTAAACAGTAATAATGGTATGCGCAAATTTCTCCTACAACACTCATACCTAAGTAAAACGTACCACAATTTTTGTGCTTGCCTATTAATATAATGTTGAAGTATAGGGAAAAATGTTTTAAGCAAAATTATGTTGCCATCTTTATTAGTTTAAAGTTCCTCATCTTGTAAAGTAGCTGGCAAGAGCGAGGGTAGGCAGAGAAGAAGGGTTTGAGTGACCTTGACAGAGCTTGATTCTCGTATCATGTACGGCGTAGTCATCGATAAAGTTGTGTATCATGATACAGCATCACTAAGTATTGGTATAAAACATCGGACCGCCAGCTTGAGTTGCGCAATATGTGTATCGATTAGGATGTTTTATTTGTATGGTCCCAATTTATCTTACTCAAGGGACTAAAAAGTTAGAGTAAAGCAATTTTTTAATTATCAATGTTATTTCAGAAATATATACCCACGAGCTCTTATTCTGTATGCATACAATTTGTTTATTTTCTAACAAAATATTGTTTCTAGGTGCGTATTGTTTTCCAGATATTATATCACACCCGTTTGTATCATTGTTCCGATAAAGTGTGTATCGCACATCACTAGTAGAATGTCGACTCGAATGGCTGAAAGAGCTGGACAAAATATCACAGTGCCAGGCAGACCCTTCACAAAAAAGTAGACACTTGATCACATGTTTTAATGTAAACAACGCAGAAGTTTTTAAATCCCCATGCTATTGTAATGTAAACTATTTTATTCTGTAAAATGAATAATTATCCCCAACATGTCATGCTCAGACCTTTAAAATTAGACCACTCCCAACTTTCTACAACCTCCCGTTCGCTCACAATTTCATTTTCAAATTTGGGCTTACGGAATAAGGTATATAACAATTTGCAATGTGAGTAATACATTTTGTTTACATGTTTTATTTTTCATTTCCAACCCATTAGGTCTAAGATGTACTACTTAAGGTTATTAGAGTTTTATTGTCTTACCAACATTAATATTTTACAGGATTTTTGTGTTTTTCAGAAACATATTGAAATGTTTAAAAAAGGTTTAAATTAATATCAATTTATCTCAGATAGAGTTTAAACACAATGCTGTAAATATATAGACAGTAGACAAATCTTTATTGTACATAACGCTTGAGACAAACATTACATAAGTAATTTTCAAGCACGTAAATGATCAAGTTTGTTTACTATTAACGAGGCCTAACACGTTTAAAGTTTCCAGCCTCAAGTTTTCCTATCATATATAGAGTGTCTATTACAATTAACGTAAAAAACTATGTATAAATCATACTCTTAATTTTATCATTAAAAGCTGATTAACTCATAAGCTTTATGACTCACTCTTCCATGTAAAATTTGTATTTTTAAGCTTTCGTATGATTCAGGTATATGGCTAAACATTTGTAATCATATATAAAGAGGTAGGTGATATATGTTGATGAATCATTACTGTGGTTCCGGGTCGCAGTGTGGACATCATCACCCGAGAGTGCGGCGTGGACAAGCTGCTGCAGCTACTGGTCCTCATCGTCGAGCAAGCCTCCGGCATCTTCAAGCAGTTCATTCCATCGTGCGTGACTCTCTGCCTCGACCACATCTACCCCGCTGTCTACAACAGCCCCAACTCCAACATCAAGCCTTGTCTCTTCCACTTGCTGACGAGGTAAACTCACGTAGTCACACGTTTGGACCGTTTTTGAAATGAGTTTAAACTTTTAAGGGTGTCATAGTTGATACTTTCTTTAATGGCGGATGCCTTTTGATCCAAGCTCATTGAAGAGGTTTGTACGCAGTTCCAATAGAGGAAAGCATGACATTTTGTTTATTAGACCAAGAAAATATTTAGTTCCCTGAATATACAAGTGGCTATATTATCAAAAGACGTAGAATGTTGTTGTTAAATTATAGTGTACCCTTAGGAAATAAAATGTAATTGAAAGGAATCTGAGGAATTGGTAGGAAAGTGAAATTCGTTATATAATAATACCTCACAACAACATATATACATTGTACAGAGTAATTAAAAAAGAATGGTGCAAAAATAAGGTTAGTTAATTATAGACGAAATATCACAAAAATATGAAAACAGTATCAAACAAATTATTATTTTTAAAAGTTTTTATTCAGAATCCGTTGGTAACGTGCATACATCCAGGCGATATTCCAATTCCACCATACACGCTGCAACATGTCCTGTGTTATGGATTGCACTGCTTCGGCTGTACGCTATCTTAGTCATCCAAGTTTTGAGGCATGGGAGGGTAGTAAACTGAATCTTTGATGAAACCCCACAAAAAAATCGCAAGGAGTTTAGTCTGGTGATCGTGGGGGCCAGCGCAACAGAGGCTTGTCTTGATTTAATAATTGACCAATATACATTTTCGTGCTTTGTCGTAGCCATTTAATAAATGAGCAACCAAGAAAAAACATTATCAAAGCCTTATCAAAACAAGCTTGTTAATGCAGGTACTCTTTATATTGTTTCAATAATCAGCTGTTTTAGTTAATGCAAACAGAAATACCACTTGTTTAGTTTTGCACCAATATTTTTTAATCACCCAGTATTTTTTGTTGGTTAATTTTTAAAAGGCCCTACAGTTCAAATCTTTCTGGGGGGAGAAAACCCAAATAAACTCTCATTTTTATTTTACTTACTTATTGTTATTACTTATTTCAGCATACGAAATGCATTGTTATTGTAGAGTAAATTATTCCTTTATTTTAAATTAAATCAAAATCAAACTAAAAATACAATTTTTGAGTTTTTCCTGTAAATATTTTAACCTAAGCCATTAAACAAATTAACAAACGGAAAATACAAAGTTATCCGTTGCTATGAGGTATGTTTAAGATAAATACCAAATGTCAGCTTCCTATCTATTACTGATTATTGTGAATATGTATACCATGATTTAACAATTAAAATTATATGCCTCATAATAAAATGGCCGCCTTCTGAATATGTGAATAGGCTTTTCTATGACTTTCTAGATTAAAAGTAATGCAAGTCCCAAGATTACAATCATAACTTAGTCTGCTACATCATACTAGCACCAGTTACTACTGGGATTAAAAGGATGTTGGAGACAGCGACAATGTTGGATTTATGCTTTATAAGAACCAGTGTTCAATAAAAACCACAATACAGTAAAAGCCCGCTGATCTGGCATCCGATGGTTCGGTATTTTCACGGACGGCTCTCTCATTGAATGAAAATCTGGCTACGGGGTGTACAGTGAATCACCTAGAACAGAACTCTGTGCAAGTCTGGGACAACACAGTACTGTTTTTCAAGCAGAAATTTGTGGCATCATGATTTGTGCCAGTCTAGGCATTGACAGACGCTATTGCAACAAGCATAGTAATCTTGTCAGATTGTCGGGCTGCCCTCAAGGCTTGACTCCAACGAAATCAAGTCAAAGTTAGTGTGAGAATGTTACAACACACTCAGCAAACTCGCAACACGCAACTCGGTGCATCTTGGTTGGGTACCTGGCCATGTAGGCATAGGTGGCAATGAGTGTGCAGATAAGCTTGCTAAAAGAGGTTCCGGTATGTCATTCTTTGGTCCAGAGCCAAGCTGTGGCATAAGCAAAACAACTGCTTTTCACACAATAAACAAATGGTCCAGGGACTTACATCGCCAGCAATGGCAAGGTTACACTGGTCAAGCACTTGGCAAAAGGCTGCTAGCAGACACTAGCTCTTACTTCACTACCTGGCTGGTGAGTTTGGGCAGAGGTCGGGTTAAGCAGTTGATTGCTTTGATAACTGGACACGGCCACTTCAGGAAACATCTCCACACTCTCGGACTCAGAAATGAAAGTCAGGTGTGTGGGCTTTGCAATCAGTCTGAAGAGACTACCAAGTACATCATACTGGATTGCGAGAGACTCGGGGCAAGGAGAATGGCTCTGTTTGGTTGTAAGCTACCAGGTGATGAAAGGGACATTAGTATTGGTAAAAAACTCCTGGATCTTGTAAAGGGTACGGGCATTGGTTTGCCGAACTAACGTACTAGGGACACACAATAAGCTTCGGCTGACGTGTGAGGATCTTTGAATCTTTGGATCTCTGAATCTGTCCCTTCAACAACACAAACATAAACATATGCAGTAATATGAAAATAAATTGTGCAAAGTTGTTTTTTTAAGTTGTATGAGTTCATATCACATTTGTTTGTAGTTTGTCAACACATGCTATGAATTGTATAGGCCTAACAGTCCACGTGGCAATATGTTTGGTTTAAACTAGAGTTTTATTCGTTTTTTATGTGAATAAATTTATTCCTCTGATAATCCGACCTTTTTTGCATTCCGACCATGCTCTCAGTCCCGTTGGTGACGGATTAGCGAGGTTCTTCTGTATTTCCGCTATTCTCGCAATAACGGCTATTTTTAGAAGGCGCTCAGTAATCCGGCATTTTCAGTAATAAAAATGCCCAAGTCCCGAACATTCCGGATCAGCAAACGTCTACTGTATTTTATTTATTTATGGTCACAAAGTTAATATTTTTTCACAAATTAAAGGACTTTAAAAGACAATTTTGTTTGCCAGTGATTTTCTAAATGAAGTAAATAAATTACTAAATATAAAACAAATTATTAATTTGTTGGTGTTTTTCTATTAGACTGAAAGAACAAATATTTCATAGACAAAATTTAAGATTTAATCACGTTTGAAACAAAATGCCTGTAAAAATACATTTTATAGGTAAAGTATTATAAACATATTTGTTTTTAGTGAAGACATGTCGAGTCCATATCGACAGTGAAATTCACCATATGTAATCAGCTAGCTTGTACAAAAAGCTGACCAAATATGAATATAATTAAGTCAAAATAAATAGAAAAATGTATTATTCAGTCGCATTATTCTGGTGAGAACGCTTTTTTCACTCATGGGATGTGCAATTTAGGATAAAAATACAAGAACAACCCTATTTTTAATCCTTAGATCGACAGTAATTTTACTAACATGATTGGCAACGCAATGAGAGTTTCGCCCCAACATACGACTGTCCTGTTTGTAGCATACTGCTGCACAAGTGGCAGTACTTCTACAGCGGCACGGTGGCGGACGGAGAGCCGGAGCTGCAGAACGGTCACCAGCTGGCCGCCATACTGCAGGCGTTCGGCGAGTCCCTCATGCAGAACGACATCACGCTCTTCTCCCAGAACCTGCAGGCGCTCGAGATACTCAACCTGCAGTGGAAATTGTACCAGCGGGTAGGTCAATAGTGCGAAATTGTAATTGTTGTTATATACAAGCGTACAAAACACTATTAGGTTAAGTCCTCTTCTCTAATCATGTTAATTCAATTCAATTCAGATTTCTTTATTCATAATGATACTCTTGTATACATAGAATAGTGTCAACAACAAGTAGAACTATATACAATAAGTACTACTAAATACAAGTATTAAATATGAGTACTATACAAAATAAACAGAGGCATGATTCATATATAAAATAAAAATACATTAAAATAGTGTCACTTACAATTAAAACATCATAATCCCAAACCAATTACAATTTTTACCTGTTTAAAATTCACCCAAGTCATATACAGCTAAATCAATCAAATAATCCTTTAATTTTCGTTTAAACTTTGGATGATTAATTTCATTTTTTATACAATCTGGTATTTTTCTTAAAAACTTTTTGCCTGCAAAAGACACTTTATTTTTGAAAATTTCTAATTTATGATGGGGAATGTGTTCAATTTTTTTTCTAGTATTGTATTGATGCACTGGGATAAATTCATTATTCTGATTATTCCTGACATGCATGATTGTATCAAAGATATATAGTCCATGAATGGTCATGATTTTTAGTTGTTAAAAATATTCCTGGGCTGAGTCTTGAGTTACACTATTGGATTGAAGGGGCCATAGCCCCTAACCTTGTTCCGATGCTTTGCCTCATCTGATTTTTTACTCTTTATATGCTGAGGAAAATAAAACAACATAAGTAGGAACACATGTCATTTCGTAAACAAAGCAGACGTTTTTAAATCCCCATGCTTTTTTGATGGGGGATGTTTTATGTTATTTCTTGTTCGCTGGTAACCCGAGTCCCTGGAATTGAGACCTTTAATTTGAACTGTCTCCCATTATCCTGCAATTTGCCAAACTCCCACAATTTTGAATTAAAAATGTTGCTTACAGAATTATATATAAATATATGCGGTGGCATTTGAAGAGACAACTATCTGACCACGATTTTGGTTTAACACCGTGTAAATGACAAACTTATTATAACACTTTATGTAATGTAAACAAAGCAGACCATGCTAGTAATGTGTAACATTGTGAAAAGTAGAAAGTTAGGGCCTATCCCCAAAATCATTTTGCTCTGTGTTCCAATCGTCAGTAATAGGATGCAATGTGAATAGTAAGGTTGTTCACAATCATCAGAGATCCTCAGTAGATCAGCGGAAAGACCAACTCGAATTATAATTATTGATAAAACGTCAACTCGAATAACTTTTTGGGTCCACATTTTCCTTCCCACAATGATTTTAAACCCACAAATTAAATGTTCCAGGAGCTGTTTCGCACTCAGTTCCTCCCAGAGTACCTGACTCTGCTGTTGAACACTCTCATCCTCAAGAGTCACGCCCTGCGGGCGGACGAGATAGCGACTGCGATATTCAACATGGCGTCCGTGGACTTTGAGACATTCTACTTGTTCTTCCTCCCGCACTTCCTGGACCACACGACGGGCCTGGACAGCAACCAGCGCATGGTGCTGCGGCGCAATATGAAGGCCGACCAGGTAGCCATACACATAGGAACCGATACAGACTCTTTTCAATAATCTGTAATCATTTTCTTAACTAACAATATTTGTATGGATTAGAGGAGATTTTTTGAAAGGGGCATTCAAATTTAGATTAAAATAATGTTATTCATCAATAGGGGTCTGCAGTACCAAAAATTTCAGATCGGTACGGTTTGGTACGGTAAAAGATGTTGTACCTCGGTTCTCGGTACAAATTCGATACGGTACAATGTACCGTCATATATACTAATTTAGTTATTAATTTGTATGTATCATAAACAAATTATTGAGTAATAATTAAGGTCTTATGACATATTTATTATTAATTTGATTAAAAGAATAAATAACTATACTATGGAAAATTTTTTTTTAAACCTGCATCTATGGATTATTACATTTTAATATATTGTTATTATTATTAATACAAGTTCTTGAAATATTCGTAATAAAGTTTGAGGTTTGAAATAAGTCAATCATTTGCATAAGTTGCTTAACTGATTAATTATATTGCTTTCAGTATAAATAAATACCCCCCTCGCAGCAAACCCGCATACTCAGCGAATTTCCAATGTATAATATATGTCTTAATACCACATAAAGCCGCATACCAAGTTTCATAAAAATATATTCACATATAAGCGATTTTAATTATTCTCTATAATAATAATAATAAATCATTTATTTGCCATAAAACATTACAGTATTGACAAAGTCTCTCTTACAGCATACAGCTAAGCCAGATAATCACTATTCCTAACATAATAATATTATCAAAGTGAACATAGTAATGAAAATTAAGAAAAGGATACAAGATAAACTTAACACAACTAAAAGTGCTATAAAATTAAAATTCAACTTTTTTTCATTGCAAAAAGTTCATCAGCTGAATACATGGGGTTATTTAAAAGCCAACTGTAAAATTTTCGTTTAAAAGTCTTTTCGTCGTAAGTGTTTATGAGGTGTTTCAACTTGTTGTAGAGTTTGAGACAGCACTTTGTACCTTTTTTGACTTTTGGTCAATCTAGAAAAATCAATTACTGCATTGTCTTTGTTTCTAGTGTTGTAAGAGTGTGTATTAGAGCTGAGGGTCAGAAGATCTGGGTTTTTAAATAGATACACTATTAAATCAAAAAGGTACAAATTTATGACTGTCAAAATTTCGGAACTGATAAAAAGAGGTCTACAATGATCAAAATTTCCTGATTGATTAATTATTCGAATCACCTTCTTTTGAAGAACCAAAATTTCATTAATTCTGCTACAATTGCCACACAGTATAAGCCCATATCTAAATATCGATTGAAAATAAGCAAAATAGGCCACCTTTATGTAACCCAAGTTGACACAGAAGGTAAGGCGCCTCAGAAGATAAATAACTCTTGAGAGTTTGGCAGAAATGTAATCAATGTGTGAACTCCAGGTCAAGTGATAATCAATGAAGATGCCCAAGAATTTAATGTCAGTCACCAAATGATCATCTTCATCAGATGGATTTAAGGGACGTTTTAAAGTAAAGATGATATTTTTTGTTTTGTCAGCATTCATTAAAAAGCCATTGGAAACGAACCAGTTAGAGGCCTCAGTTAAAGTGGTTTCTGCCAACTGTTTCAGCTGATTGAGATCTGAATTACAGTTAATAAAAGTAGTATCATCTGCGTAGAGAAGACTATTGGTTTTAACAGAAATAGGGAGATCATTAATAATTATTATGAATAGTAAAGGTCCTAAAATAGATCCTTGAGGAACGCCCCAATTGACCTTAAGTTCCTCTGACCACTGACCATCAATATAAACTTTCTGGCTACGGTTACACAGATAGGACTCAAAAAACTTGAGGGGAGAACCCTTAACGCCGTAGTGGGACAGCTTCATTAGAAGATTGCTGTGGTCTACACAGTCAAAGGCCTTGCTCAGGTCGCACAAAGTGGCCTGAGCATAGGCCTTGTTTTCAAAAGCTGAGAGAACTTGCCCCACCAAACCACGGTTGAAAGTCCCCGCCTAAAACCAAACTGAGAAATACTGAGTAAGTTATTACTTTCAAAATATTGGCTAATCTGATCATATACCACAATCTCTATTATTTTTGAAAGAGTAGGGATAATAGAAATTGGACGATAGCTCTCTGGGCTTGATTTGGGACCTCTTTTGTAGATGGGACAGACGCGAGAAATTTTCAGGGGATCAGGAAACATGCCCTCTTCTAGACATTTGTTAATGCAAATTGTGAGTGGTAGTACAATAATTGGTAGAAGAGCCTTTAACATATTGTTGGACATGAAATAAATATAGGCCAACTCTCAGAAGAATTTAATCTCTTCCCAGCGTTAATGATATCCTCAGATGAAACTGTTTTCCAGCAGAAATGTGTATGACTTCCAGATGTGTTTTGTGAGAACTCATTAGATGTGTCAGCAGTGAAATCCATGGACTTTTTAATTTGATTCACCGAGTTGATGAAAAAATAATTAAAAGCACTCGGTGAGATTTCTGAGCTATGCGTTTTTGAGGTCGCCTTGGGATTATTTGATTTTATAATGTTCCAGGCAGCTTTACAATTAGCTGAGCATTGTATGACAGTTTTGCTTCTTTAATACTTTGTTTGTAATGAATTTTAAGAGTAAAAAACTGATTCTTTAAGTTAGCGTTATCTGAGTTCTTAGAGATACTATGTAAAAAATCAAGCCTATTTTTAATACTAGCTAAATCTTGATTATACCACTAATTTTTTATTTTAGAGTTATTAGTTTTAGCACTCTTTACAGTGATAAAATTATTTACATTATTTTCAATTAGAAAGAAAAGTTTTTGAAAAACCGTCAGTGCACTAAAAGACTGGATTGACTGGCAGAAGGAAACCCAATCATAAACCAGCAAATTATTAAGCAAATCATTGATTTTATTCTTTGGGAAAATTAATTTGCAGTAGTTGTTAGAGGCACTGGGGCTAGTACTGTCCATAGGTGTTATGTAGCTTTTATTGAGAATTTGAAATACAATACCATCGTGGTCTGAAAAGTGAAACTGAACAACACTGCATAAGAATGAAAATCTATCACCATTATTGACAAAAACATTATCCAAGCAGTTGTCACCCCTTGTTGGCGTTCTGTTTTGGCAAACAAAATTATGCTGTCTTAAAATATTGATAAATTCCTTAACTGGTCTTTTTTCTGAAGTAATATCAAAACTGCCATTTAAATCTCCCCCAACAATAATTTGATAATCCGACCATCGAGACAAGAAAACCAAAAGGGCTTCAAGTGTTTCAAGAAAAATGATTGGATCACCGGCCGTGGAGTGATATACAGAAATAATAATATATTTGAGTTCATCAATAAACACAGCGGATGCCTCAAAATGAAACTCTTTAATAAAATAACTTATGTCACATTCTCGGGTTACAAGATCGTTGTGAACAAATATAAGAGTTCCCCCTCTAATATGTTCCTGCCTGCTAAACACACTTGCACACTTGTACCCTTCAGGGGAAGCAGCAAAAGCATCATTGTTACTAAGCCAGTGTTCGGAAATACATAGAATATATGTATTTGGTTCGTTTGCTAAAAAGGCCTCCAGAATTAGCGTCTTATTTTTGAGACCCTGAATGTTCAAGAACAGGATTTTAATATTATCCCCAAAATTATTATTTTTCTTTATTCTAGTGTGCACTGATGGATTTCCATTACAATTTATGGTATTAGCATTTGAATTTTTTAAGTTTGATACTGTGACATTTTTCTTTTCCTTAAAAAATAGGTTTTTTTATGGTTGATCCTGCCATTATAAGCAGTCGTATTGTTAATGTTTTCTTCTATTGTGTATTGTGTTTTCTATAAGAATAACATTGGTAATGAGTTCGTAGGTTTGCTGAAATAAGGAACACAAACAATTGGTTTTTATGCAAATATAAATAGAATTTAACTAGGCGAAGCCACATACCAAGTTTCATCAATATTCAATCATAAATAAGCGCTGTATAACATTTTAGTGATTCTCCATAAGAATAACATGGGGGCTGAGTAAGCAGGGTTGCTGCAACAAGGAACAAAAAAATGGGTTTTTATGCAATTATCAATATAACTCAATCAAGTGAAGCTATATACAACGTTTTATTAATTTATGTTCATAATTAAGGGAGTCGATACATTTGACTTATTCTCCATAAGAATAACATGGGGGCTGAGTATGCAGGTTTGCTGCTAAGGGAATAATCCCCAAAAACTCAATTTTTTGTGCAAATATCAATTTACCAGTACAGTAGACGCTCTTTTACCCGGCATTCTATGAACCGGCACATTCTATTAACCGGCACCAGGCGACCCGGGTTTTTCCAGGTATTTTCGGTCGTTTCCGTTTCGTACTGCGACTGCTCTGGACTGTTCCCGCCTTTTTCTTAGTCACCTGTTGTTTGTTTACGTCTCAAGCAGTAACGTTCAGTGATATTCGTAAACTTTGCTCAGTACACTACTGTATTCAACCTATTTTTAGATGCCAATTTCCGTCCGGCTGTCTGTCCGCCCGTCTGTCTGTCTATCCGTCCACAAATGCAGGTGTTCCGGAGCAGTGCCAAGGTCAACCAACGCAAGCGACTACAGCTCATTAATGTAGCGAGATGACAGACTATCAGATTACTGTATTCCCAATTATAACTAAAAAGTTCTATTATCCGGAAAAATCGATTTACCGGCATGGGCGTGGTCCCAAACATGACGGATAAAAGAGCGTCTACTGTACTACGTGATGCCACATACCAAGTTTCATCAACATACATTAATAAATAATCGAGATATCAAATTTTATTTATTCTCCATAAGGATAACATTGGACAACGTACTGTGTTTAGCACTTTGAATATCTCTGCAACGGTTGGGCGTAGAATCAAAATTTAAACACCAAAATGATTGTTTTGTGGAACTGAACAGATTGGTAAAAGCAAATATGAAGTTTACATTAAAATAAACTGAGGATAAGCCAAAAACTGTTTTCCCATAAGATTAACATGGAAGATTTTATGAGTAGGTGTTTTGATTTTCTCCGCAACCACTTAACCTAGGTTAATAATTTAAAATACTATATTATTTGTTTTTTTTAAGCTCTATAACATGGTCAAAACCAAAATTAATTTTTTTTTTATTTTAGGGTGAAAAGTGCAAAAAACAGATTTTTGGAAAATCTAAAAACCCCATAAACCCCCCTTCCCTTAGTCCGATTTTTCTGGTTTTCGAACTTAAAGTCAAGAATGTCATTTTACACATTTGAGCCAAATTTCATCAAAATCGGACGTTTTTTACTCAAGTTATCGCATTCACGGACACATATATAAATTTGAACGAATAGTGTTTTTGGCATCTGGGTTCCTCAAAACAAAAAGTTATCATGGTCTGGGGCTTAAGTCTTACCATGAGACCTACGGTAATAGCTTCTTCCCTATAGGGGAAATTCGCTAAAACTAATGATTTAAATCATACAAACTACAAAAACCAAAGTTTGATAAATACTATTCTTGTTGCATTGGGAGATTATTGTATCATTAATACAAAGTAAAATCAGATAACTTAAACAAAACTATGTATGATGTGAAACCAAAAGAAATTAGAAAATTAGACCTTTAAATACTGAAGATTAAAATCAAAATAACTCTAAAATTATTTAATTAAGGCTACTAAATTCAAAATTGAAGTCCTAAAAAAATATTACAGTACATTTATTTAAACATAGGTACAATGTAAAACTGGAAAATAAAGAAAGAAAGTAATAAAAGTAGTTCAGTGATGTAATTTTAATTTGGCTATTTATATCCATTTAAAATAATTAGCTATTAACCTCATCAAAACAATAAATTTAGGTTGTTGTTAATAATAATTTTTAGTTGAATTTTCCAAAACCACACAAGATAATTTAACAGATATCTTTATGTAAAAATGTTATAGCACAATAAAACAATAACAAATTTATGCTACCATGTGAAAATGACACACAAGAATGTAATCGTGTCAAGTTAGTGGTTTTTTTAAAATTAGTTTCAACCATTTTTGAAACCTTTTTTTATATAATTTAAAATTAATTTCACTAGTATACTTCAATAACAATAATAATAATAATAATAATAATAATACATTAATAAAAGCAGTTTAATTTGAACTCATAATGGAGAAAGAACGTGATTTAAAAGTCCTTTACTCACTCAAGGAATGATGTTGGACAAACAAATTATTTGTAGCTAATTACAGGATCTCTCACCCCTCACGCTTTCCTAGTCTAAACCTTTCTTGTCTTCAAGCACAGATTTTTTGCCGACCCTACCCAGCCCCTCCCCGCTTCCCTTGCCCACCTTTCTTATCTCCATTCTCGTTCAGATATAAATAACACCTGTCAACGTCTCTTTTCCTATGAGTTTTGGGGCTTGTTTTCCTTAAAGGAAATGACTAGTTATAAATAGGAGTCTGTCTTATTTCAACCACTTATTTGTTAAACATTGTTTCGCTTATCTCTGTTTATTGTTTGAAGCAGTAAACTGTACCGTACCGAATATGTACTGGGGTTATGTTCTGTACCGAACCGATGACGGTAATTAGTTTTGTACCGTGCCGGTACCGTTTTTTCGGTGCACCGCAGACCCCTAATCAATACATATGTAATGTACATGAATGGCATAAACAGGAAGTAACTAGCATGAACACTGGACATGGTCAGTATTTACTTTTTCCTCAATGGAGAAAGAATTGTTTTCGTCAAAATCTTTGAATTTGAGTTATCGGTGGAAATATTCGTTATAACTTTAACAATTTATTTCAAAAATCAAAACTCTTAATGTCAAACTCTTAGTTTTTTTTTACGGTTCAAGAACAAATTATAATTGTAGTAAAGGTCAATGTAAAAAAATACTATAAAATATATGTGAATTTGATTGCCTGGCAGATTAACTGTTACAATTTGAGTATTGACAAATGTATAGTGACTAATACAAAGATCTTACTTACAGGATTTACCGACTTTCATTCAGAACGTCCACCGGTTGGCTAACGACATCCGCTGCTACCGTCTCTGCAATGGCACAAACCCTGCAGCCACGTGATCTGTGATACCCTTGCCATCTATTCGTTCATTTAACTTCTCATTACCTTTTATTTCCCACTAAAAATAAGTATTTTGGTGAAAACTTGATATAATGAGTTAGTTTATGGTGTCTTCAGTTTGTCTATGTTCCTTTGAACTTTGCGATTTGTACAAATTTAATAATATCTGAAGTTTGATATTTCCTGTTTGCTTTGTTTATTTTATATTCTTATTTTTACTGTTATTTTATTGATTTATTATTATATCATTGTTGATTTGCTCATTATTTATCAACGGATCCATAAATATAAGGCTTACAAAAACGAATCACTGATTGAAAAACAAATAAACATTTTCAATACATTACAGTATTACTTATGGTGTAATAGAAACGATCTCTGTTCATTAAATGGACAAACATTTTTATTATTGTAATAAATTATTGGTATTCCTTACAAATCTTGGACATTTTACAATTCATAAAAAATGATTAGATTTAGTTAGGCCTAGGTTATTTATTTTGAAACCTCTGGTGTTGCGCAGATTCTTATTCAAGCAAATCATATATTTTCAGTTACATATGTATATCTTTACTTTAGAAATTTTACAATGACAGAATTCTAATTTTGCAACCTTCACTGCCAGTTTTGTTGTATTTAAAATTATTATGTTTGAAGCCTACTTCATTTTTCTTAATCCTTATGGCTTCCAGGTATATTAAATGATAAAAGTGAATTATTCAAAAAATTGCATATTATTGCATTTTACAGATTGTATGGAACTGAGTCTAAACAGAAATGTCTGTAGAAATAGAAACTGTTTTCATGAAAAATGTGGTTGAGCAATTTTTTATAGTTTTTATTTTTTATTTTAGAACTATAATTTGTTTTACTCTTTCTACACAATTTGTCTTTACTTAATAACTGTAACAATTGTTTTGCCAACAGTTGAATGATAACAAATAATGGGCCTGTTGTTCAACAAGCTGTGTCTGAAAATTGTCATACCGGTACCCATTAAAGGAGTTAGCTGTCAGAAGTGATTTTATTTTTGTCTCAAGTCATGGCCTTTGGCTTTGCTACGTTTCAGTGGGCACATAGCCGTGGAATATTTTACCTCGGCTTTCAGCCAAGTTTAAGTTGTAAATTTTATAATTTGTGTGCGTATTCAGCTTGTAACATATGTTGTTTCCCGAAAGTCCTGGAGCAGTTAAATAATTCTGAAGCTAAGTGAGATAGTTGTGAAAACAATATTTTATTTATGATATTTGGTTATTGTAAAACTGCCCCTGTCCCCAAATTGTAATTTTGAGACGGTAGTACCAAATTTTCAAATGTAAACTCCCCCATTATGTGACTATTCATTTTAAAGGACTTCAAGAGTAAATAAACTCCAATAGACTTGAGATCAGTATCTTGCTCCAAACAAAAATGGTGGCCAATTCAGAATTAGAAGTTATGTAATTTTGCAATGAAGTCAAGACTCCTAACCCATTGCGGGCGAATGACACAGCATTTGCTTTCAAACCGTGAATGGACTAAACGCTGTTTTCAGTAGAATTCAACAGATGGCATGCAGATGAGTGATTGATATTCTGTTTTCAGTTTCGCCCATGCTATCGGTTCATGAGATTTTTTGAGATATGGGCGATAAATTAGGTTACAAGTTTTAGTCAACTATATTATTCATAAAATTGCTTCCTTTTTTATTTAAATAGTTGTTGAATTACAATTAATTGTAGCTTTATTTAAGTACCAAATAGCAGCGAGCAATGGCCGCACGCAATCTTTTAAGACTATGGGCATAGTGTCTGGCGCGGCAGTGTCTGCGCCTCCACATTTTTTACCGCCTCCATTGGGTTAAACTGGTGCAATCTAGCATCTTACTTATGTGATAGTGAACTAAATAATGGACATCAAATATATTCTACACACGATTACTGGCTTTGGTATTATCTACCTGTATTAATTAGGTTCAGAAATAAATAAAAGATCTCCCATCACAGAGCACAATATACTGATCGTGTGTTTTACCCCATTTAAATTTACAATAATTGCACCTTCCCACCCTAGTGTGGAAGCGATTGAGTAAAGCCCACTGATTCCGAGGAAGGTTCATTCCACCTACCGCTGAAGTAGTGTCGGATATGTGGAAGCTTTCAACCGTTGAAAGATTTGCCCCCCTAAGATCAGTGACCACCGTGCAGGCGGTCTCTCGGCACGCCAAGAGTTATACGCTGGGCTTATCCTCTGTGATACTGATTATCTGTTTCTTGTAGACTGTTCCAGTTAACCCAAGTCCGGTTAAGCAGTGTTTTACTGTATTACAGTTAGCAAACATGTCTAGAGTAGTTTTTGCACCATTTTTAATTTAGATGTCAATGTACCGGTTCAGGACTTATTTCCCTTGCAAAATTAATATCGATTTCCAACTTTGAAACAGCTACCTTTTCGGATTGAAACAAGGTATCGACTTTGGGTTTGCGCCATTGGGGTTTATAGCCCTTTAAAAATAATATTCACTCAATGGGGGCTTACATTTGAATATTTGGTACTATCCCCCAAAATCCATTTTGCAGAAAGTTTTGTACATACAACAAAAAGTAGTTTTTTATCGCCAGGAACTGTGTGTAAAAATATTGTTCTCTAACTTCACTCACTTTCAGCTACTCAGAATCAAACAGTGTTGTGGCTTCAGGAACAGTCTGTATACAACTGTACTGTTTACTGAGATTTATTATTTTTCAGCTGTTTTAATATGAAAATTATTCCCGGTGTTCATCTTATGAGCAGAAACCCGGACCCTTTAGCATGGCATTATTAAATATGGAAGGCCATAATAAATAGCTACAGTTCAGGATGGCTTTTTATAAACTAATTGTTGAAAATGGGTCAGAATTAACGGAGGAGGTCCATTAACAAAATTGTCCATCCATATAATTTAAGAACTATTTCCAATCCTAAAAATCATGACTAGTTATGACCTTGTATTAAGGTTTACCACAGGTCAAATACTAAAAGTATAATGCCATATGATTTCTGGTTCTTATAAGACAGTACATTTTGCCATTTGAGTCAAATGTCATTGAAAATCAAGTTTTCCTCTTTACAAATTGATGTTTTACCAGCAATAAATACATTAGACTCAGATTATCCGAGATGGTTGGGATATTTATTAATATGATTTCAAATTTTAAAAATGTATTTAAACTGACACTTAGTAATACGTACATTTAATTGTTTCTCAGTTTCATTTTTTTAAATAACCAAATATATTTATGAATTTCCATTATTTCCTTGTATAATCTCGAAGCTCAAGTAACCAGATCTCGGATAACCTGGAATTTACTGTAATTATTTTGCTTCTAGTGAAAGATTTTTTAAGTGTTATATAATATCATAATAGGCTATGTAAGATTATCTTATGAATGCAATTATCAATTATGTACACTTTTTTTACCAAAATATGCAAGATTTTGACCTAAGCAGGCTTATCATATATCGTAGATGATTTTTTTGTGTTCAGGACCTTTAACAGACATATCTGTAAGATTTATATATTGAGTAACCTTGCTATTTTAGTTAAAAACCAAAACTTATGAACACATATTGCCTAATAAATCAAATACAGTAGAACCTCACTAATTCAAAAACCTCTATACAGAACTACAGTTGACGTTCTTTTATCCGGCATTCTAAGAACCGACACGTTCTACTAACTGGCATCGGCCGAGTCACTCACGATCAGCTTTTTCTGGTTATGTTCGGGTGCTCACAGACCTCTAGCAAAATTAGCCAACAGTTTACTGGTCTGTGCATGCCATTATAGTGTTTAAACTTTACAGTACTTCGTACTCTGTGTTTTTTTCCCACAACCTATCGCATAAGATATGTGATTCGTTCATTTGGGTATTGTATAAAGTTAATTATCTTCAGTATCCCTTTAAAAATATGTATGTTCTATTATCCGACAAAATCAGTTATCCAGCATGGCCATGGCCCCAAACATCCCGGTTAAAAGAGCGTCCACTGTTATTTGTAACTTTTGTCTGTTCCCTACAGAAAACCTCTAATATTCAAAAAATAATACACTGATAACTCAAAGTGTTTTAATGCATAATGTGGCCTCTAAAATTCAAAGTCAACCTCTACAGTACGAACTGTGATACCGTAAGCCTCTGAAATTCAAATTAAGCGCAAAAAACAAGCCTGTTGAAACATGAACTAATGTGTATACTCAGTTTCCTCCAGTTCTTAATTCATTGACGATTTCTTTCTTTGCCTCTATAATTCAAATTTTATCCTCATTAACCTCCATTACTCAAACTCTCGATATTTCAAACTTCCTTTAGTTCAAAATAAATTGGCTGTCCCCTGAATTCAGAATAAGTTAGGCTCTACTGTAATATGCCTGCTTTCAGGATGCCCTTATTTAGAATATTTATGGACTCTAATACTGTTTAGTAACCAAATTGATATGAAATACACATTACGTTTATGTGTCACTTTGTTTTATTTAAATTTCCTTTAAAGCAAATAAAAGATAATGTTTAGTGTAACCAATTTCGGACATAGGACCGATATATCCCTATTTTATTTTATTTCCGGACCTTGGACGGATAAATCCATCAACTTTTCCGACATATTTTACTATAAAAAGTTCCAAAATATTATTTCACAGGTTTTATTGTATTTGAACATGTATATTTCACACATATACAAAAGAAAATTAAGTCAACATTTTATTTTTTTCTCTTAGTAAAAAATAATAGTGACTACATTAATAATTTGGTCCAGAAATGGTTAATCTATCATTTCTACCTAAAGTTCTTCTTTCATTTTTATACTCTACAGTAGAACCTCACTACGGCAAACCTCGATAATGAGTCTGATTTTCTAATCCCCGTGAATCTCCCATAACACTCAATGTTATAAATACCTCTATAACACGACTCCTTTTCAAATAAATACCTTGATAGCATGTCTTTTTGTCATTTCATATTACAGTAGAACCTCGATAGTTCGACACTTTGTGGACTAAAGGGGTGTCAAACTATCGAAATGTCGAACTATAGGGGGTATATGGAACATTTTAACACAGGGAGTATTATGAGAAAAAAACAATAGCGTATCACGAAAGAATCAAAAACGTTTTTAACTCCTGCAGCGTTTCGAGCGAACTGACTTGACCTACTTACTGGGATGGGCGGGGAAAGGGGTGGATAGGACGGGGTAGGGGGTAGGAAGAACAAGTTATTTATAGAACAGGCGGTAGCCCACGTTCGCGAAAACAATAAGCGTGCTCCCATCACTGACCGGCGCCGGCAAATCCGCCAAGGACACAATTGGTCGCCACTACTGTCATGTCATGTCGTCACGGCCTGTGTCGAAGTATACAGACTGTCGAACTATCGAGTGTCGAACTATCGAAGTTCTACTGTACTAATAAATAAACCTCTATAGAGCATCTTTTCAAATAACTGGATCTCTATAGCACGACTCCCACCCCAAATAACACGCTTCTTTGGGTAAGTGAACCTTTATTTCACGACTCTAACCTCAATAGCGCGCCGTTTTGCGTTACGGAACCTTTATAGCACGACTCAACCTTTCTCATGCATAGTTCCCACGGTTAGAACAAATGTTTTGAAGTAAACAACGTCTTGGGCTCAGGTCTCAACAGGAAAACCGCTTCCCTACCCCCCTTCCCCTTCCGGCCTTTCCTTATCTATCACTGGTCAGATCAGTCAGATGTTTCATAAAAAATGTGCTTGGTATAGTAAAAAGTCTGTGACCTCGATAGCACGTCTTACTGTGAAAACCACCTTGGTAGCTCGACCCTCAATTACAAGTGCACCTCGATAAGAAGACTATTTTAGAGATCCCCTTAGAGTTGTGCTATTGAGGTTCTACTGTAATAACTTTTCTTTAAATTAAAAGTGCAATATTGTTTGTTTAAAAATAACACTGCAATAAAAGAAAACCAAATTAGCTTGGTTCAAAATGTTTTATATTATTTGCATCAGACTATCAGAAGTATTTTTTTCATATTAATTATTTTATTTAAAGTACTAATTTATCACATATATATCAAAGCGTAGAATGATCTGTTACTGAGATTGAATCATTATGGAATAGCTCAATGAAAGAACACGGCCTCACATTTTAAAGTACTTAACTGTTCATTCTCTCATATCAGTGTTATTTTTCTTGCTATGCAGCTTTTTGCTTTATTTTTTTGCTTGTATGTAGATTTGTCATGTCATAGATGCAATAATTTACTATCACATTGTTGCTTTTCTGGATATAGGTTACAGGTGTAGATGCTCTGACCAAGTACAGCATTGATATTTTATTCTTGTTAAATATATTTTTGTGAAAAGAAACATCATCCACACGATTAAACAGTGTTATGAATCTTATAGTAAATCTCCTTCTGAATGTTTCAGAATGTATTATATAATGCTGGATATATTATAGTATTGTTAATATATAAGAGCTAAAGCCATCATGAGAGCAAGTTCATCATTAATTCTCCAACTTCTCAAAATGCTGGAAAGATGAAATTGTATATTCCGATTTTGAATTTTTAAAAATAGCAAAAGTGCATTTTTGATTCCGCTTTTACCATAGGGAGGCCCCATTGGCCGTCAAAGTTCCTATGTTATTCTTACAGACTGTCATTTTCTTTCACCAGATGATCATTTTTCAAAGTATTTCAAAAGGTTAACCACAGAATGCAGCTCACACAGCTGTTGTATTCCCCGGGTACTGATCAGCTAGTTATATTATACAATTATTTATCTAAATATAGCCTTATTTCTATCAAGGAGTTGTGTATGAATTAAAGCTTGTTCACAATCATGTAACATTTTAAATCAATAAACCTTTTCAGTTTAAATTGTAACGCTTCTACCTTACAAATAAAACAGTAGTTGACAAGTAAACCACTACATTTGTAGTTTGAGAATAAGATAGCAACCAAGCAACTACTACAAAATAATCTTATTTTTCACAGTCACTTCTTGACCTTCCCAGGTCTTACCTGCTTGAAATTCTGATAACAGTTTGTGAGGTACCTACTGTAAAATTTATGAAAGATTTCTTAATCTTTTAAAGTTAAAAATTACAATCATACAAATAAGGTGAAATGAAAATGTATGCAAATAATTAAAGTAACAACTGTCTTACACATTAAAAATCAAATGTTTCATATTACTACAGTGCTACACCTACTTGGTTGGAGCTTTTTAAAGTTTTATATGTGTGTATTGTTGTATGATCTCCCAGTATTATCGTGACCGTAAGTAGTTAACAACTTTGTTGTCAAAGCCACTATCAGTGAACCCTGTGTTTATCAAGCTCAGGTGTTGATTTCTCTACTTGACAAACATTCCTTTTGTTTGCATTGTGATTAGTGTATCACTTTGGAGATTATATTTGTATTTCCATCAATGATTGTTCCTCACTAAATATTCAGAGAACACTCTCTTAAATTGCGGCATATGTTTAAAGTAGTATTCACGGATAAAGACAAGTACATCAGTACGCTTGGTTATGTATATAAAATTGTTAAATTTGCTTCGCTGCAAAGTCTTTCAACAGTTAAAATGCTTTAAAGTTAATTTTGAGACAAATTTTTGAATAAAATCTGTAAACAAATTTAGTTTCTGACCATTAATTTAAATGTAGGGCTATAAAACCAGCAGGTTACACTAATCTGAAGCCTCTCTATTCCTAAACACTGCTAACCGGGTTTTAAATTTCTCCTCTAGTCTGTTGTGTTATACCTCCTCGTGGATCGAATTAATCAATAAGAACCAAGCAGTTGTTATCGCATTGCTATTCCAAACAAGGTTTTTATTTATCCTGTACTAATAACATGTTTCTTTTTACTCTTAGCAACATAGTGTTGTTATTCCTTGAGACATTGAACGAATTTACTGGTCTATATGAGAGTCAGTTTACTGTTAGCTCTATATTTTATTTTTTCGTTGTAACTGTTGGAAGGCTGAATTAGATGACTCTTAATCATATTTACAATTTCACATATTTGTTGAGAATCAAGAATATTATTTTAATACGTCATATTACATTTAAATTGATTAAGTATTTATGTTTGTGTCAGTTAAAAATTGGTATTGTATCAACAGTAGCTTTCTGTAATTTAAATTAGTCTAAACATATCTTGGTGTTAAAATTTGTACTATTACTGTATGATTTGATATCTGTACAAATATATTATAGTAAAGGAAAACATCATTTTTATTTCTTTGCCTGAAGAAGTCATGTTGAATTAACTACTCTAGAGAGAGATCAGCCAACTGGATCCCTGAAACAGTCTATTTTAGAGATCCCCTTAGAGTTGTGTAAATACCTTGATACTGCCTTCCCCCCCTACAGTGCCATCATTAAAGGCAACCAAGCAACTACAAGGAAATATGCCTTGTAAGTATCTCTATCCGTACAGATGTAGAATCAAGACCCTATGGAGATTATATTTCCATCAATATCCATCAAATTGTATTTCCATCAATGATTGTTCCTCACTAAATATTCAGAGAACACTCACTTAAATTGCTTATACCAACCCTAAATACCTACCTAAAAGTGCATAGTACTGTGATATTGGTAACAGTAGGTAACAATGCTAATATTAAAGGTTATGGTGAGGGAACTGTTCGCTTAGAAGCGTGTGGGACATGGATGGGACAGGATGGTTGGTTTGAGTGAATCAGTTCCCTGTATGTTGCTGGTATGTTTTATATGGTTTGCTAATCCAAACTGTTTTGGACCGGAGCCTGTTCGGACTTCTAAATTTACAGATTGTCTGGAATTCCCAATTTAGCGAATGTCCCCTATAGGGACGAAGCTATTACCGTGGATTGCATTGTGGTAGGGTCAAAGTTTAGTATAGGGTACTGTTGGCAAACATATAATTTTGTTATTGTTACTTATATATTTGTATCTTTAGGTTCCAGATATAAACAGTTTTTTTGCCAGAAACTCATAGTTAACCACATTAAACACTATTTTTTTCAATGTTTTTCATATGCTTATTTATATGGGGGAAAAAATTGCAGCTTTTTTGGTGACCCTTAACACAATAACACCTGTAATAAAGGTCCGATTTCAATTAAATTTGGCACAGATATTTAAAGTAGTATTTATTTGAACGAGTTTGAAAACTAGATGGATCACATTATCCGAAGGGGGATTTAAGTGAGGGTGTTGTACCCCATATATATCTATATATGTGTCTGTGAACGTGATAACTTTTGAAAACAAACGTCCGATTAGCGAGTGGCTACGCTACAGAATGTTGAGTGGGACGAAGGGACGAGAGGGATGGTAAAATTGTAACTTTCAGGGTAATCGACAAGCCTTGGTTCATTTATTTGTAATTATGTTGCATAACGAACAGCCACCATACAGCGCTCTGCGGAGTTAGGTTAGGTTACTATATTTTGTCGTGAATTGCAACATAGTTCACATTAAGGCTCAGCTCAGGCTCAGACTCGCTTCCAGTCAAGAGGGAGAGAGAGAAGAATAAGACAGACGTGACGTTCACTCTACCTTCCCCCACTCCTTCACATGGGGTAGTGAAAATACTTTTGTGAAACCGCTTTATTAGGAACTAGTCAGGTTTTATTTCAAGTAAAATTCTTAATATTAAAGATGGGGAGTAGTATTGTTCAACTAAATGATTTGTGATTTTATGATTTATATTTGATTGATATTTTTGCATATAATAATACCTACCTAAGTGTGCTGATAACCTGCTAATTTTCAAATAATTTATCTTAACTAATTACAATATTCATGAATTCATGAATATTCATGAATTTTTATTTAGTTATGCGAGTGTGGCAAAAACAAGTAGCAAATTCTGTAGTATAAACTAAATAAGTTATAAGATCGACCCTCGACGGCTCTGACTGTTTTATACTAGTACAGATGTCGACATTGGGTACAGCAAAATAAAGCTGTCCCAGTATTGGTAAGTCTTTTGGCTATCCAGTGTGATCATCTTCCCTTCCTTGGTTCCTCCTTGTCTCTTCTGGGGGCTTGACTCCCAGTTGAGCCTGGATACCCAGTCTAGTCCAAGTCCTTGGAGGGATAGTGGATCTTCCTTGCAGCCTAGGAGGAAGGACCCTTACCCTACGGTCTCCGGTCTGCCAGGCTGGGGGACGAACCGTCCTGGTGCCACCCGACCCCTGAGAGGTTGGAGGCTCTGTGTGATGGCGGTCCCGGTCTGGTGGACTTAGGGGGACGTCGGGTTAGAGGGCGAATCGTCTGCACTGGATGTTTCCTCTAGAACCAATAAGTCATCAAATGGTCCTAATAAGACCAGGAATATGAAGAAAAAATATACCGGTAAAACAATCAAGTGTTTTACATGCAAGCAAATGGGTCATTTTGCCTCGAAATGTCCCATCAAAAGATCCGTTGCTGCAAAACCAGATGCCCTGATGCTCGTGCTGTGTTACACGGCCAAGAGTAATTTCCGTGATATTACGTGGATTGCAGACAGTAGTGGAGCTTGTCATCATATGACGTTCTGTAAGGACTGGTTCGTGACTTTTGAAGACTTTACGAAGCCACTTCAGGTAACAGTAGGTAACAATGCTAATATTAAAGGTTATGGTGAGGGAACTGTTCGCTTAGAAATTACTATAGAACATAGGAAGCGAGTCAGAACCATAGAAAAAGTATGGTATGTTCCTGAACTTGGGAAGAATTTACTGTCAGTTGGTCAAACTGTGAGTAAAGGGTTCATCTCCAAGGCAAAGAGTGATAAATGTGTCTTTTTGCAGTCAGGTAAGCCGATGTTATTTGGTATACGTAAAAATGGACTGTTTGAGTTAGCGCTGGATGTCATCAGACCCTGCGATAAAGGTAAGGTACATATGAGTACTAAATTAGACACCCTTCAATAGTGGCATGAACGGCTGGTACACCAGGACAAAAGGCATGTGAATCAAGTGCTACAGAATAGACATTCGTGTGCAAAATGACAATACGTTTTGTACTGGCTGTCCACTTGGAAAGCAGTACAGGAAGTCTTACAAGCCGAGGGTTGTGAGAGCGACTGAGCGACATCTCCTGGAGAAATTATCCTTGCCGATTTATGTGGTCCTATGGAAGTAAAATCAGTTGGAAGATCCAAATACTGTCTTGTAATGAAGGACGACTACAGCCGTTTCAGATGTGTTTTCTTCCTGAAAGAGAAATCAGAGGTGCCTGGATGCATTGAGATGTTTCTAGCTGAAGCCACAACTGCAGGTAATATAGTTAAAACGTTTATGAGCGACAGAGGATCTGAGTTTGTAAGTCACAAAATCACAGATCACCAATAGAGGTATCAAGCAAAGAACAGTCATGCCCTACACACCGGAGCAGAATGGGGGAATTGAGCGTGAAATGCGGACTTTAGTTGAAAGTGCCCATACTATGATTCATGCTAAGAATCTGCCTAAAAGTCTGTGGGCAGAGGCAATAAATACTACTTGTCACGTCATAAATCGTACTGGTCCATCAGTTGTTGCCGGTAAAGCTCCAATAGAGTTATGGCTTAGCACAAGTCCATCTCCTATCAATCACTTTCAAGCTTTTGGTGAAAGGTGTTATGTACATGTACCTAAAGCAAAAAGGAAGAAGTGGTCTGCTAAGGCCGAGGAAGGAATCTTGGTTGGGTATTGCGGCGAACGAGATGGATATCGTATTTACAATGGGCGAATCGTGTTAACCTCAGCTGATGAAGTTTTTGTAAAGGACAAGGAGTTTTGAGTGAAACCAAGGAAAAACCTGTTGGGAGTATCAAAGAAAATCCTGTTCATTGGATTTTGCAATCTCCACAGGAATCTCATTCGGAGGGAGAAAATCCTGGATCTGAAACAGATAGTCCTGAAGCACAGAATGAGGGAGAAAATGACGACTCTGACGTAGACAACGGTGATAATCTTGAAGACGATGTCCAAGAACCAGGAAATGGTGAAAATAGAAAAGAAACGGTTAATACACGATCCGGGCGAAACATTAATGCTCCAGAGTATTTGAAGCAATATGTATGCAGTGTCTCTGATAACATTGACTGGACTCATGCTGGAAGAAATGCAAGCTCTTCGTGAAAACAATGTTTTTGAATTTGTAGATCGTCCAGTGGGGAAGAAAATTACAGGTATGAAGTGGGTTCTAAAGGAAAAGCTGCTATCAGATGGTACACTCGACCGTCTAAAGGCTAGACTAGTAGCCAAAGGATTCTCACAGAGAGGAGACTACGATGAAATTTTCAGTCCTGTTGCAAGGCTTGAAACTGTTCACACAGTTCTAAGTGTCGCAGCTAACGAAAAACTTCAGATGCGGCAGTTTGATGTCAAAACAGCCTTCCTATATGGTAACCTTAAAGAAGTGGTGTACATGAGTCAACCTAAAGGCTTTGAGGACGGTGCCGATCGTGTAAGGAAACTAAACAGAAGTCTCTATGGGTTGAAACAAAGCCCTAGGTGTTGGAACAAGAGACTCGACGATTTCATTAAAAAGCAAGGATTACAGCAGAGTAGATCAGATCCCTGTTTATACGTACAAAATAAAAATGAAAACAAATTAATAGTGGTTTGTTATGTCGATGATGGACTTATCGCCAGGACAAACTTGAAGGATGTAATGAATTTTCTAAGGGACTTAGAAACCGAATTCAAGATCAAAGTTTCCGATCCAGACTGCTACCTTGGCATCAAAATAGAACAACAAGAAAACGGAAACATGTCCGGTATCAGACCTGACATTGCATATACAGTAAGCATGGCACAGGATGTTGAGCATCCAACTGACCGTTCTTGGAGAAAAGTAAAGAGGATCTTTCGATACCTGAAGGGGACCATGGACTTCAGTTTAAAATACAGAAGTGGTCAGAAGAGGGAGCTTGTGGGATTCAGTGATGCAGATTATGCCGCCGACAAATCCAGACACTCTCGTACAGGTGTAATTTGTGCTTACGCTGGGTGTACGCTTACGTGGCTAAGCCCAAAGCAGAAATGTATCTCTATCTCTACAATGGAAGCCGAATATGTGGCAGCAAGTGAAGCAGACAAGCAACTTGTATGGCTGAAAAGACTATTGCAAGAGATATCGATGGGTGTAAGTCAACCTAAACTGTATATCGACAATCTAGTTGCAGTACATCTTGCAAAAACCCTGTATTTCACTTCAAGCACATCAATGTAATACATCATTTTATGAGGGAGAAAGTGAACCTAGGAGATCTTGGAAGTAAAACACATTGAAGGGGAAAGGCAACTCGCTGATATTCTCACCAAAAGTCTGCCCAATCCTCGGTTTGGGACTCTTGCTAGGAGTGCTACCGATATTGCCCAAATTAACTTTGAGGGAGTATCAAAGAAAAGTTAATTTGTGAAATATGTTTCAAACCAGCTGATATGTGATTTGTTTATTCTCACTTCCTCAAATGTTTGGTTTTGTCAGTTTTTGTATTATGCATTATTTATTTCTGTAATTAAATAATTTCGTTGTAATAGTGAACATTTATTACTAGAAATATCAAACTCTAACTATATATTGTTTTGAAAATCGATTTGTAAAATAAAATAACGTGTTCTCGCAAATTCACTCATTGATTGTCATTGGATTAATTGTACTTCTCGACCTTGGTCTCCCTTTTCCAAAGTTGAAAATTAGCTATATGCTTCTTGCTTCTTCTGAAATAAGCAACCAAAGTTTTTTATAGGCACGAAAATTACCCCCAGTTTTTCTGCAGCAAAATTTCACAAGCCAAAGTCAAGTCAAGCCCAAGTCTACATGCAGTAGCCGACCTTTAAATTTCGTCTAGGAATTAATTTCATGGTTATGACAGAACATTTTAAACATTTAATCCAAGATATATATATCTTCTAAAAATGCATATCTCTAAATCCAAACAAACAGTAAAAATAATGTATTATGAATTAATTGAGGAATCAGTTTTGATTAATCGAAACAATCTTACTACAGCATTCGATCTTTTTACCAACAAGAAACAATAATAGCAAGAAACACACGTTACTGTTTTTTAGGTTATCTTTTCTGTATTGCTTATTTAATTACTCCCCGCCAAGGAGTTCTATTGGTAATACTGGATGCAACACTGATGAACAAAATTGTGAGCCGTTCTTTGCCAAATTTTTGTGAGGCAAAGAACTACTCGATGGAATCGAACGAGTCGACAAAGTGAATCAAACAAATAGCAATTCATGATTTGAACATTAATAAACTTGTATTTGTTTATTTGATCATAATTAATCATATTTCACAACAAGATTAGATATACATAAATCAAAACAAACAAAAATACTTTGTTCCAACTTTTATTACAATGGTTTGCATGAGTAGATTTACTTATAGGAATTAAGCAACAAATCAGGATACATAGTTCAAAGAACAAGAAATTTGCCTCACCAGTGTACCAACCTAACAAAATCACTAGCTCGCTTTTTCAACAAAAATCTTAAGCAGTGTTACCTCCAGTAATACTAATAAACTTCCTTGCCCCCCGCACTCCCCTCGATAATCGTTGGAATGGTTTGTGACAGCTGTTCCAGAGGAAAGGTTTTTCGCATGAACTCTTCTATAGGTAGTACTTAGATAATCTGCCTAATTATAACTAAGTTATTTTTTGTTCATTGTCGCCATTATCATTATCTGTGTTTGTATAATTCTTTTGTTTTTGGTATAATCTCAGTGTCCCCCCCCCCCCGGGGCTGTTTTATTATAGATTCAGTTCATTCACTGTCACAACACAAGAGCTACTTAGGTTAAAGTTTATTGCTTATAACGGCGGGTAGGGGTAGCCACATTTGGGGGGGCGGGGGAATGGTGCCATGAGGCTTGGGGCGGATGGGCACCCCTGTTTATAGATATAGGGTAGTGTGAATGAATAAACTTGCATAAAATTTTATACATAATCAACCTTACATAAGTTACTATACTTCCTCATGAACGGATAAACCTTAGTTTTTAGCTACATTTTTCTTGCAGTTAGTTGTATGCTGCAGAGTAGGTCTACATTTCTATTTTCAGTGAACCATATCCAGTACAATAAAATAGTGTCTGAAATAAAGTAAAAGAACTCAGAAACTACTACCCAACGTAAGTAAATATGGAGCAAGGCCCATAGCGTGAATTATGTTACCACTGACTGGTGGTGGGGGGAACCGAATGCAGCTGGCTCGCCTCCTCCAGCTACTCAGCGCCACTTGGCTTGGCATTCCACTGTTATAGTTCTATGGTCTAAAAATGTTATTTACTAGTTTGAAAAATTTCCAATAGTGTACACTTTAGTATAGTATGCTTTTAATAAAGTGGGATGGGGGAAAAAGGAGGGTACACTTTTTATATGAGGTCATTCATTTACAAAGATATGCATATGGCCCAACTAGCTCTGAGATTACTTTTATATTAAAACAAAAATCTCTCACATTAACACGTTCACTGCTGAAAATGGTTAACATTGTGACCCCTAAACTGCGGACAAATTATTGTTGATGACTTTCCGAATAAATGATGTCCGGATATCCAAAATGTCATTAGGAGATGGAATGGCAGCCATTTTGATGTTTAGCTGTGACTTCACTTTCATGTCAAAAATTCCCGGTTATCAGTGTCTGGTGTCAGTTTCGGTCGCCATCATCCGTATTAGTTGCAGTTTTTAGTCAAAAATATCACTAAATAGTTATTAGATCACTGTAGTTTAAAACACACTGGAACCCCACATTGTTTTTCAACTAAACAAAAATTAAAACTACCTAATTATGTATATACACTATATATATACTATATACAAAAATGGCCGACCGAGAAATGAAGCGCGCCAAAATAAACAACAAGACCGGCACTACACCCGGGCAGCAACGCTTTTTTCAAAACAAATTTAAAACCACCCAATTACGTATATACACTATATATATACTATATACAAAAATGGCCGACTGAGAAACGAAGCGCGCCAAAATAAACGAGACCGGCACTACACCCGGGCAGCGACGCGACCTTCCCTGGTAACAACTGAGCTCAAACTGAAGCAATGTATTGGGAGGGAGCCAATGACGAGAATTCCCGGCAAGCGCACCAAGCGATAGGGTTGCATGACGAGAATTATCGTCAACCGCGGCGAACGTGTTAAATAAATCATCATTCATTCATATCCGCCTTAACATACGCTCAGGTTATGTCGGCGTCTTAAGAGATATTAAAAATAAATATTAAAACAATTTTACAATTAATACAACCAAATAGCTTTAATACAAGCTTTAGTTGGTAGGAAAGTACTTTACTTATACTCGTTAAAATCAATAATACTGTATCCAATACCAATTCAGTAAAAATTCATATTGACATCGACCTACCTGAGCCAAGTACATGTTTAAAATTCCTTAAGACAGTGAGATGTCAAAACCCATATTATCTTATTCGGACGAATAAAAAAACGTTTACAAATTGTTATTTTGTTACTGAAAATCTGTAGTTCTTTGCTTTCTCTAGTATTAAATCCAGGGCCGTACTCGTTTTCACGGGCCCCTGGGCAGGCCTGGTGGTGTGTGGGTCCTTGTTGCCAGGTCTAAGTTGGTGATCTTTTGGACAAAAGGGGGCAGTTGCCCCCCCCCCCCGAATTAGGATTCCCTACTTCAGATATTGTTAATTTATAAATGTATTTTTATGAAAATTGGTAAGAGCCTTTATGTGGTAGCGAGAAATATATGCATTGCATTGGAAATTCACAGAGTAGGTAGGTTGGCTGCGACTGGACTATATTTTATATTATGCCTGAGATGAGGTTTTTTAATTTAAAACACTTTAGCTTCAAATCAAAAGTGACTACAAGAAAAATATATAGAAAGGAATATAAATAAGTAAGCAAATAAAAAGTTTATGAAATATATTTATTAAAATAAACATAGTTACATATACAAAACTGGTATATACACAATGTAATGAGTATAAAAATAATTTGGATGGAAAATACAAAATATTAAATAGTTTATTAGACAATTATTTTATCAAATAACACTTAAAAGCATACACAGTCTGCTATTCATATATGATTTTTTTTAGTTAATAGGTTGTGTGAAAGTTTTCATCTGGCTATAAAATCTATCACCATGCAAAAATCAGTCTCCCTTGTAAAATCTCAGTAGATCAAAATTTGGAATGTTGCAAAAATTGATTTGATCTCATATATGTATACAAAAATGTTGATCTTGTTTATAATATAAAAGTTAAACAAGTTATTCAATTGTTTAAAAACAATAAACAAATAATCATGAATTAAATTAGTTTTATAAATATATGAATAACGATCTAATTCTTAGTTACTAACCAGATCAATTGCCAGCTGTATGTTTGTTATAAAGTGACAATTGGATAGTTTGTTGCAGCAAATATAGCCTATAAATGAACAAACATTTGAATAAATTATTGAGCGAGTAACATGACACAATATTTTAACATTATTAAACAGAGATTTATAAAAGCTTGTAAAAATATCTTATAATCTGTTTATACAAAATATACAATCAACTTTGGTGTTCGACTTTGGTGGCTTATAGCACCTTTATTTACAAAGTAAATAAAAATAAAAACTATAGTGATATCAAAGATTTTAAAGTGAATAACACTTAAAATGTGTATGGTCATCAGATCTTTCTGAGTATTTATGTGGTAAGCTACCAACACTTAACAAATTATGTTACACAAATCAATGGAAGCAGCACACTTATTCCCCCCCCCCCTAAAAAAAAATAAAAAAATTCTTAATAATGTGTGAGAAAACTATTATCTAGCTTGAACTTACAAAATAGTTCTTGGAAATATCTGCACCAGTCTCTATTAGTTTTGTAAAGAGAAGATTGCTGGAAGACACTATTATCACATTTGTCATAGACTGATAAATTTTTAATTTCATTACTGATAGTGCACTTAAAGTAAACAGTCTGCAATAACAAACAATAACTATGATTAAGTATAAAGCGAATTTAAGATAAAGTAGGTGGTTTGTGCAAGGGTTAAAAATATGAACACAATACATAAATTAAATCTATAGAAGAAAACTTAATTCTGTTTTTTTCATATATATAAAACAATTCTGTTTAAATAAGTCATAAGTAGGAGTACAAAAATAGATAACTTTATTAGCAATAGTTTGTTTATATGCAGATAAATAACTCTCAATAATGCCTAACTTCTGGTACACATGGACACAACTATAATCAAAGTGTATATGAAGCCAGCAGAATCATCAACTATTAATATAAAACAATTATAAATAAATATAACAACATCATAAAACTACAGTTTTCCAAATTTATTTTGAGTACTGAACCTAATATTAAGGTGAATTAACTAAAAATTAAGCTTGATCCACACTGCTCGCAAATAACGCCGAAATAGTTGGCCGAACATTCTCCCGAAACCATGTCAACTACCATGTTGTTTCACGGAACATTCGTCAATGTACAAATTGTTTTTCAATGTACAAATTTGGTACTGTGCAGCTCCTACACTATTCGCAATACGTAGAATATTCGGGCGTATTTGCGAGTAGCGTAGGCTTGAGCAAAAGCAATGACTATGAGAATATAGTTTATATACAAACTATAACAGTTAAAGAGGTGAGATTTTAAGAACATTTTCAAAGACATATCCAAACTAGTAGATTATTATGTTGTTTCATTTTCAGACAAGAATATTATTTCCAGAGTTGTATTAATTTGTATTCTGGGAACAAAGCTGATAAATTAATATGTAATTGTACTGGATAAGTATAACTATGCACATCATTACTATGATAATATTTCTGTTAAAAACAAATTTTGGCAAGTGATAATCTTTTTTTACAAAATTTTAATTTATAGGATTTAAATCAGGTTGACTCTAGAAAGGTTTCAAACCATTAATCAAAATCCTAAACTTTAGACCTCCGCCCTACTGGACTTTGAAATTATCAGTGTTAACCTTACAGAGTAATTATTTTATTTGAGTTTTCATGGTAATAGAATTTTAACCAACAGAAAAACAGAAATTAAGAAAGAACGAAGTCGTGGGTTCTAGCTGGTATTACATAAATAATTACAGATACAATGACGGTACTTTGGTATTATACGGATGCCACTATTTTTGGAAGTTAAATTTTTACCGGATACAAAGGATAACTACATAATTCGAAAAAACGTACTTTTATTGACTTACTGTACAAATTTTACATCATTCTGATGAGCGGTCTTTGTGTTGTGCCTCCCAAAAGGCAGCGATGTCCGCTAGGATCGTGTTGAATGCGTCGCCGCCGCTAGCAGCAGCAGCCACACCCGATCGCCACATGTACTCCGCCAAATATACAGCGCGCTGCGGCAGTTATGTTAGGATGGGTTATCATAAAAATACGTACGGTTTCCTCTTCATTTCGAGGTAAATCCCACACCAAAAGAACGTCACTCATTATGAAAACAAATGTAACGTAGTGCACGGCAATAAATCATGACACTGACCCAGATACAGGCGTTGGCAGGTGATACGCGCGCTCCGGTCAACAACCTGACCTTGGCCTATTTGGAGGGGGTTTGGCGGCCGGAAGTATGACTCATCAGGTATCATTCGATTCGTAACGAAACAAGGAAAGTCCTACAATCATTTTTATGATAACCCATCCTAACATAACTGCCGCAGCGCGCTGTATAAGGATGGCATCCGTATAATACCAAAGTACCACAATGACATACTAACAATTTAGAAATGCACAACAAACTATCATAATATGGTAGACGCTATTAATAACATCATATAATACATCAGTAATTACATCAGGTATCCGGCATTCTAAGAACCGGCAACAGCCACTCACAATCGGCTTTTTCAGGTTATGTTCAGGCACTCACACACCTTATTGACATAAGTCACCAGTGCACCGGACTGTGTGCACCATTTTCAGTGTTTAAACTTTACAGTATTTTGTACTCTGTTTTACTTCACAACTTTATCATATAAAAATATATATTTCGTTTATTTGGGTTTTTTATGGAGTGGATTACCTTCAATATCCCCTTTAAAAATGATGTGTTCTATTATCCGGCATGGCCATAGTCCCAACCGTGCCAGTTAAAAGAGCGTCCACTGTAATGTGATAAATAGGCCTAATGAGAAAAATATTATTAAAACTTTGTTTCCAAACTATTGTTGGTGAGCACCTCCCCATATAGAGATAAGCAATATTACAAATATTAAAAATTAGCCTCAATTAATGAAGTACATGATAATTTTAATAACTTTTCATCTTTGTCCTGGCTTGGTTTCCATAACAAATTGCTGGTCTGATGGACCAATTTTGAAGGCCTAGCTTACATAACATTTTACTGGTTTATTATTTGTTTAATTATTCTATCAAGAAGGTTTTCAATGTAATTTTACTATGCATATAATTTATTTCAGATTTCCTGTTTTATCAGAATTTATTTTCATTAAATAATACAACCAATTAGGGCCTACAGCCAAAAAATGTTAACATCCAATATTATAATAATGCCAAAGGTTGGTAGACTAATCAATGAAAGAAGACTACACCCAGCAGAGTTACCAACCCGAGGATTATTATAGTACAAGACAAGCAGTGGCAGCGGGTGGGTCAATCAAATTAGAAAGGTCGCCCGAGTGGTATTCATACGCAGTCTGAAGGTGATCTACCTCAACATGCATATGCGACCTCCAAGTCTTGTCACACTGATACATTCTTAAACACTGAATCTTACACTTTTTCAATCAATGTAAATTGTATCAATTGCAACTTAGCATTAACTACTGCATTCAAAATATTTTAGTAGATAATAGTCTACAGTTTTTAAACTTGACTAACAATTATTATGACTCTTAAATTCAGTTTTCTTCTTTTAAAATCTGTAAGATCCTAGTTTTGAAAGACCGCTAGTGTTTGATAGCAAACCACTAATATGAAGCATTATAGGTGTTTTTTTATTTTTTATTATTGGATGTCGTTTAACATATCAAGCTAAAAAGCCAGCCGGTTGTTTTAAAATCCTTATAAATTTCCCAACTATTTAACAAAAGCATTATCTCGAGATAAATAATATCAATGTTCCCACATTCTTCAAACATATACAACAAGCGAGGCAAATGTAAGTTTATTATGGTTCTTTAGATCTTAATTGAAATTATGTTTGATTCATGTATATTGTCTTCCTGATTTAATTCAAAATGATCTGACTTCTCTTGACCCAATTTTCACCATTCCAATATAGGCTACTTCCAGGAACTCTGAACACTGTGATATTAATTTGGTTGACATAAAAAAGTGATGGTTTAGGTTTTACTTGTGAATATTCATTCCAATCGTCCATTAAGTTAAAAAAAATAGCAAAACAAAGGTTTTGTATTTCTACAGGATCTGCAACTTTTCAGTAATAATCTCTATACTCTCATATCAGTTAGCCGTAATGGCAAGCATAGCCTTAGTAGCGTTGCATTATATAGCATTCTAGTGTATGTAGGTTTAATTTAACAATAATTTTTAATATTCTCAGTGTTATATTTTATTATATTTTTTGTGGTTTACCAATAGAAAAATTTAATTTTAAGGGATTTGATTTGTTTAATAAGTAAGGAAAAAACTAGTACTAAGGTATAAAAACATCTAAATGATGTACCTAATACAATAACTGATTTACATGGATACAAAAATAATTACTGCTCTTAGGGATCAATAAAAATTAGATTTTAAAATAAAAATAAACAAATTTTGCGATAGTAGACAAACTATATATATTATATATATATATATATACACATTTACACATTACCGTTATACTCTAGTTATATACTTCCCTGGAACAGAATATATGTACATATATACTTTCCCTATAAACCAAATACGTTATTGGAAGTTACTTTGACAGTTTATATAGAAAGGCCTTGCAAGCGCAAAGGTCAGATCCTGCCAATCACAGATCACAGGGTTAATATTTGGCCTATTTGTTAAATATATAAATCAGTAATCAATAGTTACTCATGATATAAATATTTTTCCAGCAGCAAGGTAGAGCACTAACACTCTGCTTTGTTCGCACTGAAACTCTAACCTAGTAGAAATTCTGATAAAGGGTTTGCAAACAGCTTTTGTCATGCATCATGGAAGCAGATTTCATATCAGTTTTATCTTGATGACTCATCACTGATTAAACAGCTTAGTTTTCCAGCATCATAATCCTAGATTAATGAACTCTAACAAACATGTGCAATTCTCTTGTTTGATAAGTTAGTAACATTCACTTGCTTATTTATTTAAGAAGTTTAGTTAATAAAAAAACTTTTGATTCAGATAGTGTTAGTTTTGTTTTGCAAATACAACCAGTTTATAATAAAAGTAACTCCTTAAACCCATGAAAGTTTTAAGATGTTATACTTAAAGTTTTATATAACACTTAAAAAAGGCTGTAAGTTAAAAGTAGGCTTAATTTTAAACCCACTTTTTCCTTGATTTAACTTAAAAGTTCAATGTGTTTCATTAACTGCTTAAAAAATCCAAAATTATTCCCGTATTAAAAAAAGGTGAAGTAACAAATATAAACAACTATCGACCAATATCTTTACTCCCATCAATATCAAAAATATATGAAAAAATAGTTTCAATTCCATTAAATAACTATTTTGAAAAACATAATTTATTTGATGATATTCAACATGGTTTTAGATCAGGAAGATCAGTGATCAGTGCTGCAGTCTCATTCCTAGAATCAGTAGTTGAGTCAGTCGACAAGGGAAAATGCACAACAGGCATATTTATGGATTTATCTAAAGCTTTTGATAGCGTAAAGCACTCCATTCTATTGGAAAAATTACAATATCTTGGCATATCAAAAAACTCTTTGAGTTGGTTTAATTCTTTTCTTTGTGATCGCTGTCAGTATGTAGAAATTACCTCCCTTACTAAATATAACAAAATTATTAGGGCATCGTCAGAACTTCGGCCAGTTAAATTTGGAGTTCCTCAAGGGTCCATTTTAGGACCATTACTATTCCTATGCTATCTTAAAGATATTGATAATACTTTATCATATAAGCCAGCATCCAAATTGTGTTTGTATGCGGATGATTCAAACTTGAAGATAACATCTGATACATTGGAAGAAACTACAATGCATTGCCAGGAAAAAATCAGATAAACAAACCAAACCGCCTTGGGGACCTGCTCATTGGTTTAGGTAGAAATGGAGAGTATTAGTAATTATCTAATGGAACACAATTTATCGTTAAATTTAGATAAGACTAATCTTGTTCAATTTAAAACAAAACAAAACAAAAAATGGCAAGAACCAGTAGTAACGCTTAATTCCCAAAATATTGAAATTAAATCCAGCACTGATTTCCTTGGGTTACTTATAGATCAGCATTTAGATTGGAATGGCCATGTGAACAAAATCTTAACTAAGATCAGCTCTGGACTCTTTGCTCTGAAAAAAATGACTGCCTATTGTAGTATTAATACATTACGAAACATTTATTTTGTGTATATTCACTCCCATATTTCTTTTGGAATTTGCTTATTTGGAGCAACATCAAAATTTAACCTTGACAACATATTAAAAAAACAAAAAAGTGCCATTAGAATAATGCTTAATTTGAAACAGGATGTATCTGCAAAAAAACATTTTATTGGTCTTAAAATATTAACTGTATACAATATATTTTTAATTCCATTTTAACAGCAAAAAGTGAAATACCGGTAACACATCTGGATTACTTCTCCTCAATTCACCAGCATAATACCAGAAATAAAGACAAGATTATTACAAGTCGTCATGAACTGAAATTTTTTGAGAAGAAACCAACATACATGGGACTAAAGTTTTTAGAGTATATTCCCAGGGAAATCAAATTAGAAAATGACAATACCAAATTCAAAAAATTCTTAAAAGAATATCTGATTAGCATAGCTCCCTACTCATTAAATGAATTTTTCCACCTCTCGTAAAACTTGAAAGGTAATGTAGAGGGTTTATGGTACCTTCTATGTACCACGAGAAGTTCTATGTCCCCTCTATGAACACGAGCAAGTTTCCCTGAGCATCTGGGAAAATGTAATAACGTTATAGATTAAAAATGTGATTAAATAACAATTATTTACTTTGCTTTACTTAAAAAATGTAGGTTTGATTTAATTTGTTGCAAATATGTATTAGATGTAAGAAAATACACTTGACACTATTCAATGTATACTCTGTGTACTGCCTATGAATAAAGAATTTTGAATTGAATTGAATTGAATTAACAACAACGAACTAAAAAAATAATGTTCAGGACAAGTCTAAGACAAAATCCAAGGCCTTTGACTTTTGATGTAAATATAGCCCATTTTAATTAATTTTATAGTGTTGGTTTATTAAGAATAAACAAGTTATTCACCCTTAGGGTAAAATCTTTCTTGACACGTTTATGACTCATGACTATTGGTCCATCTGAATAACACGGCCGGGCTGACAGGATATAAACCACAAATTGCTATAACCTGCAGGCAATATATCTGTGTATGTCAGTTTAATTGTAAATTGTTTGCAAGTAATATTTCATCAGAGACCACACAAGTTGATTAATTGGTGTAGGAATAACTAAGCTTCCTTTAACCCATTGGCTTACAACCCTGAGTATACTCGTGGCCACCGAAAGTAGCCCGGACGTGCAACCCCACTCGGGGTATGAGTATACTCATACTCGGGATTGCACGTTCTTTATTTTACTTTTTTATTTTTATTTGTAATTTCTTTTAATTTTTTATTTTTTTGAGTTTGTAATTATTTTTTGTTTTTATTTGTTTTCATCTTTTGTTTGTATGTATTTTTTATGCATATGCCCATTCTTGGGGAAACTTAGTCAAATTTCGGGAAAATATGATTTTGGAAAATATGTTATATCTAGGTCAAATGTAAATATATCACAAAAATTTTGTATCTTCATGTAAAAAAATAAATAACCTACAAGTACATAATAGTTGTTGGGCTGAAACATTATTTTTTGTTTTTTACTTGTAACACCTTTTAAAATCAATTTTGTTTATAAACTATATAAAACATTTACCAGACATAAATTCTGTCAAACGTATTTTCTTCTTGTAGATAATTTATTTCTCTAAAGATTAGTGCAAAAATTAAGTAAATTGAGCAATAATTGTTGCTATAGAGACAGTTTTAGTAAAAGTCTACATTTATGTAATTTTTCTTAGGAAACTGAACAGTTTGTCAGGAGGCAAATTTCAGGTAAGCCAATGGGTTAACACCTAAACTGCAACGCTTTCTTTCATAAATATGACTACAGTTTCTTACAAGGCCTAAGAAATCCGCCAATGGAAAATTAATGAAAATTAACAAAAATAAAGTTCTTGAGTTATCACAGTTAGCTCCACTGTTTCTTTAGGGGTCAACCATCTGCTATGAAGAACTTAATATTACAAACAAAGTTGTTTTTGTTCTAAATATAATGAGTGACTAAATTATATTCCCTAGATAATGTAGGCATTTCTTTTAGTTTTTCTAATTTTTAATATTACTGGTAGTGAACTTATGACATATGAAACCATGTCAGTAGCAGATATTGTGTTATAAGGTAAACTCTCAGCCATCAACCCAAAAAAAGGTTTGGACCTACACAAAAATATATGATAATTAATAACAGTTCAAAAGATATGTTAGGAAACACAAAGCAAATCAAAGATAATTGTATGCCCATATTTTTTTATATAATGCCAAGGTTATAAGTTCGGAAGATGAAATAGAATAATACCAAAATAATATAAGTAGCACTTACTTGACTCATGGCAGATATGTTATTACTAATGTTATTTGTAATAATTGTAACTTAAAAACCATTTTGGATTTTCAAAAAACAAACTTGTTATAATAACAAATGGATTTTGACTAACAACAACAAATATGAAGGATGCTTATACCATTCAGATTATAACATTAATCATGATGGCAGGTTAAATGTTATTATAAATTGTGCATATCTCAATGCGAATGAATCAGCCAACCTCCCATCATGTCTATACACTCCACCACCCACAAGGTATTCAGACAAGCAATAATAGTAAAATTACAATTTCAAATTTAGCCAGGGTAAGCCTTTGTAAAGAATTCCTATCTATGTAACAGATGGTGTTCTCAGAGTGTGACAATCATAGATGCTGAAAGGATTTGTTCATGGAAAGTATGCAGATGGAAAATACAAAATGTTAAAAACTGGGTTCTTTATTCAACATTATCTATTTGTTTTTTAGTCCAATTGTTTCTCAAAAGTAATAGACTTCTTTAATTAAAAAATAAATAAAGATTTTCATCGCAGCAACATTTGACAGCAATAAATTGAATTTGAAGAAAATATTTGTACAATTCTAATAAAACATCAAACTCAGTAAGCAATTATTAAAATGATCTTCTTTAAAAAAAAGTAATTATATAGTAATAACAAGGTAATGGAACATTTTAAAGTTTTCAATAAAAAATGCATATATTAAATTAATGATTACCATTAACCCTTTGCCCTCGAAGGTATCTTTTGGAATTGTACTCTCGGATCGGCAGCTCAGCAGCCGTGTTACACTGTCAAACCCAATAGATCGGAGCCTGTTTTGAAGCTTTTAATACTATCGTAACTGCACTTGGTTTGTAATGGATTAAAGCCCCTTATATTAATTAAATGATTATGTTTTAGTTTGTTTTAAATATTTAAAATTTACAGAATTGAGTGATGTAGCTTTTATTATGATATTATTACATCATGTAATATTTTTTATTGACTATTGAAAAAATAAGGAAAGTTATGTTGCGAAAAGGGTTTATTTTAAACATATTTTTCATATAGACTAGGTATTAAAATCACTTCAAAGTACTGATTTTCTGAATAATCTGACTCTTGAAATTCCTGCAGTTGTAAGTGATTGCAAGTTACAAGTGATACATGTCTTATGGACATTAGTGATTAATTAATTAACACACAATAAGATCAACAAGAATACACACCAAGTAGGTTAGACTCTCTACTTCACGTGAGAACTCAAAGCGGATATGACAAGGAAACTGTAATAGAAGTTTTACCAACCTCTAAAACATCATATCTACTAAATGAAACAGCAGTCCACTTTTTTTAAAAGTCAACCAAACAAATTACATTTAGAATACAAACTAAAACATGTCTAACGGCCATCAGTGCTGGCCACCCGTGTGCATAGCGAAATCGTTATTGGCTAGCAGTGCTGGACATCCGACGCCAGAGGACAAAGTGATTAAAAACGTGCCTGAGCTGAAGAGGAAAATGGCGGCGGCCACCAGTGCTGGACATTCGATTGCAGGGGACAAAAGTAAACTTAACTAGGCGTGCTACTGTGGAAATGGCGCTAGCCAGCGGTGCTGGCCATCCGAGGGCAAAGGGTTAAGATAGTAGCTAAGTCGAAGATTTGCAGGGTGACTTATTATTATTTTTAAACTAAGACATGATGGCATTTCATATTAAAAGGAATTATTTATTGAAAGGCACATTGTTTATTTACGGTCAATATATAATGTACGTCTATTTTACCTCATAAGTCACGTTGTACAACATCCAAACATACAAAAAGGTGTGACCCTGAAAACAATCATATCACAGGGATGTCTTAAGTAGAACTCTACCTAAAGGCACAACCTCGAGTTTTACACCCTACAGGTTTTGTTGGTGCCGAGCTTGTATAAGAGTATAAAAATAGTAAACACTGTCCATCTATTTACAAACGTTTCAAAAACTAACAACAATAATACAGTTATTTATAGAAAATTTGTACATGTGTACAATGGGGTGTAACAATAATGTAGCGTATAAAAATAAATATAACAATTAGACTCTAATAAATAGATAATTGTGTCAAAGGCTACCTGATCTCGTCAGGACGTCATTGAAGCATTAGCGACTCCAAGTTCCTATGAAGGATAGTGTCTTTGACCGCATTGAATACGACTTTGATGTTTTCCGTGTCGACTGCCGTTGTGAAGTGGTGGAAGAGAGGTTTGCGAGGGTCACGCTTCACACAGCGGAAATACTCCACGAGAAACTCTTGGACGTCAACAAGACTCCTCTCGTTCCCCGTGAACTGAGGGAAGAACCAACGAATGTTGGTCTCTCCTGACTTGAGCTTTTCTGCCAGCAGGTCTGTTTTGTTGAGGAACAGGATGATGGATACTCCTCGGAACACAAGGTTGTTGACAATGGTGTCAAAAATGTTCTTTGACTCTTCTAAACGGTTTGTTTTCCTGAAATTAAAAATATTTACAGTTCAGTATTTAACTTGTAAAATAAATTTCAGCAAAATGTTGGCACAGAATCCAGTTTGAATTTTAGAACTATTCAAGGTTTTTAAAGAGAAAATTTTTAACATTGTTAAACATTTCAGTGGAAGGTAAAATCAAAATAACAATCATCATGTTTAAGGTATTAAACATTTACAATTGCAGTAGATACAATTATAAAATAAACTGAAGTTTAACATAATGAAGGATTATCCACTCTTTGGTTTACAAGTAGATCTACAGAGTTAAGAATTACACAATACAGAGTATACAGTATGCTCTCATAGGGCGAGATTAATTGACCAACCAAAACTAAACTAAACTAAACTTGCAACAATAACATGGTGATCAATCAACTGAGTCAATGTTCATTGGTCAGTTGGTCTCATCCGATGTAGTCATGTACCTTGGCAACAGGGTAGCAGTTACTCCAGTATTTACAAAAATAAGTTCTACCTTTTACAAAAAATATATTTCTTGACCACATAGATAAAAGTTAATCTTTTAAGGACAATTTAAAAAATATAACATCTAACAGGAAAATAAAAGCCAGAACTGTAACTGTATTTGAAATGTAAATCGTGTCATATCTACCGATCTCACAGGCTTCCACGTTTAAGCCAAAAACTCAACAAGTTTAAGTTTAAAGTTACCATAATAAATACTGATCTTTAGGTATCAGGACTTCAATATTGTATGATTTTTTCAGTGCAGTCTTATATTAACAGTACATAAAAAGAACATACCTATCTTCAACGAGGACTTGATCAAATTCAGAGGAAGAAACCAGGAAGAGAATAGAAGTGACGGAGTCGAAGCACTGAAACCACTTCTGACGCTGGGACCGTTGTCCTCCAACATCTACAAAGCGGAATGGTATGTTGTTGATGGGGATCACAAACTCGGAGATTCCTTTGGTGGCCTTCCGCGCGTGCAGAATGTCCTTGTTATTAGGAATGAAGTCCTGGGTTAACAGAAATGACAAAGCGTTTTCAGAAATAATTATATGAAGTAAAAATATAGCTACAAACACCGATCTGTACTGCAATATAAAAAGTACATCCTGTAAGGTTTGCATCAACCAGCTATAACCCCTGATATACCTCTAATGAAACTTGTTTAGAACTTTTTCCTAAGTTAGACAGAGAAAACTGGCTATCAGTGTATAGTTCACCATTAAATGATAAGTATGACTGTTTTGATAGTATATTTAAATATTATTTTGATCATTGTTTCCCTTCTGATATTTAAAAGAAATGCTATAAAAAACAAACCTAGATAACCCAGGAGTTTAAACAGGAACAAGAAAGTATCATAAGATTAAGTCAGTTATCCAGAGAAACAAAATGTAATGATCTTAGAATTGAAGTTACAAATAAAAACAAGTTGTATAATGCGAAATTAGTAGAAGCCAAGGAAAAATATTTTGACACAAAAATTAGAGAACCTGATAATATATGTAAAACAACATGGGATATTGTAAATAGTGGAACAAAAAACGATCATACAAATTATAAATATAATGTTATTTTATGTATTATGTATGTTTTTTTACTTGTATTAAGCTAATCTGCACTGTGAATGTTCTATATTTAGTAAATAAAAATATTTGATTCATTAAAGTTGGGCTTTAATGAATCAAATATTTTTATTTACTAAATATAGAATATAAAATACTGTTGAATGTACAGAAAAACATCTAAAAAGTTGTTTTCAGGAATATCAACCAAAATCTCTTTTTAAGAGGCATTACAGAATCCTTTAGAGACACCACAGTGGTTCTAAGCTAGGGGAAATACCCGCTCATTCCCCTAGGGTTAAGTGGCAACATACTTCGAACCTCCTCTGTTGGCCAATGCTAACTTGACCTCCATATTAACTATGAACAAAACTGATCAGAAAATAAGAGAGGAATGGTCATTTTTGTATTCCCTATAAGGATAACATTGGACAACATACTGTGTTTACTGCTAAATGAAAATTCAAATTTTCTCCGCAACCAGTAATTGTAGGATAATAATTAAAAATTATGGATTATGCTATTGAGTTTTTTTTAATTGTGATAAGTAAATTGTATTTAATATTTATGTTTCTATGAAACGTAAAGAAAAACTGTACTTTTGAACATTTTAAGTCCTGTAATTTCTGAGCCCATATTTAGAAGTAAAAGCTAGTTATTTGATAAGACATTAAAATGTGTTTTTCCCAGCAGAACTTGCAAAGTGCAGTATTATATCAGTATTATGCAGATATGAAGTATAGCAATATGAAGTATAGCAGATATGAAGCAAAGTGCAGTATATGAAGTATTATGCAGTTATTATATCATGTAATTTCATAACTGAGACTAACTAAATACTCAAACATACCATTGACATTTATGCAACCTACTTGAATAGTACATATATAGGTATTATGATAGTGGCAAACACTGAAATTTGACAATTTTTGTTTAATGCCTTCAAGGATCAATGTATGGCACCATGGAACAAAACCAACATGGTCTGCTTGAAATAATATTAGGTACTTTAGGTTTTAACACTGTCACTGTTAAAATTATGTTTTTGAATTTGTCTCCAGTACCATAAAAAGTTACTTTACAACAAAATAGTAAATATCACATATTTTATAGAAAGTGTCAGAGTTAACGATGATAAACGTGACAAAGTAATTTGACAGTAAGTTTAATCACCAAAGATCAAATTATAAATTGATAGTATGAAACACAACTCACAACAAATAAGAATAGGATTAGGTCATAAAGTTTATTATTTTAACTATATTTTTTCCTATTCAGAGCCAATAATGAGTAAATTGCACAGTGTCTTAGTTTTCATGAGCCGAAATACTAATCAATATAGGTATTTATATGTATATTGAAGCCAATATAAAGGCAGTGGCAGACCAGTTTGTCTTGCAACACTAGCATGTGCTGGTGAGCCATTGTACAGCCCACTGATAGCCTACACTCCAGCCTTCAAATAATTTATTAATCAACTGCATCCGACTATGTTTGTTAAGCACAAAATCCCAATGCAGAATGATTGCTCTGATTTGGGATTCTTGAATTAACATATTTTCAGTGAAACATGTACTAAGCTTTGGAGTTTTTTTAAGAACTCCTCAAGGATAATATTATTTTTTTATGTTTTTTTTAAATATTTAATTCATAGTTAAAACATTTTATATAGGAAAAACCTACTTTTACAATCATCTTCCATAGTTCTCTGTGTTGCGCCTATCTTAATTAAGTTTGATCACATTAAACAAATTTCTATATTATTAAATACCCCTGTCGCAGCAAACCTGCGTACTCAGCGAATTTCCAATGCATATAGTATATGGGTATAACTACTACATAGAGCCACTTACCAAGTTTCACAAAAATACATTCATTAATAAGTGATATATAGCATTTTATTTATTCTCTATAATAATAACATTATAATTGAGTACGCAGGTTTGCTGCAACAAGGAAGATAATAAATGTGTTTTTTTTTTAATTATCAATATAACTACCTCAACTAGTTGAAGCCATATACCAAGTTTCATCAATATACATACATAAATAATCAAAATTTAACATTTTATTCATTCTCCATAAGAATAACATTGGACAACGTACTGTGTTTAGCACTTTGAATATCACTGCAACGGTTAGACGTAAAACAACAATTAAAACGCCAAAATTATTGTTTTGTAGAGCTAAACTGATTGGTAGAAAGAAATGTGGAGTGTTTATTGAAATTATCTAAGGAAAATCTAAAAACCTTATTCCCATAAGATTAACATGGGAAATTTTATGGATACATTTTTTTACTTTTCTCCACAACCACATAACCTAGCTTAATGATTCAAAATACTAACTTTTTTTAAGCTCTATAAAATGGCTATATAACCAAAATCTAGTGTTTTTAAAATTTTAGGGTAAAAAGTTCAAAAAACTGATTTTTGGAAAATTTTAAACCCCCATAAAACCCCCTTCCCATTGACCGATCGATCTGGTTTTCAAACTTAAAGTCATAAATATTACTCTCCACATTTGTGCCAAATTTCATCAAAATCGGGCGCTTCTTTCAAAAGTTATCGAGGAAACGGACACATATATATATATAAATATACATATATAAATTTGGACGAATAGTGTTTTTGGCATCTGGGGACCTCAAAACAAAAAGTTATCATGGTCTCGGGCTTAAGTCTTACTATGAGACCTATGGTAATAGCTTCTTCCCAATAGGAGAAATTCGCTGAAAAAAAAACTCATTCCAAAGCATTTTAGCAATCACTAAACGTGTCGTGCATTCTGAATACTTAACCCATTGGCGTAGACATACGAGCTGGTCTTGTTCCTTCCTTGTAATTTTATTAACCTGTGAATTGGAGTATAAAATTGGTGTTTTTAAATACTCCAATAAGTATAAATGGCGTATTTTAATTAAAATATTGTTTTATTTCAGTTTAGAGATTCGCATTGGCACACACACAGTAGACATAAGTAAAAATTAGCAAAATCAGTGTTGACCATGTGCAAGTCTCAAAGAATTAACCGATCCCTTCAACTTCCAAGCAAGCCTGCCACCATTTGTTTTACTTGGGCCCTCCCACCAACGTTGCCATAGACCGGTTAAGGGTGTTTGGTCAAAAAATTAATTCGTAATGTATTATTTTTTTCACATCAGAATGAAAATTAGGAAACAAAATAGATATATATTAAATAATTCACATTACTATTAAGGGAGTTATGGGTCTTAAAAGTAGTGATTTTGTCAAATGTTGGGAGAAGGTCAGTAAGAAAACTGTTGGTCCGATTTCAATGAAAATTTGCAGTTGTGTGGGATAAATTCAGGTTATTATTACTAATATAATTTCATTTCAAAATAAACAAATCAGAAATATATTTTTTACTTTAAAAAACTGTTAAAAATATATTTACACAATTTTGTGGTATAAATAATAAATGTAATTGTGCGGGTCAGTATGATATACATGTTACAATTTGTTTGAAGTTTATATCTTTTTTCGTTTGGTCTGTGACCTGCTCCCTTGGTTCTTGGAAATTGCCTCCCGGGGCAGAGTAAGCCAGCCGCACTACGCCTCACTAACACAAACTCACACGCACAGCGCCACCACGTGCGCACCTCACGCACGAGCGCGTAGTCCAAGGTCGCGCCGCCCCCTACTCTCCCTCCAGCCACACCCTCCAACACACAACACAACCCACACAATCCCAACACTTGCTCAACACGAGTACCGCGTGTCCGCGTTTTTCAGTTTTCAGAGTATTATATTGTATTACTGCAACCGTAGCAATTAATGCCTTGTAAGAAATATAGGCATACAATAAATAGAAAATCAATTGCGAGTAAAACAAGTTATAGGCTGGGGCCTACCTTTTATGTACCTGAAGATACAGCTTCTTCTGAAGATGTATTTAACTAAGTGATAGGAAACTGTAAATTTACGATTTAATTCAAATTTTGTGGAGACATTCCTTTCTATAATCAGTTAGACAAGTTAATTTTGCAAAGCAATCCTAACTTCGATTTTTGGAGGATATAAAAATTACAAATGTTGTGTTTTTGGCTCATAAAAACGGTAAAAAGATCGGGATGTAAAATTTACGGTTTTACCGATAAAACACGGCCTAAAATGCGTTTCGGACGTCGTTTTTGGTATATAAAACACGACTCGGCTTTATATAATACCGAGAAAATGCGGTCCGATTGCCGTTTTTGAGCGATTAAGTACATTTCCGGCATAAAATACGGTTAGGACTCAATTTTTGGCCAATAAAAAAAAATTGTGGTTGTATTTATGACTCATGTATATAGTCAATGGTAATATGCTGTAAAATGATCGCAAAAAATTACCGGTCCGGTCGGTAAATTTCTCTTAAAACCCAGTTTGACCGTTTTCATGCTAAAATGCGGCTCGACTGACGTTTTAGACAGCAAAATGAGAATATATTGCTATTTTAGGCTGATAAAATGTCTTTCGATCTTAGTTTTGGTAAAATCTTCGATCTCGAAGATTACATAAATTGATACTTCCGCTGGCGTGTTAGCCTTTAAGACGGCCACACACTACCGGACTTTATCCCGAACAAAACATCGGACTGAGCAGGAATTGGGGGGGAGAAAATCCGGTAGTTAGTGGGGCCTCCGAACCTGACATCGAACAAGACTTTGGACCAGACATCAGACCGAGCGCTCTCGAGGCGGTTTTTTGAGGAAAGATCAAAGAAAGATCGGTCCGATGTCTTGTTCTGGTTCTGGTTCGGGGTTCGGTAGTGTGTGGTACCTCCATACGCTGCTCCGAGCGCCGTTACGAGCCCCGCCGCTAGCAAGACGACGACGGTGAGGGCTGCGGTCTTGACCAGCGAGCACATAATACAGCTGGTCTTGACTGTTGTCATTTTAGTTTCCAGTTCACTAGTTTATGTAAAGTAGTCTGCACAATGGAGTGGTCTGAGGAAAACACTTTGATGTTTATTTCCGAGTACAACAATCGGCCAGTTTTGTGGGACTTGTCCCATCCTTCACTACCACAAAGTAAAGAGGAATGACGCTTGGAGAGAAGTGGGTGAAATTGTGGGGAGGTGGGTGACATGGGTGAAGTGGGTGAAATCTACAGACAAGTACACTGCCGACTTACACAACGGAAACTAAAAGTCGATTCCACCGTTTTTACCCCGCTCGGTGGTTTTCACGCTCAGTCTGTCCGATCCGATGTCTTGATCGGGAAGAAGTTTGGAGTGAATTTAGCTACCTTCGTGCCCTGCTCCCTGCTCGATCCGATGTCTTGTTCGAGCAAAGGTCCGGTAGTGTGTGGCCGCCTTTAAATTACGGTTTGGGTATAAACTATTGCGGTTTTCCTTGGCCGATAAACTACGTTTAGGCCTACTTGTCATTTTCGATTTAAAAGTTACATGAATTGGCGACCATGAATTGTGGTCAAATTGCTGATTTTGGTCCATGAATCCAAGACAGTCATCTCTTTAGGCCGATAACACACATTTTGGTCAATAAAACACGTTTGAATATTCTTTACGGCCGATCAAATTATTATTGATATGGAATTTTTATCAAATTTCTAGGAGAGGACTCCCGGACTCCCCACTCCTGAGGGGTATTCTATACACCCCCCTCCAAAAAAAAACCGGGCATTTCCCCCCACCCAATGTGACTCCCTGGATCCGCCCCTGATCGTGCCTGCATTTTACTTTGTAACAGTAAGAAACAAATTCTTCTTTAGCTTTAACAACAAACGGATACTAAATTCCAACAATACCGAAAACTTATATCTAACAAAGGTTAGTTTGTTGGTGATTGGAGTAAAATATCCCACAATTGTATATTTATAGAAAAATTGTTATCGAATAGTTCGGGGACACCCTGCACATTTATTTAATACAGTATTTTAAGAAATTAATAAGATCAATGTATTTTAATTAATTATATTTGTTAAATTGTAATTCTTAAAATTAAAAACCATTTTATATTTATAATTAATGTTCATATATAATAAATAATGTTATTTGTTTTTAATGCAGTAAAGCTATCCTAACTTATTTAGGCTTAGATAATTCGAACCTCTATAATTAAAATTCCATTTTTTGGTTAGTTCGAATTTTATTACCGCGGTCCCTTGAGATTCGAACTATCCGAGTTCCACTGTATTTACATGTTCTCACAACTGTGTCAAACATTTGTAATGATACAATCTGTATAGGCTACAAGAAATGTACTAATCAAAACTATAAAGTGAACGCTCAAAATAAAAATAAATTTAAGATTAGTTGTCGGCGACATTGAAAGGCACATCAGTGGAAAATAGTAAGCAACCCAACCCTACTCAACCAGTCGAGCTGCGGGCCGGGCCGTGCGCCCCGGACCGAAGAAGAACGAGTAGACAGAAAGACAGTGCTGCGTGGGGGGAGGGGGAGAAATGAGGAGAACACGCTCCTCTCTCCCCCCAGCCAGATCCCACACACTCACAGCACTGCCCGAGTTGTCTTCGTAGCGGCGTGTGGTGGCGACTTTTAGAACTACTGCTCCTCACCGCCCGACTAGCCTAGCGGCCAAACACCTTAACTCATTGAGAGTTGCACAACTGGTCAGTTTTGGTCGTGTGCGGGAATCGAACCCACGAACGTCGTATAACCACCTGGCCAAGGTGTTTCCACGACGTAGCCAACTCAGCTAATACGACCAAATGCCTGGTGGCGACATTAAGGTTTTTCAGTCAGTCCGCACCCCTAGCGGATAGAACCGTAGACGCCCGCGGTCATTAGTTACATATTTTACTACTAGAGTGCAGCACCAATCAATTCCCGTTATAGGCTACTGCAAATAGAATAAAATTACTACCTCAATGGGTTAACCCATTGGCTCACAACCCCGAGTATACTCGTGGCCGCCGAAAGTAGCCCAGACGTGCAACCCCGAGTATACTCGGGATAGCACTTTTTATAAAAAAAAAAAAATATTTTTTATTTTTAATTTTTTTCTTTTTTGTTTATTTGTTGTTTTAACTTGTTTTCATTTTTTGTTTGAATGTATTTTTTATGCATATGCCCATCCTTGGGGAAACTTAGTCAAATTTAGGAAAAATATGATTTTGGAAAATATGTTATATCTAGGTCAAATATAAATGTCAGGTGGCAAATTTCAGGTAAGCCAATGGGTTAATATACTGAATTCTGAATACTTATTGGATTATATGCCGATACATGACATAGCTGTGTGACTTGAATTCGTTCAAAATTATTTTTCATGCCCACATACAATCCCATATTAATTATGGAATAAGTATGTATGGAGGGACTTCACACCAACATTTTAAGAAGATTCTGACCTTACAAAAAAAGGCTTTAAGGATCATTTTGGAAATTAAAAATAACAAATCTGTAAAGGGATATTTTGTTAAATTATATATATTAACAGTATTCTATATATTTTTGAATTTATGTTTGTTAGAACTCACTATTCTCAATTTAAAAGCTATACTGAAAATCATCAGTACAATACTAGAAATATAAATGAAAATATACTGCCTCAGCACAAATTAGAAGTCTTTACAAAGAAACTATCATATGCTGAGATAACATTTTTTTAATTCATTCCAAAAGAAATCAAATATTTACAGGACAATTATAGATTTAAGTTTGTATTAAAAGACTTCTTAATAGAAAAAAGCCTGTTACTAAATAGACAAATTGTGAAGGTAGAATAATGTTATTTAAGGCATTGTAACATTAAATTATTGGTGCTATTTCTTGTACCTATGTACTAATGATAAATAAAGACATTTTTTATTTGATTTTATACTTGTCAACTCAACGAGGCTAGAATGTTTTAAATATGTTAACAGTCTATACAAAAAACATTTGTAATCAGCAATGTTGAAACCGAAAAATAATGTTACAAAACATAATGATAACTAGCAAACCATATGTTTGTATCTTTAATCCCAGCTGTTCTGCTCCTTTTCTTTTGATTTGCTGTCCAATGTTATTTAAATGGGCCAAAACCGAACTTTGAGGGCTTCCCAAGGGTTTCTGGTTCCACGCATTGACTTGAGACCCCCAAAAGGCACATCTAGACGTTAAGGGCTTTCACGATAAGTAAATCATCAATATCAACCCAGTAGTTTGGCCATAATCTTCTGCACAAAAATCACCTTATTCTTTTAATATAATGACTAGCAAACCATAGGTTTGTATCTTTAATCCCAGCTATTCTGCTTATTTTCTTTTGATTTGCTGTCCAATGTTATTCAAATGGGCCAAAACCGTACTTTGAGGGCTTCCCAAGGGTTTCTGGTTCCACACACTGACTTGAGACCCCCAAGAGGCAAATCTAGACATTAAGGGCTTTCAAACGACACGTAAATCATCAAAATCGACCCAGTAGTTTGGCCATAATCTTCTGCACAAAAACTGCCTTATTCTTTAAATATAATGATGATAATATTGTAAGAGTATTAAAAATAAAAATAAAAGTTTACAACCTTGTTTAATCTTTATCCTATACCAAATTAACAAATAAATAAATTACCGGTAATTAATCAATTTCCTTTTAAATAAAAACTTATTTTTCAACAGTAAAATTAGTTTTTATTGGTATTGCAATTTTGAGCATGACCCATATAAATGTATCAACACTACATTGTTAGTTAAATATTCTTCCTTACATTTTGTTTTAAAAGGAATTATTTAAAACAGAATACTCAGAAAACCAAATCAGCCAAGTCCGGACCAATGATCTTGAATTTGTCTTTTGTCCTAAATAAAAAAAAACTAAGTTATAGCGCCTTCAGTTTTTACACTATTAGTCCGCAATATTATACAAATGTCATGTAGTTTGCATCGTCGGGCGCTGTGTCTCAGTAAAATTGATGAATCAAGAAACTTCATTCTCTTTATACTCAATATACTGTATATTCTCAATATACATTACCGTACATAATTAAACTTCTTTAACAGAAATCACAGAACAAAACTTATCCCAATAATAAAAAATCAATATTTATTTTCAAAGATAAATAACAAAAATTTGTCTTAATTTATGATGTTATTTATGATTTACAAGGCAGTCGAAGAAGTCGTGCAGGGGGAGGAGGGCTACTACAGACTACTGTAATTTATTACGAAGTTTTTATAACTATCTTTCAGAAGCTTGCCCTTGTATTAGCACAAAAACACAAATGAAAATTTTCAAATGTTTGCCATAAAGACAGAATTGATAATTAATGTCCTTCTCCGGGAAGTTCGGATTTAAAAAAACTCTAACCTGGTACTTTTAAAAATTACAAATCAAATTTATAAACAGATTAAATATTCTTCAATTGAATGAAAACAATTTGTTAATAAATATTCTTTTAATTTATTTTTGAAACTTTTTAAAGACATTTCAATGTTAATCCATTGGGAAATTTATTTACTAAGCCCATCCCAGTGTAATACGGTAATTTTTCAAATGAGATTGTTTTGTGTTGAGGATATGCCAGGATAAAAACTGAGTACCCTTGGTTTTTTTATTTGTTATTGAAGAATGAGATGTTTCGATACATTTTATATTAGGTTAGATCATTTTTACTGTGAAAATTACCTAAAAGCTCTAAAGGTATCGAAAAATCTCAGTCTTTGTTAAAAAATATAAAAACCAAGGGTACTCAGTTTGTATTATGGTAATTACACGATATATGTATATATTATATTAATATCCAATCTGACATTAAGTTAAATCAAATTAGGAACAACAATTTGGGTCTCGGTTCGGACCGGGATTTTGTTCACCAGGGTGAATCAATTATCTTACCTAAATCATCATTTCAAGCCATAAAAGATTTAAAGATTTAAACTCCGTTGATAAAAAAAGTCTTCAAATCCGTTCAATATTTCTTTTTGAATAATTATAAATTGCATAGACTCAGTTCTAAACAAACATAGGCCTAAAACAGGAATTGTGTTGGGGAAAACAGATAAGCCATCAGCTGACTGGTATTCAAACGGCGTAAGAAGAAAAGTAACCTAATGTTGTTTAGTTAATTAATTAAAGGGAGAATTAGTTACTGCAGGAGACGGATTTGACCTTGGTAGAACATTATACAATTTTGAAATAACAGTATGAGGGCGATATAAAAGTTGCTAATATGGCTGAAAATGGTAAGTTTATAGAAAATAGGCAAAATAAATGTAAAGCTGCATGGTCTGTCATAAAGAAAACAAACAATAATCTTTCACAGAGAAGTATTCCAGAGATTTTACCTGATGTATTAAATAATTTGGTGTCGGAGTTTTAGATATTAAGAATCAGATTCAGACTCCCATAGCCAATATTGACCAATATCTTGGAAATTCAGCTGCTCTGGTTAGCTTTAAAAAAATGGATGACTGTTTTGCCTAGGGAAGTAATTGAAGCTACAAAAAACTTAAGCAACTCTAATAGTGATTTTATTTTTTGATTTATTTGGACTTTACCTATCGCTTCTAGTGTTTAAAACTACACTACGTTTCGGGAGGTAAGGAAACTCCTCCCGTTATCAAGTGAACCCTACTTACATCTAAATATCAAACTCTTACACCTAACTAACCTACATTTTTTTTGATTTTTTTGATTATTTTTCCTTTACATTTTAATTTACACTAACACAAAGATAACAAATTATCTTTGTGTTATCTTTGTGTTAGTGTAAATTAAAATGTAAAGGAAAAATAATCAAAAAAATCAAAAAAAATGTAGGTTAGTTAGGTGTAAGAGTTTGATATTTAGATGTAAGTAGGGTTCACTTGATAACGGGAGGAGTTTCCTTACCTCCCGAAACGTAGTGTAGTTTTAAACACTAGAAGCGATAGGTAAAGTCCAAATAAATCAAAAAATAAATTCAAATCCATCGCTATTATGAGTTTCAAAAATACAGTCTAATAGTGATGACGTGTACAACATGTCGAATAATCTCATTTCTAGTATTGCTAAGCCTTTAACTCACTGTATAAACTGCTGCCTTCAGGAAGGGCTCTTTCCAGAACAATTTAAATGAATCTGTCCTGTTTTTAAGAAAGGCCAAAAGGATAAACCTAGGAGCTATTGTCTTATTGTTATATAATACCTGTAATTTCCAAATTAATTGGAGTAATAATCATGGACAAATCAGTAAATATTTTGAGGAAAATAATTTGTTTAATCTAAATAAATTTGGTTTCCATAAAAAAATGTCCACAGTCAATACAATAGATAAATTTGTCCGCCATGTGCTTTCAGCTTTTGAAGAAAAGGATTTTGCTCAGGTTACTCAAGTGGCCTTAAAATGATATGCTGGTGCCATTCCTAACTTTTCATTTTTTAAACCTATGAATTGGAATGGACAAAATTGTGTTTTATAATGGATTAATGGCGTATTTTAATTTAATTAATTAAAATATTGTTTTCTTTCAGTTAAAGAGTTGCATTGGCAAACACACAGTAGACATAAGTAAAATGTAGCAAGACAAGTGATGACCATGTGCAACTTACAAAGAATTAACCGATCCCGTTAACTTACAAGCAAGCCTGTCACCCTTTATTTTACATGGGCCCTCCTACCAACGTTGCCGCAGACCAATTAACTCATTGAGAGTTGTACGACTGGTCAGTTTTTTTGGTCGTGTGCAGGAACCAAACCCACAAACTTCGTATCAACACCTGGCCAAGGTGTTTCCATGACTTAGCCAACTTGGCTATCACGGCCAGTGGCCTAACAGCGTTTTATAGGTTTATAGTCAGACTGCGCCCCTAGCGGAGAGAACCGTATTTGTCCACAGTCATTAGTTACGGATTTTGCTACTAGAATGCAGCACCAATCAAATACAGTTGTAGGATATTGTGAATAAAATAAAATTACTACCTTAAAGGGTTAACTTAAGTACAACTTAACACTCTATCTATATTGTTTACAGATTGTAGGTATTTTTGTATGGTTTTGAGAGCTGCCCACACCAATGTAATTTTTTAACGTTTTGGTAAGGAATAGTTTGAATCCTAATAATAATTCAATCCTATGTCTGATTCAATAATATAAATTATTCTGGATTAAATAATACTAAAGCAGTTTTTAAAAACTAATATACTTACAATATATTATATTATTACAAACGTTTTGGTAAGTATCACATTTACATTTCCGATTAATGATTTTACTGACACATTTCACTATCTTAACAACAATTTGTACTGAGTGATGACACGACCTTCAACTTGGTCTGATAACCAACTGACCTTACCCGTCCCCACTATTGTTGCTTTGACTGAAAAAGTACAAAATAAATTGCCAAGATATAAGCCTAAACAAGCCAGTACATTTTACTTTTCATATACAGTACTAACATTTTTAAACATTGAGTAAAACCTATAGGTTTCTGAAAGACAAATTAAAATTTATAGATGAAGCATAAAATTACAAAAATCAACAATGAAATCAATTCAATAGGTAAAAAATTCTTTAAATACTGTAATCAAATCAATAAATCTTATAACTTTACAACTTGTAATAGTAGCATAACTAAAACATAGGATTAATATAACCCTCAATGTGTACATCACATCTTTATGTTGATAAACCATCCTAACTATCAAATTTGTCGCAGCTGATGGTTTACACAAAATGGTTTTAAAGTTCTTTGAAAATTTAAAATGTTTGCGTCAGCTGAAGGACTTTTTGAAAATTTAAATCAAATTTGTTAAAAATTAAAATCATAAATTATTATAGTGGAATAAATTAAGTAGGCCTATAAATTCCCTGAACCTCACAAACCTAGTACACCTAGAACTTTGATCCAGTTGTTGTCTGTACCTTCCTGTTCAACATAGCAAAAATCCTCTAAAATTAAAGTTGTATTATGGCTGCCATCTTGAAAAATATTGAAGATAGGGAAAATAGTTTTGAATACAAATTTGGAGCAATAAATAATAAATATTGGTAAATAAAATGTTTTCATTAAACCAAACGGCTATTGACCTAAGCCTACAAGTGATTTAAAATTAGGCCTATATAGATTTATTGTTAATATTGAAAATTTCAATCTTTTGACATGATTAAACAGAATTGTCTACAGATACCATATGTTAAAAGAATTCATAAACTACTTAGGTCAATACTCATAAATTTCATTATTCTATCTCTGGGTTTTCTGAGATATTATATTAAGGTTTTGGTAAAACCATATAGGTACCTAACTTATCAAACTCACCAACAGAAAACGGACCAAGGATGTGACAAGATATGTTATCTAGTTATTTGCTTTTATTGACCTCACAAACAACAGAATAAATTGAAATCAAGTCAAAGCTGGACACTGTGTAGGGGACAAGCCAGTGATCCAATTTGGCAGTGGTCCGTCCGAGTGTAGCTCTAAGCCAGGTCAAGTTTAGCGAGCCAATCAAACGTGACTCACTGCAGCGCTCATAGTCAATCAGTGGTAGGTTCACTGAAGCACCTATAAGTCATGACTGTGCTCTCTTCCCATTGATAATTTTTACACTCAGTTCCGTAAGCACCAAAGCACAAAAAGTGGTAAAATCATAACAAATTCAGCAAGAAAAGGTTTATTTTTAGCGAATTTCCCCTATAGGGAAGAAGCTGTTACCGTAGTCGGCATGGTAAGACCTAGGCCCAGGACCATGATAACTTTTTGTTTTTAGGTCCCCAACCCCAAAAACACCATTCGTTCAAAACTGTATGTATATATATGTGTGTGTGTCCGTGGGTGTGATAAACTCTCGTAAAAATGATCCGATTTTGATGAAATTTAACACAAACATATAAAGCAACATTTATGACTTTTAAGTTCAAAAACCAGCCAGATCGCTTTATGCAAAGAGGAATTTTAGGAAGGTTTTAGACACCAAAAATTTGTTTTTTTTGTTGGTTACATATAATATTTTAATAAATCAAATTTCTGTTTTCACCATTAAATTCAGCTAAAAAAAACAAACAATTTGGCGTTTTGATCATTGCTCTACGTCAATTGGTTACAGAGATATTGAAAGTGCTAAACACAATACGTTGTCCAATGTTATCCTTATGGAGAAAAAGAAAAATTGTATATCTTGCTTATTTATCAACTTTTCCTGACGAAACTTGGTATATTGCTTCAAACCGCTGTGGTCTATTTATTTTCAAGAGAAACAATTTTTTTGCTGATAGTTCCCGTAGCAGCAAACCTGCATACCCAGCCCCCATGTTATTCTTATGGAGAATAAGTAATATGTTATCTTCCTTAATTATGAACATAAATTAATAAAATTTGGTGTGTGGCTTCATCTAGTTTAGTTATAACAAAATTTGCATAAAAACACATTTTTGTGTACCTTGTTTCAGCAAACCTGCATCCTCAGACGCCATGTTATTCTTATGGAGAATAATAAAAATGTCATAAATCATTTTTTTATAAATGCATATTGAAACTTGGTATGTGGCTTTAAGTGGTATTAAGATACATATGTATATGCATTGGAAATTCGCTAAGTACACAGGTTTGCTGCTACGGGGGTATTTTATTTTAAAATGGCTTAAATAAAAGGCTTGGTATATTAATATACCTAGGTGTAACACTCAAATATCCATGTAAAGGGATGAGCGAACCAATAATTGAGAGATTAAAGGCTACTGGTACTGGTGCTATCATAAGTCCTAATCAAAATGCGCCACAAAATATCAAATAAATGGCGTTGATCCACGCTTCATTATTATTATTTACCAAGCTCCTACCGGTTTGTATCCAACGATTTCCTTATGGGGTTTATGAAAAGTGTTTTGTAAAAATGGTGTTACGTAGACAATCACAGCCTCTTTATCTGTCTAAATAACATACTTAACAAGTTTGATTCTGATTATTTAAGTATTTTTAAGCTATTACACGAAAACATAAGACTTGAAAAAGTGATTAGATTATATTCACATTTTATAAATTCCCTCACTTTGTTCGCTCACCAATTAAAAGGTAAAAGAATGATAAGCAGGTGATTGTTAAAACAAATAAACCTAATTCACTCACAGATATAAGTAATTATTTCATGTTATAAATTCATTTTAACAAATAAATAATTGGTTTAATCCCTTAAGCACCAATATGAACGTCATTTGAATTTTCCACCTACAAAAATTGTTAAGGAATGTGTAAGCAATTGTACGGAAGCGAGCCCTGTCTATGGTCAGCGTCTGATTTGTTGTGTAACCTGGTAGACAAAAGCAGAACTAACTCATCCGGCGTATATGCCGTTTACCACACAGTCCGATACAACTACTAGCCGATCAGGTTGACTGAACTATCACCGGGGCCATTGAGGGTTTGAATTCCGTCTCAGTAAGTGGTTTTTATTTGCAACTTAGTGAGTTCACCTGTCTGTGGCAGAGTTGAAGGGGAGTGCGGACCTAAAGCAAACGGTGGATGGCACGGGTCCAAGCTAATGTGATCGATGAATTATACATGAGTTGCACATCTGATCAGGAGTATTGCTACTTTTTACCTGTTTATCCTTACTATGTGTGTGTGTGTGTGTGTGTGTGCTAACAAAAGCAAGTTTTTTTATTTTTGTATTTTAAGTCTTTAGATGTTTAATACAGGTAACCTATTAAATAATTAAAACCAACACCACAGATTCAACTGCTCCATTCACAGGCTTGGCTCATCATTAAAAGGGTTAGTTTAGTTTGCGCCTATTTTATAGGGTTTTGTTTTGTTTATTATAGTTGTTGTCACACAATTTACTAGGCACTGAGTACAAATTTAAATTTACTGTAGTCTTGGAGTTTATACCTTGTCACTGTGTTATAATATAATACAGAGAAACGGTCAGCAAAAGGTAATAGTAGCACTTTCATGGCCTTTCATGGGACCGAACCCTGGGTCAGATAACTAAAAGGGCAGTTAACACGTTCAGCACAAAGGAAAATGATTTTGAACTTTCCAAAAAACCCGGTGGCGCACGGCAAACTTTCTAAAACTCCGATATGTACCACCCGTGGCACACTGTTTCTATTTGATTTGATGCCTTTTTAAAGTTCATTCGGAACTTTGTTGAGTTATTTAAACTATGTATTCGTGGTTTAGGTTTATACAGACACACCGTTGTCACCGGTGGCGCACGTATCATTTTTTTTTCAGAATTATGTTCTTGAAAAATAATGCTCTGTCTTTTTTGTTCAGATTACTGTTTGCTGTATCGTATTTTTAATCATTTCAAAAATCCCGACGTATACCACCGGTGGTACACAACGGGCTGAACGTGTTAAAATGAATAACACTCGGGCATTGTCAAATCAAGCACTACAAATTATAAAACTAATACCATAGTTAACAAATAATGTACCAAGATACAATCATAACTACGATTACCGTAACTACAGTAACATCTGATCGACTTTTTGTGACCAGAACGATTTTTACTGTACAGTATGGGGACGTCAGCTGCGGCAGCAGACGTTAATCATTTCATGGAAAGAGGGCGGTTAATCCGATGGGTGGCTGAAGCGAAGGCGATTCAGAGGGCATCTGCTTTATGTTCATTGTTACCTTGCAAGATGTCATTTGCCAGACAAGACCTAAGTTTCATGTTTAAACTGCACTAGTTTAGTGCATGTTTTACAATTTTCTTTGTATTTTACACTTTGTATACGTATATGAATTTTGTGCATTGATGCATTATTTTAAGTGTGTTTGCTTTATTTATGGCTTGGCCTACTGTTAATTTTGTTACTGAATGGCTCAATAAATCTTTGAATCCTATGACTAAAAGCTGTTATGAAAGAGACTAGCGTAGGGCACTTTTGTTCCTTGTGACCTCAGCTCTCTTGAAAAACGGCTTACCACTGCCTAGTCAAACCACACACCTCCTACTGAATTGCTCTTTTGGGGTTGAACCTCCTACTTTTAATTGCTCTTCAGGGGTAGAACCTCCTACTTAATTGCTTTTATGGGTTGGAAAAGAAACAAAATTGAACAAAAGTTTTATTTTATAAAATAAATTCATCAGAGCTCTATCGAGACTACCCCCATAGTCTCACTGCCAGGCTCATTTCAAAAGACTGGAAATAGTCACAGTTCCTGGTCTTTATTTTTTTCATGTTTTCGGTAGGTATATAAAACCATATCATCTTAGCGAATTTCTCCTATAGGGAAGAAGCTATTACCGTAGTCGGCATGGTAATACCCAGGCCCAGGACCATGATAACTTTTCGTTTTGAGGTCCCCAGACCCCAAAAACACCATTTGTTCAAAACTGTATATATATATAATTATTTTTTAAAGAAAATTACCAGAGTACCCTTCAAAAATCTTGTTTATTTACAGATTATTTAATGTTAAGTTTAAGGTTATTAACTGCGCTGTGATCATGAGGTAAACCTCGAAACATGTGTCAGTGAATACAAAATTATTTTTGAAGGGTAACTCTGGTAATTTTCTTTTAAAAATAATAAAAAGAATAGGCTAGCCCGGTACTTTGGTATTATACGGATGCCACCCTTATACAGCGCGCTGCGGCAGTTATGTTAGGATGGGTTATCATAAAAATCATTGTAGGCCTTTCCTTGTTTCGTTACGAATCGAATGATACCTGATGAGTCATACTTCAGGCCGCCAAACCCCCTCCAAATAGGCCAAGGTCAGGTCGTTGACCGGAGCGCGCGCATCACCTGTCACCGCCTCTATCTGGGTCAGTGTCATGAGTGATTTACTGCCGTCACTACGTTACACTTGTTTTCATAATGAGTGACGTTCTTTTGGTGTGGGATTTACCTCGAAATGAAGAGGAAACCGTACGTATTTTTATGATAACCCATCCTAACATAACTTCCGCAGCGCGCTGTATATTTGGCGGAGTACATGTGGCGATCGGGTGTGGCTGCTAGCGACGGCGACACATTCAACACGATCCTAGCAGACATCGCTGTCTTTTGGGAGGCACAACACAAAGACCGCTCATCAGAATGATGTAAAATTTGTACAGTAAGTCAATAAAAGTACGTTTTTTCGAATCATGTAGTTATCCTTTGTATCCGGTAAAAATTTAACCTCCAAAAATAGTGGCATCCGTATAATACCAAAGTACCGCTAGCCCTATGCAGTAGACTAAATAATATAATATATATATATATATATATATATATATATGTATGTATATATATATATGTATATATATATATATATATATATATATTGGGCACGATAACTCTCATAAAAAAAGAAAATCCGATATTGATGAAATTTTGTACAAACGTGTAAAGCAACATTTATGACTTGAAGTTCGAAAAGCAGACAGATCGACTCATCCAAAGTGGTATTTTGTGGGGATTTTGTATCCCAAAAAGTTTTTTTTTTTTAGTTTTTCCATGTAATATTTTAAAAAGTCAAATTTTAGTTTTCACCATTGGAGTCAGCTTAAAAAACCGCACAATTTGGTGTCTAGATCATTTCTCTATGTCAACTGGTTACAGAGATATTGAAAGTGCTAAACACAGTACATTGTTCAATGTTATTCTTATGGAGAACAAGAAAAATTTATATCCGCTTATTTATGAGCGTTTCCCACGGTCCCAAGCAGTGTTTCCTTTTTTCGCCGCTGTGAGACAACAGACATGTTTTAGCGTAATTTCTCTAGTAGAATGATATGTACATGTGAGATGTGGTGCATTTAACTTCACTGGAGGTAAAACACAGAATATTGCAAATGAATTTAAGAAGTAAGTTAAGGAGTATCAAAAACCCCACAACAAGACCATGAAGTACCACCCCACAACACAACAAGACCCCACATTAAACACCATGAGTAAAATTCTGAATCCAAATATAGAAGATAGTGATAAGTTTGATAAGCCCGGTGCATATAAAATCAGTTGTAATGATTGTAATAATTTTTATGTTGGTCAAACTGTTAATTTTGTAACAAGATAAGAATCATGTTTTAGCATAGAAGAACTGAAAACCGGAAAAATTTCATGTCGCAAAACACCTCCTGGAAAATGGCCACACCTCGGGAACATTTGAAGAAAAGTTGAAGTAGGCCTACCATCCATATTTGATAGAAATAAAATATAATGAATGCATGGGGGAAGAGTTGTTCATTTTCAAAGGAAAAATCTTATTACCGGTACTATATAAAAAGCTAGACGGGTTCACTCACTCACTCACTGATTCATTGACATAAACTATAAGGCACTTCACGTGATCAAAACCTCCTCGACCACCTACTTGAATTTTGAGTGTTTTGGCTCATTTAAATGTGTACAATGTTTTGGAAAGCTGTTTTATAAAAGCACACTATCTTTGATAAAACAAACAAGCTTGTTGTTTATGCTTTTGCACCACGAAACAACAATCGTACTCGAGAGTTCATTTGATAAAACGAACAAGCAGCCAGTTATTAAAATATATCTAGGCTATATAAAACTGATATTGGTCCGCCTGTGTAGGCTATAACGTGCTCACCAAAGCTCATTGTTGGGATGATTTTCTTTGATTAATGGACTAATATAGTTTAATTTGATTTAAACTGTGTTAACCAGGAATGCAAGTGAGCGAAGCGAAAAGGGGGTTTGGGGGCAAAGCCTCCGACGGCGATAAGCCTAGAGCAAGGATAGGGATTAACTTAAATTGATTAATGAATATGTCAACTTTGACTCTGGTGGTACTTTTTTTACTCTGGTATAAGCTGATCGCCATTTTGTTTCTGTTTTTCTCTGATTGGGCCTGTTGATGACCGGTGTAACTAGTTGAAATTGATCGCCTTGTACCATCTATTGTGTATATTTACCATCTTGTATGGAAGTGTAGTATAAGTGTAAATATACGTTGTAGTGTTGTGAGACGTAGATTATTTATCCTGCTTTCTAGCGGCAATTAAATTAACTATTGCTACGTTGGTTTGATGATAACTGGGGCTGGACAGAGAACGTTGCTTGTGTGTATTTCGTTGGCCGTTGGGAGTACAATAAACAGCAAAACCAGCCAAGTTAATAAATTATCAGCCCAATTACGCCCGACACTTGATTTTTGCTGTATTTCAAAACTGTTAATGCATGAATTATCTTTAATTAATCTAGCTACTAGTTTTGGTAGATAATTAAGTAAGTTCTTAAAAGTAAAATAATTTCAAATTTGTTTTAGCCTATGGCCTATATCACAGCATATTCAAATCATCAGCTAACCAATGTAGCCCATGTACCGGTAAGCCATGTACCGGGTACCATGGTATGTAGCTTCGTAGGTAACTTACCTATGACAGCCCACTGCAGCAGTTAGAGTTAACTTACCGTATGGTGAATTTTGTTATTTCTTAATCAATTTAACCTGCGCTGAAAAATGTCATGACTTTACTCCACATCAAGCATTTTTTCACTGCTGGATGTCAGTCTCACCTCTCACTCTTAAAAAAATCATTGATAGGTCTCTGAATTATTTTTTAGTTATCAATATAAAATAAGTAAACTTACTCAAGTAAACAAACTACATCAGATGGTAATATCAATATAAAAGGATATCAGACTAAAATTCTGTAATGTGCTTATGAAACTGAACCCACAAACACTGGTGAGCTAGGGCCTATTCTGCCCTAGTACTACAAGTAAGCTTAATCTAGGTCGTCATAACCTAAAAATGTAAACATCTTACCAGTCTGGATATCCTATCTAAATTGTCAAAAAAATATTGCACTGAATCACTAAGCTGAAACTCTCTTCTCCTTTCAAAGGCACGGCGGATACCAGAATCCCTCCAAAGACTATACAACGTAGGAGAAAAGTGAATAAAGAGTCTCGTATCGAGTGCAGCTACGTTATCGAAATTGAGTATGTAGTTACCACATTCCGCGTTTTTAGGGTTTTCCCAAGGAATGTTCAGTTTGTTTCTAGCGTCTACAAGCACCTTCATACCTCTCATGATATTCTGATAAATCACGAGTTGATATTCTTTGACAAGTTCAGGTTCAAACTTTATCCCGTGGATAATCCTCATTTGCTTCAGAAACGTCGATTTCCCACTTTCACCAGCACCAAGTAACAAAAGTTTCACTTGTCTTCGATATAAATGTTTGTCCTTTTCTAACATTTTGTCAATTTCTTGACTTCGATGACGCTGTTCTATTTCCTCCGGACTAAATTTAAAACGAAGACAACACGGGCAGGACCACACAACACTCGCCATCTTAATCTGACCTCACCCTCCACACTAATCACTCACAAACACAATATTACTAGATCCATGTCGGCACGTTTGACGACTGAGACTGGTAGTAGTGGGACTCGGTGTTTCCACTCAGCGATAAAAAAATATCCCACGAGCTGATACAAAAAATCCCACTTTATCCCACACTTCACCTTATAAGATCCCTCTAAATATCCCACACTTTCCCACTGATTTTTCAAACAGTGTAACACAGTAACACAGTTAATGTTAAATATTATATGATAGATAGAGCTTATTTAGATCTACTAATTACCTATATTTTACATTTTAATACCTCAAAGGATTTTGAGTAATGCAATATAAATTATACGGTTTGCCATAAGGCTGGCAAGTGAACTAAGTTAAATAATTTAGTTCCGTGAGAGGCATTAATATTTCTAATGGTACTGGTCTGAAAGCTCTACGAACCTTCGTTATGTTGGCCAGATGTGTTTTTGACATTTTGGTGGTATAGTTATTTTATTTTCTCTATTGGTTGAAATTTTGACATCCTCCACCCAATACATTCTGACTGGTCCAGTTAACGTCAAAGTGACAACACAATAGAGCAAAATGTCTATGTTGACGGCACGTTTTTGGAAAATATTTAGTCAGAGAGTAGTGACTCCAGATATAACAGAGCTCAGTGGTCGTAATCAAATAGCAGACGTAATACCGATTTCCAAAATATCCCACAAGCAGACAAAATATCCCATATGTGGGATAAAAATCCCTCAAGTGTAAATACTGGTGGGACTGGGACTGACGTAGTGATGTCGATGTCAGTGATGTGCGATACGATACATATCGAGTCGAAGAGACTATGACGATCGTTGGCGATACGGCAGTTCACGATTGTCACAATGTTTCGATGCGGAATTCGTTAAACAATATTGTATCTTATCGTAAACAATTTATTTATATTAATATGAAGGCGATATTACAATTTGAAGGCCGGTTTCCACGGTTCAAGCAACGAACTATGTACACAGTGTTTATATATAGTTTGATGGATGCAACTAACTTGCGCGACAGCGCAGTGCGAATTTCCTGGGAATAAAGCTATTAAGGCGCGTTTATACTGGAGTCGCCGACAAATGTTGCAGACAAAAGTTGCGGACTAAAGTCGTCGACAAAATCTTTAAAATTCTGTCAACAACCTTTGTTGCCGGCACTATTCTGCCAGTTTTGATTTGTAACTACTACTTTTTACCAAATTAATCTATACTAATAAAGTACCGTAGTTTTGTATATGTGTGTGTGTGTGTGTGTGTGTGTGTGTGTGTGTGTGTGTAGAGGACCATGCAATTTTAGATACGTTTTTGTTTTTCTCTCACACCTCAGGGCTCTGCCCCAATGGCATCAGAAGCTGCCATGTTATTATTTTGGAGACAAGTTTTTTTAATGGCTCGAAAACTGCTCTTCAAAGATGCTCCCGGAGATGGTGTTTTTGTTAACCTGGTATGGACTAGGTTATTGGGGGACTAAAATACTTCGGATACTCTTTTTCCTGGGCTCCACCTCACTGGCTTCTTCTATCACTTCATATCGAACGGTTATTTGGATTTTTTTCACAAAGCTGCATCATAGATTAAGCATTATGCTTAATCTATGGCTGCATCTCTTGAATGATGCCCCGACGTTCGATACAATCCCCCACCAACCTTAGGGCTCCGCCCCCTGGCAAAGTTGTCATATGTTATTTTTTCCTGTATTTGTGTGATTTTAGCCAATTGTAATTGATCTATAATATTTAATTATTTTTTAATAACTCTGACCTTGGCTTCACCCATGGCTAAAACACTGCCATTTTATCCTTATAGAAAAAAGATGACTGCGAAAAACGCCCTCAAATCTTTGGGCCTTCCACGTTTTGGGGGGGGGGGGGCTAATATGTTTGCATAATCGTTTAGGGGATATGACATATAGTGCAACTGTTATTGTGTTTTGTAAACATTAAAAAAATGCACCTATATTGTTTTTAGGATATTAGGCTATGAAAACAAAAAACGGCCACCATAATTAAGTGGTACAAAGTAGAAAACAGAAAAGGAAGCATTTTAGAACATACCTTTAAAGGAACTTTTTTCTTTATTTTTGCTTAAATAGTAATATCCCAAATTCTTAGCACAATTTTTTCAATATCTGTGTAGATACATCCTTTATATGTCAGAAAATTTGTGCACTAGCTATATATTTTCGGATTCCTTAAAAATAAACAAAAAATACAGAATAGCATTTGTTTAAATAGGTCTATTGCTCCATTTAGCGTCAACCTGTCTGTATGTGTTTTGTTTTTACTAAGTTCAGTATATCTCTTGAACCGTTCAAGATATTTATTTAAAACTTGGCATGTTTTATCTGTATCCCAAGTGATGTTTTGGTAATTAATTTGAAGTGCCTCCCTTTTACCATTTCAAAATGGCGGATATTTTTATTTTTCGAAGGTAATAAATATCAAAAGCCATATTAAACCGATAGATCTGAAATTTTACATACATATAGAAAGCTCTACAAACCTTGGTATAAATATATGGTCTCTGCATATAAGCCTATTTATGTTTCAAAAATCCCTTATAGGTTTAAACTAATATCTGTGTCACACCATTTTAATTGTAAATTACACCTGGTTTTGTTTTTGTGTATTCGCACAAGGTATAGGCCCCTCCACATTTAAGATTGTGTATAAATGTACGATTTTATGTATATGCCTTTTAATTTGATGAGGTTTTATAAATCTAGAAACTCAAAATCTCTGTTCAAAAAATTATGTCTGCTTAATAAGCTCTTAAAACAGAATTTATTTTTTAACGGTGAAACGGCTCTGCTGAATTTGATTATATTTTCAACTTTGTCTTCGGAATCAGTGAGATATATATTTAGACTACCGGTACTATATTTATGGAAATTTGTTTTGTTTACTATGATAACTTTAAGTGTACAATTGAGGATTTGTTGCTACAAAATTCTCGTAAGAAAAATTAGTCGCATGTTAATTGCCTAAATATATTATTGGCTATATGTAATCTGATGAGCAATTTGTGTAAATAAAATAAAATTCAATCTTTTTTCGTAACTTGGGGTTGGTTAATAGATACAGCAATATTATTAAATGTATATTATGTGTGTTTATTTACAACCCCGTGAATTGAAAAAGGTTATAATATATATATATATATATATATATATATATATATATATATATAGAATACAAAATTTAATTATATAGGTGAATGTTATGTACAAATTAAAGACCGGGCAGGACTTGCTTTTAGTGGTATTGGACAGGGAAGGGGCGGCAGATTGGTCGCCAATACGGCAAAAGTACTGTCACAAAAGTCGCATACAAAACATTTCCGCTCTTGGTGGAAAACAAAAATTCTGTCGCAAATACTAATACCCCCGTAGCAGCAAACCTGCGTACTCAGCGAATTTCCAATGAATATATATGTATCTTAATACCACATAAAGCCACATACCAAGTTTCATCAATATACATTCATAAATAAACGATTTATGACATTTTAATTATTCTCCATAAGAATAACATGCCAGCTGAGTATGCAGGTTTGCTGAAGCAAGGAACACAAAAAATTGGGTTTTATACAAATATAAATATAACTCATGTAGGTAAAGCCACATACCAAATTTCATTAATTTATTTTCATAATGAAGGCAGATAACACGTTACTTATTCTCCATAAGAATAACATGGGGCTGAGTACGCAGGTTTGCTGCTACGGGAGCCTTGGGTAAAAAATTGTCTTTTTGAGCAAATATCAATGGTCCACAACCAGATGAAGCCGTATACCAAGTTTCGTCAGTATACGTTCATAAATAAGCGAGATATAAAATTTTTATTTTTCTCCATAAGAATAACATTAGACAACGTACTGTGTTTAGCACTTTCAATATCTCGGTAACCAGTTGACGTAGAGAAATGATCAAAATACCAAATTGTGTGTTTTTTTAAGCTGAATCCAATGGGAAAAAATAAAATTTGACCATTTCCAAAATTATATGTAAAAAATTCGAAAAACCCATTTTTGGGGTACAAAACCCCCCCAAAATACCCCTTCGGATGGAGCGATCTGGCTGGTTTTCGAACTTAAAGTCATAAACGTTGCTTTACACGTTTATACCAAATTTCATCAAAATCGGATAATTTTTACGAGAGTTATCGTGCTCACGGACACATATATATATATATATATATATAGATATATATATATATATATATATATACAGTTTCGAACGAATGGTGTTTTTGGGGTCTGGGGACCTCAAAACGAAAAGTTATCATGGTCCCGGGCCTAGGTCTTACCATGCCGACTACGGTAATAGCTTCTTCCCTATAGGGGAAATTCGCTAAAAATATGCATACGACAACGAACTGTTGTCAGCAAATTTTTCCGATTTTAAAAATTTGTGCAAATTTTGTGGTCGACAAAAGTTTCCAACACTCTTTTTAATGAAGAAAACTTCTATGTTGTCGACAAATTACTAAAATGTATTGGCGACATTTGTCCACGACTTTTACCTGCAACATTTGTTGGCGACTCCAGTGTAAACGCGCCTTTACCGTAGGTGGCATGGTAAAACTTAATCCCGAGACCTTTATTGCTTTTCGTTTTGAGGTCCATAGATGCCAGAAACACCATTCGTTCAAATTTATGTGTATTAAACGACAGTGGCGAAAATAGATAATTTTTTTTGGGGGGGCAATACCAATATTCAGTTATTAGTAGAGTAGGGACAAACAATGTTTTACATTAGTTTTGGTGGCCAAATTCAGAGGGTAACTTCAAAACGTTTACCAACAGCCCTATTCACACTTTGTTTTGTTTTTGAGAAAAAGTTTTGGAATTTAAGCTAATCTTTATATTATGGCTGCGACTCACTTACACATAACAATAATGCTTGGCAATAACACATTGATTGTACTTTGGTACATCAGAGATAATCTACCCAAACGTCAAACGTAAACAAACAATGGCTGCCACTGAACTGTAAACTGTACATTACTGCTGATAGAGGCGAGCTCCTTTAGCTGCGATCACCTGTAAGATATCCAGATATCTGTACATGCGCAGGTCGCCTCGAGCTACAACCCCTTTTGCCACCAGCAGAGGCTCAAGCCTACCAGCACCGGTGAATTTGCACCAAATAAACCGCTACCGGACGGAATCTATAATACAGATATCTGTTCATAGGTTTCGTGCCGTTATCCGCTCGCTATTGACTTTGTATCGCTATTTTATCTCGCACATTATGTTTATAATAATTAAGATTAGTTTATATTTTCCTAGTTTTTTCGTTACGGGGGGGCCCTAACCCCCTCTTATATTCACCCCTGTTGAACGATATCCTTTGGAGGTAGGGTTGCCATATGGTAGTGTGGGAAAAAGAGGATAGTTTAGCAGGTGAATACCCCCAGCACATTAGCAGTTTGGAATACCCCCAGGGAAGAGGGTCCGGGGGTTCCCCCCTCCCCGGAAACATTTGGAATATCAGAGTGGCAACCATAAGAAGAGTGGCAACCAAATCATATTTTGCTTATTTATTCATGTATAGTGTACTTTAAAATTATTTTTATACATGTTTTATATAGTATTAGTTGGTGTATTGATAGTCTAGCTCTGTTGTACCATTATTAGAGAATTTCCCCTATAGGGAAGAAGTTATTACCGTAGTCGGCATGGTAAGACCTAGGCCCGGGACCATGATAACTTTTCGTTTTGAGGTCCCCAGATGCCAAAAACACCATCCGATCAATACTGTATAAATATATATATATATATATATATATATATATATATATATATGTGTGTGTGTGTGTCCGTGGGCGCGATAACTCTCGTAAAAATGGTCCAATTTTGATGAAATTTGGTACAAACATGTAATGCAACATTTATAACTAAGTTCGAAAACCAGCCAGATCGCTTCATCCTAAGGGGTATTTTGGGGGGGTTTTGTACCCCAAAAATGGGTTTTTTGAGTGTTTTACATATAATATTTTAGCAAATCAAATTTTATTTTTCACCATTAAATTCAGCTTAAAAAAACAAACAATTTGGTGTTTTGATCATTGCTCTACGTCAATTGGTTACAGAGATATTAAAAGTGCTAAATACAGTACGTTGTCCAATGTTATTCTTATGGAGGATAAGAAAAATTGTATATCTCGCTTATTTATCAACTTATCCTGACAAAACTTGGTATTATGCTTCATTTAGTTGTGGTCTATTGATATTTGCACAAAAAAACTATTTATTGGTCGATAGTTTCCGTAGCAGCAAACCTGCGTACTCAGCCCCCATGTTATTCTTATGGAGAATAAGTAAAAGGTTATCTCCGTTAATTATGAACATAAATTAATCAAACTTGGTATGTGGCTTTACGTAGTTGAGTTATATTGATATTTGTATTAAAACCCATTTTTCGTGTTCCTTGTTTCAGCAAACCTGCATACTCATCCGCCATGTTATTCTTATGGAGAATAATTAAAATTTCATAAATCGTTTATTTATGAATGTATAATGATGAAACTTGGTATGTGGTATTAAGATATATATATATATATATATATATATATATATATGCATTGGAAATTCGCTGAGTGCGCAGGTTTGCTGCTACGGGGGTATTAATTTGTTATGTTATTATTACTATAATATTTATAATAAGGGAGTGTGCATGATGCTTTTTGCCATTTTATAGACATTATTGTTTTCTGGACATAAACCCATTTTTGAGTCTTAAGAATTAATTTGGTTTTTGAATTGCCATATCCCCAAATAGATACACTGTAATTCGAGACAAGAAAAACCTGGTTCAACATTTTAGAACTAAATCAATCTGATGGTGGAAATTAAGATCTGTGTTAACAGTGACACCCAAGAAATTAGTGCTAGCTCTAAGGTTACTGACTATCAAATTTTAACCAAAATTGTTACGCCTTTTTTGAAAAATTTGAAATTTTTATTTTTTTATCTTTTTGGGGGATAATTACACTTCATTATAAAAAATTCAAGAAAAACCAAAAATCCAGGAGATACCATGGATTAGTACCTAAATACCAAATATAACCTAAATTGGGCTGTTGGTGTGTGTACAATATACACATCCGTATGCAGACAGACAGGCATCACCTAAAAAATGTTCAGGGTTCACAGCACAGAGACCTAAACACCAAAACAAATATTATAACAGGTAACTCAAATTCTAAAAGTTTTGACAAAAACAATACTTTTTTCATCACACAGTACCGAAAACAGCTGTTTTCAACATCAGCTGCGAGTGCAGAAAATAACGTTTTCCCGTTCTAGAGTGGGAAAATCAGCTGTTGATTTTCCACACTAGTATTTAGTTATGATTCCTTAAACAAGTAGCGCTAGTATATCTTATATAAATAAATCACAATCCCTTTTTTTGACGTGACTCCATAACTCGAGAACGAGTGCACCAAATTGGACGATTATTTTTTTGTTGTGTTCCTTAATGCCAGGGGAAGGTTTGTATGAAAGTTATTAATTAACTACAGTGTGATGACAAATATTGTTCATAACTCGAGTAGAAAGTGTTATTCCGTGCCTTGATCGAAATTCCGCGCTCGGCTAAAGCCTCACGCGTAAACTCGATCTCGGCCCAGAAACAGCCACTTTCCACTCTTGTTATTAAATATACAATTCCATACTACTAACAGGGGAAAGTAAGTAGCATCTTTTTTGGGTTCAGGAAGTATCAAAACAATTATTTCCACCTATAACTCAAATACAATTATTTAAAAAAAAACAATTCCTTCTTCATATTTGGTCAGAAAAATTAACTCCTGGCAAAATCCAATAACATTTTTCCATGATTGTAATTTGAGCATTTTGATTAGGGGGTCAACAATTATTGTGACCGTGATTATCGTGACTTTTCACGAATTGCAATAATATTCGCTCTCCCCCAATGTGAGGCATGCCTATTTTTTTTTTCATAATTTAATAGCTTTAATAGGTTATTAAAGTAATTATTTACAACAAAAACTCTGCATCATTTGCATTAACATCTAAAAAAAAACCTCGATCCGATAACTTAATGCAACATAAAAACTCTTAGAGACAGATAGGCAAATTCCTTTCATCAGTGCCAGTGAACCATGATATTTTTGCTAATTAAAGAGCTGATATGGCGCCACAGACTATCAAATCTGCTTCTTACAAAAATATAAGTGCCGCTAATGAATGATACAAAATTAAATCATAAATTTACAACACCTGCTATATATTTACTATGACTAACAATCCCAGTAACACTGGGAAGATATGCAAACCGATTTAAACAATCACCTGACCAAATAAATCCATCATAAAACAGATACACATTGACACTTCAAAGACTAAAGAGGCAAAGCCCCAAAAGATTATCTAATAGCAATACTGTGTAGCCATGAAAACCCCCAAACTGCCTCAGATAATTTACAAAATTGTCTGAATGACTTTCAAGCTTGGCTAAAGATCTGGAGGGTTCGGGTTAACGAAGCTAAATCCACCCACATCACCTTTACTCTTAGACGAGTAGACTGTCCCCCCGTATTTATAAACAACGTTGCCTTGACTGAAGTTGAAAGTGTTAAATATTTAGGAATTCACATTGATAAAAGACTAAATTGGAAAAATCATATATGGTGTAAGAGACCACAAATGGAACTAAAAATTAGAAAACTCAATTGGCTAATCTGTGGAAAATCTAAATTATCATTGACTAACAAAATTACATTGTACAAAACTATGATAAAGCCTATGTGGACATATGGTATACAGCTGTGGGGAACAGCAAGCCAATCTAATATTGAAATTTTGCAAAGATTCCAGTCAAAAACATTGAGAAAAATTATCTATGCTCCTTGGTTTGTTTCAAGTAAGACTATTCACGAAGATCTGAAAATTCCAACCATAAAAGAAGAAATTACACGATACAGCCAGATTTACCAAAGAAAATTAGAACAACATCCAAATTATTTAGCTGTTAACCTCCTTGACAATAGCGAGTTTACTGACAGGCTCAAGAAAAATGTTAAAGTGCTTGAACTGCCATACAGATTTACTTAATATTTTAAATTGGAAGAATGTTTGACGCAAGATCTGTTATTGGACAGCAACTTGCCCATGTTATGTAATTTATTTTATCTTTTTTGCTGATTGTTCTATCCTTTTTGAACAGATTGTAAAATTACAAATAAAGTTATAAAAAAAAATAAAAAAATAGTTTATGCATTTTGACACATATGGGAATCATAACAAACATTTTGATTTTCCAAGTGTATAGGATTGGTTTTTGTGAAAATAATACCTTTAAATTTGGTACAATGGATTTTCCATTTGATTACATGCATTCCAAAAATTAGCATTTTAAATGTAGATGTAACTTAACATCTTAAGAAAAGTGAAAAAAGTGGCCAGATTTAATAATATTAACTTTAACCTATGTTTAAATTAATACAAAAATATGGCTTTTCTAACTGTTAGTTGATAAACTTTTGTAAGTTGTTTATTAGGTTCCAGGCTATAAACACATAATGTGCTTACCATTAATATTGGCTGGGGATAGTGCCTGAAGTCTCCCATACAAGGTCGGACATGCGAGCGTGTTCCAACATGTATGGGATCCACAGTCCACGAGCCTGCAATCACGCGAGCCTGTTTGACTCGGAGCTCAGCTCGATCAATGCACTAGCTTGAACCCATTTGTTGCATTAAATGCAGTATTTCCACTTGAGGGATTTTCATCCCAATAGGGATAATATTTTAATGTCCCATTAGATAAAATTGGATTGTGGGATAGTGTAGGATGTTTTACAAGCCACACTTAATTTATCTTATCACAGCATCAAGGAAGGCCTTAGACTGCTCAGTCACTGATCAGACTAGAAGCCGTAAAGGGACTGGGTGTGGCATGTGTTTGTTGACATGTTTTGGAGCCATGCATGTATGTTACGTAATACACATATTACGTAACGTAACACATTTTGTATTCATCTCAGACCCCCTCTCTCACCAATATATCACACAGTAACAGCTGAATATACCCCCTCCACCCCCTTATTTATGTTATGTAACACAATCAAGTGTTAAAAATCTTAAAAACAGTCTGAAAATCATAATTTTCCAAAGATTTCAATGAGATATTATTTTTTATTTCTAAATCAAATCGGTTTTACCATTTATAAAAAATTAACTAAATGTTAAAAACGCATACACAAACAATGTTATATTAAATAATAAAAACTAATATTATGAAAAACCCTTGAAGAACAAAGATCATAATAGTAAAATGTTACTCTTCCTTTTTATTAATTAACCTTTTTGAGATTAAAACAATAAAAATAAACTATCTGAGCTAATACGTAACAAAATTAATAACAAAAAATTCAAAACTAAATTGAAGTAACAAATTGAACAAAAACACATAAATAAATAATAAATAGTTTATACCCCCGTAGCAGCAAACCTGCGTACTTAGCGAATTTCAAATGCATATATATGTAAATACCACATAAAGCCACATACCAAGATTGATCAATAATCAATTCATAAATAAACGATTTATGACATTTTAATTATTCTCCATAAGAATAACATGGCGGCTGAGTACGCAGGTTTGCTGAAGCAAGGAACAAAAAAATGGGGTTTTATACAAATATCAATATAACTCAAGTAGGTAAAGCCACATATCAAATTTTATTAATTTATGTTCATAATTAAGGGAGATAACACGTTACTTACTTATTCTCTATAAGAATAACATGGGGATGAGTACGCGGGTTTGCTGCTACGGGAATATTGGCCAACAAATATTTGTTAGTGCAAATATTAATAGACCACAATGATATGAAGCAATATCTACAATTTTTCTTATTCTCCATAAGAATAACATTGGACAACGTACTGTGGTTAGCACTTTCAATATCTCTGTAACCATTTGACGTAGAGTAATGATCAAAACACCAAATTGTCTGCCTTTTTAAGCTGATTCTAATGGAAACAACTAAAATTTGACTTTAAAAAAATTATTTGTAAAAACTCAAAAAACCCATTTTTCGGGTACAAAACCCCCCAAAAATACCCCTTCGTATAGGTCGATATGTCTGGTTTTCGAACTTAAAGTCATAAATGCTGCTTTACAGGTTTATACCAAATTTTGTCAAAATCGGATTATTTTTACGACAGTTATCGTGCTCACGGACACACACACACACACACACACACACACACACACACATATATATATATATATATATATATATATATACAGTTTTGAACGAATGGTGTTTTTGGCATCTGTGGACCTCAAAACGAGTTATCATAGTCCCGGGCCTAGGTCTTACCATGCCGACTACGGTAATAGCTTCTTCCCTATAGAGGAAATTCGCTAAAAAAAACTAAATGAAACCATAAAACTAAAATTTATTTTTAACTTCTAACAGTATATATAAATATGGGAGTTACGTAACGCTGAGCCCGAGCCCCCTCTCTACCATATATAAAGCAGAGTAACGCTATGCCATACTCCCTCCTCCCCTTTGAGGTGTGTTAAGTAATATATGTTTGGCCCCTTTACCAGTACTGCTAACAAGTTTACTTCACTTAGTCATCAATCTACATCTACATAATACTAGTGGCTTGAAGGGGTCATAGCGTCTAACCTTGCTCCCATTGCTCCAATTTAGTTTGTAAACAAAGTAGACAATCAATCACATGTTTTAATGTAAACAAAGCAGACGTTTTTAAATTCCCATGCTTTTCTTATGGTGGATGTTTTACTTATTTCTCGTTTGCTGGTAACATTTTGTAAATACTGCTATTTTTCCCGAGTCCCTGTTATCATGATCTTTAATTTGAGCCGTCTCTCACCATCCTGCGATTTGCCAAACTCCCACAATTTTGACTTAAAAATTTCGCTTACAGAATTATATATAAAGATATTAAGTAAAAAACTTTTTAAAATACCACGTTTTTAAAACTTACTAAAAAGTATAAAATAATTGATCCTATCCCTATATAGATTGCCTTGAACATTTCTGATTGTTAATATTTAGTAGCTATGAAAATACTTGTAAGATTTAAAACGAAAAACGTGGTGCGCAATTAATAGCTATATAATATGACGGTTATCTTCACCTACCGGTGTTGAATTATGAGCTATTTTTTATCTCAATTAGGAATTATAGCTGTAAATGATAGGAACTGATGTACTGTTGTGAAGCTGTTGTTCTCCTACCGACAGCTACTCCCTCACATTGCATGCTCCTCACGTTTTTCGTTTTAAATCTTACAATCACGAATGTTCAAGGCAATCATATGGGGATAGGATACATTATTTTATAGTTTTTAGTCCGTTTTAAAAACATCATATATTTTATAAAGTTTGTTATTCAATAAATTATTTTCTACATTTTAGTCTTTTATGTGGAAACAATTTGTCACCATACTGCGCTGTAATCACCTGTTTTCAGAACGTCATTGGAATACCGAACGTAGAGTTTTTCCGTCCAAGGGCCGATCGGCTAAAGTCATCTGATCTATTTAGCCAGTATTGCCAACTTAACGAATGCTACTTTACATGTAAGTGCCAAATTTAATTAAAATCGGACCCCTTTTACGGGTTTTATTATGTTAACAGTCAATAAAACCGCTGTAAGTTCGGTTTCCCGTATAAAAACATGTAAATACCCCCATAGCAGCAAACCTGTGTACTCATCGAATTTCCAATGCATATATATATATATCTTAATACCACATAAAGCCAAATACTATGTTTCATCAATATACATTCATTAATAAACGATTTATGAAATTTCAATAAATAAATAAATGTTATTGCTTTGACAAAATCTTGCTTCAGCATTACAACTTATTACTTAAAATTAGATTTATTTGAAATGTTCTCTTCATTGGTTACTCTGATGTTCAAAAAATTCATCCACACTATAGTAAATTTTTCAAGAAGATGAGATTTCAATTTTGATTTGAACTCTCCAGAAGGTAAATTTTTCATCTTTTCAGGGATATTTTTCATTAATTTTGTTCCATTGCATATTAATTGTCGTTTGAAAAATGTTATCCTATGATAATTTATGTGAATAGTATTCTTTTTTTTGAATATTTAAATTGCATATGTTTACATATACGCTTGGAAAAAAGATAGATTGTTTCTGACAAAATTTAATGTTTCAAATATATAAATTGACCAAAATGTCAATAATTTGTCTTCATTAAAAATGTTTTGACATGAATCTCTTGGTTTCATATTAAATATAATGCGTAAAGCAGCTTTTTGCAGTTTAAAGATATGACATACATTTGAATTTGCCATACCCTAAATCTGGATGCTGTACGTAATGTTAGGGATGAATAGAGAATTCAATTCTAAATTCTTTATTCATAGGAAGTACACAGAGTATACATTGAATAGTGTCAAGTGTCTTTTCATACATCTAATACATATTTACAACAAATTAAATCAAACCTACATTTTTTAAGTAAAGTAAAGTAAAAAAATTGTTATTTAATCACATTTTGACACTATAATGTTATTACATTTTCCCTGATGCTAAACAGGGGCCAATCCAAGGGGGGGCGGTAGGGGCGGTCGCCCCCCCAAACCTAAAAAATATTGTGTTTTATTTTATTATTTAGGCCTAAGATGAACGTTTGAATACATCATAATAAAAATGTAAATAGCAAAAGCCTCACTAAATCCCCTTTTTCGGTTGCGAGCATCAAATTTTGCCGCTCCCATCTACATTGTTACATTCAAATTAAAACTATTGTACCTAAACGTTCGATAAATGGAATAAAATATATACCATTAAACAGGTTAGATTCTAAACTTTTATTTTAATATATAACATATTACTTAGATCCATGTATTTTACCTAAAAACGTCTTACAGAAACATGGATATTCCCGAATATCGCGAAGTAGTTTTGCCATTTGACAAGCCAAAAGTTCAGTGTTTTCAACTTGGAAGTAAATTTTACCCGCAGACTGAAAAGGTTGGTACCATTGTATTCGTCGGTACCATTGTATTCGTTGGTTATTTTTTACTGGATTTCAACTGTCGAAGTCTAACATCGTTTGCTGTCACCTGTAGGTTAGGTTTGATTTTTGCGTAAACCTAGTCCGTTGTTAGGTAATAAAAATCCAGTAGTTAGGTTAGAAGCAAAAATTGCCTCAAATTATACGCAATGAAATAAGAGGAAACAATGATTAAATTGTGTGCAAACGGAAGTTCACACGCCAAGTATTTAATTTTGAAAATGTGATACTACGAAATTTTTATTTTTTGAGTCAATGACCTTGGCTGTCAGCCTCATTCCTCATTGTATCTTCGCGTTGCACAGTTCAGTATTGCATATTTCCAATAAGTTTTGTAAATAGAAGATTTGTGCATGTGTAACAACTGAAATGAATAGTTAATTTAATTTAGGCATCTACTTGTTCTTAAACGCCTAAAGGTGATGTAAAAAAAGTTGAATGCCTAAATATTTAATAATTTTATTAACAGTCGGGCGAAGCAGAAATAAAGTTATTTTGTCCAGTATGTTTAGAAAATTATAATTGCTTTTTTCCTTGAATACAAGGTTATTAATATATTATTTTAACTTTAGTTTAATTTGTTGAATCATTTTATATAGTTTTAAAATGAATAATGGAGGTACCAGTTACCATAATGGGAGGGGGGGGGTAACTCCGCCCCCCCAAACATGACCTCTGGATCCGCCCCTGATGCTAAAATAATACCATAAACCTTCTACATTACTTTTCAAGTTTTACGAGAGGTGGAAAAATTCATTTAATGAGTAGGGAGCTATGCTAATCAGATTTTCTTTTAAGCATTTTTTGAATTTGGTATTGTTATTTTCTAATTTGATTTCCCTGGGAATATACAGTACTCTAAAAACTTTAGTCCCATGTATGTTGGTTTCTTCTAAAAAAATTGCAGTTTATGACGACTTGTAATAATCTTGTCTTTATTTCTAGTATTATACTGGTGAATTGAGGAGAAATAATCTAGATGTGTTATTTCACTTTTTGCTGTTAAAATGGAATTAAAATATATTGTCCATATACAGTTAATATTTTAAGACCAATAAAATGTTTTTTTGCAGATACATCCTGTTTTAAATTAAGCATTATTATATCCAAATAAGCAAATTCCAAAAGAAATATGGGAGTGAATATACGCAAAATAAATGTTTCATAATGTATTAATACTACAATAGGCAGTCATTTTTTTAGACCAAAGAGTCCGGAGCTGATCTTAGTTAAGATTTTGTTCACATGGCCATTCCAATCTAAATGCTGATCTATAAGTAACCCAAGGAAATCAATGCTGGATTTAATTTCAATATTTTGGGAATTAAGCGTTACCACTGGTTCTTGCCATTTTTTGTTTTGTTTTGTTTTAAATTGAACAAGATTAGTCTTATGTAAATTTAATGATAAATTGTGATCTATTAGATAGTTACTAATACTCTCCATTTCTACCTGGCAATGCATTTTAGTTTCTTCGAATGTATCAGACGTTATCTTCAAGTTTGAATCATCCGCATACAAACATAATTTGGATGCTGGCTTATATGATAAAGTATTATCAATATTTTTAAGATAGCATAGGAATAGACCCTAAAATGGGCCCTAAAATGGACCCTTGAGGAACTCCAAATTTAACTTGCCGAAGGTCTGACGATGCCCTAATAATATTGTTATATTTAGTATGGGAGGTAATTTCTACATACTGACAGCGATCACAAAGGAAAGAATTAAACCAACTCAAAGAGCTTTTTGATACCGTATGCCAAGATATTGTAATTTTTCCAATAGAATGGAGTGCTTTACGCTATCGAAAGCTTTAGATAAATCCATACATGTGCCTGTTGTGCATTTTCCCTTGTCGACTGACTCGACTACTGATTCTACGAATGAGACTTCAGCACTAATCACTGATCTTCCTGATCTAAAACCATGTTGAATATTATAAAATAAATTGTGTTTTTCAAAATAGTTATGTAATTGAATTGAAACTAGTTTTTCATATATTTTTGATATTGATGGGAGTAAAGTTATTGGTCGATAGTTGTTTATATTTGTTACTTCACCTTTTTTTAATACGGGAATAATTTTGGATTTTTTAAGGAAGTTGGGAAAAGAACCAGTGACAAATGATGAATTTATTAAGTGGCTCAATAGACCGCTAATTTCCTTTTTCACTTCTTTTATGACTGTTACAGGGACTTCATCATTTCCACATGAGTTTGTATTTTTCAATGAACTTATAACTTTTTCCACCTCATTACTATCAACAGGGATAAAATTAAAAGTAGGTTTGAACAATTCTTTTGTGTTATTTGTTCTTTGAAATTCATAACTACTTATATTATGAATATTTTAAATACCATTATCCTTTACCATACTAGAAAAATAGTCATTAAACATGTTAGACACCGCTTTTGGATCCGATATAGTTTTCCCTCCTGATTCTAAAAATACCCTTTTAATTAATTTCTGACTTTTTCCACCAACTTCTGAATTTATTATTCCCACACAGTTTTTTGGACATTAGAAGATTGACAGATTTTTTTTCAAAGTAATTTTTTTATCTTTATTTAATGCACGTTTAAGATTAATTTTCAACTGCTTAGCTACGTTTTTTAATTTAACATCTCTATTTTGTCTAAACTCCTTTGTAACTTGAACAAGTTGTTTACTTTTATTTTTAATCTCTTCAGTTAACCAATTGTTCTTTTTATCTATTACAGTGATTAATGTTTTGGGAATGATTGCTCGAAAAAAAAGAGGAAAGTACTATGAAATAAATTATATTTTTTGTCAATAGGGGCAAAATATATATCTTCCCACGTCTCATTTTTTAAAAGGCTAGAAAAGTAATCTATGTTTTCAGCAGAAAATTTACAAATTACTTTTTTTATTGGCTGATTTTTCTTTTTTCACAATTTGGAGGTTTTATAGCCAATATTTGGGCATCATGGTCTGATATACAAGTTATCACTCCTTCAACCTGAATGTGGGATTTATCTTTGTTTTTTGTTTAAAAAACTATCAATGACAGTTTCTAAACCCTCTGTAACCCTGGTAGGGAAATTAACTAAATACCGCATATCGTGGCTTATTAAGGTTTCTTTCAACAATCTGTATTTGCTATCATTTCCCAAGATATCAAAATGTTAATATCACCGCCTATTATTATTGTATTAAATTTCTTAGTTAAAAATTCTATCAAACTGCTTAGTCTGTTTAAAAATATCTGAACATTAGAACTGGGGGATCTGTATATTCCTACTACAGCAAATTTATAATTATTTATATTATAACTAGCAGCACAAAACTCAAATTGCGTTTTCCTCCAAAATCTGGTCAGAAAATGACTTAGGGAAAACCACTTGTCTCCACTCAATATCATCACTAGAGAGAATTACAACACCACCCTTGGTTGTGCTTTGCCTTGAGTAGAAAGAGTTGATCTGATAGTTTTTAACATTAATTCGGGACAGGTCTTCCTCCTTAGTATCGTGTTCAGATAATATTATTATATTTGGACTTTTTCGTCAATAATAACTTCTAACAATTCAACTCTTGAACTTAAAAGTTGTATATTTTGATGAAAAATTGTAATTTTATTTATTCTGTTATTTTTATGAGTAATTTCTCTCCCGGTTCTAAAAAAGTGGAGACAGGGGTTTCACAAACATGATTCAAATTTACAAATACATCTGTATCTTTGGGTGGAGAATTTTTACTTTGATTCACTGAACTTGAGAAAATCACATTATTGACATGCACAGCTTTCACCACTTCACTTGGGATGGCAACAGGTGATCTTCCAGTTGGCTTTGGGCTAGCAGGTACTTCTGGAGTCAAATGATGTGTTGACATCGTCACTGTTGGTTGATCTACTGTTCCATCTTGACTATGAGATGTTGTCGAGGTTTAAAAGCTATTCAGCGTAGGCGAATCATCTTCATTGTGATCTGTGCAGGTGAACTGATGCACTCACTAGAAGTACACCATAATGTTTGTTGAATGTTCAATTTATTAGTAATTACTTGTTGAAGACGTTCAATTAAACTGTGGTACGAATACCCATTTCTTAACTTTCTGCTGGTGAGTTTGTTGAAAGTAACAATTGTGACTGAAACTCCAGTGTCGTGTTGAAACTTCACAATGTTGATAGCAAACTGATCTGGAAAGATGCCATCCCGAATGCAACCCATGGGTGCACATAGTAAATGCTTGAATTTTCTAGTACGGAAATCTTGTATTAATTGTTCAAAAGCGGCATCATAAGAGTCTTCGGTTGGTTTCTGGAAATACTCGGCTTTGGTGATTAGGCCATAAACTGATGCGCCTCTTCTGGTCTTCTGGAGGGTTAGGTGATTATTAAGGCAGTCAGAAGATGTTGGCAGTCAGAATAGTAAACATTTAAAAGTACTTGTCTGTTACATATATGAAATAATCTCCGTAATATAAATAAATTTGTTGATAATTTATTAGAAATTTTATCTATTTGCTTGTCAAATTTAAGATGTTTATCCACCAAAATACTCAGAAAGTTAATGGAGTCCACTTTTTAACATTTTAATTTCGTAGAATTAAATTTATATAATTTTGCTGTTTGTTTGGTTTTTTAATTGAAAATTTGACATATTTTGTTTTGGAAAAATTGATTTCAAAGTAGTTTTCTTCAAACCATTGCATTATTTCAGATGATTTAATATATAATTCGACTTCTAAACCTTTCTTATTTTCATTTGAAACTGATAATGTAGTATCATCTGCAAATAGGTAAATATCTGATGACTCTAAATTTTTAGTTATATTATTAATATATATGATAAATAATATCGGTCCAAGAACTGATCCTTGTGGTACTCCAGATTTAATTTCTAGGACATTTGAATTTTTATATATCATACAGTTCTCTTTATTTTTGTATGGAATTTGAACATATTGAATTCGATGAGATAGATAAGATCTAAACCAATCTAGAGCAACCCCTCTTATTCCAATTTCATTTAATTTATCAATTAAGAGATTGTGATTTACCATGTCAAAAGACTTTTTAAGGTCATAAAATAAAGATACAGCATTTTTCTTTTGATCTAGTTGTGAAATAGCATTTGATAAAGCTTGGCATAACACATTTATCGTTGACATTTTTTGTCTAAATCCAAATTAGTTGTATGATAAAATTTTATTATCTTCTAAAAAAGAAAATACCCCGTCGCAGCAAATCTGCATACTCAGCGAATTTCCAATGGAGATATAAATGTCTTAATACTTCATAAAGCCCTTACCAAGTTTCATAAAAATATATTCACAAATAAGAGATATATATACAATTTTAATTATTGTCCATAAGAATAACATTGGGGCTAAGTACGCAGGTTTGCTGCATTAAGGAATACAAAAAATAGGTTTTTATGCTAATATCAATATAAATCAACTAGGTGAAGTCATGTACCAGTTTTTATTCATTTATGTTTATAATTAAGGGAGACATAGCATCTAGTTATTATGCATAAGAATAACATGGGGCTGAGTATGCAGGTTTGCTGCTACGGGAGCCTTTGGCAAAATTATTATTTTGGGCAAATATCAATAGACCTCAACCAGATGAAGCCGTATACCAAGTTTCATCAGTACACGTTCATAAATAGGCGAGATATAAAATTGTTCTTGTGAAGCTCAGGATCACTGCCACAAGATGTGCCAGCCCTGAGTTACAAGCAAGATTACTGACTTCATCTTAGTTTTTTTAAAGAGCCTGGGTACAAAAATTACTCTTTCTGTTATGATGTGTATCCAAACGTCCATAAAATATTGTCTTGTGGTCAAAATTTGTAAAAAATAAAATTTTCATACTGTATGAATAACATAATTAAGGTATTTTCTACTCCATTTAAGCACAAACACAAGTTTTTCATTATTAATTGGGAACACTTATTTGCATAGTTTTATTTACTTTAGAAACAAATTTTTGTAATCAAAAGAACTGAAAAGCACTTCTGCACTATTATGGAGCTGCGGTATGAGAAGTATTGGAACTACAGTCACAGACAGGACACACTCGTGTTTGAGGTTGGTTGATTTGAGTCTGGGTCTGGAACTGGATCAGAATCACCAAATATGTTGTCACCGAACCAGCAAGCTGAAATGATTCGAGCAAACAGTTAAATACATTTCAAACGTTCGCAGTGATTACTTGTAAACTAAACCAGTAGGTTTTTATTTGGTAATATTTCAGGAAACACTTGCTTTGATACATATTTGATATCTTTAAAAAATTACCATGCTCTACGATCTAAAGGATTGGACTAGTAAAATACATGTAATAAGAGGTAGTGGGGATATTAATCCATATCACAGAAAAATAAACCTACCTACTCAGTAAATTTCTTAATTGTATTGATGAAAACAAAAATAGTTTTAATCTCTTAACACGTTCACTGCATTACACCATATTTGCATGTGATTACGGTGGTGCGTTAAAAGACCTATGGTTCTTGTTTGGTGTGATTACGGCTGTCCGATACGAGACGTTGAGATCTCGTTGCGCAGACGATCTTTCGCACATCATAACATTGAAACGAATAGAATTTGAGCACTCTGTGGTGTATTTTGTGAACTAGCACACTGTTGCCAACCTACAGCCTGCTGAGGATTTGAATATGACACAATAGTACGAGACACCGAGATCTCGTACTGCACATTTACGAAAATAAAAAAACACACCACAAGTCAATTTAGGTTATTGCAATAACAACAAACAACTTTTGGCGCAATGTTGTGAACGGAACGTACTCAAGAGCTCCAAGAGGCACTCTGAGCAACTAAGTTTTGTTGCGAGGTCCGGGGGTCTCGTGTCGTATTAAATAATCATTTATTACTTCAGTGCGTTACGAGATCTATAGATCTCGTTTGTTGTCATGGTTACCAATCGATCCAGCAATCAACCAGCTTTATAGACAATCTTATTTCTCTAAATTCTCTATGTCAATTTACATAGAGTTATCGACACACTATCTGAGGGAAGAATATATTATGCAAGCGCACCAAATATAGGTTATGGTACGAGACCTCGGGACCTCGTGACGCAGTAACGTGTTAACGAGCTGCTCCCCAGCAATAGTTTGCGGATATAATCCTTATAACAGCTGTTTATTGAATTAAGAAAAAACACGTGACATAATAAAATAAAACTCTCCTCAATATGAATAACATGGGAACTTGGAAGTCCCTTGGGCAGAGCCTTGGGGCCTAAATCGAAAATCTGGATCGACAGTGACTTAGAACTTGAAATTATCTTTTAATTTAAAAAAAGAACCATCAACATCGGTTAAGTATTAACATCAGGAAGTGAGCTAACAAAAATCAGGAATTTTACTTTCTCCCCTTATACATAGTATATGGTGAAAGTATTGTTAAAAAAATATGTAGATTTTAAAAGCCTCAAGTTTTTTTATACAAATTGATTTGTTTAATTAGTGAGATATAATGTTCAATTAATTCTCCATAAGAATACCATTTCACACTGTTATCTGTTTACCATTTCTATTATCTCCTCAAACACTTAGTGTAAAGTAAATATTCTTAACATTTTTTTTAGCTTATTGAATCGGGTGATTGAAAATATAACATAAAAACCTAACTGTGACAAAACTAAATATAAACTCTCCCTAAAATAATAACATAAAGGACATTTTTGGAACATTTTTTAAAATTTTTTCTGTAACCCCTAACCAAATTTCACTTTACTTTCAGTATCGATTATACATCACAATGTTAGGTTTTAGAGCTCGCTAGGGTTCTATGCCAACTTTGAATTTTTGTAATAAAGATAAATCAGATTTTTGTACCTATTTTGTACATTTTAGCGAATTTCCCCTATAAGGAAGAAGCTATTACCGTAGGTCTCATGGTAAGACTTAATCTTACCTTGAAATTAAAAAATGAAAAAAACGCCTGGAGATATTGTGGATTAGTACATACATACCAAATTTAATCAAAATCGGTCCACTGGTGTCGTATCTAGCTCTGAACGCATCCATACAGACAGACAGACAGACACACAGACAGATACACAGACATCACGTAAAAATCACTTTTTTGGATTCAGGGAGCACCAAAACGAATATTTCCAATATCAACTCAAATTCAAAAAATTTTGAAGAAAACAATACTTTCTCCATATACTATGTATAAGGGAAGAAGGTAAAATTAGTCGGCTTCTTAACATAATTTTTGAATTTCTGATATTTTCCCCACCGTCCTTGGCCCTCACGCTTTAAAATGAACAGTATAACCTAACTTAACTTCTTACTAGCTCAAGATATTTCATGGGGACCGATTCCCTCACAGAATTAAATATATAGATAGATAAGTAGAAACACATGGTCAGTTCGTAAAAAACGTAGCCACTTAATCACATGTTTTAATGTAAACAAAGCAGACGTTTTTAAATCCCTATTCTTTTCAAATGGGGGTTGTTTTACGTTATTTCTCGTTTGCTGGAAATTTTTTAGAAAACTGCTATTTTTCCCGAGTCCCTGAGATCAAGACTTTTAATTTGAGCCCTTTCCCATCATCCTGCAATTTTCCAAACTCCCACAATTTTGACTTAAAAATTTCACTTACAGAATTATATATAAAGATTAGTTTTTAATTTTATTGAACTTGTATTTTTGGGTTATACCTATAGTCCGACTTTTGTATTGGTTTTAACTTCCAAATGAGGATGCAGGGATGCAAAAATGTTTTTGCCGTACAAAAAGGTAAAAAATCAAAATCAAAATCCCTAGGGAGCTCGTTATTAGATACTGGCCATTAAGGATTCACTAAAACCTCGTGAGTTAAGAATATATGTTTTTTATAATCAGCAGTTTAATAAAAAATAAATAAAAACTGTTTGAAATAGATTTTTAAATGTAGTTTTATAATTTATAGCGACAAATAATTATAAAAGTGTGCACAACCATTGGGTTTATATCTACTAGAGGGGACACCTTATGGGAGCCAGAGTTAGTAAAAGCAGTGCTGCGATCTAGCGTCATATTAAGATAACTAACGTGATCTCCGGCGTCATTAGGCTGAGTAAATCATCTGCTGCACCCAACCCATACAAAATATCAAAATATCAAAAAACAAAATATCAAACAAAATAATGAAAACAAAGTATCACTTTAATGACCATCACAAAAAAGGTTCATTTAAACATTTTAAAACCTCTACAAATACATTCCTAACAAATATGATGAACAAAACCGCGACGACCCCTGGCGGCGTAACTAGGGATTACGTCAAAAAATCTCTAACATTAATTTGCATAGTGTGACCCCTCTAGTAGATATACCCAATGGTACAACTGACAAAATAGGAAAATAGGTCTTACATTTAGTACAAACTGCATATAAACAGTCTAATGGAAATCTCAGATAAACTGTCTAAAGTGGTGAAAAATGTAAATTTTTCCCTATGTTAAATGCCATAAGAGAAAATATGGGAACATTTACCTTTTATAGTACATACCGTATGTAAACAGCCCAGTGGAAGTGTGAGACGAGCTGTCTAAAAAATTACTCTTTGCATTTTAAATATAAGGATATTCCTTACTAATCTGGTTAAAGAAAGGCTACAATTAATGAATTTCACACTTACTGAAGTTAAGATGTGACTGTGAACATTAAAAAATCCCAGAGCCGAAAAGTGAACATTGTGGTGCCTCAGTTGTATCAAGAACACCTCTAACTAAAACATTGTGTTTTATCATTAGTTAAAATAAAATACAAAATACTACGAATCTCAGAAAAAAAATTAGCAAAATATACCATAACTTAGTTATAACAAAATCTAAAATCTGTTATTACACGGTTACACAACTGACACTAATTAAAATAATTCCTTATAATAGTATTAATCCATGTTCACAAATTATCAAACAGTTCAAAATATTTTTTAACTATAGCTGGTGTACAATTCTACCCACAGAGACCTCAGAGTCATAACAACCCATCAGATTGTTTTGTTATTGATACATTCACTTAACTGTTAGAGTAGGAGGGATGTCAGTTGGTACATTTGGTACCTTTTTATAAACTTAAGCTAAAAATTTGGATCTAAAAATATATTTACAGTATGTTTTTAATTTCCACTATTTATGTTACTATTGATTGATCTATGATCTGAATTTTCAAGTTGGCTTCGGTGTATACTTTTCGTAATTTCCACTATTCATGTTCTTGACCCAACACAACTATGTATATTTCAACTACACGCACACACAAACATTTAAAATGTTTCACACAACATTGTAATTGGAAGTGATCAATGGAAGCCACCTACTACATTTTATGGAAGCATATCTATTTAGAGAGGATGATGGCTGTCCTAGAACTTGGGCCTGCATTTATATATGCAAATTAGACTTACATATTTCTTGAGTTCAGAGTCCAGCTTCCTATTGATGAGTTTACAAACCATCGGAGCAGCCCCATCTGCCTACAATCAGAAATAATGTTAAAATGTTTAAAACTTATTAATATTTGCAATGTAGTTTGTCGTCAGCGGCACCATGGTTTTGGTGGTTTCAAGTAGTTTAAGATGGCAAACTGCCAAAACCATGGTCCTACGACATTACAACGGACGGGAGCGGAGAATTGGAACAGTCCGGAGCTCCCGCAGCGCCGTTCTCGCACAGTAAAAATGTTTCGCGGGGAACTGGTGCTGTCTCCCCACTCCGCAGCCGCGAGTACTACAACAGGAACCCACGCCCTCGTTCCCACTCCATACTTAACAACAGAAGTTCTGCCAACTGACATAAACATCAGAATTGATGTATACTCCTAAAATACGACAATTTCAAACTACAAATTCTGTCATTTCCTGAATCTTATGTATTATACGTAAAGGGAGATTTTTGTTAGGAGAACTCCTCCGTTATTTCATAACCAATTTTAACGATTGAGATAACCTAAGGTATTCAAATTGTCTTTTAAAATATAATAACAAACAAACAATATGTATTCATCAAAAGTCACAATAATTTAAACTAGCAGATGTCCCGTTCTCCACACGGAGATTTAGCAGGTATAGAGCCAGACGTTTGTGTGAACATTTGTTTATCGCGATCTGTCCGTCTATTTTGAAGCCAGATTTGTTCCGCGTTTCACAAAAAAAAAAAACCTACTGAATGAAATAAAACATTTTCGTGTGGGGGAGGAATCGTCGTTTAGGCTAAAAACTTAAACAGCGCGCTGGGCGGCGGTTAGGTTAGGTTACCATAATTTCCGTACACAACACGATTGTTTCTGAGGGTCCCATAATTTTACGTTGGATGCTGGAAGTTGGCAGAACTGCTATTGTTAGGTATGGAGCGGGAATGGGGGCGGGCTCCCTGGTGTAGTAATCGCGGCTGCAGGGTGGAGGACAGCACCAGTTCCCCGCGAAACATTTTTACTGCGTGAGGACGGCGCTGCAGGAAGTCTGGACTGTTCCAATTCTATCGTCTCCAACGGACAGTGCCGCCACTGTCGTACTGTACTACACTGAGGATAAAGATTGTCTTTCAGGTGCATGTGGATCTCCATACATCGGCGTTTACTGATGATTAAATAAATAATAACCAATTAGAATTGATTCAACATTTAAATTGCTTTATTAAATAAAATTAGTTTAATTTAATTTATAATTTATTATTAATTATATTTATTTGCAGAATTTATTCAAACCAACTAATTAAAGTACATAACTAATACTGTATAACCGAATTATTTTGAGGTGAGGTGATTTTGAGGTTGTGTGAACAATTTTGCATATGTAGGGGAGGAAAAGGCAGACCCTCTGCCATGTCTTCTAGCTATACAAAATGAAGAGCGGGGTGCGGGGTGATGGGGAAGCATTTAACAGTAAAGTAATACTGGGAGTATTGTAACACAGTTAGGCCAAGTAGTATTTACAAATCTAGATTTGTTTTTAGAAAATAATACAAAACAAGTGTAGCATTATGATATTTTGTAAACTCCTATGCAGACACAATATTTATTACATTATAAAAGATCAGCACATATTTGTGTCAAGGAGGAGTAAACTATTAGATTACATACAATAATTGACGTATTCAGTTATTAGTTTGGCAGATAAATAAGTTCTTAAAGCAGCGAAATTGGGGGGGCCGCATTTTTCGGTCCCGGCACCCACGCTGACCGGACTCTGCGCACGCCTATGGTGGCTAAAATCACGCTGTTGTCACTTTTGCCCTCCATCTTGCTTAGCTCTCTCTCTCTAACATCTAAAAATGGCAACGCTGTGCTTCCGATGTTGCCAGCATTGTCCAAGTGTTACATATGTTAACATAATCACATGTGAAGGTTTTGTTTGTATTTTTATATGGTGTAAACATCTTAAAATTTTAAGTTGCAAATTTCCTGAATCGTTTGTAAACTTAAATCTTTATTTATAATTCTGTAAGCAAAATTTTTAAGTCAAAATTGTGGGAGTTTGGAAAATTGCAGGATGATGGGAGACGGCTCAAATTAAAGGTCTCAATCCCAGGGACTCGGGGAAAATAGCAGTATTTCTAAAAAAGATACAAGGAAACGATAAATAACGTAAAATATCCCCCATTAGAAAAGCATAGGAAATTAAAACGTCTCCTTTGTTTACATTAGAACATGTGATTAAGTATCTACTTTATTAACGATCTGACATATGTGTTCAAATCAGATTAGGCAGAGTATTGGAGTAAGGTTAGGGGTTATGGCTCCTTCAAGCCACTAGTTAATAGTTATTGATGTTGAGTTCTATAATTTAACCAAAGACTATTAAGTGAAGTATTTATAATTTGTCTAAATACTGTATAGACACAGTAGCTTTACTGGATCAGATGATAATTAAAAGAGGTGTTCTATATTTGAAGGTTACAACTATATTTTGAGTTTATTTATTTGTTTACATTTTGGTTAACACTTTTGTTTTACGTTTAACCACCATAGTGTTTCCACATGACAAAAATAAAAATCCCATTTTATCCCACTATATTTCATTAGAAAATCCCGTTTTATCCCTCTAAATAACTTTCAAAACCCGTTTGATCGTGAAAATTGGCTCTAAAATATGCCATTTTATTGAACGTACATATGATCCCTAGGCTACTCAAGTTCAAACAAAAATAAAACTTCAACAAAAAAATACCTTAACAAAAATGTATACCAATACAGAAAAATTTAAAATATATACCTACAGTTTAAATTTATATGATTAAATCCAGAATAATGTTTTAGTTGCTCTCCAAACATTAGTCCATGCAGGGCTGGATTTAGGAGCTGTGGGCCTCTAAGCTCAACCAGTGGTGCAGGCCCTTGTTACCGTCCAGGTTGGTGGCCTTTTTTTGCATAGGCTTTTATGAGGCTTTTTTATGTGGTTCTGTGTGGTGGGGGCCCCTAGGTGCACCTATGCTTAAATCTGGCCCTGCGAGATTAAGTAACGAAGAAAGTAACAATTCAGCAAAAAAAACGTATGAACAAAGAAACGTTTCTTTTTATATCGATAGGTATTCTTATATACAGATATAAATTATCTATACATTTTGGTTTCAACAATAATAATAATAAATGGTATGACAAAACCTGACATGAAACATTTTAGACTTCTCACATATAAACTCAATGGATTTAACAACAGTTTAATAAAATATAATTTAATCAATTTGTACATACCAATATAAAACATGTTATCCAATCTCCAAAGAATAACAATATGCTGACTACGCGGGTTCCTGCAAGGGGTACCCCCAAAAAATGGGGTTTTTAGGCAAAAATAAATGCGGGCCGCAACCAAATGAAGCCACACACCAAGTGTCATTTAAATAAATTCATAAATAAGCTAGTGTTTTATGAATTCTCAATAAGAATAATGTTGGACAAGGTAGTGTGTTTAGCACTTTGAAAATCCTCTTCAATGGATGAACAAGAGAACAATATAAACACCCAAATGTTTCTTCTTTTAGAGCTTAACTCTTTGAAAAAAATTGAGGGTTTCAATTAATTTCTGTAAAAAACGAAAATACCATTACCTACAAGACTAATATGAACCATTTTTAAAATGTGTAGACATTGTGGTAAAATATTTAAAAGTGAAAGAGGACTACAAGTACACATATCTAAAGCTCATCAACAATTACATAGATCTCTAATTTCAGAAAAATATACAAATAAAGTTAGTGAACGGATTGATAGTACCGATGTTGGGTTGTTAAATTTGTCTAACAAAAGTTTAGATTTCCCTAAAGAAAATATAAATGATACATTAGCTAAAACCCTCGATCAGTGGATAAATGTATTTTCAATAACTTTAAATGAAGATGAATTTTGTAAAAAATTTGACGAATTTTCAAGATGCCTAATGAGTTAGTATTTTATTTACCTGGACCAAAACATCCTGGAAGAAAATTTTACGAACTTCGGAAGAAAAAGCGTGATTTTGTCCAGGACAATAGTTACAAGAAATCAACAAATCCAGAAAGAAAAACTAAAAATGATAAAAAAGGAGGAAAGAAAAATATGAGTATGAACTTTTATAGTTTGAATATTATAATAGGAGAAGAAAAGCCGTTAGAAAGGTAATTGATAATGAAACCAAAAGATGCTCAATGAGTTTAGATCACGTACATGAACAATTTTCCTCAAGATTCTCTATAAAAAACGATAAAGAACGTATCTTGTACAAAACTTCATCTAACGAACTAGACCCTGAATATGACTGTATGATATATGAAGAAGAAGTTCAATGGTCAGTAAATTCAATTAAAATTGATACAGCCCCTGGACCAGATAGAGTTTTGATGAGATCACTTAAACTAAAGAAAGTAATAAAAATACTGACTTTATTGTTTAGTACATTTCACAAACAGTCGATTATACCCAGTTCACTAAAAAAAGCAAGAACTGTATTGCTTGATAAGGGTGGTAAAGAATGTGAAATCAATAACTGGAGACCAATAACGATATGCTCTGTCATACGTAGAGTTTTTGAGAAAATCTTAGACAAATGCATGAAGTCATACATTCACTTTAACAGATTCCAAAACGGGTTTACAAATCGACCAGGAACCCATATAAATACAAATATTGTAAATGAAATCTTAAAAACATCAAAAAGAAAAAAGAATGATGTTAGCATATTATTTTTAGATATAGAAAAAGCTTATCATAACATAGGTCATGATCACTTATTAAATGTATTGAGATCCTTACCTTTACCATCTAAACTCTCTGATACAGTGGCCCGGTTACAGATTGGAAATACTACACAAATAGAAACTTGGAAAGGGAAAACTAAGGGAATTGATATTAACCGAGGAGTATTGCAAGGTGCACCGCTTTCTCCTACGCTTTATAACCTTTGTGTTGACCATGTTTTAGAAGAATTGTCAGAACTATCAATCAGTGAAGAATTTGACTATAAACTGCATAATGATATACCATCAATCAGCATTTTAGGGTTTGCGGATGATACTATTCTAATTGGAAAAAATAAAGAAAGTGTTTTAACACTGTATAACATGACAAAAGAATTATTTGAGGAGATAGGTTTAAAAATTAATCAGGCCAAAACTAAAATAATCAATATAAGCAAAGGCAATTTAAAATCTGATGACTACATTATCAATGGGGAGAAGGTTAAATCAATAAATATGGAAGAAAAAATTAAATACCTGGGGGTTAATTTTAAAAACCAGATTGTTTTTGACTCAGAAAATACCATAAAATCACTAAAAACTAAAATAGATAACCTAATATCTTCTCCTTTTTTCAAAGCTGAGCAAAAGATGTTTGTACTAAATCAATATTTGTGGCCTACTCTTATATTCCCTTTTCAAACTTCTCCACTTCATAAAATTAATCTAAAATTTTTCCATGATATAGATAAAATAATAAGATCTGCTGTAAAAGAAATATTTGATCTGCCTGATGACACTCCCACTTCAATGTTCTACAGTAGTACAAAATGTAAAGGGATTGGTCTTAACAAAGCATCTTGGGAAGCAGCTTTACAGCATATAAATATTTTGCAAGTACTCAAACGTATTAATGACCCATATCTGGATAGGTTAAAGGATTTTAAATTTGAAGAAATATATTGTCTTAAAAAATTAAACCTATTCGAGATTGGACAACCAGTTATTTCAAATACAAGAGCGCTTAGAGAAAAACTTAGAGAAGCTGAGTTTAATGCCTGGAACCGATTATCGTACAAAGGCAGAGGTACCAAACTTGTCAGCGAATGCCCTAACATCAATAAAACATTATCGAAAGGCCACGGTTTGACAGAATCTGAGTTTAAGTATTATTTGAAAATGGTCGGTGATGTAGCTCCAGTTAGGAGCCTACATGGAAGATCCAGGGACGGCAACCAGTGCCGGCATTGTTCCGGCACTGAGAATTATATTATTGAATCCTTAGCCCATGTCCTTGGTCAGTGCCCATGTAGTAGTCAGATAAGGAATACAAGACATCACCAAATAAGAACAATTATAGCTAACCAATTCAGAAAAGAAGAAAAGTATGAAGTATATGAAGAAGTCACCGGTTTAGAAGAAAATGGATCTACCAGAAGATGTGATATTATTGCCATTGACAGAAAAGTTGATAAATGTTTTATTATTGATCCCACTATACGATTTGAAACGAATCTTGATCAAACCTCAGAAGTACACCAAGAAAAAAAGAAAATTTATGAACAAACATTTAAATATTTCAATGAAAAGTACAACATAAGAAACTTTGAGGTCATTGGTATTTTAATTGGTGCAAGAGGAACAATTCCAAGTTTTGTTCAGGAAATGTGGAGAAGATTTAAATTAGATAACAAAATTTTGACATTAGTTGCTCAGACTGCAGTAAAATACTCAATTAGTATATTAAAAAATCATCTATACAACCAAAATTAAATACCAAAATTTTTTTACAAGTATTCTTTGTCTTGAGGCAATTCACATTGGTGAAAAGATGTTAATTTTGAAATAAATTATCTGTATTTAAAAGTTGTCGAAAGACATTATTGGGAAGAAAGTTGTGTTCACCATGTTGAACCTTTATTATACTTAAAAATTAAATTTACATATCTGATAATACAACTTCCGCTCCTCTCTATTCAAAAACCAAAATTTGTTTTGACCTTTATCGTTTTGTCACAGCTTTAGGATATTCTGATAGGTATTGAGAGTGTGAATAAAAATCGCAATATACGATGCAATAAAATTGCGATATTAAAATATCAAGTTACACGATGCAACTATTGACTATAAACAGTCAATGCTGCAACTAATTGTTTTAATCTGCCCTATTGAAATATTTTAAACGACTTGCTAGGAAAGGTATGGTTTGGGGATTTGGGAGTATTGAAATGGGATTTCATATTTAATTTAAGTTACAATAAGTCGAGTTTAATATTGCTATTATATGTAAATACCCCCGTAGCAGCAAACCTGCGTACTCAGCGAATTTCCAATCCTTATATATGTATCTTAATACCACATAAAGCCACATACCAAGTTTCATCAATACACATTCATAAGTAAACGATTTATGACATTTTATTATTTTCCATAAGAATAACATGGTGGCTGAGTACGCACGTTTGCTGAAGCAAGGAACACAAAAAATGGGTTTTATACAAATATCAATATAACTCAAGTAGGTAAAGCCACATACAAAATTTTATTAATTTATGTTCATAATTAAGGGAGATTACACGTTACTCATTCTCCATAAGAATAACATGGGGCTGAGTATGCAGGTTTGCTGCTACGGGAACTATCGGGCAAAAAATTATTTTTAGTGCAAGTATCAATAGACCACAATGATATGAAGTATCAATATACCAAGTTTCATCAGGATAAGTTGATAAATAAGCGAGATATACAATTTTTCTTATTCTCCATAAGAATAACATTGGACAACGTACTGTGTTTAGCACTTTCAATATCTCTGTAACCATTTGACGTAGAGCAATGATCAAAACATCAAATTGTGCGCCTTTTTAAGCTTATTCCAATGGAAAAAACTAAAATTTGGCTTTTTCCAAAATTATATGTAAAAAACTCAAAAAAGCTCATTTTGGGGGCACAAACCCCCCCCCCCCCCAAATACCCCTTCGGATAGGCCGATCTGTCTGGTTTTCGAACTTAAAGTCATAAATGCTGCTTTACACGTTTATACCAAATTTCGTCAAAATCGGATTATTTTTACGGAAGTTATCGTGCTCACGGACACACAAACACACACACACACACACACACACACACACACACACACACACACACACACACACACACACAAACACACACACACACACAAACACACACACACACACACACACACACACACACACACACACACACACACACACACACACACACACACACACACACACACACACACACACACACACTCACACACACATATATATATATACAGTTTTGAACGAATGGTGTTTTTGGCATCTGGGGACCTCAAAACAAAAAGTTATCATGGTCCCCGGGCCTAAGTCTTCCCATGCCGACTACGGTAATAGTTTCTTCCCTATAGGGGAAATTCGCTAAAAGGGAGAAAATATTATGCGCCCACTTGAGATTTTTGCGCCCCTTTCGATCGTTACTTGTAAGGTCCACTTCTTTAGCTTACTTTGAAAAATATAGTTTATAGGTCCGTCTGTTTAGTACCATACCATTTCAATTACATTCGTATTTGTTAACAGAGTTATTTCAAAGCATTGGAGATGTAGTGGGAAATGTTAGGTCTATATATAAGTATTAAAACTACTTCTCGTCATTACAGATTATTTGCGCTCTGGTCGTAGTTAATCGACTTATCATCTATATTTCTTCCAAACTGGCAGTACTTTAGTTAAATGAGTTGCAACGGTATACTGTATTACAGTTTTGTATTAATGAAAAAGCATTTTTACACCTAACTTGAGTTTTTTGAGTCATTGGTATTTGACTTAAGTAATCCAAACACTTTTAGAAGATAATATTTAATATATCAGAGAATGAAAACGATTAAAGAAATTAAGCTTTATAGCGCTACAAACCCTTAAAGATTAAATACTCGAAGATAGAGTCTGTATAACTGAACAACGTGTTATACATTAGAAACAATATGCATAAATTATATTCAGAAAACCTTAAAATAAGGTTAAAATAAGGTTTGTTTTGTCAAAACAAAAATAACTCTAACAACAAACTTCACTGTTTTCATTGAAAATTATAGATTCCCTGAACCGTCATTTTCTTGGTTGGTTTTAATGATTGTTTTGGTTCACTTGGACAAAATATTTCTCACGTTCAGAAGATATATATATGCCGACTGTTATCAGTATGTACTTTCCCCTTTCTATTCAGTTTTAAGGTTTGTTTTCATTATTATTTATCTGAAAGATTCACATAACTGTTTGTTGAAACGCAGTGTATTGTGATTCTGATATTGTGATTGTTAAAGGGTGCGCATTTGTGGTTTTTAAATATTTTGATTTTTCTAAGTTTTTAAAGTGTCAAAAGGTTTAGTGGCACGGAATATCGGAAACGGAAGAAGGTAAAAGAAAAAACAGGTGGTCAGTATCGCAGAACCAGAAACAACGCAAACGCAAAAACAGTGAGAGAGCGAGGCGCCAAAGTGTCAGTCTTATCTCAGAGCTATGGGGAAGGTTTTGGGTGATGGGGAGGGGGCGGGGGCGGCAAGTTTGGTCTTTGCACAGCGCTGAAAAACTGGTGGGCCGCCCCTGCCAACAGCGGCAAATGTTTACCATAAATAAGTAGGGCTTCTGTGAAAATACTGCCTTGGAATACGATGTGGCATTTAATCAGTGACATAAATCTTATTAACACTATGTAGTGATGAATAGCTAGTAATATACATTATCCAGATCGTTTAAAAAGAGAATGCATACAAAAATAATAAATACGAATGACTGCTTGTATTGATACATGGATAACGTTTTAACTGAAACATTATGATTAATTAATTTTGAAAACTGCAAAATGAACACAGTAAAAACACGGTTATACTTTATTTACAACCAATAACAGTAATGATTTTGTAGCCAAAACAAACAAACAATCCTTTATAAAGAGTGTTTTACTTTTATACAAGTTAAATCAAATGCCTCATTTAGTACAAATGACTTGCTTACTCATCGTTTTACGTTTTATTATTTTCAGATAACATATTTACTAACCTGTTTTTAATGTGAATCATTTGTTTAAAAAAATCGTAGCAAAAAATTTAAAATTTAGATTTTATACATGAAATCCTCCAAGTACAATTCAGATGATTTAATCACTCTGAATTGAAAATTTAAAAAATTCTACTTTCTGCCTGCCTCTCTACCAAATTTCAGTTTGAAAATACTTACAGCATTTGTAACAGCCGTGCTGGCAAGCAGTATGAAGACCAGATGACTAGAGTGAGCCATAACCCATAGCAGCCTCATTATCAAATGTGGAACCTGGGCAAGAAGGAGACGAAATGGAGCATTAATTACCTTTATTATTGTTTAATTAGGACTTTATCTATCGCTTCTAGTGTTTAAAACTACACTACGTTTCGGGAGGTACATTTCCTCTACATTTTATTTACACAAACACTTATTAGTTTTGTGTTTGTGTAAATAAAATTTAGAGGAAAAAATATAAAAAAGTGTAGGTTAGTTAGGTGTAAAAACTTGATATTTAGATGTAAGTAGGGTTCACCTGATAACGGGAGGAGTTTCCTTACATCCCGAAACGTAGTGTAGTTTTAAACACAGTAAGCAATAGGTAAAGTCCAAATAAATAAATAATAAATTCAAATCCATCGCTATTATGACTTTCAAAAATACAATTATTTACCTATAACCACAATAGTAAATACCCCCGTCGCAGCAAACCTGCATAATCAGCAAATTTCAAATGAATATATATGCCTTCATAACTCTTTAAACCACTTACCAGGATTCATAAGAAATATGTTCACAAATAAGCGATATTTAAAATATGAATTATTCTCCATAAGAATAACATTGGGGATGAGTATGTAGGTTTGCTGCCACGAGGAACAAAAAATAATAGGTTTTTATTAAAATATCAATAGAACACATAAATGAAGTCACATACCAAGTTTCATTCATATACATTCATAATTAAGGGATATATAACATTTAAATTACTCTCCATAAGAATAACATGGGGACTGAGTACCTAGGTTTGCTACTCCGGCGAACAATTGTTTTTTGTACAAACAACAATAAACCACAACCAGATGAAGCCATATACCAAATTCCGTCAGTTTATGGTGATAAATAAGCAAGATATACAATTTTTATTTTTCTCCATAAGAATAACATTTGACAACGTACTGTGTTTAGCACTTTCATTATCTCAGTAACCAATTGACGTAGAGCAATGGTCATAATACCAAATTGTTTGTTTGTTTAAGCTGAATTCAATAGTGAAATTAAAATTTGATTTAAATAAAAAGTACATGTGAAAACCCCAAAAAAATCATTGGGGTACAAAACCCCCCTATGGATGGTGCGATTCGCCTGGTTTTCGAACTCGTTAAAATAAATGGTACTTTCCATATTTGTGCCAAATTTCATTAAAATCGGACCTTTTTTACGAGAGTTGTCGTGCTTACGGACAAATAATATAAATATGTATACATATATAAATACCCCTGTCGCAGCAAACCTGCATACTCAGCAAATTTATAATGCATAATATATGTCTTAATACCACATAAAGCCGCATACCAAGTTTCATTAAAATATATTCACAAAAAAGCAATAGATACAATTTAATCACTCTCCATAAGAATAAAATTGGGGATGAGTACATGGGTTTGCTGAAACAAGGAACACAAACAATTGGTGTTTATGCAAATATAAACAGAATTAAACTAGGTGAAGCCACATATCAATTTTCATCAATATTCATTCATAAAAATAAGCGATATATAATATTTGAATTATTCTCTATAAGAATAACATGGAGGCTGAGTAAGCAGGTATGCTGCTACAAGGAACACAAAATACGGATTTTCATCATTATAACTCAACTAGGTGAAGCCACATACCAAGTTTCATCAGCATACATCCCTAAATTAGCAATATATTCAATTTTCATTATTCCCTATAAGAATAACATGGGGGATGGTAAGCAGGTTTGCTGCAAAAAGGAACACAAAATAATGGGTTTTTATGAAAATATCAATAGAGCTTATCTAAGTGAAGTCACACACCAAGTTTCATCCATATACATTCATAAATAAACGATATATAACATTTTAATTATTCTCGATAAGAATAGCATGGGGACCGGAGTACCTATGTTTGCTGCTCCGGAAACCATAGGCGAAAAATTGTTTTTTTGTGCAAACAACAATAAACCACAACCAGATGAAGCCATATACCAAATTTCGTCAGTTTATGTTGATAAATAAGCAAGATATACAATTTTTATTTTTCTCCATAAGAATAACATTTGACAACATACTGTATTTAGCACTTTCATTATCTCAGTAACCAATTGACGTAGAGCAATGATCAAAATACCAAATTGTTTGTTTTCTTCTGCTGAATTCAATGGTAAAAATTAAAATTTAATTTAAATAAGAATTACATGTTGAAACCCCAAAAACACCATTTTTTGGGGTAAAAACCCCCCCAAAAAACCCCTTTGGATGGCGCGATTCGTCTGGTTTTCGAACTCATTCAAATAAATGGTACTTTACACATTTTTTCTAAATTCCATTAAGATCGGACCTTTTTTACGAGAGTTATCGTGCTTATGGACACATATGTATATATATATATATATATATATGTGTCCATAAGCACGATAACTCTCGTAAAAAAGGTTAGAAGGTATTACCATAGGGAAAGCTATTACAGGGAAGAAGCTATTACCATAGGACTCATGGTAAGACTTAAGCCCGGGACCATGATAACTTTTCATTTTGAGGTCCCCAGATGCCAAAAACACCATTCGTTCAAATTGTTATATATATATATATATATATATATGTATATATATATGTATATATATATATATATATATATATATATACATATATATATACATATATATATATATATATATATATAACAATTTGAACGAATGGTGTTTTTGGCATCTGGGGACCTCAAAATGAAAAGTTATCATGGTCCCGGGCTTAAGTCTTACCATGAGTCCTATGGTAATAGCTTCTTCCCTGTAGGGGAAATTTACTAATTCTTCCCTACAGGGGAAATTTGCTAAAGCAAGAAAAAATATCTCGACAATGTATTAACTGTCAGGAGTTTTATCATCACTATCAAATATAGTTGTTATTATGTTTTTCACTAACATTTCTAATTTTTGACAATATCTATCAATTAATATAATCTCTTGGTTGGTGAATGGTGTATGATTTTCACTCTTTAAAACTCACACTGTGCATACAATAGCGTTATTTACTACACACTACTTTGTGTGGTAGTATATTACTGAGTATTATTTGATGACGGAACAAAGTGGAGGAATCTATGTATTAGCAGAGACAATGATTCGTTGTCCGTCAGTGAGTGTGTGTGGCAGAGTGTGTTCGTAATGCAATAACGTTAAAATGATTGCACGGATAATTTTCAGATTTTACACAAATGTTTTCCATTACACTTCACGCTTCCAGTTCGAAACTGGAACACATTTGTTAAATTACTTTTTTATTAATTAATAATTAAAATTTTTAAAGTCTACATAAGGTAAAGCATTGGATAAAAATTACTGCTTGTAAAGTACGAGATACTAATAGCATATTGTATCGTAATTACAAGAAAATAATAAAAAATGGTCTTATTTATATGTTTTATGGTTAAATAAATAAACTAATTTCCATTTAACATGATTTAATTCAATTTATCAAAGGTTTTTTAATTTTTAGATTAAAAAAACTAATACCAGTTTTTTACAAATAAAGATAATGTCATTGACTATGGAAACGTTCTCCTATAATGTGAGTAATGTGCATGAGTTAATAGTTTATCTACTAGATTGCAGCAGCCATTTATTTCATATTTACTTCTGCAGCTGTTCTTTTGTCAGTTTATAATATTTAAATACAGTTCAGGTCACAGTGCTTGGCGCCTGGTTAGCGTGTGCTCTGGAAGGACTTTTCACCTATATTTGTCTTAGTACCGTTAGTGTTACAGTATAAATTTGTCAACAAAAAGCAAAATTACTTTATTTAATTTTAAAACATTGGTTTTGGTTATTTTCGTTATTGCCTGCTTTTATTTACGAGCTATTTGAGTTGTTTCTCGCCTTTCCCAGGCGCCAAGCACCGTGGCCCGAACTGTACCTTCATCATAGCAATCCTACATACTGAGCTAATTCACAATTTCAAAATATATACCTCGCTGCATAGGCCACTTACTGTATTAAATTTTTTGTTGGAGAATCTGCATGTCTAATTTAATATAAACTAGGGGCTTGTAGGGGCAAAAGCCCCTAAAAAACCAAAATACATAAATTGTTTATCAACCTTCATTGGTCATTTATAAATAAGCACTGATTTTCTAGCATTATAATATAATATTATTATACTGTCTTATGTTTTTAATAAAATGTCCATTCCTAAACAACTATACATTGCTGTAGTTTAAAAGTAAACAAACTGAATAAGTACAGCTGGTATCAATATCAAAGGCTAATTTAACTCTGTGGCACAGCTGTTTTAATTTCAAAAGATGTAAACAAATTAAACCCCATGTTGTTTTAATGGGAAAAGTTTTATTCTGTTGCGAATTTATGGTAAAAAAATAAGAAAAATGAATAGTTTTCCCTCAAAATTCACGTCAAGACCTTTAAAATGATACCCCTCCCATCCTTCTACGGCCATCCAGTCACTCACAATTTCTTTACAAAAATTTGACTTACGGAATTATATATAGAGATTAATATAATTATGAACAATTTATCCTATGACCTAAAATTAACCAAAATAAAAGTAGATATTTTCCTACAGAATCCCAAGGACTATTTATTTAATATTTTGTGATGAAATTCTGGTTAGGACTTACGTTAACAGTTGTAACTTTTATCTAACATTTCTGAGTTTGGTCATCCCATTACACCAATATTTGAGCGTACTCCTAGTAGTATAGCACTTTGTGTTCAGTGATAGTATGTTAGCTGAAAAATATTTTCCTCTAGATGTGTCTTTTGGTGTCAGGAAATATCAATCGTTAGGACTCTGCCTTGAGCTTTATGTAAAGTTGCAAAGTAATCTAATGTGCTGTTTTATTGGTTAAGTTTTTTTTTAAGTGTTTATAAACTCCCATTCACCAAATTCACTTTTATGAGAGTGCTTCACTATTTGAGAATACATATTTGGGAAGCAATCATAGCAATACAATCTTTTCAAAGCAGTTAGGAAGTGTACTTGTGTGTTCCTCAAGAAGATCTCTTCATAGATGATACATGGGAAGAACTTTCACAGCTTCATGGATCCTACAATCAGTTACCTTCTCACTCTGTACTGAGGGCCATATCTGGGCGAAGAGATAGTACAGTGTCATGGTGATGTGGATGAACGCTGAGATGACAACAACCAATAGCTGACTAGAATAGAAGGCATTAGCTTGTTGGGCTGCCTCACAAAGTATCCAGTAGAGATCTGTCAGTGAGCGGATCTTGGTAACAGACACTGAATCTGCTGAGGCTGCAATGTAACAGAGATGTTTCAAAATTCAGAAAATATTCAAAAATATCATAGGGCCTCACCCCATTAGCCTTCAAAAACTGTTTATGATGATATTATTTGGCCAGGTGTTTTTGATTTAAACATGTATAAATTGAGAAACAATTATAAGGCAACCCGCCAGACAATAAACTCATTTTTTAAATTATAGGCTTTTATGCCTAATAGATATTCCTTCCGTATCTTAATTAATATTAATTCTTAGGACTTTGCCCCACCGGCTTTCAAAGTCCCATGTTAACTTATGGTGAAATTTCCATTTGATCTAATAATTACGTAAACACATATACTTTAATCAAGAGAGTTACAACAACTTCATATATTCCACAGAATAAGACTTTCAACATAAATCAACTGGAAATTTCCACCCTCCCTCCCCCTTCATCCACTCTTCCTCTCCAATGTTAGTCTGAATGTGAAGGACTGTACGAGTGGGTGAGATGTGAAACGTGGTTTTTAGGTTGTGATGATAAACTCATATATAGTCGGTCAAACAGATTTCTAAGGGGCGGAGGGGTGAATTGGGGACAGGTGATATTATGGGGGTGAATTGGGGACAGGTGATATTATGGGGGTGAATTGGGGACAGGTGATATTATGGGGGCAAAATCCCGTATAATGACAGACAGGAAAAGATTGAATAACACAACCAAACTGTCAACCTGAGTCACTTGTTTTTTTTAATTTTTTTACTCTACAATATCTTTACTGAAGGATGTCTTTCATCTTTGAATTTGTTCACATTTGAAGCATTTCAAGGCTTATTTTAGACATTTTAATCAATCGTTAAAATCCTTTTTAACTATAAAGATGTATGTAGTCTTATTCTAACTATGTAACTCAATACAAATTTGACTAGATTAGATATAAGATACATTATGAATAATTGTGAACTAGGGTAAACTTTCTAAATCGGTTTTAGAGGCAATTGAGAATTAAGATACGGACATGTGCCCAAACGTAAACAGGTTCCTTCACATTCTTGCTGCACTTCTCGTCACTACAGCAACAGCAGACTAACAAGGGGGTCCAGACGAAATTAGTTTGGATAAACTGAGGTTTATTGTATAAACTTTGGAAATATATAACTTCTCTTACATAAAATACATCATTTCACACTTTTACGTCCTCAAATCTTGGAGGTTATTCTGCGATTTTAGATTTATGTTTTGCTGCAACGTTTAACTACTCGATAGCTAGAGTATATCATAGGACATAATCAGGCCCGCTCAGAGAAATTTCGGGCCCCTGGGCATATGAGAGTATGGGTCCCCCTACCCCTCCCAATGTATAAGGTTCAATATTTTGAATCACATATTATGTTGTGTGTGTGTGTGTTTATATAGGTATATTTATAGACAATAGACAAACTGTTTATTTCAAAATAATTAAATTTTTCAATCACATTCCAAGAGCTTACAAAGCTTGTGCGGGAATTTTTATGCAGAGATTTTACATGCAATGGTATTGTTTCAATTGTCAGTTTGTTTTTTGTTCTTCGGGCCCCGCTGAGTATATTGTAGTTTTAAAAAATCAACCACCTGCCCAGGGCCCTCAAAGAGGTCGAGCCCCTGGGCAATGATGCCTCTTGCCCCCCCCCCCCCCTGGGCGGGCCTGTACATAATATAGGTACTGTGAGTCACGATTACGGTACTATTGTATTACATCATGGTAAGAGCCAGAGGAAAGATCTGGACTCTTTCATCCATCCTCTATAACTGCAAGTTTTTATAAGTTTTAGAATCAAAATGTATACATTCAAGATCTTTATTGATAAGAACAAATAATAAGATATTATAATGAAACTAGAACTGAAATTTAGTTCATAAAATCACTAATGGATATTTTTAATATTATTCCCTTATACAGGTGAAATATGTAGATATGTAGATATGTAGATATGTTTTCAATATAGATCTTTTTACCTATTGTAGCACTATTTGAGAGCGGCAAATGATGATCCAAATCTTTCAGTAGCTGCCCAAAACTCTGATGAATTACTGCCTGTTTGATTTTTTCATTTATGACGATAAACCGTTCTCTTAAAATCTGACAGGTATAGGTAAAATGTATAAAGTGTGCTGCCTGAATGTAGAACACCATGTAGAGAGGAATGTAGACTACGAAATTATTCATTTGATGGAAATAAAAGTAAACAGTGAAAAAAAAGAAAATTGTCATTAAGATATAAATAAAGAATATTTTCAGTTTTACATTAATTTCCTGGAATTTGTGTTGAAGAGCCGAATCAAATCTGTGCAAGTTGCAGTACACCTCAACCAGGTTATGATAGTTCTTGGTAGCACTACAGAAAAACACGATTCCCAACAAATCAAGAGTTATTACATCGAGGAAAACCGCTATCATGGCTGTATTGGACACCATCCGGACTGGGTTTCCTTGGAGTTTTCCTAGATAATCAAAGCAGAGTGCAAGGAAACTTGTTGTAGAGTGAACAACAATTACAGTCAACCCCCATAAGAAAGCTTTAATAGAAAATTCAATGCCTTTTGACGGATCAGACTTATATTTTACAGGTAAAAATCCAAAGACCTGACAAACCACAAGAATTTCTGTTGGTAATATATCCATCATAGCAGGAACGTCCACCACACACAATGTCAAATCTAAATATGTGTAAAATGAAATGAATTCAACCACTTTTATGAGAGTGCTTCACTATTTGAGAATACATATTTGGGAAGCAATCATAGCAATACAATCTTTTCAAAGCAGTTAGGTAGTTACTGCTGAGAAATTGCCTATTTATTTCAAAAGTCAGATTTATATTTTATACTAAAAGCAATAGTTTTTCAGGTAGTTTATTCGTCATGGTAATTCTAAATATATTAGTACGGTACACAAGCAGGTTTTTGGAAGAGCGATATATTGGCGATATCTAAGTACTGAGTTTGATGCTTGATATGTCAATTTTAAAAGGCTGAAGTGTAGATTATACAAATTATTTCCTTATAATTTATATATTTGTCTTTAGGACTCTGCCCCACATTGCTTCAAATCTTTAATTTAAAACTCATGCATTGAAGATCATAAATTAATTTAATTGTAGATTAGCAGCTGTTAACACATTACAAAACACAGGACATCAGAAATAATAGATGTTATATATAATGTATGAAATATATTATAGAGAGATATTATATAAGAGTTTCCTGGAATTAACTCATTACAATATAGTATGCATAATACCCTATGAAAGGTGATGTATACTCAGAAGCAAAGAAGAAAATTTGCTTGAGTTTTATAACAAGTCCTACTAGTACTTTATAATTACATATTATATACAAATGCATTTTTATTTTTAAATAAAGATATTTATAGTGTTTGTTATGGAATATTTATAATATTTCAACTGGATGATAGCTAATCATTTAAAAAACACATGAAGCGTGATTTTTAAGCTTCTGACACCATCTGTGTTTTTAAATGAATTGAGTTAAGAGTGGAACGCCGCAAATTGAGGACCTAAAAACCTACTTTAAAGAGCACTGGTACTTGCTGACTCTACAGGTGAGTCAGACCACCCGTCCAGCATGTATAACCATGCTATAACCATGTATAACCATGGAGAATGGTTTGGTCTAAAGTCATCAAACAAAATTATTTCCTACTAAAACAGGGGTAGATTGGGCAATATATTAAAAGTTTTTTCATGAAAATCTATGTACAGGATGTTCCAAAACATAAGGCCATGGGTTTGAATCCCAAAATTGTCTTATATAAACATGGGGAAAACTATACGTACGTAATTTTAAAGGTCTCGATAAAAAAATTGGCAAAAACAGAATTCACTTATCTTTTCCGTTTCAAAATGGCGGCCATTTTTGTATAAAATATTGACATTTACGGAATACCCTGTATTTCCTAAACCACTACTCGTATATTTTTTCCGACTCAAATTTATTACTCCTTGATAAACTCTGTTTTATTTACTCTGGTATGCTACTTAGCTTTGTTTGAGAAAATCTAAATTTCAATAAAATATTTATTTTAAAATGCCTATATGCCCAAAATTCTAAAAAGTCTAACGGTAGTGTATGTCAAAAAGTATACCATTGAAAAGGTCTTGAAAATCCTAGCAACTTTCTAATTTATACCAACCTTTTATCTATTTTCATTTTTCTGCCAACAACAAAAAACATAATTTTCCCATATGAAAAACATGTTAATTTGCATAACACTTGCATGTATTGAATTTAATTGAAAATATCTTTATTCATAAAGTACTATCACTAACAGCAGTTTACAATGTTAATAATCTTAAAATAGACGTCTAGCTACAATCCAGCAAAATCATATAAAGGATTATCTATCAAATACAGTTTTAACCTCTTTTTAAACACCTCAAGATTATCTATGTCCTTCAACTCCACAAGCCTAGATAACAATTTTGCACCTGCACAAGTTTTTTTTGTTAAATAATGTGAGCTTGTGGGGATCAATGGCAACTTTATTTTTATTTCTTATGAAATATGTGACTGATGTATTCTCTGGCCACATTCATTTTATGTGTTATGTACATACACCAATTACTGTTCTTCCATAAAAATTAACTTTGAAACTTTTAAGGCTTCACTGTGTGGCATAGCCAGGGCCAATACAAATTATTATGGGTTTCTGCAAATCTACATGAAAATACCTTTCCAATGGTACGCGAGTTACTCCTACAATGCACACACCCTGAGAAAAAAGTAGGAGATTTTTGTGCTTGCCTATTAAACTATATTTTGATAAAATTTTGAAGTGGCTTCATGTACGGTGGTTAGATAATTGCATTTTAAATTTAATGAGCAAACAGTTTTGCTGTGACAGGTGTATTTAAGTATGTATTATATCAAATTATGAATAATTTGAATAAACTACAAAGAGCAAACAATAAGTTATTAGCTTGAGGGTTTGATCTAAAACTTGTAACCTCTTGGATAACCTCAGAGACAAATGCTGCATAAATATGTCAAAGTCTTGATATACTATCAGTATGAACAGATACAGCATTGTGTGGCTCCTGATGATTGCAGTTAATCAGCAATCACAAATAGATCTATCACTAACGATGTTTAATGGCTCTTTTGGCGGGTCGTTAGCATTTTGAGATCATTTTTATATTACTGATATTAGCTTTCTGTATATATTATTTTATTTTGTTGTTATATAATTACCTAATAAAAAACTGATATCTGCAAACAATTTTGGAAGCTCTGAGATATTTTAGTGAATTTTGCCCCTATATAGGGATCGAAGAAGCTATTACCATAGTCGGATGGTAAAGAACTAAACCTATAGGCACGGTAATTTGTTTTGTTCTGAGGTCCATGTTGACTGGTTTTCCTAAACTATTGGACTGAGCCTTCATAAAGGTTCTCCAGGGGGTTCTCCCATTAAAATAGATAAAAGATTACAATTCTTACTTATCTAAACTAAATAATGCTTTTGTCCAACGAGGTTATCCTCAGAAACTAATAAAAAAACAGTTTAAGAAGCACAAAAACACGCTTAGTTCCACCAATTTTAAAGATGATCCCAAGTTTGTAACATCCTATTTCCCTGGCCTTCACAGAATAAATTCAATAATGAAAACAGGATTTGAACTTTTAAAAAACTCTTCCTTAACCGAAAATATTTTTTCTAGTGTAACGTGACACTTTTTAGTGAAAAGAAACTAGGTATTTAGTTTATAAACTATTTTAAAAATTATAATAATTAATAAATAAAATGATATTTTGTTTATTGAAAAAAGAATCAATTAGTTGAGTCGGAATAAAAAGGTAAACACGTTTGGTTCGGAACGAAGCTCGCCGGCGGCAACCTGCAGCCTGCGGAGTCGGCGCACTCGGGTTTTACCTGCACGCTCCTGCTAGACATGGAGCATGCGCCATGGGTCGGCGCTCCACAACAAAGTCACCGCCGCCGCTCCAGACCGGGACAGTCCTGGATCGCGATTCAACCAAAGTTTTCGGGTGTGTTGTACGAGTGACGAATATTGTGTTTGCTGTTACGAGGATAATAAAAAGGTAAACCTTTTCAGCCTTTTTTCGAATTAATTTTTCTAAGACGAATTTCTTGATTTTTAAGAAGAGTTAAATTCAGGCAAATTATATAATTGTGTGGAGCCAATTTATTGGTGGCAAAAATTATTCAGCTAAGAATAACTGAATAAGTTTCAGTCAAAATAATGTAGCTTCCCTATAGTTTTGATCCGATTATTAAATTCAGAGCATGTTTGTTGAATTTAATAGTTTCTAATTTTAATATTTTCTGATTCGAACTTCAAATTCTGTTTGTACGAAGTGAGGAATCCATTTAGTCTCATAACAATTATTTTCCTTGGGAACTCACCCATTCCGAAACCCGAGCGAGTACCATTTTTGATCCTTACTACTCCAATTACTTCCCTGGAGATAACCTGTAACCATTCCACAGGTAATTCAATTATCCTTTTGTAAAACCTTTTTTTTATTTGTTTTTGGGTCCAGTAAAGTTGGTACGTGAGGAAAATATTTTAAAAATTATATTTTAGGTGAGAAAATAATAAAATTGAGTTCTGGTTTGATTATTATTTATCTACTGTTGGAGATCTACAGAGAGGAATTATCGAAACGGTAAAATAATGGCTAGTTGTATTTTGAAGTAATTGTATAATTTATTTACCGTTTTAATCACTCTAAGTAATTTATGCAAATGTGCTTGTTGTAGGGTGTTGCACCATTGTCGTACGATTACATTTTTTCCACAGGTATTTTGCTTGCAAAACAACTTTGCTAAGTTAGATATCACACCTAGTGCAATTTAAATCTGTTTATTGGGTCACTGTTAGCCATTACTGTTTTCTGCTTGCTTTGCATTACTGACTGTATCTTGCTGGTTTTAATTTCCCTAATCCTGCCGATGCCTGGGTAGAATTTTGCGCACATTTTTTTTTACTTGACTTACCAGTAGTATACAAGCTATTGACTGGACCTGAGTTATGACCCGTCACACCTAAATTTAATCCTTTTAGACCGCCAAACCTGTCACCTTGGTGTGTCCATTTTCCTTTCCTCAGACCCTTTACGAACACTATTTTTGTGTCTCACGGATTTAATTATACTGGTCACACTGCTTATGAATTTTACATAGTATTACGCTTTTGGAACAAGACTAATACGATTTTCCGAATTCAGCAGCCCGTCTATCCAATAAATTTCCTTTTGAACGGCCAAATTCCTGCCTTGGCTGGTCAATTTTCCTAACCCGACCAACATTACTGGATAAACTGCAGAATTATTCCAATCAGGTTATTTTAATTTTTATTGTAAAACAACAGCCACATATAGTTTATTAAATAAATAAAAGATTGGTACCTCCAGTTTGATTTCCAAAAATTTTATTTTCTAAATTACCTGGAGTCATGATGAGCCAATACTGAACAATTGATGGTTTGTTTAACATTCCATACATGTAAAACTGATTGACTCCAGGATAAGTGGCTAATTTAAAGTTAACTTTCAAATAAACTACAAATTAATCGACCCCTGGAACCGACTAACGACCCAGCTCGGCTGGCTATCCTGGCAAATAGATTTTAGCGTGCAATATTTTGTCGTCCTGCAAAATATACGTCACATTTTGGCGCCTAAACAGGGACGGTTTTTTAGTGCGAGCTTAATGAATTATTCTCGTATATCCCTGTGGGTATCAAAGGTTCATTACGTCCTATTGACTTATTCAAATTATTCACGATTTTGTTTGGGAGTAAGCGATTGCTGACACTATGATTTACAACTTGAATATATTTTTGAGACCTTTTCGACAGTTGTTATTTTAAAATATATTAGTGGACGAATCCTCTGGTGCTAAGCCAAAAATTAAACCTTCTACTCTGACGAAGACTCCATCTACAAATCCACCTACCAAAACGACAACAACCCCTACTGTGACAACAACCCCTCCCTTATGTCAGATTCAGACTGTACCTACGATCTCGGTCCCTACCATTACTAATGTTAATTTGGCGTTGCCACAACCACACCAGATTGATATAGACCTTACCCCTTCACCTTCAAAAATGATGCACGTGTAGGATGGGTTTATAAATTACAAAGATCTGAACTACTACTTGAACTTCAACGATTTAACTTAAATGATGAAGGTACAGTTGCAGAACTACGAAAACGTTTAGTTAATTTTTTAAGATTAGGTTCCCAAGCTGCTTCATCACTCCCCGAGTGTATTATGAATCAAATGTCAGTAGGCCCAGCAATAACATGTATAGCTGGTAATTTTGGTAATGCTGCAAAAACAAATGTGGTTACGGCCGCAGAGCAATCAATCTTTACGTATGATGTTGGTAATGATCCCAGTGAAGGACTTGGCATTAGGGAAATCTTAGGATTAGCCCCAAACAGTGATTTTAGTCCAAGAAAGGCTTGTCGAGTTAAATGAAAGAAGCATGGGTGATTTAAACAAAAATATAGTCGAAACGACCAGGGAAAGTGAAGACCCCTTAAACTTCCCGAAACCTACTTTTCGTCCTTCTTATACATTAAATAGTACAACGGGTATTCAAAAAATGAATCTTCCCCCTTTTCAGTATCAGTATATTCAGGAATCTCATACTTTTCCAGAAAGTAATGTTGAGTTAGGAACTCGGGATTCGCTCCATTTGAGTTTTCCTTATAAACATGTCAACTCGTCGAACGGAAAGAAAGATAAAACTATGATGGAAGTATCTTCCATATGTAACCAGGTGAGAAAGTGGAACCTAAAATTCGATGGGTGTAGTCATCCAGTGTCATTTTTAGAAAGACTAAGTGAACTTGCGGAATCATACGAAGTGCCACCGGATCATTTGTTGAAAGCACTCCCTGAACATTTTAAAGGTGATGCTGTTTTATGGTATAGGAATAATAAAACACTGTGGACATGTTATGATGACTTTGTGACTAGTTTTGAAGAACAATACTTACCTCCAGATTACAGGCGTAATTTAGATGAGGAAATCTTACGTAGGACGCAAGGCGAGAACGAGCCTATCAGAACTTATATCATTGCTCTGACTACATTAAGGGTGCGCCGTACCTCCCTTCCGCATGCTCAAGTAAGGGGTTTGCATCTCCCTGATTGTAGGCTAAATTGTAAACCAATTAAAACTAATTTGATGTTATTTAATTCAATAAATGTTCATCTAGAGATCATACGATTTAAAAATCGTGATTTTAATTCAAAATAAGTGGTAGGCCATTAGTAATGTTCTCAAATTAAGCGTTTTTCTAAAGATTCCTAACGTATGAAGGAAAATTATTTTGGAGAAAAGGAACCGTATGATCCCTAGATTGGAATCTGAAAAGTGTGAAACTGCAAATATTTTGGTAGAAATCTGTAAAATAACAGTGCGATCGAGGAGAACAAAATGGTCTTCAAGCGTAAATATGCATGGCCCTGCTTGTTGGCGGCGCCGGCACGGCGCTAAACAACAATGAATTCAATCTGGGTAGGGCGCACCCTTAATGTGCCGGCATGGTGGTTTTAGTAAAAATAATGTTCTAAACCGACTGTACTCCAACATGCGGCCGAGTATAAATTAATGGTCCGTAGAGATAATGTTAATTCTGTAAGTGATCTTATCAAACAGGCTGAAGGCTATGAAGGTTACTTGAGAGATAAGAAGTGTTATCGGCCACCCCCAAATCGTGCCCGATCCTTGGTGCCCGAGACAGCGTATGCTCCTCCAAGAAATAAATATTTCACGTCTTTCAACGTTGATTTTGTAGAAAGTAACGTCAGTAACCTTGCCGAACGAATCAAAACTAATCAGTATAATCGACCAACGCCAAATGACTACAGACAAAATGTTCTACCCAAGATTCCCTATCAGAATACTAAATATGAACGTAGGCCAGCCACAGAGGTAGTAAATTATGGTCAGTCAACTCAGAGACCGCATTTTCAGAAATCTGGAAATAGAGTGAGGATCCAGAGTGTGCTGGAATTGTGATCAAAGAGGACATCAATTTCATGAATGTAAACTCCCTAAAAAGATTCGGTGTTACAACTGTAAAAAGGAAGATGTTCTAACAGTTTATTGCCCATGCAGTAAGGGAAACTTGTGCGAGACCGGAGAGAACGAGGTGGCCCGAGTCTCGGAGACAAAAATCCACCTCACAAGAATGGGAAAGATGGCTCGAATATATAAGAGAATTCAATAAAATACAGTGTGTAGAGGTAAAAGAAAACGATACTAGACCATATTTGACAGTTAAAATATTTGAAAAATCTTGTTGTGCTCTCTTAGACACCGGGTCAATGGTCACGATTATAGGCGATAGAATAGCTAAATATCTCTCTGAAAATGGCAAAGAATCAATTCCGGTAAACATAAATGTACACTTGGCTGATAGTACGTTAATTGAAATCAAGGATGCCTTTGAGTTGAAATGTATTATTGATGAACTCGAAAGCAAGGTTCGTGCTTTTTATATACCTAACAACCACCCCAATGATTATAGGTATGGATCTGGTCAAACAACTAAATCTGTTTCATAACTGTCTGCCAGAACATAGCTATCGATGTCCTAATCCCTCTTTGACTAGTAATATTAAAACTGACGCTATCACCCCTCTTACGAAGCAGAAAGAACAACAACTAGATTTATTTTTAAAAGACCAACTTGCTCTTTTTAAAAATGTGAAAGGAAGGACAACATTAGTAGAGCATAAGATTAGGCTCAAAACTGATATTCCTGTCAAACAGAATACTACCCTTGTAATCCCCAGATGCAAGAAATCATAAATAAAGAAATCGATCAGATGTTAAAAGATGACATTATAGAACCGTCTTCAAGCCCTTGGAGTAGTCCCTTGGTATTGATAAAGAAACCCTTTGGGAAATTTCAAATGTGTTTAGACGTAAGACGGGTAAATCAATTATCTGAAAAGGATGCGTATCCGCTGCCTCACATAGTTGCGAACTAGATAAACCAAGAGATGCCTGTTACATAAGCACGATCGATCTTAAAACAGTTATTGGCAAATCCCATTAGAAGCTAACAGCAAACCTATAACGGCGTTTACGATACCTGGACGAGGTTTGTTCCAGTTTAAAGTCTTACCCTTTGGCCTACATACTGGGCCAGCAACATTTCAACGACTCTTGGACATGATTATAGGACCGGAATTTTAACCGTATGCATTTGCATACCTTGATGATTTAATTGTAGTTTCTAAATCGATTGACGAACATTTGTCACTAATAGAGAAGGTGTTTGATAAATTACGTTCTGCTGGTTTACAACTAAATGTTGAAAAATGCAACTACTGTAAGAAAGAATTGAAATATTTAGGACATGTCGTCAATGAACTTGGGATCCATACAGATCCCGAAAAGGTTAAAGCAATTTTAGAGTATCCGACACCTAAGTCGGTTAAACAAGTTAGAAGTTTCATAGGATTAGCATCATGGTACAGAAAGTTTATTGACAATTTTTCACGAACATCGGCCCCACTTACGAAGCTCTTAAAGAAAGATCTAAAGTGGCAATAGGGTGAGGAACAAGAATCGGCTTTTAAGTCTTTAAAAGAAAAGCTTACCTCTGCTCCTGTGCTGGCTTGTCCAGATTTTAAAGAACCATTTACACTGCAAGTTGATGCATCTGATCAAGGTCTTGGGGCCTCGCTAAGTCAAATTATAGATGAGAAAGAAAGAGTAATAGCTTTTGCAAGCCGATTACTGTCCGTTAGTGAACGTAAATTTACTGTGACGGAGAAGGAATGCCTTGGACTTGTCTGGGCTGTAAGAAAATTCAGACCATTTTTAGAAGGGTATAAATTCACCGCAATAACGGACCATCAAGCTCTTCGTTGGCTTATGAATTTAGGAAAACCCTCAGGGCGTTTGGCACGCTGGATCTTAGAACTTCAGCAACACGAGTTTGACATTCAGTACCGAAAAGGTTCTCTAAACAAGGTAGCTGATTCATTGTCCCGTCAACCGACGAATAACCGTAACGATAATTCCGAACCCTGTGTTTTTCAGTGTTACACTGCTAGTAAACAAGAAATACGGACGAAGCCTAGGATCTCCAGAATCAAAGATAAGAAAAGGAATGATATAGATGTCGATTGGGTGGCAAAGAAACTTCGCCAGATTAAGGTCAATCCGGACAAGTTCAAAGATTTTCGAGTAGAACGTGATAAGCTTTATCGCCGATTTCCCCTGAAAAAAAACCCTCAAAAGACCCAACCACCGAATGGAAATTGTGTGTTCCTGAGAACTTAAGAGATAAGGTGTTAAAAGAGAATCATGACCACAATACAGCTGGGCATTTAGGTACTAATAAGACCATTACCAGGGTGGGTGATAAATATTTTTGGCCAAGATAGAGGGAGGATGTACGATTATATGTAAAGAACTGTGACATATGTCAAAGGTACAAAGTAAAGCAAAGACGAGCGATTGGAAAAATGTACTATAGAAAAATTCAGGGCCCTTGGTATCAAATTACAAGAGACATAATTGTTCCCCTCCCACGATCAAGAAAAGGAAATAGGTATATATTAGTTTTCCAAGACTCTTATACAAAATGGGTGGAGATCGCTCCTCTTAAAAATTTGACTGCTCAACAAATTACGCAGAAGTTTACGGATTTAACTTTATTCAGATATGGAGCACCCGAGGTACTCCTGACCGATAATGGTAGTCAATACGTTTCGAAAATCTTCTCGAAATTATCTAAGGAATGAGGAATTACTCATCTATTTACTTCTCCATACAGTCCGCAATCCAATCCTACGGAAAGAGCCAATAGAGTCCTGAAAACAATGATATCCCAATACGTGAAAAATGATCACCGCAGTTGGGACATACATTTGGAAGCGTTCCGGTTTGCCATCAATACTTCCAAACATGAGTCGACAGGATTTACTCCTGCTATGCTAAGCTTTTGTAGGGAATTACGGATTCCAAAGTTGGTCTATGGTTCATCACTGGACTATCAGTTAGACAACGTTAGTTTAGATCGTGAGCAGGTTCATGTCAGTAGAGTTAAATTCATGCAAGAGCTTAAAGATAAGTGTCAGAAACACTTAAAAATAGCGTACCAAAGACAAGTGGCTAAGTACTACAATTTACGGCGCCAAAAAAACCCATTCAGAAAGGGTCAGATAGTCCTAAGACGCAATCATACCCTATCCTCTGCAGCAGACTTTGTTTGCAAAACTCGCAGCAAAATATGAAGGACCGTTCACAATCGATGATAAAGTTGGGGCAAACATGTTTAGGCTAAAAGACGACAAGGAGAAGGTAATAGGTTGTGGGCACGCCAAAGACCTTAAACTTTACAATTTCTTGGAGACACGCTGAACTCCCAAGACCTCGGCGTGTCCTTGATCCTCTTTGTCCTATTCCTTGAAACTTCAGCTTAGCTTAGTTTAACCTACTAGTGCATGCTGGCATGAGCTTTTGCTTTAATTTCAGGCTAGAAGATGAGATAGTGCCAGTCAGTGAAAAGGACCTTGCGAGTTTACAGCCTAACGGTCTTATAAATGACACTGTAGTGGAGAGCTATATGAGACTAATTGAACGGAGAAGTCAGGAGGGTCTGCAGGGTTTACCAATAGTATTCTGCTTGGATACATACTTTTTCTTCTATTTGGAAAACCAACGACCCCATCTTGCCACCCGAAGATTCAGGAAAACCAACCCGTTTGCAGCAAACCTCCATACTAGCTTCTTTAGATTTAGAATCTGGTCGTGGACATTGGGCCCTTATTGCAGTAAATTTCTCAAAGAAAACTATTTCTTCATACGACTCACTTCGTCAAGGCCATCTGAGGCACATATCGTTGATGTTTCATGCGCTCAGTCGACAGGCCCAGGCTACTGATACACCCTGGAATCCTACTGAGTGGGATTTTATCGATACGTCTGATTCCTGCCCTGTTCAAAGTAACGGCTTTGATTGTGGGGTATTTATTCTATGGTTTTCGGAGAGATTGTCTCGTGGATTGGACGTCCGTCCCATTGATCCGCTATTCTCCCCTAGATAATGGCGACTTCACCTTCAGGACAGTATCGGTAAAGGCAATCTACTGACCAGGGATGGTGCTGACAACGAACACGAGAGGATTGACGTAGAGATGACTTCGAGATTATGGATGAGATTTTGCAATGTCTAGATTCCCCTGTGGTGACTAGGTCATTGTCGTTAACGTCACTATTACATTACTTGGACGATGCCATTGACGAGGATGTCTCATCGATTGTTAAAAACGTATCATCGCCAATGGTAATTCAAACAATACCTCTATTTCCCAACGATAGCATGATTAGCTGTAATACAGAAACGACTGCGGAAGTAGTTAGAGTACCCTCGCCATGTTTGTCTTTAGTTGCTGACGAGGAATGGCTTCGCTCGACAGCAGAGGAAATGCTGCACAAAATGGATACAATAGAAAACCAAATGGCTGAGTTAGTTGTGATCGATAATTCTGTCCCCCCCTCTGATTCGTCAAATTCCAACTGGATCTGTCCACAAGAAGTTGAAGGACCCACTAAAGGCCTTTCTGACTCTCCCAAACAAAAACGAAAACGTGACAAAAAAGAGAGTCGTAAAATTCCCAGGAGGAATCAAGATAAAAGTACCTAGGCGGTTTTTATTTCGATAAGGTTTCGTAAAAGACAGTAGTCTGCAGAAAAATGGTTTTTTGGCTCTGCCCCTTCCCCCCCACAAAAAAAGAAGTTATTTTTTGTTCAGTATCCCAAGTTACCTACCCTAACACTATTCCTTGGAGACCACCCATCCCTGATTACCGGGTGAGTCCGCTCGTTTCTCTCAATCAGGTTACGTTTTTTTTTTTTTAACTTTTCGTTTTAGAAAGAAAGTTTGAGATCTTTTTCTTTTTCGCTTTTTTCTTTTTGTTTCTCTAAGAAAGAGAAGAGTGTAACGTGACACTTTTTAGTGAAAAGAAACTAGGTATTTATTTTATAAACTATTTTACAAATTATAATAATTAATAAATAAAATGATATTTTGTATATTGAAAAAAGAATCAATTAGTTGTGTCGGAATAAAAAGATAAACACGTTTGGTTCGGAACGAAGCTCGCCTGCGGCAACCTACAGCCTGCGGAGTCGGCGCACTCGGGTTTTACCTACACGCTCCTGCTAGAGGTGGAGCACGTGGGTCGGCGCTCCACAACAAAGTCACCGCCACCGCTCCAGACCGGGACAGTCCTGGATCGCGATTCAACCAAAGTTTTCGGGTGTGTTGTACGAGTGACGAATATTGTGTTTGCTGTTACGAGGATAATAAAAAGGTAAACCTTTTCAGCCTTTTTTCGAATTAATTTTTCTAAGACGAATTTCTTGATTTTTAAGAAGAGTTAAATTCAGGCAAATTATATAATTGTGTGGAGCCAATTTATTGGTGGCGAAAATTATTCAGCTAAGAATAACTGAATAAGTTTCAGTCGAAATAATGTAGCTTCCCTATAGTTTTGATCCGATTATTAAATTCAGAGCATATTTGTTGAATTTAATAGTTTCTAATTTTAATATTTTCTGATTCGAACTTCAAATTATGTTTGTACGAAGTGAGGAATCCATTTAGTCTCAAATAATAACAATTATTTTCCTTGGAAACTCACCAATTCCAAAATCCGAGCGAGTACCATTTTTGATCCTTACTACTCCAATTACTTCCCTGGAGATAACCTGTAACCATTCCGCAGGTAATTCAATTAATTATCCTTTTGTCAAACCTTTTTTTTTTATTTGTTTTTGGGTCCAGTAAAGTTGGTACGTGAGGAAAATATTTTTAAAATTATATTTCTTTATCTCACGGAGTTAATTATACTGGTCACACTGCTTACGAATTTTACATAGTATTACGCTTTTGGAACACGACTAATACGATTTTCCGAATTCAGCAGCCCGTCTGTCTAATAAATTTCCTTTTGAACGGCCAAATTCCTGCCTTGGCTGGTCAATTTTCCTAACCCGACCAACATTACTGGATAAACTGCAGAATTATTCCAATCAGGTTATTTTAATTTTTATTGTAAAACAACACTTTCAAATAACCTACAAATTAATCGACCCCTGGAACTGACTAACGACCCAGCTCGGCTGACTATCCTGGCAAATAGATTTTAGTGTGCAATATTTTGTTGTCCTGCAAAATATACGTCACACTAGACCACCTAGGATGGTTTTTAAAATACCTCTAAATTTAAAGAACATGCTTGTAAGGCCCAAGCTTGACAATAGAAATCTCAATTTGGCCCATGGATGTGAACCATGTAATAAATCGCGTTGCGGTATATGCAAAATTATGTGTAAGACAGACCGCTTTCGAAGCACAGTAACGGACAAAGTTTACCTGATAGCTGGACACATGGATTGTTGATCCAACCATGCGATTTACCAGCTAACATGTAAACTTTGTCCTAAGGAGTACATTGGACCCTGCTGCAGGATCCTGTAGTGGCAGATGTAGTGCTCCTTATCGTCCAGGGTGGTCATCAGCTTGGGGAACTTGCCTTTCGGATGCCGCTTAGTCTCGCAGCAGTAGGGAAGGTCCCTGTGCAGGTCGTGGAGGCGAGCGGGGTAGCGGAGGTCTACCTCCAGTATGTAGCCGGTCGGCTTCCGCGTCCAGCGAGGTGATGTCCAAGGCGTCGATCTCCTCACGGCTGAGCCACTGGAAATCTCCGGTGGACAGGTACTGGGACATGGCCCAGCCGTACAGGTTATTGGTGTCCAGGTACAGGAGGTGGCGCGTCGGCTCGTCGGGGCGTCGGTCCTCGGGGCGGTACCGCTCGTGGTTGGCCTTAGCGTAGCGGGTGATGGCCTGGGATACCTCCTCGGATGCCTTGCTCCACGAAGAGGTACATGTCAAAGTCCCGCAGCGTGTCCAGCTCCACGCCGCAGGTCTTGAGCATGACGTCCCAGGCATAAGAGGGCAGGGTGTAATAGTGGGCGGGGTCCAGTCTGTACTCGGCCAAAGAGGTGTCGCGGATCTGCTCGAACACGTCGGAGAGGAGGGCGATGTCGCAGCGCAGGTACTTGTCGGCGTAGTCCTTGAGGTGGTTGCAGTCAAAGGCTCGCCACACGTTGAGGGCGTGCTCGTACTCCTTCTCCTTGATGTCCTCCAGGGTCATGCTGTTTTTGAACTCGGCCCGAGGAGGAAGCTGTCTGGTGGAGTACAACGTGTCATACGACGTGACAAAGTCGTAGGGGAACACGCCCTTCCTGCGCACCAGGTCGAAGAGCCGTTCGTCGGGGAACCGCTTCCTGGTCTCGCGCATCTTGTCCGTGGGAAGCCCCACCACCAGGCTGGCCAGACTTATGGACAGGAACCTGTAGGTGTCCAGGAACCGCACCGCAAAAGACGACTGTCGTTGGTTGTCCCCGGGCTGGCCAAAGTGGAACCGCTTGGTGAAAGCGATGTAGCGCTCCTCTGTGTGCGCCAGCACGTCCACATCGCCGGGGTCGATGGCCAGCTCCCGCACTACGAAGTGGGCGTCGTAGTTTGACAGGTTGTGGAAGTAGCAGTTGATGACCCGCTGCTCCCTGTACTGCAGGTTGCACGAGCGGTGCGCCGCTCCTTGGAACTCGTAAGGCGGGTCGTGGTTGTGGTCCCGTACCTTGACGTCCAGCTCGGTGAACTCCTCGCCGCAGAGGTAGCAGCGAGTCGCCACCAGGTACTCGTCCATCTCCTGCCGGGTCAGAGAAGGGTGCAGAGCTCTCGTGCTGAACAGGAACTCCCACAGCATCAACACGTCCATCTTGAGCCTCTCCATAAACACCTTGGACGCGTCGGCCCCGAAGTATACCCGGGGTTCAAACTCCTCCAGCCCCAGTGAGTCCACAATCTGGTAGGCGAAGGCGTACGGGACGTGCATGCGCAGGGGTCTGGCGCCGGGGGGCGGTTCCGCGGGGTCGTCGGCGACAGGCTGAAGGGAGCACTCAAAGTCCGCGTAGATGCAGAACCTCTCTCGCCGGGTGTACTCGGGATGCGTGAACCGGATCTTCTCCTTCTTCGACATGTATAAGCAGAGAGGAGCCCTGGTGTAGCAGTAACGCCTGTGCTCCTCCAAGCGCTGAGCGCCCGTCAACCCGAGCTTGTTGGGCTGGTTGTCGAAGTAGGCGAAACACCTCTTGCAGATGTAGATCCTGTGGTTCAGGTTGGTGAGTTGAGGGCGGACCAGTTGGCTCAAGTTCCTGATGAAAGCGTAATGGCTGTTACCCTCGGTTGTCACGTACAGCAGGTCGCGATGATCCTGGAGCTCCCGCCTGCATATCTTCAACGGATATACCCTGTCCTTGAACTCGGGTGTCCCGCCGGGCCGTCTCCTCACCATAGCACGCTCTATCCCATACACGTTCACGCTGATGGCGTTCTTGCGCTCGAAAGCCTTGATGTCCTTCAGTGTGACAGGGAAGCGCAGGTCGGTCCAGTCGTACCGGGCGATGATGTCCAAGGTGTACCTTGCGGGTCTCTGCTGATGCTCCGGGACGAACGCGGCCAGGATTGCGTACATGAAGCACATGTCATCGTTGTTTTGGACATTGATGACTGCGTGCGTAGCGTCGATGTCCTTTGGCAGCGGAATAAACGCTCTGCCTCCGAGCGGCGTGTACTCGTTCACGCGGATCTCCAGGTCGCGTATGCGCAGGTAGGTCCAACCACTACCTACCAACTCGCACTGCTCCTTCTTGTTCTTGATCATCTCGAACGTCGCGGAGAGGAAAGCCTCCAAGTCGGAGGCCTCGGTCAGTGGGACATTCTTCGTGTTGAAGGAGCGCAGGCAGGTGGCCCCGTGGATGTTGGCAAACTCGCATTCCAAGACCACGTTCACCTTGATGCTAGGATGTCTGCTCCTCACGTTGGTCAAAAGATCAAAGACCTCCTGGAACAGGAAGACCAGCGCCTCCTCGACTGTCAGCAGGGCGTCCATCGGTTGAGACATTCGAAAGGTGAGGAGGCGTCTGCGGAATGCTCGATGCACGATTTGTAACGCGGGGAGACCGGCGCCCTCCATCGGCTCCTCCTCAATAGGCCCCGGTTGCGGCTCCCTGCTGGGCCCCGGTTGTGGCTCTCTGCTGGGCCCCGGTTGCGGCTCCCTGCTGGGCCCCGGTTGCGGCTCCCTGCCGGGCCCCGGTTGCGGCTCCCTGCTGGGCCCCGGTTGAGGATCCCTGCTCGGTCCGGGTTGCGGCTCCACGCTGGGCGATGGTGGCGGCCCGAAGTGGTCTCGGACGAGTTTCAACACGACGGGGCAGCCGCGCGTCTGGTGGCGGTCCCGGTTGTGGCGGCGCATGAACTCCCTGTCGCAGAAGGCGCAGCGGAACCTGGCTGCGCGAGCCTCCAACTCTGCTCCTCCGTCTACAACACATAAAGAGAGTTACTCCACTAATGAAACGGAGGGATTACACTTACCACAATTTATTATGCGAATTTTTAAGGTTAAATTTATTAAATATTAATTACAAGAAGTATTTTATGAAAAGGTAGCCTATAGATTATAGTTACTAACCTTAGAGCTCCTCCACAGGCTGTTGGTGGACAGTAGTGGTGTGAAGGTTGAGGTTGTCCCTTCGTGTAAATCGTCTACCACAAACGTTGCAGTCATGGCGTCTGTCGTTGTGGGCAGACTCTGTATGCCTCCTCAGGTTTTTGAAAAGGCTGAAGGTGCGACCGCAGACCTCACACAAATGTTGGTTGTTCATCTACAACAACAAAGGATACGTTAAATAACTTTCTAGAGGAATGTAAAAATAAAAATATAAAAAAGAAACAACCACGATACGCTCAGAATAGCTCCACTGATTTATGTATGTCTTACACATTGTAATGTCAGGTTACAACAACAAAGGATACGTTAAATAACTTTCTAGAGGAATGTAAAAATAAAAATATTAAAAAATAAACAACCATGATACGCTCAGAATAGCTCCACTGATTTATGTATGTCTTACACATTATAATGTCAGGTTACAACAACAAAGGATACGTTAAATAACTTTCTAGATGAATGTAAAAATAAAAATATTAAAAAAGAAACAACCATGATACGCTCAGAATAGCTCCACTGATTTATGTATGTCTTACACATTGTAATGTCAGGTTCGAAATCAGTTAACCGGAAATTATCATTCGTTGGAAAGACCTAATACATTTAATATAGAACTGTTTTAAAACAGGGTTTAATTAAATTTCATCAGTGAATAAAGGGTTGAGAGTGCGTCCGAAGTAAAAGAAAATTTAAAATGGTTTAGTTAATAAAATATTTCTACTTACGTTTAATTATTGAAGGCAATCAAAGCAGGAAGAAGTCACTGGTTAGGAGCACACAAGTGGGCACTCGATAGCACATTCACAGATCAACTGAGGAGGATCATTATAGGCACCGCTCATTAAATAGCATTAGTCTGTGTACAGGAAACAACAAGTAAACCACAAGTAAACAAGCGCTTGCCTCGAGGTATAACGGAGAGGGTGACATCATGTGGAGGAGGGCTTTGTGTAACTATTTACTTTAATTAATATTTATTTTTAGTTCTTGTAAATTTTTTACAAAAAAGGATATACCACATACTCTTCCCCGTATTTATTCCAATCGTTCACCAATAGCAAATACTGCTGTTCATACCGGATCCATTCCCAGTACTCCTTCTCGAATGGAAAGTCCTCCGCGAGGTACCTTCTGCCCTCCTCTACCACCCACATCTCATAATCATCACGCGGAAAGGTATGAGGTTCTTGTACCGCTCCGCTCTCCACAGCAGGTCGCTCTCGTACTGTTCCAAGTCGTAGTGGATCCTCGGAACGCACTCTGCCGTAAACTTCTTATCAATGCGTCGGACGCGCTTCCTCCACTCGTACCGAGGTTCCACTGGTCTCCACGCAGGCTGGTATCTCACTCGCCTAACTTTCACAGTCTTTCGCTCCTCGCCAACACTCACTTCAACCCGCTCGCTATCGCTGCTGCTGCTGTCAGAGGACATGGTGCCACGACTCTCGACCGTTAACTGAAGACAAGAGAGGAGTAAACGAGGTTAAAGCGAAGGCGCGCGTGGTAAACAGCACGTACGGGGGGGGACGTCATGGGGGGGCGTCATGGGGGGGACGTCATGGGGGGGGCTGACGTAATGGAAAGGAACTTTCTAAATATGTTTACCAGGGAATTTCCTCGACAATAACAAGTCCAACTAATCTCCTACACAAACAGGCTCTCGTTCAGTCGTTAAGCATGGCTGCTCTGTGGGAGGATGATATAACGGACTACGACTACAAGTTTGCGCTTGAAAATGCAAATTTCGTAGATCAGTTGGAGCAAGAGGCTCAACTAGAACGAGCGTTTGCCCAACAAATACAGGAGCAGGAGGAAATGGAGCGTCTAGAGCCGCGCCGAGCGGGCTGCAGCGGCCTCCTCCATCGCCTCAGCCTGGACCCAGTGGGCTACAGCGGCCTCCTCCTCCATCGCCTCAACCCACACCGTCTCCATCGCCGCCACCATCGCCCCAATCTGACACGTCTGAGGACTCTCAACCACCGAGGACTGCGCGACAAGTGTACCTGGAGCGGCGGGAGCTTCAGGACGATATCGACCGAGTGTGGGTGGTTGAGCCGCAGCACGAGACGCATTGGCGATGGTTCATGGCCGACATGGCCAGGCTGCGTGAGTTGGATGTGGAATTGGATCGCTTGGAAGAACAAGAGCGCACGGCCAATGATGAAGAATAGTTTTTTTTTATAGTTATAACATTATAAGTTATTTGTTAATTTAATAAATGATTCCTTTGTCCCAAAAAAAGCAAAAATAAAATAACATAAATAAAAATGAAATAAAACAAAAGAATAAAAACCGGGGTGACGTCACGGGGGGGCTCGGCTCCTCAGCTCCTCAGTCTGCGAAGGTGGTCCAGAACCGGCTATAGCCCCCTACTAACGTGTTATCTCCCTTAATTATGAACATAAATTAATAAAATTTTGTATGTGGCTTTACCTACTTGAATTATATTGATATTTGTATAAAACCCCATTTTTTGTGTTCCTTCCTTCAGCAAACCTGCATACTCAGCTGCCATGTTATTCTTATGGAGAATAATTAAAATGTCATAAATCGTTTATTTATGAATGTATATTGATGAAACTTGGTATTTGGTTTTATGTGATATTAAAATACATAGATAATACATTGGAAATTCGCTGAGTACGCAGGTTTGCTGCTACGGGGGTATTTAATATATGAGCTCCAAAAGATTAACATGGGATGGGAACTTTAAGAGCTGGGGCAAAGCCCATGGACGATATGTTAGTTTGGATGGGTGATGACGTATCTAGGTATAATTATCTGTTATTTAAAAAAAGAACCATGCAAATCGACCCATTAGAACGGTTAGGGTCGCTTATATATATACAGTTTCGAACGAATGGTGTTTTTGGGGTCTGGGGACCTCAAAACGAAAAGTTATCATGGTCCCGGGCCTAGGTCTTATCATGCCGACTACGGTAATAGCTTCTTCCCTGTAGGGGAAATTCGCTAAAAATATATATTTATATTTATAGTTTATGGGTTTTTGTAAATAATATCTTCTTATGACACATCCAAACTCTGGCCAAGACTATATGAGCAAGGAAAACACGAGTGTGTGGATCGGTAGTTTGTCTCCGCTTGTGTTATTCCGTTATTCCAGCTGATTATTTCAGGGCTGCCACGAGGCGACGAGGTGATTGAAGACCTGTGGGGGCCCTAGAGACCCCAAATTTACTATCTAGGTATATTTTCCACCCCTCGAATTCAGGGGCTTGGGGCAGTGTGCCCCAGTTGCCCATCCCCCTCGTGCCGGCCCTGGATTTTTTACGTTGTTAAATTATAAGGCGAGACGCTCACCCAACACATTTGGATTGTGAAGTGCATTTCTCCTGCCACTTGTTACTACTGTTTATGTGTGTGAGAACATTCACTCTTTTTAGCAGAGTGCAAATAATATTTGTCTGAAGATACCCTCTAAAAATATATAACACTTTATTTTAAAGTGATTTGGGAAGTTCCAGATTCAGTGGTTAAAAAAATGCCGAATACCAACATTTCCCTTTTTCAAGCTTTGTACAATATGACAAAGACCGAAAAATACAAACCGTCCGTACAATATATGGATGTATGGCCACCCTATTTATACTTTAGTCATGATTTATAATCTGCAATTAGTAAATTTGGTCTCTATAAGCTTTCCTGTGTTTTTAGAATGTAATATTTATAAAAGATCATGTATTAACTTTAGTCCCTACAACAACCCAGAGCCGTAGTTCAGAGAATGTAAGGTTTCGAAAAGAACTGGCAAAACCTAATTTATCATGGCATCAACTGAAGATTGTATTCTTCAAAATGGGTTATGTATACAAACAATGTTGTTCCAAGGTGTTTGGCCAATGACGAGAAATTCAGTAATAAATAACAAGAAATCGAGAAAATATTTAAAAATAAAGAAACCTGTGTTTTATGTCATTGTAGCCTGTAACTATGGGCTGAATGCATTTTCTAAGATAGGATTGTAAAGCTTATTTTTTAATTAGGTCTAAAAGTCAGAGGTGTTGTTGTCATGGCAATAAATGAAATAAATAATTACCAAGTTTTACAACACAATAATTCCAGTTCAATTTGGTCTTGCTGATGATTTTTGGTCTTGAAAAGTCTCAGAACCTGAAAAAGTCTGGGAGTTTATTATTTGTTTTGCCAAACACTCTGCTGTAATGTTTAAATAGCATGCAATTAACAATGCATACACATACTCTTTTAGGGAAAGCGATCAAAACCCCTCAAATATTTGTGGACACCCCAGGATTTGAACCCATGACCCCTTGAACAAGTCTAATACCCTAACCGGTAGGCTAGCGACTTGCGATAATAATTTTCTGTATTTAGCACAGAAAGTCACACATTTCTGGACTTTACCCTTACCTGTCTTTTTTTAAATGTATTTCAGTACACATTATTATTAATATTTTAACCTTCCAGGAGGGGTGTTTTGCAGCAGCAGCAATTACATGCTATGGCAATTTTTACTTTTTGGTTTTGTGAATTCATTGCTTTAATCATCATAAACGTAAATACCCCCATAGCAGCAAACCTGCGTACTCAGCAAATTTCAAATGCAAACATAAGTATCATAATACCACTTAAAGCCACATAACAAGTTTCACCAATATATTCATAAACGAGTTCGCACGCAGCACGCTGACATGAGGGAAGTGAATTTCCACATAAAAACTTGTAAAACTCAAAATCAATGTAAAAACATACATTTGTCCAATTTTTATTGAAATCTAAAACACTGATTTTTTTGGCTGTTCTGATGCTCCTGGTTTCATTTACCTGCAAAGCTGGGAATACAATTTTGCGCATTATAAGGTTAGGAGAAGGTCCAGACAGGCTTGAAAGTAGACGTGAGGTTGCTGGGGATGGTAAAAGTACTCTAACAAAGGAATAACGGGCTTTTCTAGTGTAAAACCCCCATAAGACAATGTACTGTGTTTGGTCGATACACATTTTCTTTAATAACTCGGTAAATATTTATGCTAGAATGATGAGAGAAGGCTTAAAAGTTTCGCCTCTCTAATTCCCATCTTTTTCCATGCTTTTATTTTACATCTGGGGCTTTTCTGACCCTTTTTGGGCCCAAAAACTCGAAATTTGAAAGATTAATCCCCCAAAAAAAGGGGTTTAAAGTTTTCCTATTGTTTTGCCCAACGAACTTGTCCAACTGATTACAGAAAGGAACATCCCTACCAAATTTGAAGTAAATCGGACAAAAAATGCGACCGCTAGAGTGAAAACACACATATATACAATTTTTAACGACCCCCCAAAACGTGTTCAGGGGGTCACGTTAGGAACTTCTATGGTGGTCCCGGGCTTAAGTTTCACCGTGCGGGTCATGCTAATAGTTCACTTTCCAAAGGAAATTCACTAATAAATGAGTTATGACATTTGAATTATTCTGAAAAACATGGGTATCTGAGGATGCAGGTTTGCTGAAACAAGGTACACAAAAAATGGGGTTTTATGTAAATTTTTGTATAACTCAACTAGGTGAAGCCACATGCCAAATGATATTAATTTAATTAAGGGAGATAACATTTTACTTATTCTCCATAAGAATAACATGGGGGCTGAGTACGCAGGTTTGCTGCTATGGGAACTATCAGCAAAAAAAATCGTTTTTCGTGCAAATCAATAGACCACAATGGTATGAAGCACTATACCAAGTCTCGTCAGGATACGTTGATAAATAAGTAAGATATACAATTTTTCTTATTCTCCTTAAGGATAACATTGGACAACGTACTGTGTTTAGCACTTTAAATATCTCTGTAACCAATTGACGTAGAGCAATGATCAAAACACCAGATTGTTTGTTTTTTTAAGCTGAATTTAATGATGAAAACTAAAATTGGATTTACTAAAACATTATATGTAAAAAACTCAAAAAACCCATTTTTGGGGTATAAAACCCCCATAAAATGCCCCTTGGGATAGATCGATCTGGCTGGTTTTCGAACTTCAAGTCATAAATGTTGCTTTACACATTTATACCAAGTTTAATCAAAATCGGATCATTTTTACGAGAGTTATCGTGCTCATGGTCATTTATATATATATATATATATATATATATATATATATATATACAGTTTTGAACGAATGGTGTTTTTGGCATCTGGGGACCTCAAAACGAAAAGTTGTCATGGTCCCGGGCCTAGGTCTTACCATGCCGACTACGGTAATAGCTTCTTCCCTATAGGGGAAATTCAGTAAAAAAGGGATTTCATAGCCTTTTTGTTTGTAAATATATATTTACCAATATCAATGAATGTGTATTCATTGCCAATATTATTTTTCTTTTATTTCCCATGTGCAGCTTGCACATTGAAACAACTAAACTTATTATGAGTTATTTTAAAGTGTCCTTACCAGATGGTGCCACCAGTACGTGGACCAATAAATAAGTGAGAATAACCCATTAAAACCATCATCTTTGTGTTTTTTAATGTTTTTTTTCCAATTCAACAGTGGAGGTAGGGCCTAATCTTCAAAATGATAGCCCAATTATTTTTTTGGATTAAGTATTAAGAGGGAAATATAGCCTACTACAGTAAAGCACCGTTGAGAAAAAATATAGGCTACAAATATTGTACTTACTCATGAATTTACATAATGATACTTACCATTATCTTTGTAAGATACAAATGTCCAATATTTCCTGTTCAGTAAAAAGTTATTACCTTAGTAAAATAATAGTTTTGGAAAAATTAAACTTTTTTTATTTTATTTATCTTCGTCACTTTTTTTAAATAAACAAGACAGAAACTTAATTTGCTTTTTTTGTTACTTCTTTTAAACACCCATATACGCTTTTCCTTTGTTTATTTGGATATTTGATTTATTTAAATGTTTATTAAATAAAGATATATTTTTATAATATGTTAGTTTAAAATTGTTTGCACAAAACTCCTGATTTGAAATATATTACATAACACAATATTTTTAGTGTGCCTTTAATGCCTTTTGAAGTGAGCTATCCTATCCTATCCTATCCTATACATGTATATAGTCAATGTCTATACTCTTATATGAGCAATGTTTGCTTGATTGGTTGGTTGGTGCACAATATCTCAAAAGAATAACTAAGTTCTGGTATAAAAATATGTTCTAGGCAGGTCTCAACCCCAGTAAAAATCAAATAATGTTAAAAACTTGTAAATTGGTAAATCGAAAAGTTAAAAAAATTAACATTGGGCTTATGGAGTTAAAAATCAAAACAAAAGAATTGTATCAGCTGTTCATAATCAATGAGGGAACTGTCAAAGTAATACCTTTTACTTTCTCCCTCTATACATAGTATAATATACATGGAGAAAGTATTCGTCAAAATTTTCGAATTTGAGTTGTTAGTGGAAATATTTGTTTTGGTGCTCCCTGAACCCATAAAAGTGGTTTTTACGTGATGTCTGTCTGTGTGTGTGTGTGTGTGTGTGTGTGTGTGTGTGTGTGTGTGTGTGTGTGTGTGTGTGTGTGTGTGTGTGAGCGTGTGAGCGTGTGAGCGTGTGTGCGTGTGTGCGTGCGTGTGTGTGTGTGTGTGTGTGTGTGTGTGTGTGTGTGTGTGTGTGTGTGTGTGTGTGTGTGTGTGTGTGTGTGTGTGTGTGTGTGTGTGTGTGTGTGTGTGTGTGTGTGTGTGTGTGTGTGTGTGTGTGTGTGTGTGTGTGTGTGTGTGTGTGTGTGTGTGTGTGTGTGTGTGTGTGTGTGTGTGTGTGTGTGTGTGTGTGTGTGTGTGTGTGTGTGTGTGTGGATGTGTACAGAGCTAGAGCCCTAACCATGGGCCGATTTTTATGAAATTTGGTATGTAGGTACTAATCCATGATATCCCCAGGCGTTTTTTTATTCTTTGAATTTTTGATTTTTAAGGATAATTATCCCCCAAAAACATGAAAAATCAAAATTTCTCAAAAACGGCTCTAACGATTTTGATTAAACTTTAGTCGTTTGTATAACTTTAGTTTTCCAACAAAATGACACCACCCGCATTCCTGTAAAAATTCGGGTTCAGAAATTACAGGACTTAAAACACCCCAAAATTCAGTTTTTTTGGATTTTTCATAAAAAGACATAAATATAAAAAAATTACTATTCACCATTAAAAGAGCTCAAAAAACTAAATAATTTAGTATTTTGAATTACTATTCTACGATTGCTGGTTTCGGAGAAAATTGAAATTTTCATTTAGCGATAAATGCAGTACGTTGTCCATTGTTATTCTTATGGGGAATACAAAAATTACTATTTCTCTCTTATTTACTGATCAGTTTCATTCAAACTTGATATGCTTGTCAATTTAGCATTTACCAACAGAGAGTTAATTCGAAATATGTTGCCCCTTAATGCCCCTGGGGGGGAATAGGGGGCATTTCCCCTCTTAAAACCACGAGTGTAGCAATGGATTCTGTAGTGCCTCCAAAGCAGGGATTTGGGTGGATGTTTTTTAAAACAACTTGTTTACAAGATTTTCTGTACATTCGACCGTGCTTTGTATTCTATATTTAGTAAATAAAAAGTAATTTATTCATTAAAGTTGGGCTAAAAGGGAGAAAGTAGTGTCAGTTTCCTGATACCGTTTATTTGTTTAATGTATGTTTATAATTGTTGACATGTGGTTTCCTAACAAGGTTCGTAGAGCTTTCAGACAAGGTGTGCTGAGTCGATATATTTAAGGGTTTCTACTTTACCGGAAGAGACCTCGTAAAAACAGCTGGAAGGTCACGTGATCACCAATCCAATCTGCAGTGTTGCTGGAAACACAATATTTATCGTACGAGTACCATATTTTCCTCATCAGTGTAATTAGAATTAACATTGTTTAACTGCTTACATTCTATGATAAGCTGTCATTTTATGAAACTAATATATTGTTTTGATTTATCTGTATTATTAGATTAATGGATTAAGGGTTTAAATTTTCTTTTGCATGTCCAGTGACAATTTAAAAATAGCTGTACCATTATTATACCCTTAACGTTGGCAACACTTTATGGTATGTTGTTTATTTAGGAATCAGCTGATGGACGACCTCGTAAGACATCTTTGCTGCGAACATTGCTCTTAAGTAAATAAGCACACCTGGTCTGAAAGCTCTACGAACCTTGGTTTCCTAACCCTTTGCGATCGGAATGCATATTTGCCGCTATTCCTCAGCGGTCGCGCGGCCAGCTCTACTGGCCGCCACCATTAGCGCGCGGAAGTCGGATTTTTTTCCACAGCAGTTGTCCTTTGCGATCGGACGGCCAGCGGTGCTGGCCAACATGAAATCCAACGAACGCTCGGGCGTCCAGCAGGACTGGCCGACAACAATGATTTCGTTTGTAATATTCCAACTGTGGTATAATGCCTGTAGAGTGCTGCAACCTAGTGAGGAATTGTTAAACTAAACGATCAGCAGGCTTGCAACATTATATCGTAAGAATTGTGGTGTAAACAACTAAAATAAACACCTGTTTTTCTGGCACAAGTGCTGTCATAATCATCATTGTTTTGGTTCAGTTTTATGTGATTTTAACTGTGTTTTGGTGATTTTCTCGAGAGATTTGTGTTTATTTGTATTTTTAATTAAGTTTCAAGTTTTAATGTACATGATTATAAGAACACTTGTACGTTTACGTATAGGCCTACACTTATATTATAATTAGGCCTACAATAAAATTGTTTTATCCCGTATAAACATTTATTAGTAAGAATGGGGTTATGTTTTTTTTCCCCCGTATATTTAACTAAGTAATAATGAACGATCGTTAAAGATAAGACGAACTGAGAGACGTTTTTATTAAAATTTAAATCCCCTATGCTAACATTGACGGTTTTCAGTGAAAATAATTCCGAGCTGCGGGGAGCGAGCCGCCATGATAAATGCAGAGGTGACGCGTAGTGGGACATGGCCAGTACAGCTGGCCGCCCGATCGTCGGAACCAAGTTAGTACGGAAAGAATTCCGACTGGCTGCCGACTGCGTTGTGGCCACTCCTGCTGGCCTTCCGATCGCAAAGGGCTAAGAGCAGTGACTAAAGCCGTTGAGTGAAGATTGCATTTATAGATTGGTCATATCCGAAATAGTTCAAAGGGGCATTGAGGTACAAATAACAACTGGAGTGATCTTAAAAATGCAGAAAAGAGGCAAATGAGCAATACAAATCTGATAATTAGTTGGGGGAAGTGGTGAAATATTACTCTGTCATCTAAAAAAACTGACTGGCCTTCCCCGAGCAAAGCTCAAACCCCAGGTACTACTCTTAATATGAGTAAGGTTTGCTTGCTTGCGACACTGATCTCAAAAACGGCACCAACGATTTACTTCAAATGTTGGAAATTACTTATTTATGGGATAAAAACAAGTTCTCTAGGCAGGTCTCATTTCCAGGAAAAATCAATAATGTAAGAAAACGAAAATGAAAAGTTACAAAAATTAACATTGGGCTTATAGAGTTAAAAATCGAAACAAAAGAATTGTAACAGCTGTTCATAATCAACCACGGAACTGTCAAAGTAATACTAGTGTTTTTTATAATTATTGTTAATATGTTTTTTTCTTCTTGTTGCCAAATTGGCGGCCTGGACTTTCTCCATGATGCCTCGATGTTCACTGGTCTTGTGATTGTCCATCAACTCACAGTACTGCCGAAGTCGAAGTAATTAAGAATGTGTTAAAATGTTGTTTCCTCAGAGCAGTGACTAAAAATTTTAAGTGAAGATGGCATATATAGTGATGGTGGTTATATCAAAATTAAAGCAAAGGGTCATTGAGCTATAAATAACAACTGGAATGACCTTAAAAATGCAGGAAAGAGGCAAATGAGCTATACAAGTGTGATAATCAGTTGGAGGAAGTGGTAAAATATTACTCCTAGTCATCTAAACAAACTGACTGGCCTTCCCCGAGCAAAGTTCGTCCCTCAGGTACTTTTTAATAAAATTCACACTAATGGGCAATACTACAGAGATAACCCTTTGGTCGCTGGAGATGACACCCTCCACTAACGTCAAAAACTGACTTAACTTTCTGAATTGATAATTGATGCTATAAGGTGCAACTTACACTAAAGTGTATAGTAAGGTATATAGAATTGTTGACCTTCTTTTACAAACCGCTGCGTAATGTTTTGTAAGACATCATGTTACTTTGTATACACCTCATTACAAGCTTTTAAAGTTAAAAGTAAGTAAAACTATTCTATTTACATAAATATTTCAAAATACCCCTGTCTCAGCAAAGCTGCATACTCAGCGAATTTCCAATGGAGATATAAATGTCTTAATAATACATCAAGCCACTTATCAAGTTTCATAAAAATATATTCACAAATAAGCGATATATACAATTTTAATTATTCTCCATAAGAATAACATTGGGGCTGAGTACGCAGGTTTGCTGCAACAAGGAACACAAAAATGGGTTTTAGCGAATTTCCCCTATAGGGAAGAAGCTATTACCGTAGTCGGCATGGTAAGACCTAGGCCCGGGACCATGATAACTTTTCGTTTTGAGGTCCCCAGACCCCAAAAACACCATTCGTTCGAAACTGTATATATATATATATATATATATATATATATATATATATATATATGTGTGTCCGTGAGCACGATAACTCTCGTAAAAATTATCCGATTTTGATGAAATTTGGTATAAACGTGCAAAGCAACATTTATGACTTTAAGTTCGAAAACCAGCCAGATCGCTCTATCCGAAGGGGTATTTTGGGGGGGTTTTGTACCCCAAAAATGGGTTTTTTGAATTTTTTATATATAATTTTGGAAATAGTCAAATTTTAGTTTTCCCCATTGGATTTAGCTTAAAAAAACACACAATTTGGTATTTTGATCATTTCTCTACGTCAATTGGTTACCGAGATATTGAAAGTGCTAAACACAGTACGTTGTCTAATGTTATTCTTATGGAGGAAAATAAAAATTGTATATCTCGCTTATTTATGAACATATACTGACAAAACTTAAAAAACGGCTTCATCTGGTTGTGGACCATTGATATTTCCTCAAAAAAACAATTTTTTGACAAAGGCTCCCGTAGCAGCAAACCTGCGTACTCAGCCCCATGTTATTCTTATGGAGAATAAGTAACGTGTTATCTCCCTTAATTATGAAAATAAATTAATGAAATTTGGTAAGTGACTTCACCTAGTTGAGTTATATTGATATTAGCATAAAACCCCATTTTTTTTTTGTTCCTTGCTTCAGCAAACCTGCATACTCAGCCGCCATGTTATTCTTATGGAGAATAATTAAAATGTCATAAATTGTTTATTTATGAATGTATATTGATGAAACTTGGTATGTAGCTTTATGTGGCATTAAGATAAATATATATGCATTGGAAATTCGCTAAGTACGCAGGTTTGCTGCTACGGGGGTATTTATGCTAATATTAATATAACTGAAGTAGGTGAAGTCATATACCAGTTTTTAGCGAATTTCCCCTATAGGGAAGAAGCTATTACCGTAGGTGGCATGGTAAGACTTAAGCCCGAGACCATGATAACTTTTCGTTTTGAGGTCCCCAGATGCCAAAAACACTATTCGTTCAAATTTATATATATGTATATATATATATATATATATATATATATATATATATATATATATGTGTGTGTGTGTGTGTGTGTGTCCGTTACCGCGATAACTTTTGAAAGAAGCGCCCGATTTTGATGAAATTTGGCACAAATGTGGAGAGTAGCATTTATGACTTTAAGTTCGAAAACCAGATCGATCGGTCCATGGGAAGGGGGTTTAAAATTGTCCAAAAATCAGTTTTTTTAACTTTTTACCCTAAATTTTTAAAAACACTAGATTTTGGTTATATCCATTTTATAGAGGTTAAAAAAACAAATAATTTAGTATTTTGAATCATTAACCTAGGTTAAGTGGTTGCGGAGAAAATCCAAAAAAGTGTCCCATGTTAATCTTATGGAAAAAAGGTTTTTAGATTTTTCTCAGATAGTTTTACTAAAAACTTCACATTTCTGTTTATTAATGTGTTTAGCTCAACGAAACAAACATTTTGGTGTTTTAATCGTTGTTTTAAGTCCAACCGTTGCAGAGATATTCAAAGTGCTAAACACAGTACGTTGTCCAATGTTATCCTTATGGAGAATAAATAAAATTCTATATCTCGATTATTTTGAATGTATATTATTTAAACTTGGTATGTGGCTTCAACTAGTTGTGGTATATTGATATTAGCACAAAAAACAAGTTTTTGTTGATAGTCCCCGTAGCAGCAAACCTGCATACTCGGCCCCATGTTATTCATATGGAGAATAAGTAAAAGTTGTATATCTCCCTTAATTATGAACCTAAATTAATAAAACTTGGTATATAGCTTCACCTGGTTCAGTTATATTGATAACTGCAAAAAAAATATTACTTATCTTCCTCGTTGCAGCAAACCTGCGTCCTCAACCCTAATGTTATTCTTATGGAGAATAAATGAAATGCTATGTATCACTTATTTATGGATGTATTTTTGTGAAACTTGGTAAGTAGCTCTATGTAGTAGTGAGTCACATATATATGCATTGGAAATTCGCTGAGTACGCAGGTTTGCTGTGACGGGGGTATACTTTTATTAATTTATGTTCATAATTAAGGGAGACATAGCATTTAATTATTATCCATAGGAATAACATGGGGATAAGTACGCAGGTTTGGTGCTACATGATCCTTTGGCAAAAAATAATTTGTTTGAGCAAATATCAATAGACCACAACCAGATGAAGCCATATACCAAGTTTCGTCATTATACGTTCATAAATAAGCGAGATATACAATTTTTCTTTTCCTCCATAAGAATAACATTAGACAACGTACTGTGTTTAACACTTTCAATATCTCGGTAACCAATTGACGTAGAGAAATGATCAAAATACCAAATTGTGTGTTTTTTAAAGCTAAATCCAATTGTGAAAACTAAAATTTGAATATTTCAAAAATTATATGTGAAAAATTCAAAAAACCCATTTTTGGGGGCCATAATATCCCTTCGGGTAGCGATCTGGCTGGTTTTCGAACTTAAAGTCATAAATGTTGCTTTACACGTTTATACCAAATTTCATCAAAATCGGATCATTTTTATGAGAGTTATCGTGCTCACGGACACACACACACACACACACACATACACACATATATATATATATATATATATATATATATATATATACAGTTTCGAACGAATGGTGTTTTTGGGGTCTGGGGACCTCAAAACGAAAAGTTATCATGGTCCCGGGCCTAGGTCTTACCATGCCGACTACGGTAATAGCTTCTTCCCCACACAGCACAAGATTCTCCCCAGGACATCCCAAGGACATCACAGTGGGATATGCAGGATATCCCAGGATCATCCCATGATATCCTCAAGATACCCTCAGGATGTCCTCAGGACACAAAAATGTCCTCTCCCCACGACATCCTTCAGGATAACCATGGGATATCCCTCGGACCATAAAAGGATATGTATTTTGAAGCCCTAGGACATCCTCAGGATGTCCCACAGGATTATCTGGGGATGTCCCTCGGACCACAAAAGGATATTGTATTTTGAAGCCCTAGGACATCCCCAGGATGTACCACAGGATGTACTGGGGACATCCCTCGGAACTCAAAGGGCTATTGTACTCTGAAGCCCTAGGACATCCCCAGGACGTCCCACAGGATTTACTGGAGACATGCCTTTGACATGCATTGAAAGGTGTCCCATTATTCTATCAGTATGAATCCCCTAATCCCACATAGATATCCCTGCCTACCCCATGATAATTCTGCGGTCATCCTTAGGAGGCCCTATGGCTCCTAGTAATAGGTAGTGTGTATCCTAAAGCCATATGGCCTCCTAAGGATGACCACAGAATTATCATGGGGTAGGCAGGGATATCTGTGGGATTAGGGGATTCATACTGATAGAATAATGGGACACCTTTCAATATGGTCAGACAATCTGATAGGAAGACAGTTGGGAGTTCTAAAATAAATTACAAGATAACTTTAAATTATCCTTTTATAAATAATACTATAATTGCCCATGCCCAGCTTGCACATAGAAACACAAGTTTTGACTTCATATTGATATTGATGTTTTTTTAATCAGGTTGACTAGTGTATAAACGTTAAATACCTGTAATCTACCTTGTGATTCTAGGATATCTTTTTAATGGATGACACTTTTTGTCAAAGGAAATTTTGTCATCTTCAGACCCACAAAACTTTAAATTGTGTCATCACAGTTCAAAAGAACAAATACAATGAATACAGAGTCTTATAAGAACACATCCCGTGTTAAAAATTCTGTCGCTTATTTGATGTTGGTGCGCTGGAACTCCGTAGTTTTGCGCCACGCCGCTGTGAAGCGCCTCTAGCACTGCAGACCGGTACCGAAAACACAAGGTGTTGCCATGGCCTAGGTCCCTTCGCTCTTGTAGTAGGGCGGAGTTGGCTGTAGCGGCGGTCTGGGGGAGGAATGACTGGGTAGACAGCGTGCACTGCCGCGTGGCCGAGCGCAAAACTAGCACGGCAAATTTCAAATACTGACAGACTCTGGCCTATAAGACGTGTTCTTCTTATAAGACTGTATTCATTGACACATACTTGAAAATCATGTTTTACAACTTTATATTGTTACCTTTGTCATATTTTATGCAAATTTTTATCATTACTAGCACATGATTCAATTGTAAAGTGTCGCAAATGTCCTGATTGTAGGTACTTAAATGGATTGACACTGAAAATATATACACAACTTATAATTTTCTATTAAAATTTACCCAAAATCTTTCAAAAAATTAGTTGTTTTAACAAGTTTATAATAAGATGAATATATGCATATGTAGACCTAAACATTTCTCAGAACAAAACTTGAATTAAATCCAGATTTTAAAAATTGAAGAATGGATTCCAAATTATAATTGTTCGGTGATGTGATACAAACAATTAAGGATTTTTTAAATAATACAGTAATGAATTCAAACAAAATGGCAGTATAATTGCAGTAAAAATAAGTTGATATAAAACCAAAATGTAAGTTATATAAACCAGGGGTTATAAACACACAGTAAGTAGTGGTTGTTGATTAAATTCCTTCTCTGTTTTCATCTTCATCATGGCCTCGTTTCCTGAAAATAAAAAAATTAAGCTAATACTCCATGTAGCCTTGGGTAACATTTTATCCAAAAATACCCCCGTCGCAGCAAACCTGTGTACTCAGCGAATTTCCAATGCACATATATAAGTCTCACTACTACATAGAGCCTCCTACCAAGTTTCCCATGAACGTATTCATAAATAAGTGATATATAGCATTTTATTTATTCTCTATAAGAATAACATTATGGCTGAGTACGCAGGTTTGCTGACACAAGGAAGATAAGAAATATGGTTTTTGTGATAATCAATGTAACTCAACCAGATACCAAGTTACAAATTACAAGTCTATCTACATACCAAGTTTTATTAACATGTTCGCTACCGACTCCAAATTTAGACTTTCAATACACCGACGTCACGTATTTGTGACGCTCCGGTTTTCGCAAGACTCGTGGACATGTTGCTCAAAACCAGAGAACTGTATCTATAGCATCCTTTATCTGGGATTTCACATGTCACATATGTGTGACGCGTGGAGTGCTAACCACAGCCCGACGTCACGTATTTGTGACTCGAGCCTATTGTTACTAAATACGCTTTGGCAGCCTGTCAGTGTATGTGATCGTATTTTTAACTGCATATCGGGCTATAGGAATGAATAGGAATAAATGAACTATAGGAATAAATAGAAATCACATATAAGGGTCACTTGGTCCGAGCGTGGATATTTCGTTTTGAGTCTAGGGGTGTGTTAGCCAACCTGTTGTTTACATTACGCTGAACCACGGTTGAGATTCACGTGATTCTAACCCTCGTATTATTCGTTTGTTTATGTTATAATAAACTGCTGTTTCTGTGCTGTTGGGTGATAAATGAAGAAGGTAAAACGTGAAAAGTAAGGAAGAGGAGAGATGTCATGACTTTAAGTGAAATTGATCCTGTAATAGATGATGATTTTAGTGAGGGGACTTTATTTAGTTCTGAATAAACCTAAGTTGGTTAGCTGAACAGTTTTCTTTATTTTCTTACCAATACAATTTGATAAAATATATTTTATTTTTGAGTCACACATGTGTGACAATTGGTCAGCAGTACAATTCATATATATTTTCATCAGTAAAACAATGCCATAGACCGACGTCACATATTTGTGACGCATAATAAAAACCCATAAAAATGTACAACTGTTATAGTGGTTTTAAATTTCCTTTCCGTCACCAGTTCAAAGTTTTTGTAGTTTCCTACAACCTCAGGTTTCGACGCGGTTGCGTCATGTTCACGTAGTGCAGGTCAATTGTTTCAAGCTAAAACTGCATTTCGGTCTAGAAGACGTCGTCGTCAAAGTTTTTAAAAACACGAAAAACATGAGACACACACATTGACACATTTAAACATGTAAATAAAACTACTGGTCGTATACGCACGACTCAAAACCCGCTATTTGATTCCGTCGCGGTAGGCGGTGGCGGTGCTAGGACACTGAGGTCGACGGCGACGTTGACCAGATGTTGTTATCAGGTGCCTTGATAATGGACTCATCCTTGGGGGGTGGGAGTTTGCAGTTATCAAGGTAGATGGACTCGCCCGCCAAATTTCATTTTTAATAATTTGATTAAAAATTAAATGTGAGCTGTATTGAGTTTTTCGTTTAATACTGACTCGCTATCTTTTCTGAAGGCTTTATAAATGTGGAACTCTTCTAATGTGTCTAATATGGGCCCTTTCTTACAAATTTCTAATATTTCCACATTGTTCTCAATAATTTCAACGCTGTGTTCTTCATCGAAGATGTGTTGAGCATAACTAGACTTCTAGGGATTAATTTTTGGGTTGGGTTTGTGTTCCTTAATGCGTTTTAAAAAAGAGCGCCCTGTTTGACCAAGATAGTATTTATCGCAATCATTGCATTTTAGTTTGTATAATCCAGTTTTTCTAATTTATTTTTGTCAGGTCCTATTTTTGATTTAAGAAGCCGCTCAGTTTTATTTTGAGGTCCTAGGTGCTGGGATAATGTTAAACCTTTTCAGCTCCTTCTTAAGTAAGTAGTGTAACCTATGGCCGTATTCTACGGGAACCTATTTTGTTTTGGCGATGAATCGTTGTCTGTATTATTTAATTTTTTCTCTTTTTCAAATGTTTGTTTACAAGCCTATCAATCATTTTCGTGTCATAGCCATTTGAAAGAGCGATATGTTTAATGGTATTTAATTCTGCGGAGTAGTCATCAGGTGATAAGGGCAAATTGAGCATTATATTGACCATACTATTATAAGCAGCTAACTTTTGGCTTAACGGGTGATACGAGGTGGCGTGAATCGTTTGATTAGTTGAGGTTGGTTTCCTGTAAATACTATACTTTAACTTATTATTGAGCTTCTCTATTGTGAGGTCTAAAAAGTTGATTTTATTGTTGGTTTCAGTTTCTAGAGTGAAGTTTAATTTTGGATATAAGCTGTTCATGTAATTATTTAATAACTGTAGTTGGCGGGCATTTCCATCAAATAGGACCAATGTATCATCTACATATCGGCAATAAAAGAGTATTTTTTACATTAGAAGAGTTCCACATTTACACAGCCTTCAGACAAGATAGCGAGTCAGTATTAAACGAAAAACTCCAATACAGCTCACATTTAATTATTAATCAAATTATTAAAGTTAAATTCGGCGGGCGAGTCCATCTACCTTGATAACTGCAAACTCCCACCCCCCAAGGATGAGTCCATTATCAAGGCACCTGATAACAACATCTGGTCAACGTCGCCGTCGACCTCAGTGTCCTAGCGCCGCCACCTCCTACTGCGACGGAATCAAATAGCGGGTTTTGAGTCGTGCGTATACGACCAGTAGTTTTATTTACATGTTTAAATGTGTCAATGTGTGCATCTCATGTTTTTCGTGTTTTTTAAAAAACTTTGACGACGACATCTTCTAGACCGAAATGCAGTTTTAGCTTGAAACAATTGACCTACACTACGTGAACATGACGCAACCGTGTCGAAACCTGAGGTTGTAGGAATCTACAAAAACTTCGAACTGGTGACGGAAAGGTAATTTAAAACCACTATAATAGTTCTATCAGTTCAGGGGCAATAAAAACAAAATGAGTACAACTGTTATTTATAAATGAGTCAGATGTTGTTCATTGATATTTTGAACCATAATAACAATTGAAACTTGCATAAAAAATTTGGTCTGAAGGTATGTTTTTATATTTTTGCATTGGTCTATTCTGGAAGTATATAATCTACAGTTGGTACGCTACGAACACCCATGCGGCACACACACGTGACGTTCGGTAGCAAACATGTTAATTTAGGTTCATAACTAAAAGAGATAAGTTATCAAACTTTACTTATTCTTCATAAGAATAATACCCCCGTCGCAGCAAACCTGCGTCCTCAGTGAATTTCTAATGCATATAGCCCTCTAGGTTTCTCACTACCACATAAAGCAACTTACCAAGTTTCATGAAAATACATATATAAATAAGGGATATATAGCATTTTATTTATTCTCCATAAAAAAAAACATTAGGACTGAGTACGAAACGCAGGTTTGCAGCAACAAGAAAGATAAGAAGTGTGTGTTTAAGCAGTTATCAATATAACACAACCAAGTGAAGCTACATACCAATTTTTAATAATTTATGTTCGTAATTAAGAGAGATATAAAACTTTACTTATTCTCCATGAAAATAACATTATGGCTGAGTATGCAGGTTTGCTGCTATCGGGATGATAATAAAACAAATTTGTTGTGCAAAAATAATATACCAGTACTAGGTGAAGCCCAGGGCCGCCACATCTCAAGGTCGGGCCCAGGGCCAAATTCTGGCTGCGGGCCCCCTCCCCCCACCCCTCCCAAAACAGCATTCAATGACCCCACCCCCAGTTAATGTGCATGCCATACCATTGGTTATTTTAACTAGTAAAATGAATTTAACTGAATAAAAATACACCAGTCCAAATCTTCATAAACAGACGGACAGATAAACAATTTTGAACATAATTTAAATATCTCCGCTTCCGCTGCATACAAAATTTTACTGCTCAAAGCGATGTAGAAACAAAACTTATTTTATTTTTATAGATATATGCATAGATAACAAATATATTTGTTGCGATATGTTGCAAATTTGGAAGTAAACAAACTGACAAGTAGTGACAGGACGAGGAGTGGTGTGGAGCCTGCGTAGGGGTGAGGGGCGACTCTGTCACTCTGGCGCATGCGCGATGTAGGGTGCAGGCGACGAGACGCGGCGTCGCTGTCGCTTCGGTTGTATGTTCGTCTGCGTGCGTATGACTCATTGGTGGGACAGGGAGAGGGGATTGGGGCCCTCCGCGACATCGCTTCAGGTGACATCCAGGCCAGTTCAGTCACTGCAGAGTACAGTCACTAGTCAGTAGCAGAGTACATTGTTTACTCTGTGATCCAGCAGACAAAAAAGCCGCAAACTTGCTGAATATAGTCTTCATATAGATGTTCTAATAATGTTACATGAAACATGACATTTTTTTTCATTGGTCCTACGATAAACGATAAATAGCAAATAACCTGTAAAACTTTTACCATTTAAAGCAATAAAAGTCGGTAATATTTTACCATGTCTGCGGGCCGTGGCCGGGCCTCCACGGGGCCCGGGCCCGGGGACGGTAGTCTCGGTAGCCCCCCCATGTGGCGGCCCTGGTGAAGCCACATACCAAGTTTCATCAATATACATTCATAAATAATCGAGATATCAAATTTTATTTACTCTCCATAAGGATAACATTAGGCCTGAGTAACTTACCCAGGTTTCCTGCGTCAAGGAGGATAAGAACTGTGTTGTTATGCAATTATCAGTAAAACTCAACCAAATAAAGCTATATACCAAGTTTTATTAATTTAAGTTTATAATTAAGGGAGATACCTGTCAAACTTTACTTATTCTCTTCATTAGAATAACATTAGGGCTAAGTAAGCAAGTTTGCGGCTATGCGGACAGTAAAAGAACTTGTTATGTAAATATCAATAGACCACAACTAAGCAACATACAAAGTTTCATTAATATACAATCATATATAATATATGTATATCATATATATATGATATACAATCATATATAATAGGCTTGAAGGTGTGTTAGTATATATGATTATATATATACTATAAAATCATATATACTAACACACCTTCAAGCAATTGTGTTAGTAACTAAATTGTAATCATTTTGATAGGTGTCAAGGCTATCTTAGACCTTGCATAATCAAATGAAGTAGCCTACTGTACTTAATCATAGTACCGGTATTCTAACCTACCTTCTTTAATAAACAGAATTTTTTCTATAATTTTACCTGGATTTATCTTCACATAAGGAGTTGATTCGTTTAGGGTCTGAATCACATGAATCCAATGTGTTTTACTTTGGCCTCAGCAAACTGATTCTGACCAGCTCCTAAACAGAGACACATACTAATTAAAATAATTGATTGGCAAGAAAACTAGGCCTAATAATTTCCTGAAAGCACATCTTTACATCATATGCCTACTTTTAATGTAGGCCTCCCCCTTCCCTTATAATGCCCTTTAAGTTTAAGATCATATTGCAATTTAGGTTCAGTTTTAAAAGATTTTATATTTCTACCTTGTCGTACGCTTTGTATTCATTCATTCTAAACTACACAATGAAGCTGATTTTTCTTAGCACCTAGCATCATGATTATAGTTTATTAAAATAAAGGGTTGATTTACCACACTTAAATGAATCAAAGGATAAAATGCAATGTGTTCTTCGATATTCTCTTCAAAATTAGCATAGGCACTAATAATAATAATAGGCGCTAATAAGGAAAAAAGTATTACATTAACTTACCATATGTAGCATTTATGAGGCCCCTACATAACATTTTAATTTTACATAATTTGATGTAGGATTTAGGCCTATTTCAAGTGATTAGTGTCCTGAAATGTAAAATTAAATGACTATGTTATATAAAACTAACTGAATAATGCCGTTAACTAAGTTGATTGGAAATCCTGAAGTCAAATATTCTATGAAAGCTTAGAATTTGTTGTTTACTGTTAGGCTTAAGCAGTTTATAAATTTTATTTTGTCTTAAACCAAATTTAGTGTAATGTACATAACTATAATAGCGGACAAATAAATTGACAGTTAGGCTGTGGCCAATAGCATGGCTGTACGCTGTCACTGTTGCCACAGAAAAATATCACTTGAATGTTATTCCGATTAGCTGGTGTGGAGTTTTGGCAATGCAGCACATCTGCTATTGGCTGATCTTAGTTGATAGCCTGGCAAACCATGCCCTCAATTGGCAATTTATTTGACCGCTATTAATATAAATATCCTTATTGCCTTAAGGTAGTATTTAGATATTAAATAGGTCTAGTACTTATAATAAAGAGAACTTATATAATCCTAGGTTAACGCCATTATCATCAGGCCTAGAGTCAGGATTTTAAATACAGAATTTCCTCACAAATCAGCAGGTAAAAGACAAAAATTAAAAACTTAATTAGCCCAATGCAAATAATATAGTCTAATCCCTACGCTTTCCCAAGAATACACATGACAGTATCCTGTCATCTAGGACTGTGTATTGTACAGTGTGTTGCACAAGTGGCTGGCTGTCCATAAGACTAGTGTCAATTTTAACATTGGGCTTATGGCAGTAAGGAAGGCCTGGTTTTCCAATCGTGAAACAGACTGTATAGGTACTTAGGTTATATTGAGGTTATGCTAGTTCTTAGAATAAGTGATTGACTAAATTTATTCAGTACTGTTTCATTGTGATTCAAGTACTACAATAAACTGTGATTCAAAACAATTGAAATATATTAGTTCTGTACAATCGGCAACACTCCATAACCAAACCATCCTAGGGGAATAACTCTTTATTACATTTATGAAGGAAAATAAACTAGAGGGTTAACCTGTACGTACCATAAATATGTTTTAAAAAAGGATGTTACTTACCAAGAAACAGTACTGTTGTATACAAAACAGTTGTAGTTACTCGCAAAATGTAATACTTGGTAAGTGGAAATTAGTCTAAAAGTCAGTACAACCCACCCAACGAGGTAGAGAACAGCTCACCGACCAAAGACCGTTACAACCACCTTCTGGTCTGTCGTCTGTTGACCTGTTGCTGGCCTGCAGGCGCCAGCGCCAAATTTTTTTCCCTTTCTTTAAAAGGGGATTATTGTAGATGAGATTGGCCGTTATTTACTATTGTACTGGTATAAACTAATAATGCAATTTGCATTTTCTTTTCTTATAAATTGTCAGAATTCTATGCGTATTTCATCGATATATAAACTGTAAATTTATACTTCCTTTATACATGTTTTATTGTTGATATCTGATCATTATGCTTATTATTCAATTTGGTTTAAATACTAAAACTATAAATAAAACTTGCAATTAATTATACTAAAATTGTTCTGGGATATAAAGGATGTCCGTGGGATGTCCCAAAGATATCCACGTTATCCCGGGAGATCGTGGACATCCCTGGGACTTCCACAATATCCCGGGACATAGCAGGATATCCTAGGGATATCCTGCTTATCCTGGGATTGCAATGGGATGTGTGGGACACAAATGGTATATCCTGGGAACGTTGTGTGCTGTGTGGGTCCCTATAGGGGAAATTCGCTAAAAGTAACGTTGGCAATATTTTATCATGCAAGACACAACATTTAAACTACCCAATAATAGTCGTAACAATTTAATTATCAAGACAAGGTGGTAATATAACTCTTCGCTTCATCCTCTTACAGAGGACATTTAAGCGTATTCCTAGAATGGGACATGGCTACTTAACAGCTTTATTAATTTGAATATACTTGACAAATACGCCAACTATATACTAGCCCAACATTTTGTATAGGTAAATAACATTTGAACGAATTATAATTAAACCTAAAGAACACTATATATACAGTTATTCAAAAAAATATTTTGTTCATTTTATTATGGTACAACATAAAACTTGACATGACACTTGATGAAGATTTCGCAAATGCAGTAGTGCAGTAAACAAAATAAAAATGACGTCACTCAATGTGTCAGATGAGCCAATCAGATGTCTCCATTTAGTCCATGTTGCAAAACTAATACTGAAATAAATAAACGGTATCAGGAAACTGATACATACTTTCTCCCTTTTAGCCAAACTTTAATGACAAAAATATTTGTTATTTACTAAATATAGAATATGAAGTATAGATAAATGTACAGAAAATTGTCTGAAATAGTTGTTTTCAGAAATATCCACCCAAATTGCTTTTTTGGAGGCACTATAGAGTCCGTTGCTACACACAGTAGTTTTGAGAGGGGAAATGCCCCCCTTGCCCCCCCAGGGTTAAATAGCAACACATTTCGAACATCATCTGTTGGTCAATGCTAATAAGAGAGAAATAGTTATTTTTGTATTCCCCATAAGAATAACATTGGACAACGTACTGTGTTTACCGCTAAATGAAAATTTCAATTTTCTCCGCAACTAGCAATCGTAGAATAGTAATTTAAAATACTAATTTATTTAGTTTTTTGAGCTCTTTTTAATGGTGAATAGTAATCTTTTTTAACATTGATGATTTTTTATGAAAAATCAAAAAAACTGAATTTTTGATGTTTTAAGTCCTGTAATTTCTGAACCCGAATTTTTCCAGAAATGCGGGTGGTGTCATTTTGTTGGAAACCTAAAGTTCTACAAACCACGAAAGTTTAATCAAAATCGTTAGAGCCGTTTTTGAGAAATTTGGATTTTTCATGTTTTTTGGCGGTTTTTGGGGGATAATTACCCTTAAAAATCAAAAATTAAAAAAATGAAAAAAAACACCTGGAGATATCGTGGATTAGTACCTACATACCAAATTTAATAAAAATCGGCCCATAGGTTAGGGCTCTAGCTCTGTACACATCCACAAAGACACACACACACACACACACACACACACACACACACACACACACACACACACACACACACACACACAAAAACACACACACACACACACACACACACACACACACACACACACACACACACACACGGACACACACACATACAGAAATCACGTAAAAACCACTTTTTTGGGTTCAGGGAGCACCAAAACGAATATTTCCACTAACAACTCAAATTCGAATATTTTTACGAAAACAATACTTTCTCCATATACTATGTATAGGAGGAGAAAGTAAAATTGTGCTTCCTGCACTCCAATAAAAACAAAACAAACTCCTAAAGTGAGGTTAGATCTGACATTACATTTTGGAGTCGCCAAGCATTTAATTTGTAATACTTGAACATTTCGTTGAATAATCACTCAATTTTGAATTCAACATAGAGTCAACTCCCTTCAAACTAATGGATTGGTGGATCATTAAAATGTTAAAGTGCTAACTGATTTTTTTTCTTTTTTTGTTTGGAAGGTGGGAATGCTTTTCGCACACCCACTAGTTATATCATAGATTAAGCATACTCCTTAGGAGATCACCCATCGTAATGGGACAAGCGTACACGGTCTGCTTGTACGTCCAAGGCGACGGCGGAGCTAGTTCGGAACGTCTACGCTGCCGCGCTGCTGTCGCTGCCCTTCCCCTCTCCCCCTTCGGCCGCGCGCCCATCCTAACAGCCCCTCCGCTAACCCCTCTTATATCTCCCATCTCCCAACCCCCAACACACACACTCCGCTGAGTGCACCGACCGAAGCCTGTTACCACGTCCCGCCACCGCCAACGGCCGAGGCGCCTCGCCGAGGTGGTGTACTGCCTGAAACTGCCGCAAGCGTCTTTCGATTTTCATAGGAATGTCATGAACCATTCACATTACAATGTTATATTATTATACGCTAGTTATTAACAGGTGAAGACTGAGAAAGAATATGTTCGACCTTGCCTTATAAATCTGATTAATGATTATATTAATTGTTTTTGAGTTTTCCCAATAAATTTAATTTAGTTATTTTTATTTTTTGCGAACCATAAATTTAAACATTGGTAGTTGCAACATATTTTAATAATGGATGTTTTTTTTCAAAGCAAGTACCGAGTCCAAAGTGGTTGTGAAATCACTGTGATTTATGAAAGTCCAAAATTTATGAAATCTTAATAATCTCAGATGATAATAAATTCACTGTTCCTTAATTATGTCCGCATTGTTCTTCACTGTTTCCTGCTTCATCCCTCATAAGCAATAAGCATAATTAGTTGTGGTCCAGAAATGTCAAGAAGTCTACCATTTATGAGGAATAAAGTACATGAAACACTGAACTGCAAGAAGGAAAAAATGAGTAACAGTACAATTTTAACAGGTGATAAAATACAGGTCAGCTATTAACATAAAAATAAAAATGGATTGTAACCATCTTTATGAGATTTAGCGTATTTACAGTAAGATTATCGATTTCAAAATTAAAATATTAAAACTATTTTTTCATAACATTTAATTGTTATTATTAACCTGTTCACATTTATTTGTATTGGTTTATCTTTATTAAAAGCTTAAGGATTGTTAAGCGTAATTCTGAGTTCAATTTTAATCTTTAAAATCACCACAACTTCTTCTTTTGTGGACTGATTAATAAATGAGGTGTCGTTGGATTTGTATTAAGAATTACTCAATATTTTGTTTCTTGCAGCATTTCATTCAAGTTACTGGTTTTCATGAAATTTGACTTTACAATTTTCAAATGACTGTCATTTTTTAATTAGATAAGTTTTGAGAAAAATATGTTTGGAAATTTTAGGTATCAACGGTTTAAATACAATGTTTCATAAAAATATCTAGTAGGGTTCTTAAAATAATAATTATTTTAAAGAAAATACAAAATGGTGGATTACGGCTAAACTTAGCTGAAATTGAAACAATTGTAGTATATAATTTTGACTTATTTTCATATGTGGAATCAAATTCTGCGAAGCACACCACGCTTTTTTGTGACGTCTGTATATATACTTTGAATTACACATATTTGCCTGATTACAATTAAGTTTATTTTTATTATATAGGTAGTCATGAATTCCTTTCATGAAACGTGACAAAAGTGTTTTTAAATAACCCTTATATACGCCATAACAATTTTAAGCAGATACGTTTACTTGATATTTTGTAATAATCGTTTAAATTTGAGATTTACTCACACATTGTAAAAAAACACCGATATTTTACACTTTTTTCCTTATATAAATTTAAAAAATCGATGTAAAGATTTGAAACTCCGTAATATAAAATTTGACAATATTTACGTTCATTTGATAGGTCTCTCGTTAAAATCGGACTGGCCGTTTCGTAGGTGTGATACCGTAAACTCGAGTATCCATAATTTCTGCGCGAATAGTTGTCACTTTTACGCTAGGGTTGTAGTGGTGACCTTGGCGAAGATGAGTCACTCACAGTGTTGGCGGGAAATTCGCGGTCTGAATTTGGCTAAAAATAGCCTTAGACAGCCTGACACCCCTTTCCCAAGGAATACCCCTCTTTCCCCAGTTTGATTCCTCACCTACACCACCTTCTCGATTCGTCATTTACAGTGCGATCTTTGTTGAGTCTGCATCGACATTGGTTTACCATTGTTTTATTCGAGTGCGCTCCCTAGTTGTTGTATTGTGATACAGTTAAGTGTTACTGAGTGTCAACCTCCTTCGAGTTAACACACTTATTCTCTGCAGTTGGTAAGTAACCATTATTATTATTATTATTATTTAATGTATGTTTGCCTTTTTGGCAACACTCTTCAATAACCGATATGAGAGGTTTTTCTGTTGTTCAAAGACATTTACACTATTTGCTGGAGGGAGGAGTTATGAAATGTACATCAGCATGGATGAAACAAGTCTGGTTTACTGTTGCTTTACGATGCTATACATTTTCATAAATCTTAGGCCCGAGTCGGTGGCAGTTTCATGTGTTTATTAATTAACTCAGAACTCAAAACGACCGCCCGTGGGCTTTCCCTGAGGACTTTTCTAAACTGCAATAGGCCTATGCCCCTTATGGATATATACCGGTTGCCTAGATTCGCGCAAAACTTCAGCAGAATTGGTCCAGTGGCATTGGCGTGATGGAACAATAGACAGACACCACCTCATTGATATAATAGTAAATGTAGTAAATATTATATGTAGGCGTAATTAATTGACACAGTTTTCAATTTTATAATGAAATTTTTAACAACAAAATAATGATCACACTTTGATTACCTAGGATTTCAGCAAACCTGCGTAGGCCCCTACTCAGCTCCCATGTTATTTTTATGGAGGATAGTTAAAATGTGATATATTGCTTATTTAATAATGTATATTAAAGAAACGTGTTAAGCGGCTTTATGACATATATATGCATTGGAAATTCGCTAAGTACGTAGGTTTTCTGCGTTGGGTTTCTTTACACATTTAAATTACACATTGATTGTGTCATTCTTTTACATTACATCATGTGTTTTAGGGGAAAATGGCGTCGACCTCTTGTGATGTTAAACAAAAATACAGTCGCAACTTGTGTTCCTTCACCGGCTGTGGAAGAAGTAAAGCTCGTTATCCAATGCTACACTTTTTTAGATTTCCTGTAAAAAGACCTTCAATTTGTGATGTTTGGATCCATAATTGTGCAAATGAGGCTTTAGATACGGCCACGAAGAAAACTTTGGATAGAAGAGTGGTGTGTGAAAAGCACTTTGAAGACAGTTGCTTTTTAAGCACTCTGAAAACTAGATTACACGCATGTGCAATCCCAACAATTTTGTCTTTGCAAGACATGAATGACGCGCCGTCAACGGTTGCTGCACACATGCTCGTGGCCCAGCAACCAAACCACATAGAACCCCCATCAGAGCAAATTCAATTGTATCAAGAACCATTAAACCCAATGCAAACCCCACGAGCAAATAAGCCATATCCAGCTACCCATGTCCTTCTGTTTATGGTCAGAGGGCTTACCTATAGATGGAAAATGCCAATCGCTTATTTTGCCACCAATAAAATGGTGAACGGCTCTGTTGTGGCAAAACTTGTTCCGAAATGCATAAATGCTGTGCAAAAAGCTGGGCTAAAAGTGAGAGCAGTAGTCTGCGACCAAAGCTCGGTGAACAGAAAAGCAGCTACGCTACTTAACACGTCTTCAGAAGCCCCATTTTTTAAAATCGACGGTAGGAAAATCTATTTCGTCTACGATTTTCCTCATGTTATCAAATGTATCCGGAACAATCTAATGAAGAGAAAAAACGGCTGTTTTGTGGGGCAGATGACATTTAGCAAGACACCCACGTTTGTAACTCATGAGGTAGGTGGTGTTACAACGTTCAAGATTTAATATTTCGTTATTTAATGTATACTCAATTTAATTATGTTTAGCTACCGTATGTTCATTATGTAACATCTAACGACATGTTCACAAATATAGGGGACTTATAAAACAATGTAATTACATGATGTGAATGTTTCAGGAAACAGTCAGTCCTGATGAGCAGAAGGCAGCTGCTTCAGGGGAGCCGGGTGAAGAGCCCAGTATTGGTGTTGTTGACTGGGCTAACGTTCAAATGCTCTACAACATCGACAGCCAAGCCGCCAAGTCTAGAGCAACCAAACTGACGGAGAAGCACATCCGGCCAAACAGTTTCGAAAAGATGTCGGTTAAGTTGGCAACGCAAGTTTTCAGCTTATCCGTCAGTGCAGCCATGAAAACTGCTGTTGAAACTGGAGAGCTGCCTTCAAGCGCGCTTGATACAGCGTACTTCCTCGAACGGATGAACAACGTATTTGACGTGATGAATAGCACACATAAGTTCAGCCCGAACCCATACAAATGTGCTATTTCCGCGTCTAGCAACAGCCATCTTAAAAAGCCGTTTGTTGCATTAGTTGAAGACATAAACTGGGCGAAGTCTTTGAACATGTTAAACAACCAAAAAAGGCCACCTTGTTTGAACAGCTTGGAGCACTCATTGATTGCTACCAGAATTCTCTGGACCGATTTGAAAGAAGATGGGGCAAAATACCTCTTGACTGGAAGGCTAAACCAGGACCCAATCGAAAATGAGTTTTCGGTCGCCAGGCAGAAGTGCGGGTATGTAAACGTATTAGCATATTTTAGTGTAATATTGTAATCCAAATGAAATACAAATGATTTATTGTTTACGTTAAGCTTGGTTATTCCACAATGTTATCAACAAAATAATTTGCGGTAAATTAAATATAAGTAAATAAAAAATTAAAGTAAACAAAATTTAAATATAATATTAGGTAAATTTTATTATCTTAAAATTATATTAAATTTGCTTGTCATTACACAATGGAAATTTGCTTGACAATAATTTTAAACGTATAATACAAAATAACCAATAACATATACGTTTACTTGTTTTTCTAAAAAAATTGTATATTCTAGGTTCGAAAGAAATCCGTCTGTTCGATTGTTCCGCCAAAACTTGAGGCATAGAATACAGGCAGCTCTGGTCCTACCCCCAGCTGGAGCCAACTGCGAACCCGACGACGACGAACTTCTGTCAACAATGACGGTAGAGGCAGAACCACACAGCGGATCCTCATCAGCCTGTCAGTCAGCCACGACCGCCCTCCCCACTGCGGAACAGGAAACCCCTCTCACCCCAGACTCGGACACGGACGAGGATAATGACGACGATCTTAGATCCTCATTGCCATCATTAGAATCCTGTTCCGTTAGGTGTGAAAAATTAAATTCCTCATTTAAGTTTTTTTTTACAAAAAAGTGTTTTGAGTGGGAAAGCATTGTAAGTTTATACATTTTACAACTATTTTAAATTAATTAAAGAAAATAATTACAAAAATAAGTTTATAATTTTAACACTTTGTACACAAAGAGCTACATTTTTCAACTAATAACTTGTATTTTTACTAAGGTATTTCACCGGGTACGGCGTTCGGTCCTGCTTGAAAAAATTCCAATGTGCCGACTGCAGGAGGGAACTTTTGAAGCTGCCATCTGGTCATACAGCAGACAATCCTGAAGAGGCCCTCATCAGAAACAAGGAGTACCGGGATGAAACAAGCAGTCTCGTATATCCAACAGATGAAACAACAGAGGTAGTGGACATCGTGCTAACAGTTTTGGATCATATATTAAAGACCAAAATACACGTTGTTTGGTTTAAGAAAAATGTCATTCTGAAATCAAAACAACGAATTTTCAAGACCCACCCAGACTGGATGAGAGGTGGCACTGAGTGTTATAAGCACAGGGAGTTCATCATGAACAAGATCGTCTCTGCCAAAATCAAAAGAACTCTACAAGCCATGTCCAAAGAACTGCGCCAGCCCGGTGGAAAATATGGTGGCCATTGGGAAAAAGTAATGAAACTGCAAAACAAGTAGGCTATTGCTTTCTTTCAATGCCCAGATCATTTGTTTAAAAATTTTAAAGTAATAAAACTTAACCAAAGCTAGTAATTGTACAAAATTATTAACAATACAAGTCCTTTTAAAATCAGATGGGTATCTTAAAATCAGCCAAAAAATAAATGTGATACGCTATATCGTAAATAAATATTAGATAACAACCTTGCTTTGAATTGATGAGTAAATCACGTTTCATAATAATTACTGATATTTTTTAATTTCAAACCTGTATAATTTCTTAATTTTTCTCAATTTTTTTTCAAAACGAACATACATTTTATTTGAACTTAATAAATGTTTTCAAAGTTAATTACACAAATCACAGAAATTACTTTATTTATTTTAATAATTTTAAATTTTCGTGGAGTTTTTTTAGCCGGTAAAAGTCCGGCACTACTCTCGAATACGGATTTTTGAGTGTCCATGAGGATTTCCTCTCCGCCCGACGAAATTAAAAGGAAAAAAAATTGTGAAAAGAATTAAGTGGGATTTAATAAGGAAATATTGTATGTTATGAATTCACTGAATCATTGGTAATGAAATATCGGTTATACATACTATACACCTATTACACTAATTTGTAATTATAACAGTAAGAGTATTTTCACAAGCGAACGTAGAACATTTATTTATCAAGGGAGAAGCCGCGATTTGACGAAAGGAAGGCACTGGGGCTGGTGGCTCGCAGACGCCCTGCGTGCGAGCCACGGCACTAGGGCAGTGTCGCGTCGGCAGCGCCTATCTTTCTCACTTCCTCTCTCTCTATCGCACAGGTACTCCCGCTCTCTCTTGCACACGGATGTCGTATCCCCTCCTAGCCCGCGGATCGTTGGTTCCTCACGTGGCCACGAGCTGCGCCACTGCGCTGATGCCGTCGGCACTAATTCTATGCTAGTACTAGAAAGTCCCGCAGGAGCACGCCACTGTTCACCCGTCTTCGTCTGACAACTTGCTAATGCAATATCTCCTAAGGTGTATGCTTAATCTATGGTTATATTCTGTCTTTTTTCTGAGAGAGGAACGCCTACTTGTTAAAATTCTGACTTTAATCTCAGAATTCTGACTTTTTTTCTCAGAGGCGAAGAAACAAATTTACGGTGGCCCTTCAGCGCCGTCGTAGCACTCTTTCCTCTTTCCGCTATCCTTGCTAAAGACGGATGTTTGGAATTCAAGAGTATTTTAGTGTAATTTGGTCGATGATTGCGGGGATTTTGGAAATATGTCGTTAGCAACACTGAAGGGTACAAGTACAAAAAAATTACAACACAACACACAGTGTTGCCAGGTGTGGGGATTTGTCCCCGCAGTGGGAAATATTCACATGTTTTTCAGTGTTAGAGGAAAAAAGTGGGGAAATCGTTCACGTGAGGAAATAAGTGGGATTTTTTAAAACTGTATAATGAAACATAATATTTTCAATACATTCAGACAAAAATATTGTTATAACACTTTTCTATCCCATCAGGGCATTAATTATTGCATAACTTCATTTTTGTAAGCCTTTCAACCATAATTGTTGGTTCTCTCTGAAAGTAAAACACTGTAAAGCAATGTGTGATACAAGTCTATGCCTTGTATTTTACAGAACGTAATCCCCAATACCTCACCGCTCTACGTTTTATCATAGATTAAGCATACTCCTAAGGAGTATGCTTAATCTATGGTTTTATTCAACCACCATTCTGGTTTTACGGTTCTTTTTTATTTGGTTTCCTGTACTTTACAGAACCCCACAGCTTCATTTTTAAGTTGCCACAAACCAAAGATTGCACGATCCATTAGTTCAGCAGTCACAATCAGTCCTCTAAACAATAGAAGCGTAAAGTAAATATATGAAACATTAAAAACTCAACATAATGCTGTTGAAAAACCAGTAAAAAGTTACAATACAATAGAGAACATTATTTGTAGGTTAGTAACCTTGCTTTTTAAATTTCCCATACAGTTTATTAATTCATTTGTACATATTTAATATAGTACAACATATGTGTCAGCGCGCAAACAGAGAAGAAAAAGAACGGAGAATGAGTGGGGAAATCAGGGACAGAGTGGGGAAATTTGTAGTTCTTAGTGGTGAAAAATTGAAAAATTATTTTTCCACCTGGCAACTTTGGCAACACTGACAACACAAGAAGTGTTGAAAGTTGCGGGCAGGTAGGTACGTTGGGTAGGCCCTACTTGTCTCTCCTGTTATAAACATTTTTGTTAGTAAAATACACTTCGTCAACGTTTTGGTATTTGCAGTACTATGGCTTCCACCGAAAATAAAGGAGAACTTCACACCATTGATCTGAGTAAACTTAACATACAACAGTTGGTGCAGTTGAAGAACCAAGTTGACAATGTAAGTTTTAATAGGTTAGGTAGGTTTACATTGGTCGTTAATGCTGAGAAAAAACTGGTTTGTCTTTATGTGAAAAGTTTGAAATCAGAAATCTGATCTTTATTGTCATCCGACGTTTACAAGCATTGACAAACGTCATATACAAAAATGTGACATAGAAAATGTAACTAAATTAATAGCACAATGTTCAAAACATTACAATATTATATATGTAAACGGTAATCACAATAATTACTTCTTGTCAATAAAATACTCAAAACACTGTAGTATATCCTAAGCAACCAAAAAGGATCCCAGGGGCTCCTCCTAAACTTGCCCACATCAGATACTGCCTTGAGGTCGGATGGGAGGGAATTGTATAATTTAATTCCTTCATACAAAGTCTGGTTTTTTTAAAAAGGTAGTGTTGTGACGGGGAATTGCCAGGGATCCAGCATTACAAAAATGAAACCTAGAAATGTGGCCCATCTGAAAAAGTGTCTGTTTTTAACCAGTTTCAAAAATGTAGATACAGGGGAAGGTCAGTAAGTTATTGTCAGGAAAAACACCTCTGCACGATTCAAGCCTTGCCATTCCAAAAATTAGTTGTATTGCTTTCTTCTGTAACCGAAAACAGTTTCTTTGTAACAAGTTGATGCGGCACCCCAAATTGGAATGCCATACCTGATGTGTGGATACAAACAAGAAAAGTAAGCAGTTTGTATCACTTATTACTCATCTTTCCTTTGTCCTAGTATCTACACAGTCTGATTGGTAGCCCTTTGTTGATGGCCGAGGGGCCGCTAGGTAGGATAGGGTAATAGCCTCATTGATAGGCATTCCTTAGGCTTTCACACTAGGACAACACCTGTGGGGACTACTTTTCAGAAAACTTGTTTTCAGCGGCAACATTCACACTTGTGTTGCCCACAGGGACACAATCATAACCACCGCAACGCGATTGGTGGCCTGGGGCAAACATTTTATAGGGGTCAATCTATTTCAAATCATCAAAACCTGAATAATATACATAAAACACACTACCTACATTTTATGCCCCATAATGTTTAAGCTTACATTCAAGCAAATAGCTTTACAAATTATTGAAAACAAAAGTTAAAACGAAACAAAACGCCAACTTTAAAGCATTGTAATACGTACTTAACCCTAGGAGTGGCGCCATGTTAACGCGTAGTGTGGCAAGCTAAATTTGGCGATTTTGCAGACCTTTTTTTAAAAATCCATATAAATTCAACCGTTAGAGTAAACAAGTTAACTTTATATTCATTTTGTTCAGAAAGAACAGGAGATTCTAGAAATAGTAAAATAATAAAGATCTAGACATTTTTTTCCGGTAAGTGAAAAGAATAAGAAAATTTTGATTTTTTTTTTGAAATTTCAAACGCAGCCAGGGTAAAATTTTTCCACAGATTTTTTATGGAAAATTCATTATATACATTTTGTAGACAATCTAATTCCCTACATATAAATATATAACATGTTGGGGAAAGAATTTATTTTATAAGTTTTTTGGGGCATAATGTAATAAACGGAAACCCGAAAAATGCGTAAACTGTACAGCGTTAGTTTGTGATGTAAATAAGTAATGTAATATATATGTATACTAATAATGATATATATATATATTTGTAGAGCGAATGAAGTAAGGAATCCAAAAAAGTCATAGGTTTATGGTAAAAAATTGTTGTCACTTATAAATACATGTAAATAAAATAACGTTTTGGAATTTTTGCGTATTTGGAAAAAAAAATTTCACAGTTTTTAGTATATAACTTTTTGACCAAATATTTTACCCCCAAACCAATATAACCATGCTGTAGTACATTCAATTACCTACATAAAAATGTATAACACTTAGGGTAAATTATTGTTTTTATATGTGTTATGTAGCACTAAACAGTCGCGGATTTGGCAAATTTCACAAGGCCTATGTAGGAGTAAACACAACACTTTATAAACACTATTTGTCAAACTTCAGTAATATTTATGCATAATATAATGCATAAAGATTACTGTTATATACACACAAACTTACACTAAACTTACACACTTACACTAAAAACTCCGTAATAATAAATTATTTAGTAATAACTCACTGATAATAGTTATAAAACACGAAAATATCAAACACGATTTCTGGAATGGAAAATATTGGCAGTGGCTACGTACACGTCCGACGTGAGCCGCTACTGTTCACGTCCGTTTCAAATTATGCACCGTACGTTACTTTTCCTGTGATTTTTAAAACAAATTGAGAGCCAGAAAACCTCCTAACCTAATCTAACGTAATCTAACCTATCCTAACCTAACGAAACATAACGTAACGTAACCTAACCCAACATAACCTAAGCGGTAGCGAAGTGAATTTGCCCTTATATTGGACGTGTACGCAGTCACTTCGGAAAATATTTTTATTAGAAATAGCCTTGTAATAATTATTAACTCATAGCAGCTGACGGTGGAGTCAGTGCTGCCATCGCGCAACACCAAATTATTCGCCATTCTTTCTTCTTTCAAATAAGATATTATATGTCATGCAAATATAACATTACACTGGATATATATTCGATTTTGCAATCCGCCGGTTTCCGGCGGATCGCCATTTTACAGAAGAACAAAAATCATCTGTGTTTATAAAATCATATGATCTGTCAAATCAATATATCGATCTAAAACTCCATACCAAAATGAAATATAACTCCTTGGCTGTGCATTGGTACTTCCCGCATCATCGTGCGACGAAAATTACCCGAGGTGGGTAATTTCAAAAAAGTCATGTTTTGACATTTCCCAAGTGTCGGCTGCAAGTATCGTGTCGCGCCTAAAATTCATTTGATTTCTAATCGCGGTGACATTGTTATATACCTGCTACAGGGTTTGTTTATGTAATAAAATGAAAGTTCAGAATATTATCTTTCGAATGATATATATATTATTCACTTTTGAGTTGATTAATAGAGGTTTATCTACGTTGCAAAATTTTCGGTCAAAATCTGCCGGAAACCGGCAGTCGCCACAATAAGCAACACAAAAATCCGCCGGAAACCGGCGGATCGCCACTCCTAGGGTTAAACAAAACTAAGACTCACTTTAGAGCTTTTGTGTGCTTGTAGGCTTCATACTAGAGTACATATAGAAAAAGTTTGAAGTCTGAGAGATATGTCCTTTTTTTACAATCCTCCAAAAATGGTGATTTTTTTAAATCAGCTGGATTTGAACTGCCATAACTCAAAAGGGACACATCATAAGCATTTCAAATTTTCACAATAAAAACTACATGTATAGCAACAAAGTATTAAAATTTGATCACTGAGATTTTGTTTATAGAGGAGCATTATTTACCGTACCTACCTAAAAAGCATATAAAATCAAATTGTATAGCTTGATGCTTGATTTTAAACATAAAAACATAAAAAAGCCTTAGTTGTTGAATATTTTTATACATTTATCTTATATTTAAATTCATTATGATGGTTACTTGCATTTACTTAACTAAAGTCAGCATCAAGAGAACTTGCGGGTCAAGGACAAATGTTGAACTAGGACAGCTGATAATTTCTTCATATAACATATTAGTAAAAATATGCTGTATAAGCTGGTCTATTGTAATGGTTGTTCTTGACCCGTCAGTTCTATTGACGCCGACTATAGTTTACGAGCTGCTACCCCACAAAAATTTGCGAATTTAATCGTTATATCAGCTGTTTATTGAATTAAGGTAAAGTGTCATAAACCAAATAAAACTCTCCTCTATATGAATAACATGGGAACTTGGAAGTCCCGTGGGGCAGAGCCCTGGGGCACAAATTGAAATTGAATTGAGGCTTCACAGGGACTTAGATTTTGAAATTATCTTTTAAATAAAAAAAGAATCTTCAAAATCGGTTAAGTATTAACTTCAGGAAGTGAGTGAACAAAAAGCGGGAATTTCTTTAGGGGCCTAAATAGTAGACCTATAAAAGAAGCACTAGGTATTTTAAAAATTGAAATCTTTACAGACATATATACTGTAATTTATATGTAAATAGGAATATTTATTTATTTATATAAATTAACAATTTTAAATTAAAATACTTGATGCAAAAGCTATGTTTCAGTTCTGTAGCCAAAACATAACAGGAACACAATACATCTAGGTAGATGTCACAAAGGAAGAAATACAGGAAAATGATTGAAAACTTAAAAAACTATTTTAAACTTATACAAATTCCATAAACAAGATCTTATCATCGATTTGTGCCAAAAAAAACCCTTCAAAAATTAAGGGTTACAAATTTTTTAATTTAGCAGAAAGTAATGAGTACCCTACTTCATGAATCCCAAAGTATGATGTATTTTCTTTCCATATCAAAGATATAGTAGGCCTATCTTGTATTTATGGTGGTAAATGGTGGATCGGCCAAATAGAAAATACAAGTGAAGAAAACAATGATGTACAGGTACTGTTCTATCATCCGCTTGGGCCAAGAACTTCCTTCAAAATATCGAAAGATGACATAGAGTGGGTGCCAATTAGTAAAATATTGAGAAAGTTAACACCAATGGAATTCACTGCTGCTAAGGGCCGTAATTTCAAAATTAGCAACAAATTGTGTTCTGAAATAACACCAATTTTTATTTCTGTTTCGTCTTAAATAGTTTGAGCCAAAGGGAAAAATAATAATATATATGTATTCCATAATTTAAGTCTAATTTAAGTATATTCACTTAAAGGCAGAAAATTCTCACCATAGTTAATAAAAGAAATTTACTGTCCTTTGCTGACAATGACATTTTGAAGTAAGAGCTGTACCTATACAAGCAAAGTCTCAATGATCAAATTTTAATACTTCTTTGGTATACATTTAAAGCAATTTTTGTGAAAATTTGAAATTTTTATGAGGTGTCCCTTTTAAGTTATGGCAGTTCAAATCCAGCCATTTCGAAAAAAAATCACCATTTTTAGAGGATTTTAAAAAAAGACTCAGACTTCTAACTTTTTCTACATTTACTCCAGTATGAAGCCTACAGGCACATAAAAGCTCTAAACTGAGTCTTAGTTTTGTTTAAGTATATTACAATGTTTTAAAGTTGGCGTTTTGTTTCGTTGTAACTTTCGTTTTCAACAATTTTTTTTAAAGTTATTTCCTTAAATGTAAGCTTAAACATTATGGGGACATAAAATTAGAGAATTTAATGTATATTATTCTAGTTTTCATTTCATTTTGATATCTCTATAATTAAGGAAAATATTTAAAGTTCCATAAACCTGGGGCAAATTGCCTCAGTTGCCCCCCTATTGTGGTAGCTCTGATCAGTGGCAGTGACTCCAAGTGCAACTGAAAAACAGCCACTGTGATGGCGCACACTCGATGCGAAGCATTTGAATCAAATGGGAGTGTTCGCATTGGGTCACTAGTTGCAGCCACTTCCCAGCCAATTTATGTGTGCGTATCCCCTTTATTTGGAGAAAACCAACTAGTTTAGATACCTAGAGAACAATCAGTTGTGGAGTGGTCAGATTTTAGTACCAGTTAGTGATGACTTTACAGTTAGGCCTAATTTGTTTATTTACGAGGTATAAGATTATTTTGGTATTTTTAAGATACGGGTTTTAAGGGTGGTTGGCAATAGGGGTCGTAGGTAATAGACTCACACATGAACATTTCTCACTTCTTCAGACCTCAACTTTTGCGGTTACACTGTTGAAAAAGCTAGATAATGTAAGAGGTATTTTAGTACCTTTAACTAAATCTGGAGTTCCACCTAATGGAATTTTATATTGAACCCATCATGGAAACCATACTGATAATGGAAATTTCCACGCTCGCCATGGTCTTGCCGAAAATAGATCGCTCGTGTGAACTGTGGAACTGCGATTACGCAGCGGACTCGTTGTGAGATCACAGCGATCCTCCTCATTTGTGTGTTCTAGTTGTCCTTACTAGAACACAATTTCATTATTTTGCTATTAGCCCCATGGCAGAACAACAGGCGAAAGTGTGACGTTGTCGCAGAAAGAAAGCGAGGGCTGCAGAAAGATCAGTCACATAAAGTTACGGCTGCAGACAAATCAACAATGTGTCAATAAAGTTATTGCTGCAGAAAAATGATCCATTCTGCAAACAAAAACTATCGAGAACCATATAAATTCATGTGAACGTAATATTGTAACCCCAAAATTGTGCAGGGTATTTATAGAGGCAGAAATACGATCCGCGAGTATAGACAATTACTCGTAGAGTGGAGTGAATGAGCTTATAATGGCTGATAGTGAACGATGAGCGATGTCCGATAACTATCGTATCGTTTTGCAATGTTGCGATATGACAAGGTGTGATACAAAATTTTGATGGTGTATTTGAGAAGTGATATATATCGTCCATTTCGATACTTCAAATTGCATTGGCACATAAAAAAGATAAATCTTACTTAGTCTTACTGTTTTTGAGTACCCGTTTTGGAATCAAGACACATTACATAAGGGAACCCTGTAATATGTGAACGACACAATATGTCAAAAACGATGCAATGTTAGAGATACCGTACACTGATACGATACGACATGGTACTACAATATTTAGAGAGAATTGAGATGTTCGTATTGCCACTGCGCATTGCTCGGATCGGTCACGTGATCGTGTGGCTCCAATCTGTGACGCTACATTGTGTTTCTGCTTCTACAAACCAACCAATGGCCTCTAGCAATGTGCAATTACCTGTAGTTTGGTCAATGTTGTGGATCACCAATTAGATTATGGCCTCATCCGGTGAGCTGGTTATTTACTCAGTTTGTTTAGAATGATTAGGCCTATTCTAAAAAAATTAAAACCACATTACCTATTAATGTGGGCTGGGTAAATACCCAGCGGGTAGGTAAATACCCAGCGGGTAGGTAAATAAAATACCCCCGTCGTAGCAAACCTGCGTATTCAGCGAATTTCCAATGCATAACATATGTCTTAATACCACATAAAGCCGCATACCAAGTTGCATAAAAATATATTCATAAATAAGCGATATATACAATTTTAATTATTATCCATATGAATAACATTGGGGATAAGGACGTAGGTTTGCAAAAACAAGGAAGACTAACAATTGGTGTTTATGCAAATATAAATATAATTCAACTAGGTGAAGCCACATACCAAGTTTCATCAATATATATTAATAAATAAACGATGTATACCATTTCAATTTTTCTCTATCAGAATAACATGGGGGATGAGTATGCAGGTTTGCTGCAAAAAGGCACACAAAAGTGGGTTTTTATGTGAACATCAATATAACTCAACTAGATGAAGTTACCTACCAAGTTTTATTAATTTATGTTCATAATTAAGGGAGACATTACATTTTACTTACCCTCCATAAGAATATCATGGGGGCTGACTACACAGGTTTGCTGCTACGGGTATAATCCTTAACATTTTTTTTGTTGCAAATAACAATAGACCACAACCAGATGAAGCCGTATACCAAGTTTCGTTAGTATACGTTCATAAATAAGAGAGATATAAATTTGTTCTTATTCTCCATAAAAATAACATTGGACAACGTACTATCTTTAGCACTTTCAATATGTCTGTAACCAATTGACGTAGAGAAATAATCAAAACACCAAATTATGTGTTTTTTAAAGCTGAATCCAATGGTGAAAACTTAAATTTGACTTTTTAAAATATTTCATGTAAAAACTTCAAAAAACCCATTTTGGGGTACAAACCCCCCCCCCAAAATACCACTTTGGATGGGTCGATTTGTCTAGTTTTCGAACTTAGTCATAAATGCTGCTTTATACGTTTGTAGCAAATTTTATCAAAATCAGACCTTTTTTATGAGAGTTATCGCACCCACGGACACATATCCCTAGCTCAAAAAGTGGCGAATACAGAAAACGAATGTAAAATCTCTGTTTTCGAACAATAAAACAAAATATTACTTGATTATCTATAATTTTAACAAAAATTAGCAAAATAAAAGTCAATAAATTTAAACAAAATTTTAAATTAAAAAATTCAATTTTCAAAATAATTTTAAAAAGTAGTAATTACAAAAATCAGTAAAAGAATAGGTAATTTAAACAAAACAGTAAATTTTAAAGAAAAAATTCAATGTGCAAAATATTTGTAAAAAGTAGTAAATTTTAACAAAATCAGTAAATTCAAAAAATAGTAAATTTAAAAAATCAGTATCTTTTGAAGAAAAATATCAATTTGTAAAATGTATAAAAAAACCATAAAATTTAAAGGAAATAGTTATTTGTGCAACTAGTGAGCAAAGTGAGCAATTGCCTCACTCGAGAGAAATCCTTACTCACGAGCCGTAGGCGAGTGAGGAATGGTTTCTCGAGTGAGGCGATTGCACTTTGCACTCGAGTTGCACATTATATTTTTCCTACAGTTATCATAAAACAAATAAATTGGTAAAGAAACGTAACATATTTTTACACAGAAGTGAACTTTTAATATGACATTTAATGTGAAAGTAACATTAATAAATCAGAAACAAAATTATAAAACAAAAAATAATCTCCTTAAAAATGAACACAAACACCCTAAAAGAATTGTTAACCAAAGAATTACTTATATGAACTATTATTACTAAAATCGTCATTAACGTCCATTTTGCGACAGCAAAACCATCTTCAATGTTTACAAATGGCAAATCAATGAAATGGTGGCTTCTGCCGTGACCGGAAGTGTTGTGACAAATACAACAGTACAACAGCTGACCAGCTGATTTACAGCCAGTGCTGCCAACGTATTTCGCGCGCATACGACCTTGTCTGCATGTTACGCGCTCACTATTTCGTGCCTTCACGTTGCAAATCTGGAGTGAGACAAAGTAATTAGAGTGAGACAATGTTAACATTGTCTCACTGATGAGCGAATTGGCCACTTTGATTTCTCAAATCAGTGAGAGAACATGTACATTGTTCAATGTAGGAAAAATCAATTTGTAAGATGTTTTTTTAAATTAGTAAAACTCTAAATTTATATAATTATTTATTCCAATAATATTTTATTCAAATTCTATTATAATTTAAAACACAATGTTTATTTTATTTCAATTATATCATTTTTGATCACATTATACTCCAATAGTTTTTCTGAAACAACAACCACATAACAGTTTGTTTTACTATCAGCTGTTATAATCAAAATCCATATTTATAATAATATAATTTTTCTAACCAGAAATATTTACGGGATTTTTTGTTGTATCAATTAAATATAATGGTCGCTTATCCATAAATTCTTTTGGATTATAATATATTTCATTACTGTTATAATATACTTTTTTATAATCTTGATACATTTTATATATAATTCTAAATTTGTCATTATTACTATCTAAATTAATCAATCGGGATAGTAATACCCATTTAAATTAACTTTTATATTTTTTACAAACATACTCTCAAATTTTGAATTATTATATTCTTGATTGTTTAATCTTCCTTTTTGAAAACCGATAATTATAAATTTTGGATTATATATATTTCTATAAATATTTGTTGTTTCGAAACTATATGTTTTTACAGTTATTGTTTTTTGTTTAATACATTGCCAATGATTAAAATGAAACAATATTTTTCACTTTAAGTTAAATCATTAATTAATTGAATTTTACTTGTAGTTTTATATTCAATAATCGCTACTCGAATAAAAAAATCATCAATTGTTATTTTGCTTTCACTTGGTAAAGTTGTTTCATCGAATGTTCCATCTGCTTTTTTAGTTTTCTATCGAAAAATTGTCTCATCATCTCCAGATCTTATAAATGAAATGTTGAAACCTCCTTTATATATAGGAATATTTACATTTTCAAATCCTAATCCGAAATGTGATAAGTTACCAATTGCTTCAAATTTATTGTTAAAATCGGATTCAAAACCATTAAAAATTTGAGCTATTGCATAAATTTTCGAATAAGTTAATGTGGCTTTAATTTTGGTTAAAATTCTCGGATATTCGATTTCATCAATTAATTTATTATGTTTTCGAACTTCAACTTTTGAAAATAAAAATGGTACAAAATTATCGATTAATTTCACATTTGTTTTTTCCTCAAAAGCATTTCCATCAGTTTTTGTTAATTTACCAGAAATATTAAATTTAAATTTCGATGTACAAAATCCATCCCCAAAATCAACATTAAATTCAGTTTTTTTATTTGGTTCATTTAAATGTTCTTTAGATAAAGGATACAAATTTTTATATTCAGCTCTATCAATTTCATATGTTTTAGCCATTTATCATGGGAAAAAAATGCTTTTTTAAAACCATTAAAATTTATGATAATCAATAAAATAATCAAGATTATTTCAAATAAGTAGTCAACTTCATCATAATCAATTTTTTCTTTAAATTTTTGAATATCTGAAGCATGATTTACTATGAAATAAGCTGGTAATTTTTGATATTCTAAAATCAATTCCCAATTCAAAGTATTTGCATAATCATCAATAAAATTTTCAGTCAAGTCTTGATATTTACAAATTAGATCGATATAGTCTTTTAATTGATAATTTATGAATTCTTCAATAAAATTAATACTTAATGATTGTTATTGCGCTATTTTTTCCCCATTTATTTTGAAACAATCTAATCATATCAATATTTAATTCATATTTTTCAGAAATAACATCCCAATCTTCTTTAATTAATTGAAATTGATTTCTAATAATTAAAAGATCAACTAAATTATATGTTGCCATTTATTAAGAGAACATTTTTGAAATTTGACTTTTTTATAATTGCATATACAGCATTTTGCTTTAATTCTGTTCATATTTTTGTTTTTAATTATCTCATCATCTTTAGAATTAGTTTTTGTTTCATGTATATTGAAAAAAATATATTAATACTTTACCTGTTACATCATCTTCTCCATCCCCATCTTCATCAATAAATTCTGGTTTGTTAATAATTTGTTTGCTTTTTTAACTTTTTGTTTAAATTTATTTAGCTCTATAATTTCATGGTTGACACTATTAAATAAGGGTTTTAGCTCATTTTCATTCCTTTCAACATATTTTCCAAGATTAATCAATGCATCAGCTAAATTATTTAATTCTTTTACGGTTTCACTATGTTAAATTCCAATTTGAATTACTGTATTTATAACTTCTTCCAATTCTGATTTTATTACAACATCATACTCATTAACACTTGGTTTAACATTAACTATTCTTCTTGAATTTACACTTCCAAATATATCAAATATATTTTGCGAATCCATATTTATTATTGATTAATTTATTGATTATATTATCAAATTTTTAATTTGTATTTAGTCAATTTAATACAAAAACACATAAATGACCACAAATTGGTGGATCATCAAAATTTTGAATTTGATTATCATTATAAAATCAATTATCTTCTCCTGAATATTTAACCAATTCTTTTGGTGGTTTATCCACAATATTTCCATAAGAATCAAAATAATATTTAATTTTATATTTTTTATAATAACAAACCCATTGTGTTCCATTTCCATCAAATGAATCTAAATTTTCAATTCCACATTCAAATTTATTAACATTATTTTGGAGTAAATCTCTCATAAACACACCTTTAAAATATTTAATATTTTTACATCATTTTTCCAAATCCCCTAAAGTTAATAGTTAAAAATTTGTTGTAATTGTTTCCATTTGATTTAATGTATTTTCATCCAAACCAGATCCTTCTACGTTTGATAATTCATGATCTAACTAATCAACAAAATTTCTAAATTTAGGAATTACAGTTTATTTTACAACTTTTGCTCCTTTTCTAACATTTGGTGTATAACTTTTAACAAAAGGTATATGATCTGCAACTTCCAAAATTTCTTTTAATAACCCACCATTTTTAATTTGTTTTAATTGATTATATGAAAATTCAATTCTTAATCCTTTATTTAGTTTTTATTTTTATTTAATTTATTAATTTGTCTTTTTGATAATAATATGTTATCCTTACCTCCAATAAACAGATCAATTTTAAATTGAATTATAATCAATGTTTTATTTTAAAATCCCGATTTAATTTTAGATTTTTGATTATCAGTTAAATTAACATTTACTTTATCCATTTATGTTAAAATTTTAAACCTTCTTCCAATCCCATACCAAATTTTCTTTCTAAATACATCACACCAGCTTTTGGAACAGCAATTAATCTTTCTCCAATACCATAATCACTATTTTTTGTGATTTCCCATGATTTTTCTTGTAATATTTTATCTGCAATTTCATTTCTCAATTTTGAATCTTTATGATCTTGATAAAAAATATGTTCTTTCGCTGCTTTATCTAAATAATTTATTCCTAAATCACCTATTTTAACCCTTTTATTTAATTTAGTTCCCGCTCCTAAATAATGATATCCAGAACATGCAATTCAAATAGTAAATTATTTATAAAATCATTCAGAATTCCCGAACCGATAATTGGTGATGCCATTGCACCTGAAATTCTTTTTAAATATTTAATTCCTTCAGGTTTTTTAATTAATTCATCTGATTTAATTGAAATAAAATCCTTAATTGCTCTTTTTCCATTTACAAAATTATTATTTCCTGCTTTTTATTGTGCATATATGTAATTTATAATACTTGCTAATTTATTTAAATCATCTATAAATCTATATTCAATTTTATTTTCAGTATATTTTCTAATCCCCGAACCTTCAACTTCTCCTTTTGAATCCCAAATATGTTTAATTAATATCATATATTTATCACCTTTACTAGATTTAGTGTTTTTAGTGTTTGGATCATTATTTTTATAAATTGAATTAGTTTCCCATAACATTTTTGAGTAATTATTTAAATCATTGTGATTGTACTAATTATCATCAGGTTTACTTTCATATGTTAATAATCTCTATAATCCATGTGTTCCATCACATATTTTACCATTAATTATTAAATCGTCTTTATCAACAATACAAATTTTATCACCAATCTTAAATGATTTATTATGTTTATCCCAATATAATCCGAATGAATTTTTTTGCTCTTAGTAGATATTTTTGAGCAATTGGACCGATAGTTTTACCCAAAGTTTCGGGAGAAACAATATTCGGATCAATAAATGTCGATTCCTCTTGAATAATTCTTTCTCTAATTGGTCTAAATGGTGTACTTGAAGTTAATATTTCTTCAACAGTTTCTGGTATTGAAATACTCGCAAATTGATTAACAACAGGTACTAATTCCATTAAATTTTTGTTTTTATTTAAAACTTCCCCAATTTTATTTTCAACTTTACCAATAGCTGATGTTATATGTTCATATGCTTTTTGTTTAATTTTTTCATAATTTTCTTCAATTTTAATTTGATTTTTAAATTCTTGTATTAATCTCTTCTCAATAAAATCTAATTTTTTAGCTTCATTAACGGATATGATTTCCATTTATTAAGAGAAAATTTAACACAAATCACGATAACGTAAATCGTGTTAACGTAAATCATGTTAACATTTCATTTCTGAAATTTTTATAAAATGTATAAATATTCAAGACATAAACAATATTAATAAAACAAATAGTTTATCCAACAACTTGATCGATTAAACACCAACTCATTTATATCAGAAAATGTATTCATAAATTTTCCTTCATTTGTTTTAAAAATCAGATTTATAGTTAAAAACCCATAATTTTATTTCAAACAGTTATTACTTATTTCTTTAAATTCATTAAATTCATAACAGTATCCACTAAACTATTATAAATTTTCTTTATGTAATGATCATTTTGTTTAAAAATACATAACATATTTAAATTATTTCTAATTAATCTAAATATATAAAAGAGGAAGTATGTATATATATATATATATATATATATATATATATATACATACATATATGTATGTATGTATGTATGTAGCCTATGGACCCCAAAACCGCTTGACAGATTGTAATGAAACTTTCAGGCATTATTAAGCATTATTCAAGGATGGTTTGTGTGAAGTTTGGTGCAAATCTGTCCAAAGGGCATACAAGGGCATCTGACCCAGAGGGCATACAAGAGTGCAGTGTCAGGTTTTATAAATTTAGTGTTTACAAAATTAACAGCTGTAATTAGTAAACAACTTAATTTGGGCGCAGCAACGCGCGCCGGGAAACTGCTAGTTGAATATAAACTTTAGAAAAACATTGTAATAAATAAATACATGAAATATTTTTATGTCTTCCCAATACAACATATTCTTTGATTTTATATTTTTTTCACAAAATACAATCATCAAAAACAATTAATGAATTTGGTTTACAATTGTTTAATGATATTATATCAACACACAAACTATAAAAATGTGAAATTTTATTTTTAATGTTTAACTCAATATTTTTAAATATTTTTTGCAATATTTGATATGATGATTGCTCTAATGATTTACTAAAAATATATAAATTTGAGTATGGAATTAATCTTTTATAAATAAAATTGAATAATAATGTTGTTTTACTAGAACCACTTGATCCGATAATTAATACAGTGGAACCTTGATAACACGACTCTCAAGGGGATCTCTAAAATAGTCTTCTTATCGAGGTGCACTTGTAATTGAGGGTCGTGCTATCAAGGTGGTTTTCACAACAAGACGTGCTATCGAGGTCACAGACTTTTGCTTTACCAAACACATTTTTTATGAAACATTTCTACATTACTGTATACTTAGTGGCTTACAGGGGATATAGCCCCTAAAATATAGTGTTTGTGTGAGTGGATAATCATAGCTGATCATTACTTCATTTTGCTTATTAATAAAAACACTGTAGTGATATTTCCATAAGAAAATCATTGGATCCTTGAAGTCCAGTGGAGCGTAGCCCACGTAATGTTTGACACTTCTGATATTTTTCCCACCGTCCTTGGCCCTCAAGCTTTAAAATGAATCGTCATAACCTAACTTAACTTCTTCCTAGCTCGAGATATTTCGTGGGGACCAATTCGGTTATGGAATTAATATAAAGAAGAAATCAGTCATAAATAAAAGAACACACATACAAGTAAAACAAACTTCTTTATTATTACCATATAACATGATGATGCGACTGATCTGACCCGTGATAGATAAGGAAAGGCCGGAAGAGGAAGGGGGGTAGGGAAAGGGTTTTCTTGTTGAGACCTGAGCCCAAGATGTTGTTTACTTCAAAACATCTATTCTACCCGTGGGAACTATGCGTGAGAAAGGTTGAGTCGTGCTATAAAGGTTCCGTAACGCAAAACGGCGCGCTATTGAGGTTAGAGTCGTGAAATAAAGGTTTACTTACCCAAAGAAGCGTGAAATTGAGGTGGGAGTCGTACTATAAAGGTTCAGTTATTTGAAAAGACGTGCTATAGAGGTTTATTTATTAGTAATATGAAATGACAAAAAGACGTGCTATCGAGGTATTTATTTGAAAAGGAGTCGTGTTATAGAGGTATTTATAACATTGAGTGTTATGGGAGATTCGCGGGGATTAGAAAATCAGACTCATTATCGAGGTTTTCGTCTTATCGAGGGTCGCCGTAGCGAGGTTCTACTGTAATCTAATCGGTTGATTATTTCAAGTTTTTCCATCATATAATTCAAGTTGAATTCCATCTTTTTCTTTTAAAAATGTCTCCATTTAAATAAGATGAAATTATTTAAAATATCAGGTTTTCCATCAATATTAGAATTGAGATTAGAACATCCAATACATTTAGATGATGCAAAATATAGTATAGGTCCTAGTGGATTTGATTCGCATAATTTCGTATCAAATATACCAAATGATTGTACTTATAGTTATTATATTGAAGGAAGTAATGATAAAAAATAGGTAAAAATTGTCATATAAAAAACAAGAAATTATAGTATTGAGGACATTAAAAATAAGTTTGTAAATGGTTTCAATTAATTTAAAAAGAAAACTAATAAATTTAATGACAATGATTTTGAAATGATTATAAAAGAGCAACTTGTTTCAATAAAACCCCCAGTAAATATAGTAATTGATCCAAAACTATTATATTTCTTGGATATATTACTGAAAACATTCTAACAATTCATGGTTATTCGAGGCAAATAAAACAACAAAAAGCACACATACTTGTTAATTAAGGTCTTTTGATGTTATAGAAATTCATTGTAATTTAGTTGATTATAGTTTTGAAAATCATAATGAACATTCACATTTACTAAAGAATCTGAAATATGTTATATGAATTTTTTTCAAATGTTGAATATGGTGCCAAACTAGTAATTAGTAATTAGTAAAGAACTAATGAAATTCACTATGTTCCATTAAAAAATATAAATAAAATTAAAAAATTCATAAATTTGATTAAAGATAGTGATGGAAATTTATTAAATAATGAAAATGTTAAAAATATTTTATATATAAGATTAAATACCCCCGTAGCAGCAAACCAGCGTACTCAGCGAATTTCCAATGCATATATTTGTATCTTAATACCACATAAAGCCACATACCAAGTTTCATCAATATACATTCATAAATAAACGATTTATGACATTTTAATTATTCTCCATAAGAATAACATGGCGGCTGATATGCAGGTTTGCTGAAGCAGGGCCCAAGTGCCCTAAAGCAGCCACAGTGGGCCAGGGACTTTCCCGCCCACTGGAACTCCACAAAACAACAACAGGAACACAAAAATGGGGTTTTATACAAATATCAATATTAACTCAAGTAGGTGAAGCCACATACCAAATTTTATTAATTTATGTTCATAATTAACCCATTGGCGTAGACATACGTGCTGGTCTCGTTCCTTACTTGTAATTTTATTAACCTGTGAATTGGAGTATAATATTGGTGATTTTAAATGGATTAACCCACTGGCGTAGACACACGAGCTGGTCTCGTTCCTTACTTCTAATTTTGTAAACCTATGAATAGGAATAGAAATTTGTATTTTTAAATGGATTAATGGTTTATTTTTATTAAAATACTGTTTTCATTCAGTTTTTAGAGTCGCATTGGCACACACACAGTAGACATAAGTAAAAATTAGTGAAACCAGTGTTGACCATGTGCAACTCACAAAGAATTAACCGATCCCGTCAACTTCCAAGCAAGCCTGCCACCGTTTTTTTTACTTGGGCCCTCCCACCAACGTTGCCACAGACCGGTTAACTCATTGTGAGTTGCACGAATGTTCAGTTTTGGCCGTGTGCGGGAATCGAACCCACGAACATCGTATCCACACCTGGCCAAGGTGTTTCCACGATGTAGCCAACTCAGGTAACACGACCAAGGGCCTAGCAGCGATATTAAGGTTTTTCAGTCAGTCCGCGCCCCTAGCGAATAGAACCGTAGTCGCCCGCGGTCATTAGTTACATATTTTGCTACTAGAGTGCAGCACCAATCATATCCCGTTACAGGCTGTTGCGAATAGAATCAAATTACTACCGTAATGGGTTAATGGTGTATTTTAATTAAAATATTATTTTCTTTCAGTTTAAAAAGTCGCATTGGCACACACACTGTAGACATAAGTACAAATTAGCAAAATCAGTGTTGACCATGTGGAAGTCTCAAAGAATTAACCGATCCCGTCAACTTCCAAGCAAGCCTGCGACCGTTTGTTTTACTTGGGCCCTCCCACCAACGTTGCCACAGACCGATTAACTAATTGAGAGTTGCACAACTGATCAGTTTTGGTCGTGTGCGGGAATTGAACCCACAAACATCGTATCACCATCTGGCCAAGGTGTTTCCACAACGTAGCCAACTCAGCTATCGCGACCAAAGGCCTGGCGGCGATATTAAGGTTTTTCAGTCAGTCCGCGCCCCTAGCGGATAGAACCGTAGACGCCCGCGGTCATTAGTTACATATTTTGCTACTAGAGTGCAGGCAGCACCAATCAACTCCCGTTATAGGCTACTGAAAATAGAATAAAATTACTACCTCAATGGGTTAAGGGAGATAACACGTTACTTATTCTCCATAAGAATAACATGGGGCTGAGTACGCAGGTTTGCTGCCACGGGAACTATCGGCTGGAAAATGTTTTTTAGTGGAAATATCAATAGACCACAACGATATGAAGCGATATACCAAGTTTCATCAGGAAAAGTTCATAAATAAGCGACAACAAACAAATAATATACAATTTATCTTATTCTCCATAAGAATAACATTGGACAACGTACTGTGCTTAGCACTTTCAATATCTCTGTAACCATTTGATTTAGAGCTATGATCAAAACACCAAATTGTGCGCATTTTTAAGCTGATTCCAATAGAAAAAATTAACATTTGACTTTTTCAAAAATTATATGTAAAACGCTCAAAAAACCCATTTTTGGGGTACAAAACCCCCCCAAAACCCGCCTTTGGATAGGTCGATCTGTTTGGTTTTTGAACTTAAAGTAATAAATGCTGCTTTACACTTTTATACCAAATTTCGTCACAATCGGATTATTTTTACTAGAGTTAACGTGCTCACGGACACACACACACACATATATATATACATATAATGTATGTGTGTCCGTGAGCACGTTAACTAATTATGCATAAGAAATTCGCTGAGTACGCATGTTTACTGCGACGGGGGTATATTAAGGTTAACCGATCCCTTCAACTTCCAAGCAAGCCTGCCACCGTTTTTTTGACTTGGGCCCTCCCACCAACGTTGCCACAGACCGTTCACCGTTCAGACCGTTCATTTTTTTTTTGTGTGGGGATATATACGTCCTAGTCTTGTATCTGTGTGGGTATTAAATTTGCTTTGAGAATGAGTTTGAGATATTGGTATAAAAACCTATTGCAGGGTTGTAAAACCCTGTTACAGGTTTTTTTGATTTCTAAAAATCCTAATACTTAGAACATAAAAGATTTAAATAATGAAGATGTAATTGGTAGTTTTTATGATTTTGAATTAGAGAAAACAAATTTATAACAAACAAAATTGCAAACAAAAAAAGGTTTAACGAGTTTGCACGCAACATGCTGACGTGAGGGAAGAGAAGAATACCCACACAAAAACTTTTAAAACTCAAAATCAGTGTAAAAACATACATTTGTCCAATTTTTATTGAAATCTGAAAACATTGATTTTTTGGCTGTTCTGATACTCCTGGTTTCATTTACTTGCAAAGCAGGGAATACAATTTTGCCCAATATAAGGTTAGGAGGAGGTCCAGACAGGCTTGAAAGTAGGCATGAGGTTGCTGGGGATGATAAAAGTACTCTAACAAAGGAATAACAGGCTTTTCTCATTAAAACCCCCATAAGACATCGTACTGTGTTTAGTCGATACACATTTTCTGTAATAACTCGGTAAATATTTATGCTAGAATGACGAGAGAGGGCTTCAAACTTTCGCCTCTCTAATTCCTACAATTTTACATGCATTTATTTTACATCTGGGGCTTTTATAACCATTTTTGGGCCCAAAAACTCGAAATTTGAAAGATTAATCCCCAAAAAAAGGGGTTTAGAGTTTTCCGATTGTTTTGCCCAACGAACTTGTCCAACTGATTACAGAAAGGAACGTCCCTACCAAATTTGAAGTAAATCGGACAAAAAATGTGACCGCTAGAGTGAAAACACACACATATATATATATATATATATATATATATATATATATAAAATTTTTAACGACCCCCCAAAACGTGTTCAGGGGGTCACGTTAGGAACTTCTGTGGTGGTCCCGGGCTTAAGTTTCACTGTGCGGGTCATGCTAATAGTTCACTTTCCATAGGAAATTCACTAATAATGTAACCGTGGGGGGGGGGGGGGTTACATTTTCCCTGCAGTTCCACTTCCCCCACTTCTCGCATTGCTTTGAGAAATAACAAAATAAAATGTACAGAATTCTACATTTTTTGCAAATGTAGAATTTCAGAATGTTTCTGTGTAATAATTCATAAATTTTGTAAATAAATCAAAGTTTAAAATTAATGAAAGAGTTAGAATTGAAAATAAAAATCAACATTTGCAAACAAATATAAAAATAATTGGTCAAGAGAAATATTTATAATTTCTCGATAAATAACACAAATCCTATTACTTAGAACATAAAAGATTTAAATAATGAAGATGTAATTGTAGTTTTTATGATTATGAATTAGAGAAAACAAATTTATAACAAAATTGTCATAATAAATGGAGAAGAAATGTTCTAGAAGTAAAGAATTTAAACATATTTCAGAATTTAATAAAGATAAAAATAATAAAGATGGTTTATGTTTTTATTGTAAAGAATGTAAGAAAATTTATAAAAATAAATGTTATGAAATATTACACCAATTGAGTTAAGTGAAGAAATGTGTAATAATTGTAAATAAATTAAAAATATAGAAAATTGTCATAACACTCAGTTTAGTAAAGATAGAAAATATCCAATCTGTATTAAATGTGTTAGAAAATTGTTTATGATTGCAACAAAATGTGAATGCGGAAGAGATATTAAATGGAATTATAACTATTCACAACATTTACAAACAAATATTTATAAAACATATATTAATTCTATTAAAAATTCATAAAATAAAAAAGTTAAATTTTTTGATTAAATTTGTTTCTAATAAATGGATCTGTTAGAATAAATTAATAATATCGGTGAATTAAAATTTAAAGAATATAAATCATTAAAAAGTTTAAATTTGAATGGGAAATATAAAATTGAAAAATTTGAAAGAACAAAAAGATAAATATGGTTATACAATTATTGTAGGATTATAAAAACATTTGCCAAATAGATTTTTAAATATTATTGATAGTAACAAAATTAAAGAATTAAACAAAAAAGAAAATTTACATTTGATTGTTACGGAATTTAAACATTTTAAAGATAAAGTAACTGTTTTAGTTAAATTTGAATAAGGTATTATTTGAATAAATCATTATAGAAATTATATTTTTACTGGTTTAAAATTTTTGTATAGTGAATAAAATGTACTGATTTTGATTAAATTTACTTTTTTCTCAAAAGTTTTCCGATTTTATTAAAATTTAATTTTTTTATTAAAATTTTCTTATTTTGTTTAAATTTACTTTTTCTTTAAAATTTACTGATTTTGTTTAAATTTACTTTTTTTTTACTGATTTTTGTATTTACTACTTTTTTAAAATTATTCTGCATATTGAATTTTTTAATTTACTGATTTTTGTTTCAATTTATGGACTTTTCTTTGAAATTTGCTCACTTTCATTAAAATTATAGATAATCAAGTAATATTTTGTTTTATTGTTCGGAAACATATATTTTATATTAATTTTCTGTATTTGCCACTTTTTGAGCTAGAAGTGACATGTAATTATCTACTTATCTATATATATATATATATATATATATATGTTCACAGTTTCGAACCAATGGTGTTTTGGGGTCTGGGGACCTTAAAACGAAAAGTTATCATGGTCCCGGGCCTAAGTCTTACCATGCCGACTACGGTAATAGCTTCTTCCCTATAGGGGAAATTCGCTAAAATGGGTATACCCAAAATGTGGGTATTTATGATTTTTAAAATATTTAAGGAATTTTTACTCGGTTTATTGAAATTCCCACGCTGTTTATATTTTGGTTTGAAAAAAGAATAGTGAGAAGTTAAATATAGGTATATTTGATTGATACTGTTTGACAATTCCACGAGGAAAACTAGATTACTAAATATTAGTTACGTTTATACCGTGGATAGTTTTTCAGATCAGTGTTAATACTATTTTATTAGGTGCTGTAATAAATTTGAACTTTGTTTAACTTAGGTTAGATAAAGGTTAAGTAAATATTTAACATTTTATTTGGGTGAAGAGGGGTAAGTGGAACCGGGTTTTAGCATAGGTCAAATTTGACCTCATTTTGCTCACTTACGATTATAATTACAATTGTGAAAATTTTTATATATAAATTAAAACTAATTAGCTTTTGAAGGATAATAATTATTTTTAATTTGAAAATGTCCTTCATAAAAATATAAAAAAATAAAAATTTGTGTTTTGCGGTTACAGTTGCCCCACCCTGGGGGCAAGTGGAGCCACCCCCTCTATATTTGTAAAAAGTACATTGAGAGGAATGTGGGGCAAGTGCCTCAATAGAGAAAATTGTTGTGATTCTGAGACTTTTTGAATTGTAAAAATACCTCTATCCGTTACCAAGTTACAAACTGTTTCGTAGACTTCTGCAAGCCATATCCTAAATTGGTAAAAATTAAAAATTGTAAAATGAAATACAATTTTAAAATGATAGCAAATAAAAATACTTACATTGTTTTTTTTAAGTAGAACACTGGGCACATGATTCATTAAATAAAAGGTTTTTTGTAAATGTTGAATTTTTGTAGGTTTAATACAGACAACCGTGCTCGGCCAACAAAAAGAAAATTGAAAAATCAGCACCTTAGTTTGATAAAAAACAGTCCTTAGGTGTTAACTATACGTTAGGCTAACTAAGATATTTATACTACTATTTTCAGGATTTTTTCCGAATGTTTATTGGAATATGAGTAAAATATTATGCCAAAGGTAAGTTCTCCCTGACGTCCTAGTGACGGTTCAGGGAGAACTGTCACTATGTCACCGGAGGGGGCTTTATGTTCCATGTTTGTTTTCAGAATGCTTTCTTAAGAAAACCACTTCTTTGTCACTTACTTGACTAAATTTCATAATTTTACCGACATAATATGTCAATTTTTGTATTTTTTATCCTGGTTACACTTGCCCCACGAGAGGTTCCACTTGCCCAACCTGCAAAATTTCAGGGGCAAGTGTAACCACGGGTGGAAAATCTAAACCATAAGGAATAGATCAAATCTAAAGGGATATTCTGAATCTACATGTAAAAAATTAGTTTCTAAACCAAAAATAGTGAGATTTACCTTACAAATGTAGAAATTAAAAACTGTCAAAGTTTGATCTTTTTGAATTTGCATGTAAAGGTGAAATGTAAGCTTTTGTTCAACATTCTAAAACTATAACTTGTTCATGTTTTATTTGACTTCTTAAGGTTAAGAATTACAAAGCAAGGTCCAGAGAACAATTTATGATAGTTATTTAGGCCCAAATCTGTCTTATCAGTTGACCGATAAGCCGGGTTACATTTTCCCCTCGGTTCCACTTCCCCCACTTCACGCATTGCTTTGAGAAATAAATTTTTATTAACACCAGGCATTAATTAATAGTTTCTGGAAGTGTTCTGTAATATATAGCAATGTGAAGTGACTATAAAGTTCCTGAGATTCATAAAACAATATCTGCTAAAACAGAGTGCTAAATAACCATAGCAAATAAAAATAATAATCTACGGATATTGTTTTAGGTGATAATTTTCACACCTTATCTAATTAATTATATAAATTCTAAAATCTTATTCATAAAACCCTATTACAGGTTGCTTACCTGTTCTTCCTATATAAGAAATAGGCGATGCAAATCCCTACCTCTGCCTCAACAGACGCCTTCAAAAATATAATAAATAAAACAAAGTAATGTAAAAATGCCCTATCTTTGGCTTCAGATGTCAATTTTCAACTTGAGTAAAATGTTAATTCGTGATGCAAATAAAGAAAAAGTACATGCATTAGCAATATCTAGATGATTATTGTATGTATGTAAATAACTTTTAAACTTTTTTCATCTACATTCATAAATATAATCAAAACACAATCATAAACTGTACACAATCTCTTTGGGTGATATATTACTGCTCTTGTTTCAAAATGGCCTTTGCAGATGAGTTCTGTTTCATCTCCACTTATACCAATGAGTTTTACTGGTTTCTCCAGACCTTTTTTACATATCCTGCTGCTCCTCCTTTGATTTGAGCTTTTTTCGAGAAACCTCCTCCTGGTAACAGATTCATTTCGGAAAATAAAAACAATATCGTATAAATATGCTATTTAATTTAAATCTCTTCAAAGATACAACGTTTACAATATTTAAGCTCTTTAACATTTACTATGATTGTGCTATGCAACACATGAGGCGGGGTTGGGTGTTACGGTGTGTTATTTGGGAAAAGGAGGGTTAGAAATGGTGAAAAACGAGTTTTGAATGTTCGGAAATGTCTTGATTGCCAACTGGTAAACAAGGGTGTGACACTTTACTACCCCCTCCTTTTGTTTTGAGTCAACCTTAGGTAGAGGGATCTATTAAAGTTAATTTTTATGTCCTTTTGTATGAGGAAATTTCCCCTGTAAGTTATTTTAAAAAGTGCTTTGTGTTTTCTTCCAGGAGCTGATGGTGTTTCAAGATTCAGTCCACAGTTTGAAAATCGCTCAAAGCAAATTCCAAGAATCTAAGGAGAGCCTGGAAAAAATTACTCCAGAAAGTAAAGGAAAGGACATCATGGTACCTTTAACAGGATCCGTATCCTTTTGACAACTACTATTTCATTGAATCAATCAATCAATTAATCAATCAATAATACTTTATTCATTAGTACATAAAATGCACAGAATGGTGTCAATACATACATTGTTTAGGTGTATGCTGAAAACAAATAATAAAATACAATAATTCTTAACAAACAATAATTCAAATTAAATAAAATCATGGTTCTAATTCTAACTCTAACTTGCCAAGTTCACTACAATAATCATGAAAAAAGTCATCAATAGTATACAGTGGCTTATTGATAAGATATAGCTTTACTTGATTTTTAAACGTTTTTGTTCTGTTATTCGTTTAAGATATTCTGGCAAAGAATTGAAAAATCTTATTCCAATATATGAGGGTTTTTTTGTGAACAATGAAGAATTATGCTTTCTGTATGCCAGTTGATTACCTTTCCTTGTTTCATACTGATGAAAAGAATTTAATTGGGGTAATTTTTGAAAGTTTGATCTAATATGAACTACTAATGTAAAATAAAATGATATAAATTACTAATGTAATTGAAAAATAAATAAACCATAAACTGTCAAAATTTCTGTATTTTTGAAATGTTCTTTTACAGAGTCCCCCGGTTTCAATTTTAACATAATACGAAGGTTTTTTTTTTGAAGTAATAGTATTCTGTTTAGATTATTGTTTGAAGTAGAACCATAAAGGCAGAAACCAAAAGCTATATGCGATTCAATTAGAGCATAATAGACAATTTTTAAAGTTTCAAAACTACTGAATTTGGACATCTGTCTCAATGCATAAATGCCTGAAGATATCTTTTTACAAACTGAATCTACATGATTGTCCCAGGTAAAGAAGATTTTTACAGCAGAAAAGGCTTCAGGGATAAAACACTCGTTCTGTTGTTGCTTCAAAATCTTGAAAATATATAATTAGTTAAAAAAGTACATCATTTAATATTTCAATTGGCACTAACTAAATTTGCAGCAAGCTAGACCTTATCACGGGGATTGGATATGTGAAAGACTCTTATATCTTGACAGGCCCTCAACTTTTAAATAATTAAATAAATCTGTTTTGTCACATCAATGTTACAATCATAGCATAGCTACAAAACTGGTGACATTGTCAAAATACTATTCCAATTTAAACTTATTAAAATACCTTAAATCGAGATTACAAGTTCTTAAAACAAAATAAAAGTAAATAAAATGTTTTACATCAAAGTAATTCATGCATTTGATTTTGCAACTTAATTGTCAGTAAATATTCATTTACACTATAGTATGTCTTGCTCAGCAGAAAATCAGCAAGGCTGCTTTTGAAAGAACTGGTATTGATAAACTTTTTAAACCTTCGCGGTAATTTGTTAAAAAGTTTCTTCCCCATATATTTCGGTGTTTTTTCTATTAACTTCAGTCAATGTCTAGGATATTGAAAATCAGTTTTAAATCTTGTGTTATATATGTGCTCAAAGTTTTCATTATACAAATTATTTAAATTTGACTACACCATTAACAGTGTTTTAAAAATGGTTAAATTTGGAGTGGTAATTATTTTGAACTCCTTGTAAATCGGTTTGCATAAAACCTTCCACAATAAAAATGTCATAGTTCTTAAACACTTTTTTTGAACTATAAAAATTCGATCAACCTCCGATGCAAAGCCCCAGAACTCAATTACATATTGGAGTATTGAGTAAAAGTAAGCGTAGTATATCATTTCACGGTGTTTAAAGTCTATTGTGTTTCTTAAACGCACAACGTACAGACCCACAAATTTTGCATTTTCAGCAACTGATAATGATTGGTTTGTAATTGCCCTAGACTGGGGTGTATAAAATCTAATCAATTTTGTTTAATCCTGGTTCATTTTCAACCCGTTCATTTCAAATTATTTCTCCAGCTCAGTTAGACCTTCAGTAACTTTTAGGCTTAATTCCTCTGTGTTTTTGGATTTAAAAACTGCAGTTGTATCATCCGCATATATAATTTGATTATTCAAATTATTTTTGAGCAGGTCATTGACATATATAAGAAAAAGGAGGGGCCCCAAAATCGAGCCTTGAGGAACCCCAACTTTAATATCTTCCCATATTGATTTTGATTTTAAATTATCTTTAAAAATAACTGTTCTTTGATGGCAACTACTTAGATAGGATCTCAACCATAAGACTGATTTCTTTGAAAATTTATAAACATCCAGCTTGTTTAGAAGAATTTCATGGTTAACACAGTCAGATACCTTGGATATGTCACAAAACACACTCATTGTGCTCTGTGACCCATTAAACCCATCCAAAGCCCATGAAACCTCACAAATAAAGAATGATAATGCACTCATTGTGCTAAGGCCCTTCCTAAAACCATATTGTTCTTTGGAAAAGATATTTTATGTTTCCATAAAACTGGATATTTGGTTATACGCACATCTTTCAAACACTTTTGAAAATGATGGCAAGAAGTGATACTGGCCGATAATTGTCTGGATTTTGTCCCTCACCCTTATTAAAGATAGGTTTGATTTCTGCATATTTGAGATGATTTGGAAAAGTATTATTTTGGAAATATTGATTTTATAATAATTGAGAGAGGTTCAGCTATGAAATCTAAGGCAATTTTAATCAGATCAACAGGAATTTCATCCCAGCCCGCTGATCTCTTATTTTTGAAAGATTTTATGATATTGGTTTTATTGCCAATACTGAAAAATCGAAAGATGTTGCCCCTTAATAACCCTGGGGGGGAATAGGGGGCATTTCCCCTCTTAAAACCACGATTGTAGCAATGGATTCTGTTGGGCCTCCAAAGCAGGGATTTGGGTGGATGTTTTTTAAAACAACTTGTTTACAAGATTTTCTGTACATTCGACCGTGCTTTGTATTCTGTGCTTTGTTTTTTGGTTTAGTAAATAAAAAGTAATTTATTCATTACAGTTGGGCTACAAGGGAGAAAGTATGTGTCAGTTTCCTGATACCGTTTATTTTAAAATGTAATGACAAAACAGCAGGTAATACAAGACAATATTAACAGGGTTTATAATCATTTTAGTTTTACAGATAACACTCGATTCTCTACAATTTAATCTTTTGCTATTTATTCACCTGCTGCTGATGATTTATTTGTTCAGAAAGCAGTATCCATTTGCTCACTGCACTATTTGTAATGGTGGTAGGCCCATAATCCACCACAGGAATGCATGTCAGCTCAGTTGGCATCCAGCCATGTGCAATCACTATATTTTTTTCTGTAGTTCATCAAAGCGTATGTTGTAATCAAGTTTCCTGGTACATGGATAGTAAGTTTGGTTTTTCGACTTTTCAACACTTATAATAACAATAATTATGAGATAACAGTTAACACAGAACTTAGTGAAAGTCATTGTCCCACAACTCGCTTAGGGGTCATTCCATACCAATTCAGCGAGGTCTTGAACCTTCAGGTCTTAGATTTTGATACTTTTTGGGTTAGCCTATTTGTTGCACATATGAATAGAAAAAAATAGAAATTTCAGATTCTTTTGACTCATGGTTTTTGAGTTACAAATTTTTAAAATAAGAAAAGTCAAAAAAGTTTCTATTGAAATTTTGTTTTGGCTATTTTTCAAAAACTATTTGGACTAGAAAGCTGGGACAAGTGTAATTTTCTTCAGATATTTATACTCTTTCTTTTGAAATACAGTACAACATAACTATATTCTAAAAATACAATATTTTTCCAAAAATATTTAAAAAACACATTTTTATTTTCTAAAAAAATATATTATTCTTACATGTGCTGACTCAGTGTGTGCCAAATTTAAATACACCCGTCACAGCAAACCTGCATACTTAGCGAATTTCCAATAGAGATATAAATGTCTTAATACTACATAAAGCCACTTACCAAGTTTCATAAAAATATATTCACAAATAAGCAATATATACAATTTTAATTATTCTCCATAAGAATAACATTGGGGTTGAGTAGGCAGATTTGCTGCATCAGGGAACACAAAAAATGGGTTTTTATGCTAATATCAATATAACTCAACTAGGTGAATCATATACCAGTTTTTATTCATCTATGTTCATAATTAAGGGAGACAGCATTTAATTATTATCCATAAGAATAACATTGGGCTGAGTATGCAGGTTTGCTGCTACGGGAGTCTTTGGCAAACAATTTTTTTTTGAGCAAATATTAATATACCACAACCAGATGAAGCCGTATACCAAATTTCGTCAGTATACGTTCATAAATAAGCGAGATATAAAATTTTTCTTTTCCTCCATAAGAATAACATTAGGTAACGTACTGTGTTTAGCACGTTCAATATCTCGGTAACCAATTGACGTAGAGGATTTGTCAAAATATCAAATTGTGTGTTTTTTAAGCTGAACCCAATGGTGAAAATTAAATTTTGACTATTTCAAAAATTATATGTAAAACATTCAAAAAAACCATTTTTGGGGTACAAAACCCCCCCAAAATACCCCTTTGGATGGAGCGATCTGGCTGGTTTTCGAACTTAACACGTTAGCTGCCACGTAGGTCTGATCGGACCTAAACATGGGGTACGTTTCGAGTGACACCTAGGTCCGTTCGGAACTAAGAAGTTGCAAATGCTATTACTAAACTGGTTCAAGTTAGTCGCCAGAGCGACCTAGCGGCAAAACATTGAACTTCCAACATACTAGATAGACCACGCCTACTGGCCGTTCATTGGTTTGGTTCGTTGCTTCAACCAGGGCTGCAAACTTACGACTCAAAGTAGAAAGAAAATGTTTACAATTTATTAGGTCCGTTTGGACCTAATGAGTAATTTTCAAAATATAAGGAATAGTGTGTAAATACTAAACACTGCATTTATAAGTAATAATGTTATACATTTTTTTAAATTATAAAATTATTAAAACACAATATAAAATTTCTGGCTTAATATAAATTTTGAGTTAAGAATAGTTAAAAATACTTGTAATAGGTGAAAGCACAACAAATGGTAAAAAAGAGAAATATATTACATACTTTGAAATAAAATAAATATAAATGAGTATCACGATTATAAAAAGATTATACATAGGTAATTATAAGGAATATTGCCTTATTTATAAAATTGATGCACAAGTCAGAGTTCCTCATGTGTTCGTAACGTTACTTGTGTAGACCTTCCGAAATTGATTTCAAATAAATCAGGATGTCTATCAGACGGAAAAGTCGGGAATTTGAATAGAAAATAATAAAATGTCGGGAAAGGAGGAAATCAACATTAAAAATGTTGAATAGTCGGGAAAATTAATAAAACTGATAAAACAGTTAGGGCCTATTGTATTCGTATCTCTTGAACGGAGCGTCACACAACTTTGACATTTTATTTAATTTTTGATAGTTAGGCGAAAGAAATTAGCCATCATTTGTCTTTTTACGACCATTAGTTTCAGTTTTAACATTTTGTAATAGGACGTATCTTATCTCTTGAATAAATTACATCAACCCTCGACCGGATGCCAAACAATAGACTTGCCATTAAGAATGAGACAAAAAAGTATAGGATCTCTATTATTTGACTTGACCACGACTATGGAGTTATATTTTACTGTAAATCGCTTATGCAACGCCGTTGTTGTGTTATCTGAGGAAAAATTAATTACATTTACAATAATTGGAGTAAAGTACTATTGGTCCTTACGGACCTAAGTGCAAAAGTACAAGGAAAAAACACTGTAAATCTGCATTTTGGTCCGAACGAACCTAAGAATTTTTAATGATTATTTAAAAATAAAATCTGTTGAAATGGTAAATATGGAATATATTTTAAATGTTTTTGAAAAGATTTTGGAAATTAGTCCATTAGTTCCGTGTGGCAATATGGGAGGAATGTGGTATTTTGGGCTCAGCAGCTAACGTGTTAAAGTCATAAATGTTGCTTTTCATGTTTATACCAAATTTAATCAAAATCGGATAATTTTTACGAGAGTTATCGTGCTCATGGACACATATATATATATATATATTATATTACTGTATACATACTGTATATATATATATATATACACACAGTTTCGAACGAATAGTGTTTTTTGAGGTCTGGGGAACTCAAAACGAAAAGTTATCATGGTCCCGGGCTTAGGTCTTACCATGCCGACTACGGTAATAGCTTCTTCCCTTCTTCCCTATAGAGAAAATTCGCTAAAAATGGAGTAACAATGGGATATAAAATTTTAACTATCAACATATATTTTAAAAGCAGAGTCAAGATTTGCCAATATTAGGATTTACATTGTCTAGGAATGTCCCAAAATTTCCAGAACGGTTTAGTAACCTTAAAACCAAACCAAGTAAACCCAATATATTTTGTTCATGTGTTGGGCAACAAAAACTTTTTGTTGTTTATGCCATATCTGCCCCTCCCCTCAAAATGTGATTTTGTGGGGTTGCCCCAAACTATTTAATGTAAACTCCTATCAATGACTACATATACAATAAGACGCGTAAGCGCCGTGTTAAAAATTCAGCGCCAAGCGGTAACTCTGCGACCCACCGCTAGTAGCGCTGCATGTATCAAAACGGTCCGGCTAGTCGCTAGGACACGGCAAAACTGAGTAATTCCGAGCGGTGAACGCGTTGTCGTTTACACGCTCATGTACATTCTAATAATAATAAAACTACAATTAAACTTATATATTCCTTTTCTGCGTGAGTTTCCGCATCCAACAGTATAAATAGATTTTAGTTTAAAATTATGTGTAATTTTTAATAATGAAAATATTAGAGAGTTGTAACAGGATGACATGTAAAAATCAGTAAGCGATAACTTTTATTATTTTTGAGGTAGAACAAAAATTCCACCGAGAAAGTTGTAGCTAATTAGATGGTGTTAAATTTTCATTCAAAACAATTTTCGATATAATTTATAGTTTGTTCAATAATCCGATGTAAATAACCGCTATGTTCAGTTCTACGC